>JAZDUH010000198.1:4870000-6070000 GCA_036419115.1 Scarus forsteni
TTTGTTGTGTTCATTGTATTATACGTTTAGTGGTACCAGATATTAGAATGAACAAGAAATTGAAGAAAACAAGGGTGGTCTAATAATTTTTTCCATGACTGTATGTCATGTTGGTTTTTTTCTTAAAAAATAAATAAATAAAATGTATGAGCTCAGGTAAATAAGGCCTGCAGGACAAACAGAGCAAGTACAAGAGCTGAAGTTGATTAAAAAGATCTAACACAGTACAAAATAGGTATTATTGTGGGTTTATGATCAAACAAAATGTTCCTGGTCACATTTGGCCACAGAAGACATAGCTGTCAAGTCTCCCGTTTTGGCCGGGACACTACCGTATTTTATCCCTCTTTCCTGCCATCTTCCCCTATCAGTATTTTCCCGTAAATTTCCAGTATTATAAAAAATAAACAAAAAAAAACATTCCTCTGTCTCTCCAAACTGAACTCTGTCACTAGCCTTGTCGCAAGAATGGGGTAGGAATCCACCAAAATGATGGTTGACAACCGACGTAAAACTGAAGAAGAAGAAGCCTCGCAAGAACTGCCACCTGTAGTATCCTGAGTTGCAGTTCTCGCGAGATTAGAGCCAACAGCGGAACAAACCAAGAAAAACAAAGTGTTTATTTTAGATTTCTTGTACACCTGTCTTCAAATGTGAGAGATACTGAAGCTTGGTTGGGATGGTGGGGCTGTTATTTTCAAATCCAAAACTTGACAGATATGAGAAGATAATTCCCTTGAACGTCCTGAAAAGTGTTTGCCCTGCAGTACAGATGAATCGGCCTGATTTAATGTCTGTAATCAGGCAAATCCATCCATCACAACTGTGCTTGGACCAAAGCAGAACAGCCCAACAAACATCCTTTGAAGCAAGAAGAGATGGGAGCTAGTAGCGAGACGACAGCAGGAATTTACTGTTTGTTCAAAGATTAGCTTTGATGCTAACAGCTACTATATGCATGTTGGCTTAATTATGGCTTCAGTGCTAGTCAGTTCTCATTTTAGCTTGTGATAAGTAGCAGCTAATCTAAAGAGTAGAGGGTTGGCGTGATTTGAATATCCACATCAGCAGGATATCCCAAAGTGAAGATAAACCCAGTATGGTCACAATGCCAGTTTTACTTTTCAAAATAAAGCTTAGTTCAGTATATCTGAGGAAAAACCACCCCACTGTATACAGAGTGCATTTAATCTGAAGTCTTTCTGAATAAGGTTTGGATTAATGTGGCACATCCTACACTTTATTTAGAAAGAAGTACCATATACTGTAAAATAAATTGCTTCTAAATAGGCCAAACCTATTACCTGTTCTTCAATCGGAAAGGAATGCAGTATGTGGCATGAAGCACAGCTAAGATACAAATGATTCTTATTTACGTTCATTATTTATGTTGTAATTTACTGTTAAATACTAGAATTTTCAGCCCTCCTAGTGTTCATGTTTATCATTAACAACACAAAAAGATTATCTGTCTGTCTGTCCGTCACTTTTATGGCCTTTATCGAAGTGAAGTTAATGAACAGATACAGTGCTGTGACAGGACAGTGCAGAAGCAGCCAAGCACATTTAACATGCACCTGGTATGTCAGCTATAGTCAGAGGTGGAGATGGCACACACGGCCAGCACACGAGCGTGAAACTCCTGTTGCATTTAGCTGGGATCATTACAGGTCAGCGAGTCATTCTGCACATGCTTTACTGCCTTTTTTTAATTAATTCAGAGGGAAACTTTGTGTTTTCTAAAATAAGCACATTAAAACTGCCTCCTAACTCTATGTCTGTGCAGCATTGATGGAAGATTAAGAAGATAAATTAACAAGCTCATCTCTTTGCATTCATTTCATTCTAATTCAAGGAAACTTGTAGGAAATTCTTCATGTTATCAGTTGGGACTTAATGAACAGTTTTTAATGCATTTCTAAAATTTAAACTTGAAAATTCAGCCATTACTGATCATGATAACCCATCAGGATCCAGTGATTGATGAGGACTAAAACTGTATGATTTTACAAGCCTAATCTAGACTTCTAAGAACTAAAACTCTGCACACCGCTCCCCATATTAAATCTCAACAGGGGATGGGTTGATGGGCAAATGAGGGCAGCGCTGCCAGTGCCGTACAAAACGAGACAAACAGGATGCACGGATGGTTAACCTAACTCACCAAAACCTCAGTCTGATATAGTTGTTCACAAACAGGATGCAACGTGGCTGAGGTAGACAGGTGCTTCTTTTACACCGCACGCCTGCGTGCAGACAGGTAGAAAATGTTTGTACACTTGATTTATTTTCCACTTCCCTGCTCTGGCTCTCAGCAGTGTTACTTCTGGCCACTTCTGCAGCAGACTGCTTTTAGTCGGACTGTTATTGCCAAAGCAACACTGCAGAAACAGAGGCTCAAAGTTCAAAAAGTCCACATCTTCGGAAGTTATTAGCATAATGAAATTCAAGCCGACATTCATCAATGACAAAAAATCCCCAAATCACACTCTTAATCTTATTAGTGCTGGAGAGAAATCAGTGAGTCACTCGTCTTTTACCACTGATGTGGGATGTCTGTCACAATCTCAGGAGTGTTTATGGTTACTGCCGGCACAAGTTTGCACATTTCCACGCTCAGTGCCAAATCTTACTTCTCTCAGGAATGTCTGTCAGGATCAGATCAGGTCTCTGTGCGACTAAAGCTGCACAGTCTGGACCCTTTTTTTCAGCAGCTCTGTCTTTGTGGTCAGAACATTTGGTCAAGGTGCCATTGGGTGACAGAGCTCGGGTGCTGTTATCCCCGGCTCCGGTGGGAGGGTCCTGTCAGGCTAATTTGGGAAGGTCGGTCACAGAGCGTACGCAAGAAAACATGACTCCCTGAGAGAAAATGCTATTTTAGGACTTCAACCCCCTTCACACCCCTCTGCCACAGCGCTGGGGACGCTCTGTGACAGCAGAATGAGCCGATGTCGCCGAGGTCATAACGTGTAGAGTGATCAGCTGATGTTGACATCGCTGATCAATGAGGAGGGCTCTGTCTTCACAGCTCATGTCCACTGGAGTTCCTGTCCCATAGTAACGTCTTTACATCTGCAGCTTCAGTTCAGTCTGACTGAGCAACAGTGCCATCTAGTGGTAGTGAGTATAATTACAAAAACAGTCAAATCAGATGTGACACTGAAACATGGTTAACCCCCTGTATACTGTGGACTTACTGTGGAAGGGTTAAGGAATTCAGTGAGTTCAAAAAAGTAGGAAAAAGAGAGACTGAGACTCTGGATTCCTGGAATGAAATATTTATTCAAGGATTGAGCACCGCCATTTTCACACAGATGCAGTAAAGTGATTTGAGACTATCTGCCTACATACAAACCCTGAATTATGACTGCGCTGTGTTCTCTGCAGCTGAATGCATCAATCTGTGCCACAAAATAAACACAAAACTCACCTCCTCATGCCCCAGAACCAGATGATAAGCCATTATGTTTTCAGATTGGCCATCTGTGTGGGATGTTGTTGAGAATGCTGTGATAGAGTTTCCTAAAATTTTGAACAAATGTCCACATTCAGTCGAGGACAAAGTGACTGAATTTGAGAGATGATTGGTCGGAGGGTCGTTGGGCCTTTTGTTCCTGCCTTACTCATTTTTTTTTATAACTTTAACAGTTTTGCATTTCTTTATTTCCACCTGTAATTGATGAATGGACACACATATAACCACAAAGAACCCCCACCCCACCATCCCACCCTGCTTCCCCTGGCCAAGAGTACTCTTAAAAAAATAACAAAACAGAAAATTGTTGTGGACAACAGGAAAAGAATAGAAGTAAGGATTTAACAATATGACTAAACATCTTGTGGAGATAGCAAATATGTGTAAGAAAAGAGAAAAAAACGTATTATATGAATTTACAAAAAGGTAATGAATAAATGTAGATATAAATGTAGATGTTTGACACATAAATCCTTTGTGTCAAATATTATTTTGGCCACAGCTACTTTATTCAGAGACTCTCTGATGTTCAGTCAGCTCCATAGCCTACCCTTAAACATCATCTAAAAATAAATACTTCAATAAATTTAGATATAATTTAGATTTAGATATTAGTCATCCATGGTATTTGATTTTATTTGTGCCCAATATTTTGACATATCTGTACTCATTATTGTAGATACTGGTATTTTGGTGAAGAGCACCAGGCCTCTACTTTATAAAACTGACTCCGATCCCTTTATAGTGACAGTAGGAAATAGATGTTGAAGCAAGGAAAACCTTTCGTTACAGAAATATGACGTGAACCATTAGTGTATATTTGTGCATGCTACTAATATTACAGCCAATATTTGGATATATAGCTGACTGAGATCATTGATATCTGTGTGGCCAATCATGATCTGCTGCTTCCACTTACCACCTTTTAAGGCAGTTTTATGCCAATACTGATATTGCTCCAAAACACTGTGCATCCCTAACAAATAAACCATCTGACTTATAGATCCACTGAATTTTGGAGGTGAACGGTCAAGGTCATTGGGCCTAATATACATCCCTCTTATTTGGCCTTCATATCTCAAAAAACTTTTAAAGAGGATTTTCCTTGAATTTTGCACATAATACATAGGGGTGTGTATTGGCAAGAGCCTCACGATTCGATACGTTACACGATACTTTGGTCACGATACGATGATATCACGATATAACAATATTGTGATATATTGTGACCTAGAGACACCTAGAGACAGTGAATATGCAACTTTTCCATTTTATTGTTATTGAAATATGTCAAATGCAGCGTTAAATACATACACTTAACACAGTGCACCAAGTCAATTAAACTAATGTTGCAAAGAAATTATTCTTGTTGTCCCCCATAACAAAGTATTGAAATCATCCTAACCTGCAGAGCAGCTCAAACTGTAATTGAACACATGAGGAACAAAGTGCTTTGAGTTACTGACAGCACAACAGTAAGTTAAAAAAGTCACAGATTTCTCTTGTCACTGTCTGAACTGAATAGTGCATGAAAAAAAAACCTGTGCATACATCTTTATAAGTTGTATTTTATTTCCAACTCTGATAAAATATGATTGTTTATTATTGCAAAAATATCGATACTAAAGTTGGAACTATCGATATTATATCGGGAGTGAAAATATCGCGATATATTGCAATAGCGGTATTTTTCCACACCTCTAATAATACAGCTGTGACTCGTGGCTAAATTGTTGAGATTTTGTACGTTTTGTGCTCCTGCATCTAAAAGGAAGAGGTCAAAGTCTTGACACGTAATCTCAGGAATTTCATGGGTCGACTGTCTTTGAGCTGATTAAAAAGATCCAACAACTCTGAACTTTTCACAACATCCTTTCTGAAAATAGGATGACATGACCAGTGGCACATATTCATCTTAAGTTTTCTGATGCTGAATCTCAGGAGCACAGATATTTTTTATAATAAAGCACAAATGTTTACTCTGATTTCAGAGGTACAAGGTGAAGGTCATTGTGCCCATGTTCATCCAACACGTAATCTTATAATGCCCTGGGGGATTTTCTGTCAGCTCTGTCACAGTGATCAGCTGTAGCTCAAGGATGGACGAATCAGATTTCTGAGGTCAGAAGTCAAAGTCGCTGTCATCTCAGAGCATAAAGGGCAAAATATTCAAGATTTTTTTAACAATACATTTTACAAAAACCTGGAGCTGGACTCGAAGGTCAGCTGACTCAGTTTTGGAGGACGAAAGACACTGCTACCTTAAAGATGATTGATTTTAGTAACACTTTGAACCTGGTACACTTACACTTACCTAGGTCTGGAATCAAAGATATAAAACGTTCCTACAACAGAAACAAGATTTCTAAAAATGAGACAAAACCACCCAGACCCTCTTCTGGACCAATCAGGGTGTTTTTCCTGCACAACAGTAGTGATCTCTCAATAATATGCAGTCTTTGAATACTTGTGCATGCATGGATTTTTATTCATCTGTTCAATGTAACTTTTGTTGTAATGAGAAAGGAAAAAAACAGAAAAAACACACCATTACTATGACAGTTCTAAAAACATTTTTTGTTTTACAGCAAAAGAAAGAAGCCACAACATAAGGTAGAACAAATAAACTTTTTAAGATTCATGTTTTTAAATGTTTTTTCCCCTGTTTTTCTGGAATCTGAGTCTCATCTTGTTTCATTTTAACCCAGAAGCGAGAGTCTCTCTCGGCCTTGACGACTCTGATGCAGGAGCCCACCTCTCCTGGTGCCAAGAAACACCCTGTGACGGAAAAAGACGGCAAGGACTGCGGTCAGCTCATCAGTTACTCCATAGTCATTGATGTGAAGAGTAACGTGTGAGGATTAAGAGGTTTTTGGAGGGGGACATTTTTTATATTGCATTGTCACAAAGCTTAATTCAATCAGCAGCATTATCATTTCTATGCTTTTCTTAATATGTGTCAAATTAGAGGATTTGTGATGAAACATTTGAGATTTGTTGAATGTCTTGTTTTATAAGCATTAATGATAAAAAATGCATTATTTTTTGCACTTTTTGTAAACATACTTGAACTCTGTTGTTTCATGTGTAACTGCTCTACTATATGCAAAAAAATGTTTGGCACATTTACTGTTGTGTTTAATTTGTACTTTACTGAAAATAAAGATACAGAAACCATTAAGATCATCTCTTAGCATCTGTTCTTCTGACGTTTAACAGCATCAAAACTGTGAATACTATTTAACTCAAGTACAAGTGTGACATTTCAGTCTGTGATGCTGGTAGACGGGCTCTTCTGCTCTCATCTGGGTGCAGCGCTGTTACACCCTCTTGTGGTGGACGCTTGACTTTGACTTTTCATCTGAGATGTTTCATGTCATAGTATACAGTTTCTTCAAGTGTTTACTTTCAAAAATATGCCACGTCTGTCTTTCAGTAGATTAAAGGAGCAGAAATATCAGAACTATTACTCCCAAGACTGATGGATCTGATTATCCAGTTTTCAGTGCTTACAAATTCATTAGACCACCATCCGACGTGAGCTTTATGCCATAGCTGCCCTAAATTAACAGCATTCTTGATAAACAGGATTGTTTGTATGCTTCAGTCAAGATTACACAGGCAGTTAGAAGCTGTACTGAAATATTTTAATTGTAAAATATAATCATTATTCCTATCCATGAACTGTCATATATATATATATATCTTAAAAAAAACCCGGAAAAATAGTGGTAGAGATTCTCAATTCTTAAGATGTTAAATTATAGATATTTACTTGCATCCCTGAGCAGAAAAAAAAAAAAACCATTTTTGGGGGTTATATATTATCCATCCATCATCCATACCAGTAATCCTTCAGCCAACCACAGGGCCACATGGACAGACAACTATCCACACACACTCGTACCGAAAAGAAACTTGGATGGTGAGAACATGAAAATTCTACACAGAAACGCCCTGGCTGACCTGGGGATTAAACCAGCAACCTTTTGCTGTGAGACACGTGCACTACTTGCTGCACTGCTGTGCCGCCTTCGGTTGAACGTTAGGTTTGATTAATTTCTGGGACCCCTCCTGTTCAATCTCTACATGTTGGCTTTAGGCCAGTTAATACAAAGTCATTATGTGTCCTATTACAATTATGCAGACGACACTCAGATCTATGTCTCACTGACAGCAGATGAATATGGACCAGTGGATTCACTCTGTCACTGCATCCAACAGACTGAAGTCATTGTATTTGGTCCACAGAAACAAAGAGAAAGTGTCAGCAGTCACCTCCAGTCTCTCTCTCTAAAACCTACAAATCAGGTTAGAAATCTTGGTGTAATAATGGACTCAGACTTGAACTTTGGCAGCCATATTAAATTAATAACATCAGCAGCCTTTTACCATCTTAAAAACATTGCCAAAATCAGAGGTATAGTGTCTAAACCTGACCTAGAGAGACTTATCCATGCATTTGTCTCTAGTAGGTTAGATTACTGTAACGGCCTGCTCACCAGCCTCTCCAAATGAGCTGTAAAACAGCTGCAGTACATCCAGAATGCTGCTGCTCGGGTCCTGACCAGAACCAGGAAGTACAAACACATTAGTCCTGTGCTCAGGTCCCTACACTAGCTTCCTGTGGCTCAAAGAATAGACTTTAAAGCAGCTCTGCTTGTGTACAAGTCTCTCCATGGCCTGGCACCAAAGTACATCTCTGACATGTTGGTGCCATATGAACCATCTCGGACTCTGAGGGCCTCAGGGGCCAGCCTTCTGCTGGTGCCTTGAGTCAGGTCTAAACATGGGGAGTCAGGGTTCCAGTTTTATGCAGCTAAAATCCGGAACAGTTTTTCTGAAGATGTGAGACAGGCCTCAACTCTGACATTGTTCAAATCTAGGCTTAAAACAGCTCTATTTAACTGTGCATGTGACTGAAAGGATCTGATCTGCACTCTTTACATTTATTTTATAATGATTAATGTTGATTTTATTTTGTATTGTGATTTGAATGCATTTTTCTCGTTCTGTAAAGCACTTTGAATAGCCTTGTGTATGAATTGTGCTCTACAAATAAACTTGCCTTGCCTTCTGGCTTGTCAGAAATGTCCAGTAAGTGGCTCAAATTTGGGTATAAAATAGTGAATTTAGTTCAAAATTATTGTTTACTGTTTAAAATGTAGCTCCAATAACATTAATTTCCAGCTTTAAACAGTTTTTTAAATTGATTTCAACAATATTTGTGTATTCTTGCTCTTGTGAAGGGTGGTCTAATAGATGTATGTTTATTTTTTCACAATCATTGTTTTCCTTCGGCTTTTCCTTGAATCAACATATTCTGTTAAATAAAAAGTAGGATGAAACAGGAACAAATTACGACAGACATGAGTATTCATTTAAAAAAAATTAAGATAATTCAGCACTGAAATCTGAACAATACTGATTGGAACATTAGATTTTAATAAAAAAATGTACAGCTACTGTGTAGTAAGGCAGTAGATTCGGTTGCACATCCAACAAGGTCTGGAAAATAAAATTTTCATCAAGTCCTTTGATATAAAATCATCTCTTCTTGTAGACACACGGCTTCAGCTGTAGACCAAACTTCTTCACATTTTCTGGAGCTTCTCCTGTTTTCACCAACTCAAAGGAGAAGAAATGAGTGTTTTCTGTGTCCTGGACAAAGACAAACAAAACAAGAACAATGCACTTAAAATCTGAGGTGTTTTTTTTTTTAAGGGTGAAGTTAAGTTAGAGTTGTATGTCTTGATGTGTTTACATTTTTTCTCAATGACTTCTACCTTACATGTCCCATCTTAAACTCAGTAATGTTTCTTTATTGCATATGCAAAACAGTTCAGTTATTTTTTTAGCTTTAAATTTTTTGCACCCAGCTCAGTTTCTTCAGTCCTAACATCAGTTCTGACTCAGTGAAATGTTTCTTATGGAAAAGAAAACAGGTCACATGCACAGACAGCTAACATGTAACATGTATTTTAATAAGATTCAGGTTCCTTTATTAAAAAATGCAGGCGAACCTGAGATTTTTAATGACAATCTTATCAAACTGAAAACACTTTGAGGATGTCTTTAATGACTGGTTTGGTTTTTAAAGAAAATTAATAGGGATGCACAATATGATCGGTTTGATATCTGTATTGGCCGCACTGAAAATTTTTGCATATATCTACAGCTGATATATCGACCATTTATCATCTGGAATATCAGCAGTAAAATGTAAAATATTGACGCAACTTCTCATCTTTGCATGGGAACATTTAAAAATCAAGGGTTTCATTTTTGCTAAGGTTTTTCTTGTTTACATCAGTTACTCACAAAACTAGAAAAGCACTTGGAGAGCGCAGACATCCGCCAGCGCAGCAGTCCTCACCCATATTGTGATTTTCATCATAATTCTTAGTCCTACCTTTATTTCATCTAAATATTTAGATTTCTTGACCATAAAAACATACTATTAGCAATTGGATTCATAATGTTATCTATTTTAGTTCAGTAGTTATCCATGAAAATAACATTTTTTTGTCATGGCAGATCCAGATGGTGAACCGGATCACTTCTAAAATCAAATCATTTGTTCCTTGCCCCAATCGGGACATTTCCTGAAAACTTGATTGAAATCCGTCCATAACTTTTTGTGTTATGTTGCTAACAGAGAAACAAACAAACAAACAGATGCTGGCAATAACATTACCTCCTTGGCCGAGGTAAATATACTGTTACAATGAAATACACAAGGCCATTTCTGCTAAGTACAGAGCTTGTGCTCTTGACCAGAAATATCGTTATCAGCGATAATGAATAAAAAGCATCAGCATATCGGCAAAAATCCAATATCAGCATCCCTAAAAGCGAGGGTGCTGTCCAGGCCGTTTCTGTATCTTTAATACTTTTATCCTGTTGCCTCACCTTGGACACCATCTTGAATCCCAGATTAGCCAGCCCAGTGATGAAGCTCCGCACGTTCTCAAATCTACTCGCCACTTCTGCTATTTTGAGGATGCCCCTATAAGAGAGTATCACAGGTTTACAGATTTGATGAAGTTTAAACACACATAACAGCAGTGCATCAACAAATCAACAGGTTTTACCCCATCTTTAGGACCCGGTTGGCCTCTGATAGAAAATCTGCCAGGTTTGTTCCCATGAGAGAAAGACAGAAAACAGCGATGTCCACTGAGCCGTCACGGAGAGGGACCTGCACAGAGAAGGTCTTTTACTGCCTCTTGGTCACAGACAGTTTATGTTGGGTATCACAAAGAAAAGTACTCACGTCGGCCATGTCGCACACTGTAACCAGCTCACAGGCTGCAGCCAGGTCAAAGCTGTGCACTCTGTTCTTCACACTGCGAGCAATTTTACAGTCGCCACAGCCGAAGTCTGCCACCACCAGAGAGGAGGGTCTGAAATGAAAGAAACGACAAATATTAAATGAAAGTGATGATAGTATCAGCATAAAAGCAGACAAGGATGTATTTGTCTTCTCTTCAACTGCTGACATTTACAACAGCGTCCTCCCTCAGCAGTTAAATGAAGCATCAGACACCCACAGTGAGCATCATCGCCTCGCTCGCTCTTCAGCACAGTGATATAAAAGATTTGCAGCACACAGCAGATAAAAGGTGTGGATGATGGAGGATCTGGACCAAAAGCAAAACCACATTATGAGGGTTTGTGACGAGGCTGAGTCGACAGGCCTGTTCAGGTCAATGCAAGGACTTCAACTCAAAGAGTTTAGAGAATTAAAATAAAAACAAAAAAGTACTGATTAACGTAGATGTTGAGTATATTGTTCAGGACAAACTTCTTTTTCTGTTTACTTGGATCTGCACACAGCTTGGAACAAATGTAAGAGAGAATTAGAGGAGGGAACTTTCAGGTTATTATTATTGCAGCTGCATTAACCTATAACTCCCACAGTCAAGTTAAAGTGTTATATTTGTGTTTTGAGTTTTGTACTTTTCATCTCAAGAAAACAAAAAAGTAGCATGCTGTTCTTACAAAGTCTCAAAGTGTTCAAAACTTAGATGAAACGTATTGATGTATTGTTTTTGACCCTGTTTGTTTGTTTGACTGTTCACAAGATCACACAAAAATGACTCGATGGATTTAAATGAAATTTTGACCATAGGTGTGGTTTATGCCAAGGAAGAAGCCAATGCATTGTGGTGGTGATCTGCTTATTTGTCTAAATGCAAAAAAATACCAAATTTCAAAAAATCCAATAAGTTAACCCTGGGAAAAATTGAAGAATTCAACTGATGAGCAGAATCCTTAATTGCAATGGCATCAATAGAACCTTATCATTTCCCCTCCCTACACCTGATGGACAAATTCTGGTCTGTTTTCATGGTTGAACATGATAAAAAGTTGCAGCAAAGACAGAGTTTTTCTGCAACACAAATCACAAAAAAATCATAAATGACATAAGCTATTGGCCTAATTGCTTTGTCTAATTTTTCCTGAATTTAGGATTTTTTCTTCAACATTTGCACATAATTTTTATGTTTAAAAAAATGTTTTCCAAAGATAGTAAGATAATATCTACAAATAACTGGAGAGTGATAATTATGTTACTGTAATCACAGGAAAAATTTTGACTTATCTGGATAAATATGTAGGATCTGATGAAAACAAAGATGTACTTATCATGGAAAATTAAAATCAGATGTAAGGATGATAATTCATAAGATTTTGATATTAATCCTGATGTAAATACTCTTTTTTAATGGAATACTTTAATTAATATGGGTTGTCTCTGTTAAAAAACAATCATTTGTCAATGTCAGACATATAGCAGTCCTGATGCTTGATGCTGTGCTGTTTCTATAAATGTTTCAGCAAGTTGCTGCTGTTTCCGCTCATACTTGACCTCAGACTAAGCACCTGGTGCTGTTAGTGTGCTGTGGTGTAAAACGGAGGCATACACACTTTAGACTGTCTGCTGTCTGACATGAAGGCATTGATAAGGGAGCTGTTAAGAATAAAGGCACATAACACGGATGACTCAAACTGGATGGAATTGTTTCAACCAGAACAAGTTCTTGAGCCCCGATGCATGACTGCTTAGCACAGCTGCATTTACAGGATTGAAATTGTAATTTTTTTTATCAACCCATAGAGTTGGCTCAAACATCAACAAGCTGCAAGACTTTATTACCCCAGTCAAGGATGTTTTTGCTGGTGTATGTCTGCCTGCTTGTTTGTTACTCAAAACTGTTACAAAACTGTTGTTACTCAAAAACTACTGGATAGATTTTTTTATTTTCAAGAGATATTGGTGATGGCCCAATTTAAAAAAGAATAGTTTTTGGTGGTGATCCAGAAAACTGCCATTAGCATACAACCTATTTAGCTCATTACCTGTCTTGCTAATAACAATATCAACATTATTCTGACTGCTACGTGAAGGTTTTCAGGGTCAAGGAATCATATTATAATGGTAACTTCATCATTGAGCTATTGTTTATATGTGAAACAGCAACATATGAGCTACCTTGGAGCAGGTTTATGCTTTGTAGTCTTGATTATGAAAAGGCTTCTCAGGTCTTGTTTGATATCACAAGTTCTAGGTCTCATAAAGTCACATGACTGTGCTTTGCGTTTTATTTTGGTAAACTAAAAAATCCAGTGTCCCCAGTTCATAACCAAACACCTCAGATAAACTGATTGAATAGTCTTTCACTACATGCAAAATTAAAAACCAAGTATGGCATCTCACTTTTGTCTGATGAAGGCTATGATGGCATCCACAGGATTAGCCGGCCACCTCTGAACCTGCGCCGTGTATCCTCGATGGTAGACCCCAAAGGCGTGCGGATCCTGTTTGAACATTCGTCTGGCCTCCCCGCTCGTCGTGCTGTACAGAACTTCATTGATGTAGCGGAATCGAGCCGCCTCTAGACGCTGCTCCATGCGGGCCCTGAGCAAGGAGGAGCGGTCCAGTTGGACCTCTGGTTCTGGTGCAGCTGGCTCATCTTTCTGCTCAGGCGGACTCTCCTGACAGTCTGTTTCATGACTCTGAAGCATTCTGCGAAGCTTCTCTCTTTTCAGACTTTGTTGTTTGGTCAGTTCGGGTTTCGGTTTTTTTGTTGGCAGCTGTGGCTCAGCTCTGATCTCCTCTGCAGGTCCAGCTGCTTCCTGCTTCAGCGCTGTTGCAGCCTCTTCCACTTTTCCACCATTTTCTTTGTGTTTCTGTGTTTCTGTTTGACAGGAAACATCAGCGTCCTCCTGTGTCTTTTTCCTTTTCTGTGCTTTGAGGTCCTTCTTCTTCTTCTTCTTTGCTGACTTCTGACTGATGTTTTCATTGTTATTGCTGCTTAGTGAATCTGTTCTGACCTCCTCCTTTGGTTTGTGTTCCTCTGTAGATCCTGCTTTATGGGCTGCCTCTTCCGGGTCCTTCTGCTTATATTTATTTTTACATTTTCTCTTGTTCTTCATTTTATTTTTCCACTGTTGTCTGCTCAGTGTCTGTGTGTCATCTGCATTATTTGCATTTGCTTTCACAGGCTCTGCCTCTTCTTTACCCTGTGTTTTCTTTGCAGGTGTATTTTCAACCTTCTGGTCCCCTGTAGGAAGACAGCATGCCATGAATATCAAAACAATTTGACTTGAAGCTTTGACATTGCTCTGAATCAGTAAGGGTCGATAAAATGATAAACCATGGAAAAATTTCAGACGATTAGTGTTAATGTTTCCTATTTTACTTACTGTTGAAGTCTTGTTTGATTACCTCCTTTTGTCAATAACTCACGGTGATGATGCTCCTTGCCAAGAAAAGCCAGAACTATTACCGCTTTCACACTAAAATTAGCGGGTCAACGCAGGTTTCTTTTCAACACGGGTTAACCCGCGAACAATTGGCAAGTGACTCTTTTCCCACTGCCAGCAGACCCGAGCAGACGAGCTGCCTAGCTGTTTTTTTCCTTTGGCGCATCAAGATGATGTCATCACGTTGATGACATCATCAGCGCGATGAAGCCCCTCCATGTAAACAATGGAAAGAAGCATGGAGGCTGTGAACATGGTTTTCTTTACTTTGCACTTTTGTCCCCCTTTAAAAATCTACAAACTCAGTTCTGATAACACAACGGCGGATGGAATTTGTAGCTAAGATGACAAAGAGCCACATAAGTTTCAGACAGAGGGGGCGGGCGTGATATTTTGCTGTGGGGACATTAGGCCGACGTCATCTGTAAATCAGTGGGTCGACCCGGTGTCATGGTCTCTCTGAAGCCAATCGGAGGTGAGCCGATTAAAACCTACGTGGCTTGCAGGGTCAGTAGACCGAAATGCTGATTACACCCTTTTAAACTGCCGACAGGAGCCGACTGTTACCGGGTTTAAACAGGTTTTTTGGTCAGTCTGAAAGGGGTATATGTGTCTGCTCCTCCCCAAAGCAGCAGCGGCTCCTAAGATGTTGGTGCACAGTTTGCAAGGTTTAGCCTCTGAAAGTGAAAATATGGCGGCCGATGCCTGCGCTGATACAACACTTGTTCCCCTTAAACAGACAAAGTCTGAAGTCTGGTCGTATTTTGGGTTGTACAAGGGTGCTGAGGACGTCACCCTGTCTGCAGAAAATGCAGAAAAAAGTCCCTGGGAAGGGGAGCAGGGAAGAACCACAAACACCCCCACAGCAGCATCAGAGGGGAGTGGCCCAGCTGGACTGTACAGAAAGACCTCAGCGAGAAACCAGAGAGGAGAAGAGGGTCCGGTTCTGACCACTGCAGGTTGTTCTAAAATTCATATTATTTTTTGACTAAATAAAACTGTTGAATGGCTTCAGTGTGTGTATAAGTATTGTGTGTACATTTTGAGCACATTGCAAAAATACTTGGATAATAATGCTAGTCGTGATCAGTTTGGTCACCATAACAGTGATATGACATTTTCCCACCGTTACATCCCTAGACTCAATTTAATACCAACTACTCTGATCGAACACCTTGAATAATTACTCACCAGCTTTGTTGTTTTTCTTCTTCTTTTTAGCGACAGGTTTCTCCTCTTCTGGAGTCTGGTCTATGTCCCCGTTCTCTGCCTGCTCACCTGTGGTCTCTGCATGTTTTCTCTTCTTCATTCGTTTTTTTTTCCTCTTCTTCTTGCTTTGTGATGGCACCGCCTCTGTCTCGCTGTCACTGTCCTGCTGAGGCTGGTCCCCCTGCCACTGTGGCACTGATCCCAGAGTCTGCAGGGTCCGCAGCAGGCTCTTCTTCCCCACGGACTTGAGCTGAACAGGAGATGAAGTCAGATCATATAGTTTAGAGTTGTAATGTTCAAATCACTGATTTGTCTTGTTTACTTTATGATGAAATAGTCAGACACTTTTAAATCAGCAGTGTTTCATTGTTGTGGAGGACCTGTGTCTGCCTCTGCATTTCATGTGGATGCTTTAGTGTATTAATCATTAAGAGTCTTTTGTTCCAAGCTTTTTGAGAAACAGGCTCACATTGTTCAACATATGGATTAAGTCAGTTAAACCAATGATTCCCAAAGTGGGGAGGGGCTAGGGATGTCCCGATCCGATATTGATATCGGATATCGGTCAAAAAAACAAATATCGGATTATATCGGCCTGCATCCTAAATCTCCGATATCAGCACTCCGATACAAGCAGTCCATTCTAATATATTTATTTTTTATTTCATTCAGCTGTAGAATATGCTTATGTTTAAGTTCAACACAGTGGTTATTTTGCAATTGGTGAAATATGTTTTTGTTTGATTTATTGAGGTCACTTTTCAGGGTCTTCTAATATTTTTTATTCATGTTGTTTTAACTGTAGTATATTCTTATGTTTAAGGTTAAAATTTATTTAACCTATTGGTTAATAACAAATGGGTCAGTATTTCTCATACCTACTATTGCTGACTGCTGTTCTCTGTTTGAGTAATCTGACCTGATCAAGCCTTTTCGTACAGTCTATACTACAAAATAGGTAATAAAAGTCTTTATGATTCCCGCTGATATCGTATCGGATTGATATCGGTATCGGCCAATACTTAAGGCTGCAATATCGGTATCTTATCGGAGGTGAAATAGTTGTATCGGGACACCCCTAGGAGGGGCCTGAAGCTTTGTCGGAGGGTCCAGCAAGGCTCGATAAAATAATGCACTCTGTTATCCAGTGCTTGCAAACAACTTAAACATTTTGTACAAGGAAAAAAGAAAACAAAATCAAACATACAAAACTGTCCTTATTTTGCATAAATTAAGTTTTTTGCTAACAACTGAAGTGTATTTATGAGAGCACGTATTTCTTGAACTGCACAAGAAACCAGACAAAGCCATATCATGTAAAACACTCACTATCTTTGGCTTTTTAAGTCCATAGTGGAAAATAGAATTTTGTACTTCGGTGCATAATTACGGAGCCCGAGAGGTGACATGAACATGTACTTATGTTTTTATACACATGTGTGATTTAGCATCTCGTACGTACAATCTATTTGTATCCTGTTTGTTCGATTTGCCACATAAAGATTTTGTGTAAGAAAAAAACAATAAAAAACAAAAATAAAAGGAACCTTGAGCATTTATGTTTCTGTATCCCTTACAGCATTTTTGCAAAAGATGTTTTAAGACAAATTCTTGAACACAGGAGCTGAGACTGATAGTGTGTAGGGTGAGGGGTGGGGTGGGGGGGATTAAAAACATTTTTATGATCATCAATGCTTTGCATTTAGGGCCGCTGTGATATAAACCTTTGGGTGGTGGTCTAACAAACTTGTTAAGTAAAGTATGCAACATGTCCTTTTAGGACTTTTTCATGTTATTATTAAAAATATGTCCATTTGATCATGAATCTGTGTTCATAGGCGTGCCTTTTTCAAGCAGCAAACTGAGTTATTTTAATCTGTATTTCTTTTTTCCTTCTTTAATTTGTGCTATCTTACTAAGGAAGTAATGACTCCTGAAGAACCAATGATTAAAACTTAATGTTTTGCAGTCTATCGCTCTGAATCATGTGTGCTGCTGTGTGAGTTAGTAGGTCCTGACTTAAGTCATTAAATGATGGACACATTTCAGTTTTAACTGACAGTGCTGTACATGCATGGAAAAGATATAAATGACCGGGCAAGTAGGTCATATATCACAAATTAAATTCATATGAAGGAATTAATGAACAAAGCTGCGTCTCAGTGGAGTCTCTGATACCTGAAATATCATTTTAACAACGAGCTGAACTGAAGCTACCTTCACATCTGGGCTGCTGTTCGCCTTCTTCTTAAGTCTGAGGACAGTTTCACTCAGGGCTTTAGCGTCTTCTTCATCACTCCACTCTTCTTCTTCAAGAAACATATTTCCTAAAAGAGAGAGCTGACAAAATGTCATCATCATTAGGCCTCCTGCAGAGCAGATTTGTCCGTCAGGGTCACATGTCTGCTCATCGCCGCCGTCACTCACCGCTCACGTTTCCTCGATTGTTGATGTTTCCGTCAATTATTCACCACAAAAGTCAGAAACATACGACAGCCGAATAATTTGACCATTAAGATCAGACAGCCACGTTGATTGTCTCATGTGCGTACAGGCAACAAAACACATCCGACGCGCATGTTGATGACGTAATTAAGCGATGAGAACTATGGGACATGAAGTTTTGATTCCAAGTTACCTCGCAAACGAAATAAAACACAAAACTGTCCTTATTAAACTTTTTGTTAAGTATTGACGATGTGTTCTTTGAGAGCACAAAGGTCTTTAACGACACAAGAAACTGTACGAAGCCATACTTTAAAAACCCTCACTTTCTTTGGCTTTTAAAGTCAATATTAGGAAAATTAATTTTGTCCATTGGTTCATAGGAGCCAGTGAGGTGACATGAACGTATTTTTTTTTTTAACACGCACGTGTGATTTAGAATCTTGCACGTGCATTTTTAAATGTCTTGTACCTGCAATTTCTCAAATGTGCATTTAACGTACATTTTAATCCTTAAATCATACATACGATTTAGTTGTAACTCGTAGCTACTTACATTTTATCCATAATTCGTAGCCTATGTATGCTTTAATTTTGTTAAATCGTACATATGATTTATTCGTAATTTGTTTATACGTTTTATACGTAAGTCGTATGTACGTCTTAATTCTTAAATCGTCTATACGGTTTATTCGCAATTGGTTCATAGGTTTTAAGTCATGTATATTTTATCTGTATCTCGTATAGGGGAGAGTGGGGTAAACTGAGCCAATGGGTAAGTTGACCCACCCCCTGTTTCTGGGAAACAGTAAACAATTCTTGTCATGTTGCCCTAAATTCAGAAAGCCTGTATCATTTCTCCCTGCCTCTGTTGAAGAGGAGCACCTGGCACAAACGTTAAGTACTTCTTAACACAAAAAACTCTTTTCAGTGTGTCAGAGTAAATGTTCAGCATGTCAGATGTATTGAGCTTTTTATCAAATAGAATTGTCCAGGTCTAAAATGGTGTATTATACATATTTGTCATTTACCAATGTATAAAACTATATGAGTCATTTGGCTACAGATGAGCCTGAAGGGCAAAGCTAGTATTTTTCCAAAATGTTGGCTTTGGGGCAAAGTGAGCCACATGTAGTGGGGTAAATTGAGCCATTGGTTCCTTTTATACCACCAAATGTTGAAAAGTTATATTAATGTGCTGAATCATAAAATATTATTTAATGTTATGTTAACCAACTGACTTGACTGATAAAATGAAAATCAGGCTATGTGTCAACAAGAGGAAAACCAACTGGGGCTCAACACCACTTGCTGAGATTAAGAAAACAATGAAGGAAGTTTTGAGTGAAAAGTCGATCAGATCCGTTGCAAAGAAGTGAAACACGGACAGGTCAACCCTGCCGTGGTAAATGAAGAAGAGGGATGTTTGAACTTGCTTGTTTTAGCAAGTCTGAACTTGTAAAACCTTAAAGCATACGAGTAATAACAGTTTTCTTTCTGCCAAGAACTGATTTTGTTTTTGTTTGTTGTTCAAAGCTTGGCTGGCTCTCATTTTACTTTATATGAGTATCTAATTTTCCCAGAAAGTTGCAAAATGTGTCCATTTATGGCATTAAAATTTTTTAATTACTGATTTTTTTATAGGTTGTTTAGGATAGGTTAAAGAAAATAAATGTGACTATTTGTGAAGTGAACAATCTCTTGTGAACTGACTCTTTTGACAACAATACATTATCTTTTCATAATTCTCAGATTTAAGATTATGAAGTCACATGGTCAACTTACCCACAGACTTGGCTCAACTTACCCCTGACCTGGGGCAAGTTGAGCCACAGGAGAACTTTATTTTGAAAGGCCACAGTTTCAAAGCTCTCATTGACATGTCCATACAATTTCAGTTGATAGCAAACATTCTTAAATAAGAGCTGATGTTTTCAGTTTACCTCTTTTGTATTTTTCCTTACCTCAGTGACAACAAAAGTAAAAAATGGCTCATCTTACCACACTCTCCCCTATACGATTAATTCGTAATTCGTTTGTAGGCCTACGTTTTATTCGTAATTCGTACGTATGTTTGAATTCTGAAATCGAACATATGATTTATCCGTAACTCGTGCATACGTTTTATCCGTTATTCGTTCGTACTTTTTAATTCTTAAATCGTACATATGATTTATCTGAAACTCGTGCATACGTTTTATCTGTTATTTGTACGTTCGTTTTAGTTCTTAAATCGTACATACGATTTATTCGCAACTAGTACATACGTTTTATCCATAATTTGTACGAACGTTTTAATCCTTAAATCGTACGATTTATCCGTAATTCATGCATATGTTTTATCCGTAATCATATGTAGGTTTTATCTGTATCTCGTACATACGATTTATTCGTAATTCGTTTATACGTTTTATCCATAAGTTGTATGTATGTTTTAATTCTTAAATCCTACAAACGATTTATCCATAACTCGTGCATACATTTTATCCGTAATTCGTACGTACATTTTAATTCTTAAATCGTACATACGATTTACTCGTTACTTGTGCATATGTAGGGTTGCCCACACCCAGAGATTGAAATAAGGGACACCTCCCGCGGGCGCCTGAAAAAATGTGGGGTTTTGGAGGGTCAAAAACGCATGTATAACAGCATTTTGGCACAGTTATACCTATTACAGACTATACAAACACATTAAGCTACTGCATTACACTTACAGTAACAAGATTGTAATAACAACTCATGATCAGTTTGATCAGTTTGTATCTGAGGCATACATGTGAGACAGTTATCATTCAAGTATATATTTATTTTTTGCAAAATGTGCAAAATAACATTTAACAATTGCAGTCTCTTCTGGATTTTTAGAGTTTTTAAACAATGTAATCACAATGTAACAGCAGTAAACAATGTAGGAGTAGGCCTAATAGTCCAACAAAGTTGTGCAAACATTTTTTGGTTGCTGCCTACTTATTAGGAAACTTAACTCCATTTCTTTTTTGTTATTTTCAACTAAAAAAATGTGCAAAATCACAACTGTAAAATCTTTTGAACAAAAAACCAACAAGGTGCAATATCTAAACTACCCCCCCACACACACACACACACACGACACGAGTAGTAAACATTGGCATACTACCTCTTTCTCACAAACAGCTACCTGCCTCGCTGCCAGTCGCTCGCCACACAGTACAGTGAAGATGAAGCTGTGCCTGCCTACCCTGTCAACTGCAGGCAGGCAGCCAGACACACAATGCATAGCACAGAGAGAAAAAATATATGCATCGTCTTTTAGTTTATTCTACAGCTCTTATTAAAGACATATATGTTTAATATTAATTAATATATTTTTTTAAATATTGGCATATATCAGTAATATACATATATATATGTATATATATATATATATATATATATATATATATGTGTATATATATATATATATATATATATGGGTGATTCTCTGAATTCGGTGCACTTTGCGTCCCACAGGTTTACCTCAAAGGTTTTCTAATAAAATAAGTCACAAAATGTATTTTAAAACTAGAAATGGAAAGACCCACATGTCTTTGCATTATAACACACAAAAACATTTCAAAATGTATGTGTTGAAAAGTTTTATGGGTTGCTGAGGCACAGAGGTCAGCCAATTAAGCATGTCCCCACTGACTGGAGTTTCTTTTCACTGAATATGAACAAATGGAAATATCCAGTAACCAAAAATTTTTTTTCTGTCTATATAATAAATTGCTGGTCTACTTTAACCTAAATAAAAAAATATGAGAAAAACATGTGAATTATTTATTTAAAAAACACTGTTTAATCTTGTCCCCCAGTTTTGTTCAACCCCGTAACAGCATACCAAACCCTCCCTATTTTTAAATAATGGTTCAGTCCAACTTTCTCAGCACCCAGGAAATGACATCACTCAAGTCTCTTCCCACTCACACTGTCAAGAGAGGATAGTGTTAGCATACTTTCTTAAGCATATTTTAATGTTTTTTCATTAGATTAACATTGTCAAGATCAACCTTTCAACACTGTTACATGACTAAATGATATTTGATATTGTTTGGATAAAGCAAACAGTTGTCCTGGAAAAATATTTTAATTCCTTGTTTTCCTCATGTCATATGCTGCTGGATACCCCAACTAATGTGGACTTATGGCTACTTTTAGCCAAAATCTTCAACCCCGTAACATTCAACCCCGTAACAAACATCACTGTTACGGGGTTGAATCGATATTACAAGGGTTGAATGTTGGACTGTTCAGAAGCCAATAACCCAATTCCTCTAAATGGTATTTCATGTTTATTATTTTTAGATGGCTAAATCAAATGCAGAGAGGCAAAGAGAATACAGGGTGAGAAGAAATGACGATTCACAGAGAAGGGAATACCTCAGGAAAGAGCGTGAGCGATGGAAAAGAGATACAGAATCAGTGAAAAAGAAATCAATTAATGACCTGAGTAAAAGACCTCAAAGACGCAAGCGAAAGGAGTGGTGGAAGGCGAAAGAAAGACAAAAAAGGAAAGCTGAGATTCAAAACAGTGGGCCTACCTCTCTAACCCCTCCACATACTCCTGACAGTGAAATTCAAGAAGTGCAAGCCAGACCAGGGTCCTCACAGTGAGGGAAATATGTGGTTAGAAATAAGGCTAAATTATGATAGCTTGTTTAAAAAACACTGCTATATACACATATATAGCATTAATCTCATTATTCCAGTCTAGTAGCTCCTGAAAAATGCACATTCATAGGAAGGGAGACGTGATCTAATATTACTTTGTTATTACTTATATAACAGACAGCAATGTACTTTTTACTGCTGATACTGCAGATGACAGACTCATTCAATTAAAAGTCTGGTAGGACCATATGAATTTATTTTAATAGTAATGTGTATATTTAACAGTGTAACTGTGTTGCACATTGAATTGTTTAGTTCTTGATTGTTTCTCCTCATGGGACAGATCATTTCATTTTTAATGTGTTATTTTTAAACAATGTTAAAGGGACTGTGAGGATTTTCTAAGTAATTACATAAAAAGTCTGACTTTTAGATATATGCCTGATGGAAATACACACTTTAAGATAGCTTTTATAGGATCAAAATATTTTATCTATAAATGCTATTCCTTAGCTTCACGGTTGGGTCAGACAGGGCTGGACTGGCCTGGATACTCAACTTCAGGAACAAGACAATTAAAACTAGAGCAAATTTATATTATTCAGACACGTCTTAGAGCACCGAGCTGTAAGTAGAGATATATAGCCGGCTACAAAACTACAATACTAAGTCTTCCAAAAATTGCTTGTTGTCACACATCAAAAACTACCGCTTGGGTCACATCTTTTGGTGCGTTCCAGTTGCAGTCAGAAGTAGGAATTTCCGGGTTCCGAGTAGGAAACTGCAACTGAAACATTCCCCGAAGTCTGAATTTCCTACTGGTAACTCGGTGAAACCTCGCCACCCCCGAGTTGACAATTGAAGATGGATGCCCCCAGTGTGAACAGTTATTTAGCTCCTGTAATAATCCATTTATTTGCACTTCTGACTGGGCTGTGTTGCTCTAGATCAGCTGTATACATATTATTGTTAGACTTATATTTACAAAAATGCTGCCATAGTGATAATCACATTCTTCATGTGATATTTGTGAACAACAACGCAGGGCGTGCTAACAACAGCTAACAATAGCCTGGTAGATCAGCATGTTTTTTCCGACTTCAACTGGAACACCGATAAGTCAGAGATGATGTCACTCCCAGTTTCGAGGTTACTGGAACGCAGCATTACGACAGTCGCCATGCGTGCTCATGGGTAGCAGAGTCTTAATGTCGCCGCAAATGGATTCTCCTCATAGCACCTTTAAATATTAAATGCCTTGTGATATTTGTTTCAGTGAATAAATTAAAATTAGTTCCAATTTGATCTGATATTGTCATTTATTCAACCCTGTTACAGTGAGTTCAACTCTGTTACAGAGTGTTCAACCCTGTTACTTGATACATATTCATACATTTTTTGATAATAATAACAAATATTAGATAAATGTTTGTTGTACTGTATGCAGAGTTTAGAGGACAAGTACAAAATATACAAAAGTCCAATCTAATGTGAGTGTTAAAGTACATTTTCACAATTTATGCAGAGCGGTCTTTCATTAAGTTGCCATATCCTATATGGCAGTCAAATAATTATAATTAGGAATCAAATAAACTATACTTGAAATAAGTTATTTTACACAAGGGACAGGTGATTGCTGAGGCACTGGAAGACTTTGCTTGAAAATGTTTTAGAATTATTCTTATACAGGTATCAAATTGTCCTGTTACGGGGTTGAATTTAAAACAGCCTAAGCACACAGAAATTTCTAATAAAAGTTTAGGATTTCACACCTAAGGTGGTAAAATAAGATTTCTCAGAGGTTCTAATAGTCTTTCATCAGATGCAATATTCAGAAACACCTTTTCTTGTTGTATATTTTTCAATAACCAGAGAACCCAAAGGGCACCGAATTCAGAGAATCACCCATATATATATATATATATATATATATATATATATATATATATATATATAAATATATATGTATACACCCAATATGTCCATAAGCAGGCATTTATATTGCTTATGTTTTCACTGGTTGTTAACTTTCAATACCTATGATTTAAGCAGTCACTGTTCTTTTCCAGTAAACATTTCACCTGTTCACCTGGTATTTTTTAGATCTGTAATAGTGTGTGACTGGTTACAAGTAGAACATTTTTGAAGCTTGGATGGGTCTGTGTTATTTCCAACATACTACTGGCAGTATTTACACACACACTGTTGTACTGCAGCAGTGCTCAAGTGTTTGAAAACCTTTTTAAACAGATGTTTAGTGCCTGGTACCACTATGCTGGCAAATATGTGGTTAATAATTTGAAGCAAATCTTTGAGAGCAGACATGGTCAAATTGTGCTTTAGTACAAAGAGTACTTCTGCCTTGGTGATTTTGAGAAACCCACATATTGGGTCATCAAGATTGTTGTGCCGTGAATTGTCATCCCCTGGGCTATGTTGAGAATTGTCATCCTCCATATTGTGTTCCACATTGTCATAGGCTATATCTGCCATGGGAAGAGAATATCTCACATGCAGAATTTCAGACAATGAATCAATCAAATCATACGCTCACATGCCAGATCTGGTATTTCTCATGCATGTAAATTTGTTGTGTAATGCCCACTGAGTTACACCGTTAAATGCATTCATGGAACCTGTAGTATGATGCTCTGAACATCATGGAGCTGAACGGGGGCTTAACACAACCCAGTCATAAGATCAACAATCAGCCTATATGTATGTGTACACAGCACTGCTGTATTTGGGTAAGATTCAGTTGATGGGACTGAAGTGACATTTCAAAATAAGGATGCACACTTCGCACCCTATTTCAGGTGGGAGAGCCTTATCCCATAAGTACAGTAAGTTATCTCATGGTTTCATTTCAGTTGCATTTTAGTGCAAATAATTTTGAATTACTGCAATTTTTACTCAAAAATGAGGTATCCTTTTATGAAAAACACGTCCATCATACCATTAATCATAAAATCAATTAAAAATATATGTTAATATGTTGGAAACAAATTCACAAAAAGGAGAACCAAGAAAAAATGGAGATAATTTTATACCTCATGCTTTTTCAGTTCTTTAAAACAGACTGGGTCAGTTTGAGCCGGGAGGACAACAGGTGTGACTATTTGCTGCCTTTAAAATATTTAAATGGTTTTAAAACAATATCCTGAGCAAACTTTGACATAAAACTGTCTGTGATATCCCATCAATTTGTGCGCCTCTGATAATAAACTTAGTGAAAATAATACTGAATCTGTTTTTTTAACTCATAAATGAGGTTAAATTTTATGTAAATCAGGAGTATCATACCATATATTACCAAAAAATGTAAAATATGTCAATATGTTTGAAACAAGTTCACTAAAAAGGAGAAGAAAAAGCATTGGAGATAATTTTATACGTCATGCTTTATAAGCAATCAAAACAGACTGGGACGATTTGACCCGAGAGGACAAGAGGTGCTTAGTAATAATGATGCCAATGCGTGGGTTAAGTGTACACGACTTCATCCGTTTCAACAAGAACATGTTTTACTTTAATCATGTCAGGCCAGATTAACAGTTTCAGGTTTAACCTCATACATGAAAGTACTTTGGACCGTTGTTTCCATTCCCTTTACAGAGCTTCCAGCAGTAGTGACACAGCTGAAAGATGTCACAGAAAATCTACCTGTTCAACACCCACACCATCTGTAGACCCACCAGTTTCTTTCTTCGAGTATTGTCTGACCCTGTAGACATAGCAAATATACCTCAAAATGCATGGATACTGTGGATTATTTACCCATGTAGGGAAAGGTTTTTGGCTACATTTTCCCTCTGCATCTTTAGATTGTGCGCATCAGCTAGAAAGAAAGCATATTCATCAACTTTGTGCTGCATGTGTACCATTAATGATGGATTATGATGAAGCCCAAGATTTCTCCTGCTATGAAGTTAGTCTATAGACTACAGGCCTATGTATATTCACTGCATAGATTAATAAATTCTAAAGAATATTGTATGTAATTGTTTTATCCTTATTTGGTGCCTCAGGTTCCTCTTGTGCCAGACTATGATGTAAAATTCCCAAACAAAAGCTGAAGTCTCTGCTGACTGCTAGTTCAGCATTGTAGGGGATCAGACATTTGGGATCTCGCGATGCTCATCCACAGCGGAGAAACACTGTCCGATTCACGTTTGACGAGGAGGCAGTCATGGCCTCACAAAGATGTAGTCACTAAACTGGATAACACAAAGCTTGATGCTGTAGTTGGTCAGTGCATTTAATTTAAGACAAAACTCCTTCTAAGGTAAATCTAAACATATTGTTTTCCTCCCTCTTTTAGCAGCAAATGACTGTAATGTTCCATGTAATTATAATTAAAAAATAATAAATAACTATTTATTTACATTAGAACCTTTAAAAAAACAATATTTAAAAAGTGCTTTAACAGAGATAACAAAAGCTGAAAAAGGTAGAACTCTGGGTACAATAAAATTAAACAGGTCAAACAGAGACCAAAAGACTAAGAGGATAAAGCAGAAGGTCATGTTACTTAAAGCAACAAACGAAAACAAACTGGTGAGCCGGAAATAGCTGACATAATTTTCAGAAGAAGAACACTGGTGAAGAAGGCATTTCGTTTTATGTAAAATTACAGGACAATAAATAGATCATGTAATTATAGATACATACATTTATGAGAGTTGATAGTTGATGACATCACATGAGGAAAATGGAAAACAAGAGGGCAGAAAGAGGATGGCTCAAAGAGAAAAGAATAAAAACATAAAATAAAGTAGAATAAAAAATAACAGTAATAATAAAGGGAGTGTATTAATAGAACAAAGATGGTAAAAACAGGACTAAGACGATGAGACCAGTGAGGAGAATAAGAAAAGAGGAGTTTAAAAACTACTTCAATAGGTAATTGTAAAACAAAACATGTAGATAAAATAAATAGCTAACATTGATGATAAATGAGTATGCAAGTAATAAAAGGATAATGTAAAAGCAAGTCTGAAAAAGCTAGTTTTAAGGTGCGATTTAAAAGATGTCACTGATTCAGCATGCTTTTAGTCTTAGGGCATGGTTTCCAAAGTGGAGGAGCTCTGACAGACAAGACCCGATCACCATCAGGGTAGTCTTCAGCTTCGACTTTGGAGCAGCCAAAAGGATCTGAGGCTGCAGGTTGGCTCATGAGGTGTCAGTAATTCAGAGATGTAGGCTGGAGCCAGATCCGTAAGGGCTTTAAAAGTGATCAGTAAAATCTTAAAATGGATTCATAAGTGAAGAGAAAGCAAGTGGAGAGAAGCAAGGACAGCAGTGATGTGATGTCATCTGTTAAAATCAGTTAAAGCCCAATAGGAGATGATATTGGTTCAATCATAGTTATAATGACATACAGTCACTCACACACTATCAGTACTAAAATAAAAAGTTAGTTATCGGATCCTTTAATGCTTCATTGTTAATTTATGATTGATTTAATCATCATAGTACTCACCAAACACCTTGGCCTCATTTTCTAAACCTGCACTCATGCTGAACAACACTGTAGTAGTCTTTGGCTAACATCTAGAAGATCATGCTCTGAGAGTATATTGTTTTATTGAGAGTGGATTGAACTGTTCAAAATACATAATGCATATCATGACTTGGTCATAAGAGCCGAGAACATGTTTTACATATAAAATGGCTCTCACAAAATATTAAAAGCAATCATTACTTACTTTATTTTGATGTAATCCAAGTGTCCTGAGCTCTCTTTACTCAGCGACATCATTTGGCTCATGTTTATAGCCTAAACAGTATCATTACTTGGCATTTCTATGAAAAAGTGCCTCGGAGCTGCTATAAACCAAGCGAATCCACTCTGCAATAACTATTAGAACAAGAAATCCCCTGTCTGCTGTAAAAAACAACAGCTGAAATTTCTTGGTTCTTGTTCTATTTTCTCCTAAGCAAGCCTCTGACTCCAGCACATTTCAAAATGCAGTACTGTCATCAGTGCTAGTGCAGAGAATCTCAGGGTCAGTCTCTCGCGCACAGCGTTCTGAGCTGCTCCGGTTCTTGTTAAAAGTACATCACAGGGCTTCATGAAGTAGCAAATCGTTGTTCCTTTAGTGTTAATCATGTCAAGATAAGCTGCAGCAAGAAGCTTGTGTTCCTGGCCAGCTCAGTGTTAATCGCTCCTGAAATAAAAAATAAAAAATAAACGATTTTTGTCAAACAACCTAGAGCAAGGTGAATTTTTTTTCCATTTCATATGATTAAAGTTAAAAAATGACAATATTGATGCCTGTTTGATAACAGAGCAACAATCAGAAGCTCTGCAAAGGATCATCTCATTGACACAAAGTTTGAATGCCGTCACTCTTACCTGGGTGGAGGGAGTAACACGTGACCTTGGTGCCCTTCAGTCTCTTGGCAAGCTCGTGGGTGAAGAGGACGTTGCACAGCTTGCTGTCAGAATAAATCTGAAAAGCATCCCTAAACGACGTCCCAAGTCCCAGAGCTTTGTGCTTGTTCAGACAGTCAAAGTCTATCTTCCCCCAGTTATGACCCACAGATGACACATTGACCACCCGGCTGGGCTCAGACGCCTTCAAACGATCCAGCAGCAGATTGGTCAGCAGGAAGTGACCGATGTGATTGACGCCAAACATCAGCCCAAGTCCGTCTTCTGTACGACCCTGCATGTAAATACCTGGAACAAATAAAACATGAACATAAGATTCATTTTGAATTCAATGAAAAAATTGCCTTAGCGTATTTTTCTTCTTCGTCTCCAACGGTTACAGACTGTGGCTTTCTGGTGGAGAAGAGAGAACTTTCTACTGTATCTACTGTCCTTAGTGTCCATATGGAGCTCATACAACCCCACTTCAAAAAAACTGAACTGTCCCTTTAAGCTGCTCATGGACACAGACTCAGACAACTGGCTCTATGATGCTCTTTCGAAAGATTCAGGAAGTGTCAGTGATGAGGAAAGTTGACATGGAGGTGACCCACAGACTGATGTACAAAGCCGTGGTGAAACCGAGAGATGCAGAGGTTGGGTGAGAGAAGACACGGTGATCACAGAGAGCAGCAGCAGGAGACGAGTGAGAGCAGATAAACTCGCCGTAATTATCACAGAAAAGAAAGACTCTGATTAAATCATGCTATTTCTGCATGTTTAAGTGTTATCTGCAAACGATGTGCATTTTTTTCCATTATTGATAATTTCTGTATTTTTAAATCATCAACTTTGCATCATGTCAAATTTCTTTGACCAAGACGGTGACACCAAACATTTCGCTTTTGCCTCCACCTGTGCTCTGGAGTTGTGTCTTCCAAGAGGTGTCGAGTCTGAGGAAGAATTGGCAGACATCCTCACTGATGCTGTTTGTGGGTCTGTTGGTTTTTGAAAGGTTTAGCTGAAAATGACTGTGTTCAATGCTAGACAAAATGTATGTCAGCATCCATCCATACTGATAAGGCCAAAATAAAAAAATCTGAGGTGTTTTACATGTCAGACTTTGTTAATTAAAGCTTCAAATAAACTAATGAAATTTCAGTTTTGCATGATGTTGTGACATTTTTTAATCTACGAGTCATTTTAAAACCAGCCACGTCTTCCTTTGAGACACTTCTTTAGAACACCAGGAGACTGATGGACAGATGTTGCTCTTGTCTTATTTGCTTGTTTCAAAAAGGGCCAACAATCTTAAAGCATTGGGAGATGTGCTGCAGTTGAATGTCTATGTGAAATGGTTAGAGGAATATTCACTATTTCAAACTCAATTAATACACACTCTCAACTGGTTTAGCAAGCATCACATCACCCAAGCCTTGCAAATACTCTTTCCTAAATGCAAAACTTATTTCATTGCACATGGGAGTGTCCAGCGATCCTCTACATTTGGGAAATGTTAATCTGTGGAGTGCATCACAGAGGTGCACTGTAACCCTAAAATTACATTCTTAATATCTATCCAATTTATTTTTCATTTCAAAGGAAATTCTGTGCTGTTTCCAGAATACTGAGCAGGGCACTACCTGCACATGGAAAAAAGGAACCAGTCTTTCGTGTCTTACAGAGAATGACAGATATCACTTCATCTTGCTCTTGAAAAAAAAGTATTTTTCATATAAACTTCACAAGATGTAGGACTTAACAACACATTTTCTGTAGACTAAAAAGGAAACACAATGTTAAAGACAGGGCTTTTGCCATTTTTTAAACTGTTGTGTTGTATTATGTTTGCTAATAAGTATTTGTGCTTCTGTTCGACATAAGACTTTAGACAAACTATCAAAACAAAAGCTTTTAAGAAAAACAGGACTTTTTAAATAAATTTGATACTGATAATCTGTGCTATACAGAAAGTAGTCTTGTGTGGTAAACGTTAGTGGACCTTCAACACAGACTAACTATGACAAAAATAGAATGAGACAGCAATACACGTTATTTGATGCTGTATTTTAATTATTTGCCACAACTTTGAATAAGAGAAGTCTGTGCATAGAGAAAGCTCAAAAAGCATTATCAGACTACATATACAAATTAGTCTTAAAGGATCAAGTTGTGAAAGACTGCCTAGCTGATTCCAATCTCCAGTGTGACAGATCACACGAGAAACAATGTAAAACCATGGGAAAGTATAAGTTTTTTTTTTAAATGTATTTTTGGGGCATTTTGTGCCTTTATTGATAGGAGAGAGACAGTGGATAGGCCCGTGAAAGGGGGAGAGAGAGCAGGGGCAGACACTCTGCAAACTGGTCACAGATGGGATTCGAACCTGGACCGGCAGAAGCAAGTACATGGGATGCCTGGTTGCTAACCACTCCACCAAACCAGCACCCCAGGAAAGTATAAGTTTTAAGATCAACACTTGACAAAAAAATCATACAGGCAATCCCTTTGTGATGCATATAAAGACTAATTCGTAAGACCTCTAAAATGGTTCCTCTTTCACTGCTTAAAACTGAAAGAAATTCCAAAAGCTCACAGATGGAGGGGAACCATACCTTTACAAAACATGCAACAATGCTCCTCAAGCAATCAGAACTCAGAAACCAAATACCAAACCTCTGTATCAGGTACAAACATATTCCCTAGCAAATCCATTTTCAAGAGTTAAAGAAAGGAGATACCTCTGTTAAGTGCAGAAAAATATTTACTAACAAATAAATATTTTTTTTCTGCTGAATATGGGAGGACTAAATGAACTAAATGTTGACTATAACATACATTACAGTGATTTCGCTGAGTATTACTTGTCAGACCATTTACAGCTTACGGTAGTTCAAAACATTCAGGCTTTTTCAGTTGTTTTTCACAGCTTGTTGAATAAAAGTATGATTAATTCTTAAACTTGACACTGAGATAAAACAAATTCTAATTCTGTGTTCAACATATTCAGTTTATAACACAGGATGCTTCACCAGGCCTTGTCAGACTCTATTCCATAGCATTTTTTTTCAAAGCTGCTTTGAGTAGTCTCAAGGTTGGAAAAGCTCAAGTTTTTGTAACATTTTAAAACTCCCTTTTTTCTTTCCAGAGAAAACAGTACTGGAAAAAGTTAAGATTTTATAATGTGTAGCCAGAGGGTGTCTGACAGAGACTGAGCCCAAATGTTTTTCAAAAACTTCAAATGCCTTAGGATAAAAACATATTTTTAATTTATTTTTTAATTGTCTAAATCCTTGCTATAACTACAGCACATACCACTTGAAATTGTCTACCCCCCCAAAATGAAATTTGTCTATCAATCTATGTACTTCGACCCATGGTGTTTTCCTGTCTGTAGTTTAATATTGGTGATGGAAGCAGGTTGTCTTCGGCTTCATTATTTCCCTAAACAATATTAAATGACAATAAGAAAGACATATAATACAATATTTGATGTGTATTATTTACCCTGATCATGTTGCTTACAATGGTAATAGCTGAGATCAACTAGAAATTTACAGTATTTTTGTTATCAAGGTTCATTGTTTGAGTGGAGCTATTTTTTTAAATTAATCTTTTTAAAAAAATATTAATCAGCTGAAGCTGTATTATTTCCTAAAAGGGATCAAAATGAATTTGGCTTAGCCCTGGATATTTGGACCCACTAACCCAATCCTTATTTTTTTTGTATGACAAGTCAAATGTTCACATTTTATGTTAAAATAATGTATTAAAAATGAGATATGATTTTTGGTCCATGTCGCCCAACCCTGGTCCACAGTTGATAATATACCTATATATAAACGAAATGAATCCCCACTCCGCCACTGATGAAGTACATAGTGAAATATTCTGTCCCTGGAGGGTGTGCACATAAATAAGACTAACCTGCTGCTGAGTGGATGCTTTTTTAAAAACTGTGACCTGAGGCTGTGAATATTTGAACTGCCTGCACTTCCCCCTGTTGCCTGTAGGGGGCGGGGCGCTCTCTGGACGCTACCACGTAACGTACGGAGGCCGGGGCGGTGAGGGTGTGGACGTCCCACAGCATTCAACCAACTGGACACACTGCTAACAACTTCTTCTCTGTAGACCTGGAATACACCGCGAAAGGCGAATATAACTGGTAAGCATGTACGCTGAGAGGCTAAAGTTAATGTCTGTTTGAACTGTTGTTCACTCTGTTTCACATTTATGCCCTGAAACCAGCGTTTTTAGCGGGGACAGTATATTCGCCGTCAGGATAGTTGGTTAGCTTGTTAGCTTAACCTGCCTGTTGTATCTCATTTACTCATCTCGACACAGACAGCTTTGTGAAGTTCTTCGGCCCACTTTTTGTTGTAACTGGGCAGTAAAAGGCTGTTTGTAGTACTGTTTGGGAATTAAGTGATTGCTGACTAAGTTGACTGACTTATACGGGCTATCTCTTGTGCTAGCCAGATAGCAACTAGTCAGACAGCTGCAGAGAAGTCAGTCATAAATGTGAACTCATTACAGTGACACCACATTATAGAATCAGCAATGTGAAAAACTGTCTTAAGAACACATTTATGCTGGTACTGGTGGTTTCTTTGGTATATTCATAGCTATAGTTCTGTAAAAGTGTAAGATTTTACCAACACTGGGTCCTCTTTTATTCTTTCATATATGAGACTAAAAAGTGGATGGTAGAAATGATTGATATCCTTCTCTGATGATGTTTCATGATACTTTTGCTCACAATGTCCTTGATTGTTGCTTTCAGGGATTCATTTCAGAGATGCATCTTTTTGTAGAACAGTTAATCCAAACATTTAATGTGCAAAGTGTGTTTTGCAAGACTTTCTTTTGCTTTTTAAAGACGACTCAATATTATCTGGAGAATATCTGTATTGCCAGATTGTATTGTAATTGCCTTAAAAGCTGATTAACATTATCAACGGATATGGACCTTTTTGCTGATATTTACAGATGATATTGTTGCCAGAAGTGTCCCATATTTTGGCAGAACGTTCTAATGGACCATAGTAATTTACTCCATTTAATACTGAATTTTTACTTTAATGAATCAAAGAGCCATTGATTCAAGAATATATGATGGTTCACCTGCTTCACATCTGTTCATGGTACAAAAAGACTTAAACTCTGAAAAGAACAGGTTTCGTCAAAGGATGCTCTGTGCTCTTAACCACAAAAAAAAAAAAAAGAAAAATCATTCCCAATATCAAAATAATGAAATTGGAATTATCAACATATTGGATGTTGGCTATTATCCAGTGTCAGCATTCCTACTCTGTAAACAACATGCTTTGGAGCTTAAAGTGAAAATGACTTCTTTTTATCATGACCATAGAAAATTGTATTTCTTTTTTATGCAAGAATGCCTTAAACTCAAACATTGAAACTCCAATAAATATATGAATAGACTAACTGTTGGAATTTTACCAATAGTAGTGAGCAGGAAGTAAAGAATTCACTATGCAACAAGAATATTTATTTATCCTTGTGTACAGTGTGCTTTTCACAGCCAAGTGCTGTGCGTCACAGTGCTGTCAACTTCCCACACAGTCTTACTAAGTTTGATAAGATTGCTCAACAGCAGTTTGATTGTTGGTTTTTTGACTTCCCTCTTTTTAAATATGAAACAGGGCTGGGAGATCTTATTTCAGTTCTGTTGGAATTATAGATCTCTCAGTTATCCATCAGTCAAATGCATGTGTAAACACATGTCCTAAGTCCCTTGTTTTTTTAGATTGAATTTTCCTCATGGAGTATCTTATGGTCATCTCTGCCTGTATGTTTTACCATACATAATATTTACTAAGCCTGACATAATATCAAAACATTTTCAAACAAAATACTTGTCTAGAAAGTATTGTCTGATTTGATATAGTTGTTGATGTGATGAAATACCCAAATGTTCAAAAACAACCTCCAACCCCATCCCCTGCTCACAAACATTTCTGTCAGCAGGGCCAACATGGAGGGAAGGAAAGATTTGAGTAATGTTAGAAAAGAGGAGGATGGTTGAATAGTTGAATTACAAATGCTGACTCTTTTAAAAGTCTACAAGATCTCAGAAAAGCAGAAGAATTCTGTTTTTTTTTTGGTTGAGAAAGTGGGTGGCAACAAAAGCTTGAGCATGGCAAATCTTTTTCCTCATTTCACATTAGTGCATAAAATGATTACTGTAAAAAGGTGAGCTGCAGCCCTCGGCATCAGAATAATCAGACTATGGGCTTCCTTGGCCTGTGTTTTTGAAAAGTATTGATCTGGAAAAATCTTAGGATTTACTTTGAATATGACCATTAGCTAAAAATATCAAGATGTACATTTTAGCCCGTATTACCCAGCTTTTGTTTGTGCAAGGCATGATTATTAGGCAGGATATTTCTGTCCATATTGTCTGAATATTATTTAAATACAAATAATTGACCTAAGACTCTTGCTCCTTCTTTCAGATGCCGAGTGAGTGCTCATAAGTGGAACTGTGTCCCACGTTGTCCCAAATGAGGGACTGATGCTGACCAGGACTCGACTAAACCCCTCGGGTTGCCTTCTGAATCTCCCTGTTTGGCTCTAAGATTGCTCCCGCAGCTGCATTATAAAAAGAGAAGAAAACAGAGGTCAACATGGATGATATCTTCACGCAGTGCCGGGAAGGCAATGCAGTAGCTGTTCGCTTATGGTTGGATAACACAGAGAATGACCTCAACCAAGGGTAAGCAAAGGTTTATTTTGAGGAATGCAAGATATTGGACTTGAGCTGACATCCGATACAACAATATTTTAAAGTAAATATTCAAATGACTTTAGCTATTTGCTTCTGTCTGAGATATCATGGGGATATCTTGCATCCCTCTTTATCTGTTTTCATCTCATTAGGGTATCAATGTCTTTCATTAATCACTTATAAACACCATCACTGTTTGGATTTCTCCTCCCTTGTAGATTAATTCCACTGCCAGTTACTGCTGTTGCACAATTTCATGTAATACGTGAACTTGCCACAGCATGAATTAATGATGCTGGGTTGTGTTCATAAAAAACAACAACTCCTTCCCTGCTGTATCATGACCTCTTGAAAGTTGCTTTTTTAAAGCTTGGTTTTTGGTGCAGGCACTAAGCCTGCCTTCTTCGTCCCCTGTGAGATCTTGGCCTGTGATTGAACCCATTTCCTTGTGGGCTAATGTTTATGTCCTGAATGCCAGTAGAGTAATTCTGAAGCGTGATGTTGGGCAGGAAGCTGGCCTTGATGGTGGAGTTTATCATGCTCTTAGAAGTTGCTGCAATTAGATATAGACCCTATAGAAGAAACACACCAAGAACAGTGAGGCTTCTGTAAGATTTGACATGTTTATTAAACAAATATCTGACCTGTAGTTACAGACCATCAGTCAGCATCTGTATCCTCAGCTGACACTGGAAAAATATCTTGGCAAGCTTCTCGGTAAAGTAGTGGCCACCCTTGAAGCTTCTCTTTCGGATGTTTCTGTCCCAGATTTACTCCACTGCTGTTTGTTTTCAGAGCAAACATAGAAGACTTGATTCGTTATAAAGGGCGTGCATCTTTCTGCTACTACTCCCTCTGCATTCCCCTTTAGATCTGTATATTTGTGGTGAATAAGTCAATCATATTAACATCTAGATAGATTGTTTGTCATACTAAAATTGATTTGTTGCAATTAGACAGAAATGTAATGGATTGAGGGTGAATGTCCGAGGGTCCATTTGTCTCAGCTGGATCGATCTTGGGATTATAATGACCTGGGTTTCTGAGAACATTTAAGGCCATTTTTACATTAAAACGTTGTCACCGTAAATTGAAAAAGGTTTTTTATTTGCGTTTTCAAAAGCGCTCTGCGTTCACATGGAGACAATGTGAAAACAATGCGTTTTCATACGGATTCACAAGAATGGCTGACGCATGTAAGGCCAATAGTTGGTGATGTAGGTTTGTAATGAAACAGAGGTGTTACTATACACGTCTACGTACAAAAGCTTTCTGTTGAACACTAACTTTTCAGTTTTTATTCCTCGGCAAATATAAGAAATGTGCCTCTGCTGGTCCGAGTATTGACACAGCAAATCCACATTTTGTTTGGAGGAGCGATAACAAACTAAGCACAGTTAGCAGCGCACGTGGCTTGGTAGTTCCTAAGTGTGTGCGCAACCTTTATCTGAAAGGGTACTTAACATGCAATGCGTGTCAACATACTCTCTGAAAATGCTGATTCCTGTTAAAAAAACATTTTCAAAACTTTTCACTCTGAACCCTGGTTTCAAAAGTTTGTTTAATCAGGCACTTCAGGCACCGTTCTCGTGTAAATAAGAGGCAGAAACACAACAAAATCTCTCCCTTTTCTGATGTTTTTGTTGTCTTGTAAACGTCCCCTACGTCAGTCTTCAATATGTGGTGTCCACAGTTAAGGATGCATAATATTGGATTTTTTTAATGTTATAAGCAAAGTTATTTCAGACAATGCTACACTGCAAAATCTGCATGGTGCAATTGACACGACCAGAGTTAAAGTTGAAACTGGAAAGTTTCTGCAACACTTTATATTTCATCAATTTATACAGTGTCTCAAGGTTGAATTTGTATAAAATACGTAAAACAAAATCCTCATGAGAAAACCAAATATGGTAACACTAAAACGGAATTTGGGAAAAAAATAACATGGACTTAATAGGGCCCTACTATTGGCTTTCAAAAAGGGAAAGGGACACTTATAAATTTGAATTAACAACACTTTTTTCCCACTTATTTAACCCCAACTCCTGTTTGACTAAGGGTAAATTTTCACATGTTGAATTTAGTCCAGATTATTCTAAACTCTTCCGCTTTCTGTAGGTTTCCAACACCAAAATAGAACTCTGCTCAGTTTGCTGTACTAAATGGAGATAACTGAAAGCCTTTTTTACTTTTTGTGATAGTACTATTTGTGATAGTAATAGAAAAACCAATCTTTGGCATCCCATCCGAGAGCTACACACACCGACAGACTAGTGTTTTACAGAGCTTCATATTTTTAGTTTCATTGAATTCTGTTAATTTTACAACAGATTTGCAAATCCTCACAGATATATGCTGGTATATAAGACTGTGATACAGACTGTAAATATTGGTGGATATTTTTGTCTGCTGATTGGCTGTCAGACGGGTGTAATGCCTGCAGATTACACAGACAAGCTTCCTCTTTTCATGGATTACAAAGCAAACAGGCAGTAGACTGAGCTGGAGATCAGAGAGGTGCTTGTAAATGAAAGGCAGTAAAACACAAGGGTTGGAGTTGAACTTGGGTTTCTTAAAGACCATAGTCTTCTCATCACACAACTTAAACAGCAACTAACCAGTGTTATGCTTTCTGTTTTAGTTTACCATGCTCTGAATATGATGTACAACATTAAGGAGACAAGGAAGTTTATTAGTGTCATGTCTGTAGATTGTATACTTAATATATAATATCACATCAGGATAATTTCAGGGCTTTTTTTTTACAAGAGTGGAATTGCCTAACCCTACATCCTGACTTGTGTACTAAAACCACCACCCCTAGCATGCAAATCCACACTAAAATGGCAAAAATATCCTTAAAAATATATCTTAGCTTTTGGACTTTATTTCATTGTGTTAGTGTATAAAACATTCAGTTCAAACAAAGAAAAATATCAAACTTGAATAAAGAAAATCTTGTAGACTCTGCCCTTTCTCACAAGATATGAATCAACGAAACACAACATACAAATATATTTGTATATATTATAAAAAATGATGTATTTTTCTGCAACAACTGTTGGAGATCTAGTCTAATCTTTGAATCTCTGCTTCCGTTTTATTTCCTGCCTTGCCTGTTTTACCCTTTTTTCTCAAATTCACATTGTTTGACTGAACGACTGCGTCGGTTCATTGTGGACAGGCTCTCCTTCATGTCACTCTTCCATTAGCTGATTACATGTTTCCCTTTTCACGTTGATATATCCCTCTACTGCAGAGATAAAACCTGCATGTTCTGCCTCCAGAACTGCTCTTATTTGACATCATGTCTCAGTAAACCTGCTGCATCTCAGCCTGTCAGGTTCTCTCGCTAATATTCCACGAGCTCCTGGTTGATGGCGTGTTGACACTGATGTAGCGCCCAGACAAAGAGTAGTCGAGGAATGCTGAATCTCCTTACAAGGAATAACACTGGGGCCTCCAGGGAACCATCTACCACCTACCAAAACTCAGAGAGGGGGAGGAGATTATCGTAGAGGGGCCGGGCTGTAGGAGTTATGTGTGACGAGACAGTGAATCTTTGTGTGTACGTGTGTGTTTCTGTGTGTGTGTGCCGAATGGTGAGTTTTCATCAGAGAGAAGGAGCACATCACCTCCCCCCCTCCACCAACGAGCTTCCGGTATTCCTCTCCCAGTGGTATTTGATAGGTATCCACTCATTTCCGCTCAGCATTTCCTCCAAAGTTTGGAAGGGTTAATTACAAAGTTTCAAATCAAATGTTTACACTGTAGTAAACATTGTTGGCCTTTTCTCTCAAAGTGCTTCCGGCAAACTCGTTTCCCTTAAAACACAAGTCTGGAGGGTAGGATTCTTTAAAATGAAATTTAAGGCATTTTGTTTAACAATCAAGTGGAAGAGGAACTGAAAGAAAAAAACACTTATGAATAGATGAAAGAATTACAACTACTTCCCCATGAGTTTATCTCAGAATTAGAAAACTGTTCATCTGATGGTCCTCATACACCAAAGGGGATGCAAATAAATCATATGATATTGTTAAAAAAATCACCACATGTTTTTGTATATGTTATACACATTCTAAAATAAAATGCACCACTGTTGTTAAAGCTAGGGATGGAAATTAATTGATAAGGTTTTATCAATACCGATGCTATTACAGTCCTGCTAATCGACCCAATTCTGTAATGATTCCCCTAAATATTCCTGTAGATTTTCCATGTGGGCAAATGTTGGCCTGTAGATTTTCAGTGGCAACAATGTCAAACACACGTCGCAGCCAAGGTTATAATAGTTTTTGATTTGTCATTATAGTTTAGTTTTAGTTAGTTTTGACATTGTTTTTGTAATTATAGTTTAGTATTAGTTAGTTTGGACATTGTTTTTCCATTACAGTTTAGTTTTGATTAGTTTTAGAGTTGGCATTCTAGTTTTTATTTAGTTTTGATTTTGGCAACAAGGCTTAGTTTTAGTTTAGTTTTTGTTTAGTTTCAGTTTAGTTTTTGTTTTTTCATACCTTATTTGCCAGGTGCAGGATTCAAAAAGGTCAGAGTAAGTATTTTATAATACTGTTTATTTTTAAGCCCAACATAGTGCTCACTGCTCAGTCAATGCTGAAACTGTACTGTTGGCTGCTGCCATAAACACAAGAAAATAATATAAACTTAATATAAAAAATATAAACATCAATATAAACTCTCGGCTTCCTTGTTTTCATAGGCTGTATAAGCCTCCTTGTGGGTGCTCCTCAAATGGGCTTTTAAGTTCGTGGATTTTTCCCCTTAAGAAGCGCTCCACATATCTCACCAGTTTTAATTTCCGCCAGGCACTTGCATTTGTTTGTCTCACTGTCGTACTCAAAAAAAAATCCCAAATGGGACACTGCAGCCTCCTCCCAACTTTAGCCATTTCTTCCAAGTTGTTCCAACAACACGTTTCGTTACGGCACAGAGCACAGCCAGTCAGTGCAGTTAACAAGCACGTCCCAGTATGTCGCTATGATGATGCCGTACGGCGCTGACAACTGCCGAAAACTGTCATAAAATTGGTTGGGAAAATGTGTCGGATTAATTTGAATCCTAAAGGCTAATAAATATTGTCAAAAACGATAAAGAAGGACATTTTGACTATTAGTTTGGTTTAGATTCAGTTAGTTTTGTGAACACAAGATACAGCTTTAGTTTACTTATTGTTTTTGTTTTCTTTTCTAGTTTTTATCAGTTTGAGTTAACTGCAATGTATTTTCAATTTTAGTTTTCGTTTTTAGTTTCGTTTTAGTTAACTATTATAACCTTGGTCACAGCATAGATAACTGCTTCTGCAAGTTGCTGGTGTTTCTGCTCACTTAACGTTGTGCAGTAGGTGCCTTTTGTAAAAAAAAAAAAATAATGCCACAATTCTGACTCTTCTAAACCCTGTCAATGGAAGGAATTGATAAGGGAATTGGTTAGCAAAAAGACTCATGGTATTGATTCTTTTGTGGGTCTGTTAACGATTCTCAACTGGAAATGGTTTTTGATTCCTATCCCTAGTTAAGCTAACTGAAGATCAAGTGACAGTGCCCTGGAGCCTCATTTCACTGTTTCAGTGAGTTAAAGAAAACAAGCTTGATTTTAATCATGTAGAAATACATATTTATGTCACCCTTAGTTTTATTTAAAACAGAAAGATTATTACAGATTAAATAAAAACAAGGCCCCGTGTCTGACTTCAGGTGCTCACTTTTCCCTCAGAGTTGTGTTTTAGGCCACAAGGTGAAGACAAAACTTGATCTTTTTGTGTTCTAATAAACTTATATTAAAATGAAGCTCATGTTTGAGAACAACATTCCTTTTCCATCATGATAAAATTGGACAGGGGGACTTAGATCATTTATGAAGATTTCATAATGCTGTTTTCTGTTGCAGATAGGTTTTTGACCAACAGACAGCTTTATAGCTTGAATACTAATTAAATAGTGTATTACTCTTATTGTATGAGCCACAGCTTTAGCCACTGACCTTGCAGTGGTTACTTATGCAACCATATTGTGGTGGTGTGACTTGATGAGGCACGTAGACATTATTTTAAAATACAGAGATGTGTGAACAGGGCAGCGAGGTTCATCACAACAAACAAGCGTCTGAGAGAGCTTGTTTATATTTTATATCAGTAACGAGATGCAAACCTGACAGCAGCTGTTTTGCAAGTTTACATAGATGCACCATAACAGCATTTGTGCAGGATGAGTACTTATGAATAAAGAAAGTAAAGACATTTGAATACAGCTGTTAACCTATAGTGACTTTACCAGAATGCACAATGTACCTCACTTTTATTGTTTTAAGTTCAGGCAAAAATAGTCCAATGGAGGCCAAGATTTTCTCAGTTGTTTAATTTGTTTAAAAAAATCTTGAAACATCCAACTTCATTTAAAGGCTCTCTTGCTGGCTTCATTTACCACTGAATCTTCCCCTCTATACAGCAAAAGGGGAAAACAGTGAAAACTCATCCTTCAGCATACTTCATGGAGCTGCCAAACTTAAGGATAATGCTGTTTTACAATAAGTGCATTTTGCTTTGTTGATTGGACTTTTAGACCACACAGTTGAGCAAATGAAAGTGATTTGTGCTATCATTTAATGGCATAATATCGTTTTTATTTTATCTTGAATTTGATGCAGACCAGTGAAAAGGATCGACAAGCTTCATTTGGCCCCATGTTAGGGCCCTATAAAATATGTGTTATTCCAAAAGAATACCTAAAATGTCATACATGTCCTTGATATTAAGTATTTATATGAAATTTTGATTTTAATGTCCAATTCCATGATTCCATCCGTGATTCACTGATCGTTGATTTAATCGGGTTTGGACACCCTTGGACCATACAGATATAATGTATGTATGGAGCACTGTCAACACAACAATTTGGCTCTGCTTCATGTGGTGCTATGATTATTGTTATTTTTGAGTTATAACATCATTAACGTGCAGTTTTTCAATTGCCCAAAGCAAGTAAGCAACAATGGCCTCTTTAAGGCATGTTCTTAACCATAAACATTGTTACTGACATATCTGTGACAGTTTTTCTTCAACTGAAACTATCAACCAACACTGTTGTTAAAGCTTTATAGCAAGCCAGTTTCATAGCTATATTCTGTCTAAAAATGTGTTCAGCTCATGTCCTGCATGTTCAGCACTATCAGGAGCATACATGAGTTGTTCGGGGTTAATGAAGTGTGTTTTTCCCAGTTATAAATTTAACTTAAGTCTTTAGCATGAGAAATACTAAGACATACTGTTCTGAACCTGTGAATCCCTTTGTGTGCCGTTAGCTCTGCTTTCCTCTGTTTGGTGTAGCTGTGAGGTTGTTTCCTTTATCTTTGTCTCGTTATATGACCTGGCGTGGAGACATACAGGGTGCAGACAGGGCTCTTCCTCTGACTTTTCTGTCTGCCAAACTGAGCACTGTTGGCAGGTGGAAGTGCCTGAAATAAATTACCGCAGCCTGTGTGGAGGGGCTGAGCAGGAGAAAACCCTGGCACTCAAGTGCCTTTGGGTTGTGGGGATGAAGTGAAGCCAGCTTAAAGGGGAAATCTATCCTATAAAAAGAGCCCCTGAATAGAAATACACAGAAACTAGAGGGCTGAGATTCACTGGATGTGAAAGTGGTAGATTCTTTAAAGTGTTCACTGGATTAAGGCCTTTTTCTACTTGTCTGTTTAGACTGACTGATTGTCCTTTCAAAGATTATTTATGGCTTTGTATGTCTTTGTCTGAGAGACAGAACCGTGGAGAGAGGGAATTAAGGAGGAGAGAAATGGAAATGACATGCAGGAAGAAAGCCAAAGGTTGGAGCTTAACCAGGACCACCCACTCTGAAAACTATCGCCTCTTACTTTGAGTGTAAACAAATGAGAGAAATGATTAATGCACTTCAGGAGTTGGCATTTGGAAATAATTGCAAGTTACCTGGAATCATAAACATTGGTGTGCTGACAGTCATGTACAGCTATGAACGAGAGCAACTGTATGACATCCCACATTCAAACTTTCTGCTGATGAGGAAAAACGTGACATCGTGGCAAACTGCAGCAGAGAAGAGTTTGACTAAACTATGCTGTAACGATGACGTAGCATTTGACATAGACAAGGCAGCAAAAACATCATGACCGAATTTTCTTCAACACAGTGTCGATGTGTGGAAATGCACATATACGCTATACTGCCAAAAGTATTCGCTCACCTTCCTTGCTTATGAACTTAAGTGACATCCAATTCCTAATCCATAGGGTTCAATATGACGTTGGTCCACCCTTTGCAGCTATTACAGCTTCAACTCTTCTGGGAAGGCTGTCCACAAGGTTTAGGAGTGTTTATGGGAATTTTTGACCATTCTTCCAGAAGCACATTTGTGAGGTCACACACTGATGCCTGACTCTCAGTTTCAGCTCTAATTCATCCCAAAGGTGTTCTATTGGGTTGAGGTCAGGACTCTGTGCAGGCCGGTCAAGTTCATCCACGCCAGATTCTGTCCATGTCTTAATGGACCTGCTTTGTGCACTGGTGCACAGTCATGTTGGAAGAGGAAGGGGCCAGCTCCAAACTGTTCCCACAAAGTTGGGAGCATGGAATTGTCCAAAATGTTTTGAAGCATTCAGAGTTCCTTTCACTGGAACTAAGGGGCCAAGCCCATCTCCTGAAAAACACCCCCACACCAGAATCCCCCCTCCACCAAACTTTACATTTGGCACAATGCACTCGGACAAGTATCGTTCTCCTGGCAACCACCGAACCCAGACCCAGCCATCAGATTGCCAGATGGAGAAGCGCGATTCTTCACTCCAGAGAACGCGTCTCCACTGCTCTAGAGTCCAGTGGTGGCGGGCTTTACACGACTGCATCTGACGCTTGGCATTGCAGTTGATGTATGGCTTGGATGCAGCTGCTCGGCCATGGAAACCCATCCATGAAGCTCTCTGCACTGTTCTTGAGCTAATCTGAAGGGCACATGAAGTTTGGAGGTTGTAGCGATTTACTCTTCGCACTATGCGCCTTAGCATCCGCTGACCCCGCTCTGTCAGTTTACGTGGCCTACCACTTCATGGCTGAGTTGCTGTCATTCCCAGCACTTCCACGTTCTCATAATACAGCTGACTGTGGAATATTTAGGAGCGAGGACATTTCACAACTGGATTCGTTGCACAGGTGGCATCCTATCACAGTTCTCCACTGGAAGACACTGAGCTCCTGAGAGCGACATGTCGTGTAGCTCAGTATGAATGCAACAACTGTCAGTAATCATCTGAGCAATGATTTGCTTATGTGTGATTATTAGTGTATGATTACTATTATTTAAAGTAATCATACAGTTCCTTTTTTTGTAATTTATCTATTATTTAATGTATTATTATTATTATTAGTAATAGTTGTAGTATTTTATATTTTTGTGTGTGTGTTTTCTGTCTACCATGTTCAGGTTTGACTCATACTCTTTAAAGTGTTGACTCAGAGTTGTTAATAATTTATTGCCCTCCACACTGGGTGTGCATCTGTAAAAAAAGTCAAAAAAATGTTTTATCAAAATATAAAAAAGAAATGGTGTAAAGAAAATTGATTTTGGCAAGAATCTTGAATAAATACAGCTGTTTGGGAGTGAAATTTGTTTGCTTTCTTGGAAATTTAGAATAGAAATACCATTTCTGTGAGAAATAAAACTCATATATCCACTCTCTGTCCCTGTTAAGTACAGATAAATTGGATGATAAAAGTGTTTATGTTTGCACTCTGCCTTTTAAAATAAACCATGTACCTCTACGGTCTACCTCCTCTAAAACCCCGAGCTTACCACAGCAAGCTAATAAAAATCATAGAGGCGAGTCTGTTGGGAGGTTTTCTCTCATAAACTTCGACTAATTAGTTTGTAGGATTTGGCCATTTGGTCTCGGAGGAAATAGCACAGAGAGCAGATGTGGTGTGGCTGCAGCAGGTCACACAGATGCACAGATAGATGTGTGTGTTGTGGGACTGTGGCTCTCTGTGGTGCTCAGAGCTGTTTTGAGCACAGTGCTGCAGGATGTGTGAATACAGGCCAGTGGATTGATGGCAGGGTGGGGGGCAGAGGGTTGAGATTCCTGCAGAATCATAATACTCCCTCAGTCCTCAGATCCCATTATCATGCCGTCTGCCTACACATATTTCAGAGCAAGAGCAGAAGTCGATTAACAGGAGGATTGTGCCGTGTCTCTGGCACAAACAGCAGTGGAAAGTGTCTGGAGAGAGGAGTATATCATCAGCATGGAGCAGCTGTTTGAGTGGAAAGAAAGGGGAGAAGATGGATTTGAATGAGACATAGGGAGGAGTGGAGAGACACAGATGAGGGAGGAAACTTTGTATAATAGGAGGAGGTGACCGCGACCGGGCAGAGAAATGAGGAATCACACAATCACACAGACCAGCCGGAGCGTCTGTGGGCTAAAGGAAGTCTCACTGGACCTTATAAGGACCGCAGCCAGCGCTCAGTGTGCCGTATCTTTCTCTCTTTTCCTGACTGACTCTGTCACTCAGCACTTACTGTATCTGTATCTCTTTTCTCTGAGGACACGTGTCATCAGTCACTCTGCCGTGTAATCATGGACACAGCGCTACATGTGTTTCTGTCACTGTCACAGAGACAAAGAAGGATGAAAAGTGCCAGAGGCCTGTTAGCCGCTGAGCCAACTTCCTTTTTTCAGAGGAACATGACAGTAATTCCTTTTCAAGTGACATTTTAGCTGAGTGCCACTGTGCTAACGTAGAACATAATTAAGTAACTGTGTAAATAGCTGTTAACCAGTTTATGAAGTTGTCTTTCAGGGATGGGAGAATCAATTCTAGCTGGCTTTATTATTCTATATTACTTCCCTTTATGCTTTAGATTTCAGTTATCAGTTCCCTCCACCAGGTTACATTTGCCTCGCAAAGCACTGATGTCAAGCTTTTGCAAGAGGCCGATGTTTTAATCTACAATCAGTGAAGTGATCATGGGGACAGGAGGCAGAAATGGTCTGAAGTGTGGCTTAATTTTGTAGTGCGCTGTGTATGTGGTAATGTGATTTCATAAAAGGACAAACATGCCATAATATTTTTCACTACAGCATGGCATTAGCTATCAAGAGGGCTGACACATAACTGTGACATGCAGAAGAAATCAACAGGAACTGTTAATGGTATCAATAAACAGTTGGGATGATTAGCATGACTGACATCAGAATTATTAAATCTTATCATTCCACGTTCCCACATCTGTTGTTTAATTATATGCTGTATTCTAATATTATATTCTCAACTTGTTTCAACTGTACTTGCATTTGATTCCAAGCACTTTGTTTTCCATAAGCTCAAATAATTACTATGACTGGCTATTTCCCCACTCAGACAATAGGACAAAGTTAAAATATTTCTTCAACTTAAGACACTGACATATTTGGACTTAAGATATCTTAAAGTTCAATGAAAAGTTTAATGTGAGGAGAGCTCAACCTTGCAAACATCAGAACTTGGCTTCATTTTTTGTTAAACAAAGAACAGAAAACCACGAACAGCATTTATTTCTCTTTTCTGTGGAAAAGATGCTTTAGCTCCATTTTCAAAAGTTTGCTGTAAAAATGAGTTTATCTTTTCACATCTGTGTGAACCAGTCCGTGGTAGCAAGCATCTTCTTTCACACCAAGGTTTGCTGGGGGGCAGCATTTCCAAGAAAAACGCATCCAGGCTGGAGAAACAGATCAGGCGGGCTCTGTGGTCGGCATGGAGCTGGACTCTCTGGTGATGGTGGCAGAGAAGAGGACTCTTGACAAACTGCTGGACATTTTGGACAATGTCAGCAACCAGAGGAGCCTGATCAGTCCAAGTGCAGGACCAGCAGACTGAGAAACTCTTTTTGTCCCTCAGGCCATCAGACTGTGCAACTCCTCACCTGCGGGGGGAGTGTAACAGGAAGACTGAAGATGGGAAAGAGCAGAAGCCAGCCAGAAGCCTTATTTCTATTTCTATCTATTTATAATTCTGTTTGTATCTTTCTTTTTTATCTGCTGTAATGGTGCTACTGGAATCTTAAATTCCCAGAGGGAGTCTTCCAAAAGGATAATTAAGGTTTTATCTAATCTCATCTTTTTTTATTTTACACTGTGGCAGTAATGCCTGCCTACTGCTCTATCTGTAATGAGGGAGATTAGCAGAATGTTCATCCTGTCACTTTAAGGTTATGTTTTTTAAAAGCTCTGCCCTCTCCAAAGAGGGAAGGGACACAGGAAATATCTCCTGTAGCAGCAGGTAACCCCTTGGATATTAATGAAGCTTCTTCTTTTGTTTTAAATTATAAATAAATGGGCAATTCTGCATCTCTTCATGTGGGAAGAAAAGTAGCAGAGCAACAGGCTGTGAACTAAACAAACTTGATTTCCCAAAGACCCTAAGATAAACTTAAACAACGACCTGATGGAAACAGGAGAGACTCTTCACAACTCTGAGCTTCTTCAGCTGAAGAGACACTTTTTCTCTATCCTACTTTAAATATTTTGATGTCTCCTCACCCCAGTAGATGAAGGGAGGCAGTAAAGTGTTTAAGGGCAAAACTTGTCGGCTGATAAAGGGTTTCAGTTTGTCTCCAGAAGAGCAGAGCATGGTTGAGGTTTGTGATAGAAGAGGGCTCAGCAGACAAAAGCGTCCCAACATGCAGCTGTCAGTTTGCCCACCCTGTTGACCACAGTGTTTTCTCTGGATGCCTTCTTGTTGTCTTGAGTGGTTTTTGACTGTCACAGCAGAACACACATGTTCTCGAAAACATTCCCTGCCTGTACCTCTTGGAGTTTGGCCAAAAACACCACAGTGCTGTTTTCAGGAAAGAGTCTAATGTTAGTCTGCTGGTGCTTTTTTACTCTTTATCCCTCTGGACAAACACTTTTCCTGCTTGTCCTTCAGTTATTCCAAGTTCCTGCTGTGCTATTTTTTTTTTTTTTAAGGAGCTGAATATAAATGCCTTTTCTCCTTCCTGTCTCTGCAGAGATGACCATGGCTTCAGCCCACTCCACTGGGCATGCAGAGAAGGCCGCTCCAGTGTGGTGGACATGCTAATCATGAGGGGGGCTCGCATCAATGTCATGAACCGTGGAGATGACACGCCTCTGCACCTGGCTGCCAGTCATGGACATCGGGAGATTGTGGGAAAGGTGGGGTTCCTGTAAACTGAAAGAGGCTGAAGGTCATGGTGTAAGATCTCTAACACTAAAGATGATAACTATGAGCTCCGGCTTAATGAAATGAATTCTCTGTTTTTAAGAAACAAGTTAAAAAACTAATGAATGAAGAAAAGTGATGCACACACTGGTTTTACACACTGTTGCATACATCTAGCTATCCAAATAAAAACCAATCTCTTCAGCTTTTCTTCATGTAAACAGGATATTATGAAACCTGAAATGATGACATGTGAGCTGCAATTATGTGCACAAAAGTCTTGTCTGTTCTTGTAGCTTTAGCACCAGCAATGCAAGAAGAGAGAGCTGGGCAGATTGTACGTTGAAAAAAAATGAAATGTGTCAAGTACAGCAAGCCTAAGAAGAAAAGAACTCCCCACACTGCTGAAGTTGTGCAAAACAGACAAAGAAATGTATGGGTTTTTAAGAACATTATGAGCTGTTGCTTTATCTCTTAAAAATGTTTGTGTTTGCACAGTAATTCAAACTCTTAGATGGACTAAAGGTGCTTCTAAATGATTTATGTAGCAAGAAGTGACACTTTAAACCAAACTGCACTTTTCAGGTAAAGCAGTCCGACTCTATTTGTCACTTTATACGGGATAGTTCTTCTAACAGGCACTTTTTGTAAAGGTCCTTTTCTTCTGAATGTATATTTCTCTTAAGTATGAGACATCAAACATTTACTAGCACGGCTTGGGCCAGAAGCACTTGCTGCAGAGTAATCAAGGATGGATATTGAAACTGACTATTGCACCAACATATCTTGTATCGACTGAACTGTTCCTCAACATAGATTTAGATTCTTTATTTTGGTTCAGCAAGTGCCAGAACCAAAGATGCTGAACCTTCAAGAGATCTCAGAAGCGCGTGTGGCACTGGCAACTTAAAGATGTTTGAGTGTCAAACTTAATCATCAACTAGAAAGCACTCGGAGAGCGCAGACTAGGGCTGAAAGATTTATCGTTTTCAGATCGAAATCGCAATTTTAGACAATGCAATTCTGTGATCGCCAAAGCAGCAATTTTTTGCTGCTCTCCTGACTGACTCAGGATCTGTTGTGTCAAGTATTATACACATACTGTTTTACAAATTTGTAGACAATCTATATGTTAAAAGTTGTAGTAAGCAGGTCAACAACACAAAGCCTCTGTTCAGCAGTAGAAGTTAATGAAAACAGATTATTTATCATCACTATTGAAGGTGAATAATGTCTTAAGTGTTTTTCATCATTTATTTCCTTACTGTTGTTTGTGCTGTAAACAAAGTGAATTTTGCACTGAAGTTGATTTGAAAAAAAATCATGAATTGCAATATCTGCCAGAAAAATCGAAATTAGATCTTTTCCTAAAATCGTTCAGCTCTACATGTGAATACCCCAAAGCTTGATTTGAAGAAAATTGTGAATCGAATTGAAATCGCAATATCTGCCAGAAAAATCGCAATTCAATCTTTTCCTAAAATCGTTCAGCCCTAGTGCAGACCTCCGCCAGCTCCACAGTCCTCAGCCATATTGTCATTTTGACCATAAATATTACTCCTTCCTTTATTTCATCTAAATATCTAGATTCCTTGACCATGAAAACATATCATTAGCAACTGGATTCATAATGATATCTATTTAAGTTCAGTAGTTGTTTACAGAAATCACATTTTTCGCCATGGCGGCCAGACGCTGGTCCCGATCAACACCAAAATCGAATCAGTTCTTCCTTTTCCCATGTTGAACATTTCCTGAAAATTTCATCCAAATCCACCTATTACTTTTTGAGTTATTTTGTTCATGGACGGACGGACGGACAGACAAACTCCCGAAAACATAACCTCCTTGTCGGAGGTAATAACACACTTACTGTTAGTGCACATGGTACTGTTGTGTGCAGTGATATGGTTTATTATAATACTACCATCCCTGTTTTAAACACACACATTATCTTATGGTGCTCATGATATGCTAAATAACACTAAATGGATAGCTTGTAACCACTACAGTGACGGTTAAATAAACGTAGTGTTGCAGAGCGATATGTGAAGTATGTGGCTCAGGTATTTATTCTGCAGCTCAGGGAGAAATCCCCTGATTCTGTGCGAGGCACAAATACAAACATACACAAAAACTGACCAAACATTTGACCCTAATCTACACCACTGTGTGTGTTTATAATGAACTCTTGCACAGCATTGTGGTAAACGTGTGTTCTTTATTCTCTATGTTGAATATCTACAGAGTGTTGACTTTGCAGAGCTTCTGCCTCTGCTTTGCTCCAGACTGCAGAAAATGGGTCGGGGTTTAACTCAAATTGATGGTGTTGTATCTGTGAGCTGCTCATTCGTAGTCCTAAATGTTTCAGAAACTGGCTGAGTCCTTATCAGAAGTAGGACATTAGCAGAAAACTGCAGCTCTTCACACTCGCCATTAGATCTAGCATTTTAAACTGCTTCAGTGATGAACATGCTATTTCTGAAAAGATTTTTATGACAAAAAACCCTCATTTTTATTCAGTTAAATGCTTTTATGTTGAATTGCCCAAACAGGGAAACTCATATTCTCATCTGTAATTTAACAAAACTTAAAAAAAATGAACCTGTTATACTTACAGCCACAGCTCATATGGATGCTCTCAGTCCTAAAAAACACATTTGTTCCATTTCTTTGCACAGACAAAGTTGAGTATCAGATCACGGGCTTGTTCAGAAGAAAAATGGAGTCATTTTGTTATACCTCAGTATAACACCATTGCCACAAAAGCAAGAAAACATCCTTGCTGCTATTTCCTTTAACACCCTTATGACAAGAAAGTGTGTCTGTTAGCCCATTTCATCTTGAATTTATTTGTGAAATTAGTTATAATCTATGTTCATTTTGGACAGCAGTGTATTACTTTTCTTCTGAGGTACCATTGAGGTTTTTTGAGGAGAAAAGATTGGAAACTATTACTCTGCGTCTTTTTATGTCCATGTTGAACGCTCCACGGTGTCAATCAATCAAACTTGATGACAGGCTCATGGTGTGCTGAAAGCAAAAACACACATGTGTAAAAAAACAAAACACAACAACGTAATGCCCATAAAACCCACAAAAACACTGTAAAAGTTAACAGAGTATATGCAGACAACATTTTATTGAAGCAAAATACAGGTGGATAAATCAATTCAAAAGTACTTGATATGTTTGGAAAACGAGCAGGTCTGCTGGGTAGGATAGACAAAGTGGCTTAACAGATGTGAGTTTTATTTTCAATGATATAAGGACACGTTGTATCAAAGTGTGACGTGTGCCATCAGTGCTCCAGGGTGTCTGATTTAGAGTTGCTGCCAGACAGCTATTGAGTTTAATATTAGGCATGTCTCAATAGCTCTGGTATGTGTCCACAGGCGAGATGAACCTCCATGATTTTTGTTGGCAGCTTTAACTCCCACCCTGTGTACAGCCCAAACAAGACCGGAGCAGCTTTGTTTATCATTTAATCTTCAGTGCCTGCTTCTCTTTTAGCTGATCCAGTGCAAAGCAGACACAAACGCAGCCAATGAACACGGAAACACACCACTGCATTATGCCTGCTTCTGGGGCCAAGACCAGGTGGCTGAGGTTAGTGCTCCCCCTGGTGGTGTTAAAGCTCTGACTGATCAGTTTTTTTATGTGCAAGCTCATGAAAAAGCATCAAACTGTTTCTGACTACAGTTTTCCTTTTACCCAGGACCTTGTGACTAATGGGGCCCAGGTGAGCATCTGCAACAAATATGGGGAAACTCCCTTGGACAAAGCCAAACCTCACCTGCGTGAACTCCTCAAAGGTGGCCAAACCACTCATCTAGAATCAGAATTTATAACAGTTGTCTATGTAATAAGCCTAAAATGTATTCTTTCTCTCCTTACAAAACAGAAAAGGCAGAGAAACTGGGACAGAACTTGACTAAAATTCCCTTCAAGGACACATTCTGGAAAGGCACCACCAGAACTCGACCCCGTAAGTTTCACACACACATAAATCGGTTTATAAGCAGACCAGTTTCCATCAGTTGGACTGGTCTGAGCGCTGCAGGAAAGGAAAGAAGTTTCCATTTGGCACCCTAACCCGTCTTTATGTGGTGTTTGAAATTCTCACCACTTTTCCGTCTGCCAGGAATTTGACAAAATGTCACATGAATAATGGGACTTTTGTTTGAGCCTCAATGCGCCTCTAATGTTTCTCTCAATCTTGTTGTTTTTTTAGGTAATGGCACCTTGAACAAACATGCAGGCATTGACTACAAACAGCTCTCTTTGCTGGTTAAAATAAATGAGAACCAGTCTGGAGAGGTACTTAAACCATCCAATTCTAATCAAGTTGTTAATTTTAATACCACTGAGGATCAGTTTAAATTTGTACTTATTTGGTTCTTCTCTGTAGCTTTGGCAGGGGCGCTGGCAAGGAAATGAAATAGTCGTCAAAGTTCTCAAAGTTCGTGACTGGACCACGAGGAAAAGCAGAGACTTCAACGAGGAATATCCCAAACTCAGGTTATTATTGAATCCCTACGTGTCTACAGCCTCTCTGTTCTATGCTGCCGGTGTCTCCCATTTGTCTGTTTTCTTTCTGTTGAACCAATCTCTGCATTATTTATATTTTTGGGAGTTGCATCTCACACAATGTCTGTCTTTGTCAAATCCTATGTGGGATTGCCTCTTTTCGTCTGTCTGTTTGTCTCTCCGCTGTCCCCTGTCTTGGGCTTCATCCCAGGATATTTTCCCACCCGAATGTCCTACCCATGTTGGGAGCATGTCAGTCTCCTCCTGCCCCTCACCCCATCATCATCACACACTGGATGCCTTATGGCTCCCTCTACAACGTGCTGCATGAAGGCACCAGTGAGTACTTCCTGTCGTCACAAAGCCAATCTTGTCACCTTTTTTAAAGTAGAGATGCCCTGGATTGATTGAGACATAATTATCAATGTCTGATTTTCATTGTGAATATGTGCTCAGTAGATCTGAATTATTTGTGGTTGATGGTCTTGTGCCTGTGGCTGAGCGAAGCACTGTGTTTGCTGCATAGTTCATATAGGTAGGATGACAAAATCGTCCGCCAAAAGGCGTCAAGCAGATGAGCAATATGAATATATCAAGCCAAAATACGCCATCTTCTAACTATCGCCTGATAAAACTCCATTAGGCAGCTGCTGCAGGTCAGTTATTCTTATCCAATCAAAGTAGCCGTTGGGAGACAGGCCAATTTTTTGGTTTGTCCTGCCTTAGACATATTGATTCATTGTGGAGATTTCACAACTAGCAATTTACCTAACAAGGTGACATAGTATCACTGTACATTGGAATATGTTTCAGGTTTGATCAGTTAAATGATGATTATGTGTTCAGATGTAAATTTATGGAAATAGTACATGTATATTTTAGGATGATATTTTGATAACACTGTTTTATTCAGGTGATTTTTTTCCCCTTAACCTGACATAAACTAGATTTAAGTATTCCATTTTGCAACAAAAATGATCAGAAACTGCCTCTATTTTAAATTTTGGTGGATGGTCCGTAGCGAACTGCAAACGAAGACCACAGAAATGGCTGGGGACCCAAATGCAGTCATAACTAGTTGGTTTTAATGAGCAATAGTACATAAACCACAGCTATTGACATGATTAAGGGAAAATTATGACATGGTGTAGTAGATTGGAAGGTTCTAAGCCAGACTTCTATGTTGTAGTTCAGTAATAACTCTACTATAGCTTTTTACTCTTGCCAGTTATGTTTAAGCACAAAATCCCATTGACTCTTAGTTACGAGAACCAGAGCAAAGGAACTTATGGCTTCCCACAAAATCCGCCATTCTGGCATCCCTTTGTAAACCACATACACTACACAGCAACGCTAAGGTAGCTGACCTATTGTTATGCCAGCAAATATAACACAACACAAAATATGATCAGTATTGATACTGGGGTTATGCATGATTAGCTAGCTTAACAGTGACAGTGTATGATATGTCCATCGTTAAATCTAGATTAACAAGTATGCTAAACACATTTGTTATATCTTTAATCAGTACAGGCCTGCAATCCCAGTAAAACGCTCTGTCTAAACAGTAACACAGCTGCCAGTTACTAAGATGTCTACTGTCTACTGCCATGCTATCCAAATACCCTTTTACCCAAATGTAAACAAAGACTCATAAATAGCATTGTTAACACCTTAACAAGAACAGAGCAGTGTGATCGTATTTGATCTTAGAAGTTGATCAAAAATGTATGTACAGTATGTTGTGTGAGGTTATGTTGATGAATGGCCACTTGGTTCAAATAAAGTGTGACCACATTCAGCACAGGAAAGTAGGAGAACTGAAAGCATCAGCTCAGCCAATGTTCAGGTCTACTCGACAAACATCTCATTGTTCACCTGCCAAAGCAGGGATTGGGTGTTGGATACATTCTGCTCAGTTTTGACTGCAATGTTAATGTTTTTATTTCCAAACTAGGCTTGTAGACCAACTAAAGTTTGACCTTTTCTCTTGGCTAGATTTGATTTTTTTGTTGAGAAACTTTCTTAAACAAAATCAGAATGATGATCAGTACTGGCAGATAATGTGGTCGGGGCATCCCTACGTAATAATGATAACTTGATTTTTGCACTTGCACATTTGTCATTATTTTGTCTTCACTTTTTGTCCTCTTGTAATCTCCCTGTCATTCTGTTATTTGTTAGCAGGAAAGTTTCCTAAGTCTTATTTTATTTGTCCCTAATTTCTGTCAGACTTTGTGGTGGATCAGACTCAGGCAGTGAGGTTTGCCTTGGATATTGCCTGTGGGATGGCGTTCTTACACACACTTGAGCCCATGATCCCTCGCCACTATCTTAACAGCAAGAGCGTTATGGTAAGAAGGAGTCCGAATGCCACTTTTGTGGTCTTAATTGAATCAAAATTTCTCATTCAGATATCATTTCAAAGGAAATGTCTGTGTTAGGAAAATAGTAAAGAAAACACAAAAGGATTGCATGTCAGTCTTCAGTCCCTTGTTTCCACAGATTGATGAAGACATGACAGCCAGGATCAGCATGGCAGACGTCAAGTTCTCCTTCCAGTGTCCTGGCAGGATGTACTCGCCTGCATGGGTGGCCCCGGAGGGTAGGCATCACTCACACAACACAGATCCAAAGCGACAGCTGAAGCCACAAAAGCTCCAGTGCAAACGATGCACGCAGGGAACTCTAGACTCTCGCTGAGCATAATGCAATCTGAAGCTGATTTTCTGGGAGATACGGCGAAAGTCTGGAAACATAAACAGATTTATTAAATCTGAAAATAAACAGGGGACCTCTGATGATATAAACAATAACTGGAATACACAGGAGAGGTTGACAGCACAGTTTGACAAGCACAGTAGTGACCAGACTGTAGGATGAAGGGTTTGTTGCAGCCAGTTACTATTAAAATACATCTAGTGGGTGGTGAGCTGTTCAGAGATCACCTACCATGGCAAAGATACACATTTATAGATGAAGACAAGGTAAAGATAAATTAATGTTTCTTTTTTATCATGGTCAAATAAGGCCACCTTTAGAAAAGAATGTAATCCTTGCCTCATAGTGACGGACAGAGCAACAGTTTAAACACTTTGTTGATGACAGTCCATGTTTAGAAAAGACAGAATAAAATATCAGTAGCTATGCACGCACTACAAATGGAGGCTTTTGCCTTTGGGATCTGCTGAGTGTCATTCCCTGCTATTTCTCTGCCCCTCCTCTGACTCAATCCACTATCTTTAAAAAAGTTGCAGTCTTTACTTAAAGAATGAAACATTTGCTATTTTAGATCGTAAACCAAATTAGTGCTGTCCTCAGCTAAGTTCATACATTGTCAGATCTGATTGGTTAAATTTGCCCTCAGATGACTGATCAGCAAATGCCTTTTGTACACATTATTACATATTTTAATTTGCAGCATTTTAGATGAATTATTAAGTATTTAATCTATTTTTAATCTGGAATTGAAACAACTTTTTACGACTATATCACTTGGTCCACCCTTTTTTCTTACACAATATTACATATGGTCATTGCATTACTGAAGGCTGATAGATATATGACTATCCAAGTGAACCTTTAGGCTTCTTATCCTTTTTAAATGGATGCCTATGTTTTTTTCAGAATGCTTCAACATTTTCAACGTAATAGTTTCCTGACATTGTATCATCTTGTTGAGAAACAAAAGATTTAAAGGTCAGCCTAGCTGGTTCAAGCTCTAATAAAAAGGTTATGATTCTCCATCAGATAACCAGAGATATTTAATTTTTCATTTACATGTGAAGGACATTGGCTGATTTTAGAAACACATTATCTAAAATGTCCAAAAAATAAATTACACCAATGTAGGCTTTTAGTCATAATGTTTTTGGAGATGACCCAGAATGAAAATTGTACGAGTGCTTTGTTAAAATGTCTGCAGGTGCCGATCATTGTTTATCACCCTGCATTGCTCTTAGTTCTGGTTACAATGGCGTCACTCTCCACTGTGAGCTCTATGCCAAAGCTGAGTGGCCCTCCTTGAACTCCCAGAGGTATACCCATTGGATGGTGCTGATTTATGTCTTTTCTTGGATTAGTTCCATCATAACTATGTTCTCTGCCTCAGAAATCAAGAAGCACCAGTTTATCATCTAAATGTGCCCAGAGTCAGAAGTGCTTGGAGCACTGCGCAGACAGAGCTGAAAATGGCAGAAATGGTTTCAGTCAAAGCTTTTTGTTCCATTCTACACACTAGGCGGCGAGAACCAATGAGCAGTGCTTGTGCTTTTAATTGTTATGGTTCTCAAAACTGTCACATTTCAATGGGGAAATTGTTCAGTTTTTGCCATAATTTATTGCCTTCACTTTTCATGATTTTGTTTTTATTATGACATGTGCTGCTGACCTATTGGTCAGGTCGTCCTTGTAAATGAGATCATGATCGCAGTGGGAATTATCCAGTTAAATAAATAAAGATAAAAATAAGAATGTATTAACACGGGTTCTGTTATTGGTCCCACTTATTTGATTTCCCTCCACACTGAGGACTTTCTGTGTGAAAAATGACAGCACACACAGGTGTTCAGTTGCAGCAGTGTCAGACACACAGCACTCCTGATATTTCGTGCCATTCTGCATGTTTCTGGTGTTGCCATCCTTACATGTTTGAAATCGTGGAGACAGTCACTGAATGATCCACAGTATTAGTCATGTTGTGCAAAATTAATCCACAGCTATGACCACTTCTGCTTTCTTTCTGCCATGTTCACATTTTGACTACTTTTAATAATTTCTGCTGACTACTAGAGCATGACGTCCTTGATTTGAAATGCATGAAGAACATAGAGGAAAGTCCTTATAAGGGAATTTTTAAGCATAAACACAAAGCATGTTAATTCCTTGACCTAGCTGATGCTCATCTAGAATTTGTTTCTGATTCTGATTTGAAAAATAGACATTTAATACCCGAATATAACTGAAATATTTGTTTCATAAGCAGGTGTTTGTGAGCGACATTCCAAAGGGCTCTTAAATAGTCAAAAACTCAGCTTTTTGGTTTCACTTTTAGTAATGTCTACAAAGTTACTTAAATTGTCAACATTTTAATTTAAAACATTTTTGTTTTTCTTTCAGCCTTGCAGAAGAAGCCAGAGGAGATAAACCGTCGGTCAGCGGACATGTGGAGCTTTGCTATCCTGCTGTGGGAGCTGGTGACCAGAGAAGTGCCATATGCTGACCTGTCCAACATGGAGATAGGCATGAAGGTCAGCAGAGCCATCTTTTATTCATCCAATCAAACAAAACAATGTGTCACATCTTTAATAGAGTCTTATGTTCTCTACCAGTAAACCAGACGTCTCTGTTTGTTTGACTCTCAGGTTGCCTTAGAGGGTCTGAGGCCCACCATCCCCCCTGGCATTTCTCCCCACATTTGCAAGCTCATGAAGATATGCATGAACGAAGACCCCGCAAAGAGGCCGAAGTTTGACATGATCGTGCCGATTCTGGAAAAAATGCAGGACAAGTGAAAAGGAAAAAAAAAGCCGTCTGCCCTCCTGTACTGAACCGGATCTCTTACCCCAAATATGGTGGTGTGGTGCTTACCAGTATTGCCTTAAACTCTTACTCCTCTGCTGCATCCAACGCCACTGTAGCTTCTGAGTTTCATTCAGCAGCAGTCACTCCTTTTATATTGTTTATTCTTTTTTTTTTTCTCTGTGACATTAAGTTTTTATTTGCGTCTCCATCTTTGTGCTGATCTGCCGATACTGTTTGTAAAGGAGCTTCATTTTTACTGTTCATCTTCTTAGTTGTAATCATGTGGACTGAGTACAATCTTCTTACTTATCGACTGAAAAACCTGTGGAGGTCAGCATGACAGTCTGCTGCACTGCTTCAGTGGATGTAAGGCCTTATTTTGTACCCTGCCAGGAAACTGCTCCTATTTAATGGTGCCTCCTATAAAACAAATGACGCTTCAGTCTATGCTTGTCTTGTGGAAAATGTTAATGAACTGTGTGCAACTTGGCAAGCATGAGGGAGTTCTGAAACCTAATATTAAAATATTATACCCTGAGCATATGCATACGAGTGAGTGGTGCCAGTGAGACTACGAAGTGGTGTTCTAGCTCAGCTGTGAAGTCATGTGTAGAGCTGCTGACAAAGATCTAAACCCAGCCTTATAAACATTTTATTAGCTAAAGCATCTATGTCAGTGATCTGTAACATTTGGGGAATGTATTATCACTATCTAGTTTATTTTCTTATTTTCCTTTAAGAATCTTAGCAGATTGTTACTTGGATTCTGTCCGCAGCACCTATCAGGGTGCATTCTTTCTTTGTTTCAAGATGTCTAAAAATTAAACTTATGTTTCTCTCTTGCAATCCTCATGACATGAATTAGTCTATTTTCCTCATAGAGCCAGGAAGAATACTGTTATTTATTCATGGATATCAGAGGTACAGTTCAAATAGTTCTGTTTTCCAGCATGGGAAAAGCCCTCCAAAAATTCTGCAACCAGGATTCCAGGGCCATTCCTATCATAAATCATAGTGTTTTGTCATTTTTCCTTATTTTGGTCTTCTAGGTTATTCTGTCAATATATCAGTGTCATGGGTTGTTTCTACTTGCTGCATTGTTTCTGTGCCTCCGCCAGCTTGCTTATTTGTGCTGAATAACAGGTTGAAGCCAAATCAAGAATGAGATATTCAAATGTATGTATTTATATATAAGTATATTAAAAATGGAAAAATATGGTCATTGGAAATGTTTCAGTTTTTTTCTTAATACTTGACAGGATCTTGGCTTAATCATAAAATAAATGACATTTACTGTTTTTCACAATTAACACATTATGTCTTGGTGTTACTGCATTATCTGTAATTGACATGACATTCACAACATTTGGCTTTTAAAATGTGAAAGAAGTCATTCCATAAGATATTAATTTGAAGGGTTTGTTGGGATATCTGAGTACGTTTAACTTTATATTTTTTGATGAATCACCACTTGGTATTTAGGTTTGTACATTGAAAACGGTGTTTCCATTAATGGAGAACAGTTCTGTATAGATGATGTGATATCACATTTAGGAAAAAAGCAGTGTTAGGCTGCATTGGGGCAATGTGTTCAAAAAACAGGTGGATTGTTTTAAAAAATTACTAGTTTTTCAGTAGTTATCTTCAAATGGGGTAAAGTGTGTTGAAGTGGAGGGGGAGTAGGACTGACTACAAAGTGTGAAAAGGTTTGAAGGCAGTTTAAGGTTGATCTACAGCATGTCAGACTTTGTGCTATTATGATGAGTATATTTGACAAACACACAGGAATGGAAAATATTACACCCCCAGAAAGAATTAGTCAAGATCTCGTAATTGCTCAATGCTAAAGCCCATTCACACAGTGACACTGTGGTCAATTTTTGCTGACAACATCAAGCCACGCCTTGCAAAGTCAGGATATGCAGAACTAAGTTGGAGCCATTTGGGTAACATTAATGTTAATGTAAATTTTGTGATTTGTCAGTGTCGGTCAGCTGATATTTGTTGATATGAATGGGCCCTATAGAACAGACACAAGTAAAAAAGATAAATAGTTATTGGGCTAAATATGTATGCTGATGTCTTGAAACCCACCCCCAAGGCCTGTGAAATAAAAAAAAGGTTTAAATCACAACCTTTATCTCCTAAGCGCCATTCTCGTACACAGGAAAAGCAGAGAGATCACTCTGAAAACAAACTTGGGTAATAAACTCGAGTAGACTTAAGTGACTTCTCGTAATGGAAAACATTCACGAACTGAGTAGTTACATGTAGTAGGGTGATAATAAGCATATTGTATTTAGACTACTGGATGTTTCCTGAGTAGATGATGCAAAGCACATTGTTATCCACACTGCAGTCATGAGAATCTTCTAATCTACCTCACTAGTAAAAATATCCAGAGGAAAACATGATTTTATTTGGAGATGTTCCTCTGCTGCTGGGCCGTCTGTGTGGCAGCAGTGGGCTCTGGCAGTGACGTCAATGCGTGACGCAGGTTCATCCTCCATCACCAGTCGAGCCCACTGACAGAAAACACCACCTAGAAACCAAACGAGCCCTCACGATCCAGGGAAATATGTAGTTTGCAAGTGGAATCCCGTTTCTTTCGACATTAAGGATACTGGTGAAGCTGGTAAGTCAGTATTTTAGTCGTAACCTTGATAAATCACTGCCAACGCACTCGCTGTGATTTCTCTGTTTGTAAGCTAGCAGAGGAGCTAACACTAGCCTAGCCAAGATGACGGCTGTGATGGTGGCAGATGGATCCCGTTATATCTGTCGGTGTAACTCTGCCAGTGTCATCGTGATTTAGTGCATATTGTATTTGTTACAACTGTAGTTAAATTAACATACAGCTGAATGGATATACCAATGCTTATAAAACAGCTGCCTCGCTCTAGGACGGGCTTAACGTTATAAGAGGAGAAGGCCGTGTTGGCAAATGGAAGGTTAAGCTGTCGAAGTACGTTTCGTATTCATAGTGAGAGTGAGCGCCGTAATAGCTAACCTGGCACAGACAAACATGAAACAGACTTCAGCTTTTTGATCTCTATTTGTAGACGACGAGGTGAAACTATAATAAACATGGTCATGTTGACACATTTGATAAATGTGGAAGCTGTTGTTTTTACAGCTACCAGTCGTAATGCGTTTAATAGATTTCTGAGGTGTACCAATCACAAAATATCTCCTGTAAAATCAGCAAGACGCTAGCTACTATGCTAACCGATGATGCTAATGCAGTGATTTTAAACTTTGTTTGCCTAAGGTCCACGGAGAGCAGGCCAACATCTCAAAGCACATCCCGTTAACCATGTTAAACAACCTCGTTAATATATGTTACAGTATCTTATCCATTTGGTTATGTCTTTTTACATCCACTCTTAGAAAATGGACGACCAACTCCACAACTACTGGCAAATTTAATTCTGGATTCATGCAGGCCTTTTATTCCTCTACATGTTTCATAATTTTTTTTATGATCAAGCTGATAGTATAAAGATATTGCATTTTGATTTAAGCTGATTCACGAAATGTTGCTGTACCTACAGCTTGTTTCCTCTTCCAAGACCTACTGTCATACCAAAAGCATTATGAGATGATCATTTTTCTCAGGAACAGTTAGACCTGAATAGAGTCATGTAGCTCAAACGTTATTGTTTAATGGGCTTTTGAAATGGTGGGTCTCGTTTTTTAATCCAACCCTGCTGTTTCTGTTACCTGACAGGCTGTAGGTGGTCTCAAGGAATTTGTAAAGTAACTTAATTTAAAGTTTTATACAGAGTCGACATCTTTGCAAGCTCTGATAGGATAAGTTAAAACATATTCGTAAGATATTAAAGTCACTGGAATTACTCCAAGAGCACAAACCTCCGATAAGGCATTTCCAACATGTTGGGCAACATATTGTCTCAATGTGGAAAACACATTAGGATTTGAAACTTCACCCAAATCAAATCACTTTTCCCTTGGGCCATGACCAACATTCCCAGAAGATTTCATGAAAGTGAAAAGTTGTTTACCCTATTCAGAATCTAACAAACAGTGACCAGAAGGAAATCTAAAACTTCCTTGGCAGAAGTATTGAAACACGATCATACTACCTCCAAACTCAAGCCTAGACTTGCCTGCCCCTCCACACTGATTTGAGATACACTGTGCTAATGTGTTTAACCTTTTTATCCCCATCAGAGCCGCTACATGGAAAGATACCATGGGAGGCCATGATGATGAAGACATGTCATATGTTGTGAACAAACAAAAACAAGATGAAGAGTTGAAGAACAAATTAAACGACGGCAGCCACTGGGCCGACCAGGAGACCACAGGCAACAATGCCAAGTGGTTGAAGGAAGGCCAGAACCAGCTGCGGAAGGTGGCCGAGAACCATCAAGACCAGGACCACAACTGCAACATCAACCAGAATGGAAACAAGGAGGACTTCCCTCATCAAACCATCACTCAGGAAGAACAACAGGGAAATGAGGAGCAGACCAAGTCTCCCAAAATAACACTGAAGCCTAGCCTCAGTCAGGAGGAGTCCAAGAACATCCTGCATGATCCGCTGCTAATTGACACTCTGGAGTCCACCGAGGAGAAGGGTAAAGAGAGGGAAGAAGATGGGAAAGAGAAGGAGAAGAAATCAGATGAAGATGAGGAGACATCAGAGGAAACCAGAGGGGTCACAGAGGAACTGGGTAAAGTGGAGTCTCAGAGGGAGGGCAGCGTTGTGGGGAGGAATGCCTGCCTCCTGTTCTCCAACATGAACGGGTCACCAAATGAGGAGGAGACCTGTTGGCCCCCACAGGACAACACAGCTGACAGCTCCCCAAATGGCAACAGAGGTAAACAAAAGTGCACTCACACAAGTAGACACTTCGAAACAAAGGTTATAAATACCGAACACTTGATACTTCAGAGGCCAGATGGAGAAACTGTTATATAACTCAGTATCTTTTAGATAAATTGCCACTCACATTTAAGGGAGGGACGCCCAGTACTGCCAATATCCAGTACACTGATGTTCCCAAAATAATTAATAATGATACCGACATCAATACTGATAATTCCTGTCAGGAGCACAAAGTCTCTACTTAACTTTAATTGGTCTGTTCCTTTCAAGTTCACAGGGTTAGAAACAGATGTGAAGCAAGAAAAGCATTTTATTCTTAAGTAAATAAAATTTTGATTTATAAAGGTGGGCATTGAGGTAAACCAACATAATACAACTGCACATTTGGACAGTTTTATAGCCAATATATGGGGTATTCATGATCAATTGATATGGTCAAACGATCGCCTGTATATATTTTTATCAGGATAAAATCTCATATTGTATGATGTCCTCAACTTTTTTGGGCAAATGTACCAATTTTGGTCTGATGATATTGTGTAGCCCTAATTTATGGACAGCCTTTCACTTCACTCCTTCTGATAATTATTGATTAGTTGCTCACATTTTTAAACAAGAACATTTACATTTACTGCAAATTATAAGCAGATACTGGGTATCATTGCTGTGAAGCACCTGTAATGTTAGAGCGGCATAAGCAACAGTAGCTCTTCATGAAATAGTAGTTTCACACTGAACCTAACATTCAACAGGGAGAAAGTCACCACTTTTCTTTCCAGTCATTGTCCTTTCAGTCTTTAAGGCCCTTTTTACCGAGTGCATTAACACTGTTGAGTGTCCAACCAAGTTGATTGTGTGTGATCTTACAAAACATTACAAATATGTCTTTGGTGATGAGCTGCAATCAAGTGAAAAGAACAGAGTCCTCAGTATTGGACAAAGTGCTAGCAGCTCTCTTTAACAACATTTCATCCGCATTTTGTCTAAGATCATGCTTTTAAACACAACAGTGATAAATGATACAGCAACTTAAACCAACACTATGTAGCTTTTCAAACATAATATAATCCTTCGATATTCATTGTGAGGGTCCACCACTTTACAATCGAGTTCAATGAAACCTCTGTCGTGGTCTGGAGTGGTCTGTATCCCTTTAACTGGTGCTATGTAACTTCGAGGTGGATGGTGGGAACCATGCCACACTAAAAAACTACAAGTTTGGACTGCTTTACGGCATACGTCACTTCCCCCGATTCCCAATTCGTTTACAACACGGAAGTCTCGGCAAAAGCCAATCGCGTAGCTGTAACCATGGCGAGGCAACAACGTTAGGAAGAGAAAAGTTTTGTTGGAGGATACAAAACAAAGAAAGCGAGAGAAAAACAAGCTGAATGCTCGGACCAGAATAAACATAGGTTCAGCGTTCACTCGCTGGCGTGAAATAAAAGACGTGGAGGGATGTCCGACTACTATCAGGTATGTTGGGCGACTAATTTATGATGAAGTTCCTCAAAAAACCTGACAGGAAAAAAGTACAGCACAGCAAATCCAGAACGTACCAGTATGTAGTTTTGTTTAGACCTATTTCAAGTGTGTGATATCGGCAGCTCGTCGTTGTCTTTACTTTTATTCACTTTATCGCTTCAACAGGACGGGGGCGACTTCATGGTAATAAAACCAAGTTGAACTTAGTGATTTTTAACGTCTTCATTTAGTCAAAAATAAATACATTACCTCGTCGCTATCCATCCTGCAAACAGCCGCTGAAGACAGGAGAATACTTTTAGCGAAGTCCTGGCTTCTGTGATTCGCCTACAAAACAAATGCACGCGACCGGCAGATCTGTATCCTCACGACAGTATGCGCGCGCTAGAGCTCATGGGTAGTTGAGTTCCCTATCCGGTCAAGCGGAGATCTTCCGTAGTGCTACTTTAACTCACTAAAAGAAGAAATGTAATCAAGGAATTTGTCGTGTAATTTTGAGGTATTGTTAAAAACTATTTCTTGTGCTATTGCTTTTTCTATGAATGGCAGGAGCAAACTCTTGTTTGAGGAACAATTTCCTTTTTTTGTGGTATGGTGAATTAACAGACACGAGAAAATCACCAAATAAAGAGCCAGTTAAAGACCAAATGACTGGTTCTTGACACTGATGAAATGAGTTTCATTTTTAGAATATTGATGAATTCACATTACCCTTTCTAAGGGTGGACCTTACGCTTTGCTTACATTTTACTTTACGGCGGACCACAGCAGATTATAATAACTGATTGAAGTTTTAATGCTTGTCAGTATTGAAGTTGTATGCACCAACCACACGAGCAGCCTGTTGAAGTTTCTACTGCTCGTTTACCTTCTTATTATCCATATTCCTGGATATGTATATTTTGAATTTTGCCCTTTTCAAAAGTACTGTTGAGTGAGTTTTTATACAGTTTTTTTGTCAAATGTATGCTGAATTTTCTGGGATTAGTAAGGTATTTCTGATTCAAGCCCTGATATAGACCTTGCCAGACTTTAACAGATGTCAGTATATTGTGTAAAATATGATCTAAGACTCATCCGTGGTATCAAACAATGAGCCAAATTGATTCTTTTTTTTCCAAGGCTGGTGTAAGAATTAGTGCCGTAAATCCATATACTTATCTAATTCAAGAACACCTTCCTCTTGCTTAGTGCTAAAAGCAGGTGACAGAGGCACTTTGTGGAAATGAGGTACAGGACATTGTTCCTGTTAAAAGTTGTTTAACCGTCTAACATTGACATTACTATTTTGAGTTTATAAACTTATATTTTGTTGCTTTGGTGGTGTATGAAGAAGTTTTAAACGATTGCACAGTGAATGACAGATATGCCATCAATCATTTATTTTGGAAAACTAATTTAAGTCCTTCATACATATGTTAGGGTGCAGAAAAAGCTCAAGATCTTCCTCTTGCTTGTAAAAGCATTATAGTATATTAAATTCATAATACATATTGTAAAATGCTCTAACCAAGATTTGTAAAGACAGCTTACAAAAAAATTCGGATGCCACTGCGAACTTTCCAGAGGTCATTCTTCTCTTCTACTTACAGAGTAAATGAGCAGAGATCAAAGTGAATTCAGCTTTAACACATAAAAAAGGTAACAGAGCAGCAATATGAACAAAAATTACAATATCTGAGGATTGATAAACTGATCTTCTGTTATTTTAACCAACTGTAAGTACATGCAAATAAAATACCTGAATAAGTTCATGAATGTGTGGATGGAAACATTTACATATACAAAACAGAATTGTTCAACTTACTCATTCAAAAAAGCCAAAGATAAACATTTTTGCCCTGCTTTTTAACTTTTCCTGAGTGTTGTTCTGTCTGTCATTGAGCACAATACACTCAAAACCCCATGTTTTATTCCTCCAGTCCTAAACAAACATCAAACATGTTTCATAATGATTTCTAAACAAACTCTTTGAGTGATATGGATCCTGCATACCTCAGTGCGGCGAGACACAGATGCTTAGATGCAGCATTGCTGACCTTTTGAATTAAAGTGTTGCTGGTATTGATTAAATATTAGTTCTGTGAAACAGTCATATACTCTATTGTAACCACTGGATTAAAAAAGACTGATTTGTTTTTTCTTGGAAGTATGCTGTTGTATAAAACTAAAGTGAATTTTTGTTAGTGCAAAAAAACAACAAAAAAAAAAACTAACTAATAATGACACATAAGTGTTTAGAAACACTGTGATAGCCCCCTGCTCTGTTAGTTAGATTTTTACATGCCGACTTCCATCTATAGACCAAATTGTTTGTCACATACTGTTTGAAGAAGCAGAAACTTTAATGTCTGTCTGCTCCACAGTTGATAAAACTAGTTATTTCCTTATTAGTGAGCAGGTGACTTCTGGAAAAGTCTAATTTTCCTTTAAATAAAAGTTTCATCAAAAAGGAGACAGCATGAGATTGCATAATAATCCAGTTATATTTGAATGGAGGAAACGTAGGTTCACATTTCCTGCATATTTTTGACCTTGTTAGTTCTTGTCTCCTCCCACATGGTTACTGTGATTTATTTCTTTTCACAAACATGCTGTTAAACATGTTCCCTTCACCATGTTGTCCCTCTTCACCCTGCCTCTCAGAGTCCTTTTGGGATTCCAGCGCTTTCGAAACTGACACAGACCTGCCGTCAGGATGGATGAGGGTGCGGGATACATCTGGCACCTATTACTGGCATATTCCCACAGGCACCACCCAGTGGGAGCCTCCTTCACCCCTGGGGAAAGTGGGCGACTCCATGATGTCCTCGACTATGTCCCTGGAGACAACGCCGTGTGAGGAGCCCGAGGTGAGGTCGAACACTTTAAACACGAGTAAAGGAAATCACTTTGTAATCTGCAGGCAATAAAAACGGGTATGCACTGAAGGATTTTCCAAATCTGAAGAGATTTTTTATCTGTTAGACCCAACATATGAAGATAAAGAACAGTTTTTATCATGCTGTTTGTGATGTGCTCTGATAATCTCAACACACCACACACATAACAATTCTGTCCAGCCAACAATCTAGAATCAGAGAAGAACATACTAGAACAGAGAATGATGGTGGTGCGGGAACTTTGAAGGAAAGATCTGGAACTTTAAAAAAGAAAAGATTGCGGGAAAAATCCTGGAGACAGTGTGAACAAGTAAGGTCCATCGATCTTTATGTTTCAGGGCGGCCATGCTTGTGTTTATTTACGCCTGCCTCCTTGTTCCTCAGTCAGCTCTTGATTGGCTTAATTCTGTTCCACGTCACTTGGCACATCTTTTGGTCGTAAATATTGAACAGGTTTAGTATTTACCATTGTTGGCTCGACCCATTTCCAAGCTGATTATCAGAATAAACTCACCGCTAACACACCTCAGACCACAGGATAATCTTATAAGGCATAGGATAACCTGGCTTTGCCATCCTTGGTCGGGAAGGGGGAAAGTATGCGTGCACCCCGCTTAACATTTGGTTTGAATTTTTTCCAGGAATCCTGGGCTCAGCTGTCTAGCACGGACGAAGGAACGGGGGAAGGAGAGTTGTGGAAGGTGAGTCATGTCAGGAGTTAAAATTAATGTTTGTGTGGTGCTGGTTTGGCGAAGTGGTGAGCAACCAGGCACATCCTATATACATACTTCTGCCCAGGTTCTAATCCCGCCTGTGGCCAGTCTGCAGAGTGTCTTCCCCTACTCTTTCACTCCTTTCACAAGCCTATCCACTGTCATTCTCTCCTATCAAAAAAGGCACGAAATGCCCCAAAATACATTAAAAATATATATTTGTGCAACATTAATGCTGATTTACTTATATAAAGTTACTCTCTGATCACAAACAGTTTTGGAGCACATGTACAAGCTTTACAGTAAAAAAAATACATGAAACCCTGGTTGGGGCTCTTGATCAAACACCTGAAGCTGTTTTCACATTCACTAATGGATTTAAAAACTATTTCTGGAAAGGATGCCTCCAAAATCTTCCCTCTAGCTTGTTTGCACATAAACCTGAAGAGAAATTATAAAGCTAAAGAATCAGGAACCAGCACAAAGAATGACAGTTTTTTGCCAGTGTGTCTGCTTTATTTAGTTGGATGTATTTCTACCGCCAACAAACAGTAATCAAGAATGTGCGTATTATTAAAAAGAGTATGAACCGTCTTGGTTATAAACAAGATGCTTGGAACATTCAATCACATGTATAATCTTGCCCATGGTGACTCTTCCTCAGTATTACCTGTTGTATTTACACAACGACTCAACCCAACTTCACACGGACATGTATGAAATGTGGCTGGTGTGGAAACTTCTTAATGAAATTGCAATGAAAAACTACAGCCATTGGCATTCACTCTTTACAATCATCCCAAAATCACACCATCTTCAGGAATGGTGTGCTATGCTGCACCAGCTCGGCATAAGCTCAGACCAAGCAAAGTTTGAACATCAGTCAGAACTTTCCATGGAGTTTACACTTTATTGTTTAGGTGTGTTACCAGTTGAGATAGTTTTAACGTTTGCTGTAGTTACAACAGAAATCTTAGACATATCTCATGGCAGTCTTCGGCTGTTGGGTCTTGGTGGCTGTTTGGTGTCAGTAGTTTGTTCTTGATGATACGGTTCACCCCTCAGAAAGGTCTGAAGACTTTCTTGCTCAAACTCGTGTTTTCATTAGCGAGGATAATTAAAGTCATAAAACAAGGAAGCACTGTGCAGTTATGTCGTGTTATTGGTAATTTTATTGCTTGTTATCACAGCTGTTATTTTACTCTCCCTGTTGATGAAGACACTGAGATTTAAGTATCATAAAAAGAATGTTTTGACATAAATAACAGGTATTTTTATTGCTGTTTATCAATTAATGGCAGTTACTTAAAATAAGTTCCAGCTATTAGTCTATTCTGTTATTTGGTGTGTTTCATACACCTCAGAATTTGAAGGCAGCACTTGAAAAATCTAAGAGAAAACGTTTATTACTGACTAGACAAATTAAGTTTAAACAGCATATCTGAGTTGATGTTTTGATACATTGTTCCAGTGTTATACCTTAATTCAAGACAGAACTCAAACTGGAGCATCAGGACATTGTGGATCATATCTTTACAAATTTGGCTTAAACCAACACAAAGTAGTTTTTCCACCCTAATAAAATATTTCTAGAGTCATTGTGATGGTAGGAGATATGTGTCATTCAATGTACAACAGGCTGAATGACACCTCTGTCATGGTCTGAGGGGGTCTGTGTCCCCTTCACTGGCACTACTTAACTTCTGTGTGGATGTAGGAACACTTCCACACTAAAAAACTACAAATTTGTACTGCTTTGACTGCTTTACAGCATACGTCACTTTCCCCTTGAGGCGAAAGCTAAACATTGGGAAAAGGAGAATATAAAGCAGTTTTTGAATTTTGAAACTGATTTAATGAGCAGAATTTAGTTTTAAGAAAATATGCTCTTATTTTCTAATGGACATGGGGACCTCTGGCTCACACTCACAGAGTAGGTGGCAGTAATGCACCTCTGATGCTTGATACCACCCGCCGTAAACAAGAAGAAGAAAAAAGCTAAATGCAGCGTTGTTTTCATGGTGGAAGCAGCAACAAACCCGAAAAGTTTTATTGGATGAGACAGAGAACGGAAAATTGGAGAGTAACAAGCTAAATGCCCAGACAGGGATAAACATTGGCCAGACGTTCACTCGCTGGTGTGAGCTGAAAGATGAGGAGGATGTTATTGTTAGACTTGTAAGTACATGATGATTTATTCAAATAAAAACACGATCAGACTGCACTTAATCAGTCAACATGGTTTATTTGTCTCTCGGGTTGTGCTGTCTCCCTCTGCATGTCAACAAATGCACGTTGGTGTGAGGCACTCTATGTTACGACAGTGTAGTTACACTCAACAACCACTAGAGAGCTGAAAGCTGCAATCTTCCACAGTGCAGCTTTAAGTGTAAACATCTCTTTCTCTGTCTTTCTCTCTCGCCTAAAAGCAGCCATTTTCCCACTTGTACTGGTGTAACCTTCCGTTATTAACTTTTTTTTTTCTTTCCCAACAGGAGGAGGGGGAGGTTGCATCCGATCAAAGTCTGAAGGAGTTTGAAGGGGCCACTTTACGCTATGCATCCATCAACCTCAAGTATGTTCTATTTAAGGCTTCAGTGATAACTTTTCATTGTATTTGTGGCCAATTCTTCTTTAGTTGTTTGTCCTGATTTGCTTCTCTTTCCCTCCTTGTAGTTACAATTGCTCCCAGTCTGAGGAAGAAGAGAAGCTTACTCCTCCCTCCACAGATGTAGAGACTAAGGTAACTTGTTTTTTCTGCATGCATGCATCATTTTTTATTTTTGAGCACACTATCTAAGCCATTCCCTTTGTTACATTATACAGACACTTGGTCCATTAAAGCTGCTTTCTGACCAGTAGTCATAGTCATAAGAAGTTCTGAAGAAATACATATAAATAGTATTTTAACCTTCATGTTTTCATAAGTATGTGTGTTGTTAGGTGTTTTTTTTAATTGATAACTAGTTAACATTAATACAACATTGATACTTTAATGCAGTAGGTGCATACTTACATTTGTTTTAAACTCAGTTTACATATTTGAAGCACAGGACGGCATTTTTCTAAGGAACTGAGCTGTTAAGCTGTGGTTAAATCATATTAAAGGATGGAGTATCCAGCATTTACACATACACGACGCGATAATCTGAACGTTACACCCCTGTAGTCCCGTGTTGTGCTGATGTGACGCATCTTTGTCCTGCCAGTGTTTTGCAGTGCGATCGCTGGGCTGGGTGGAGATGTCCGAGGAGGAGATGGCACCCGGGAAGAGCAGTGTGGCCGTCAACAACTGCATCAGACAGCTTTCTTATCACAAACACAACCTACACGACACTGCTGGAATCTGGGGGGAGGTAAGAGACACAGAAAAGTTACTCAAAGTTATTAAAATTCATTCTTTACTATAGAGCTTACAAACAATGTTTTCTAGTAATATTTTCCAAGTGTCCTCAAACTTTCAGACAGTTTGAGTGGACTCAGATTCACTAATAACTGCGGAAAGCACCAGAAAAATGTTTTTCAAAGCCCTTTAACAAGCAGATCATGGTTTTAAAAAGAAAATAATGTGTTCAACATAATTCCTATTTTAAATTTTTTTCTCAATCCTGTAACACCATATTTAAAGAAAGAGACATTTAATATTTTTTTATTTTTATTTAATGTTTATTTGACAGGGACGATACATACAACATTGCCACAATGGGAAAATGTGAGCGTATATATGACGTGTAGCTTCAGCTAATTTGCAGGCTTTGTCCCTGGTCAGGATTTACAGTACAATAAATTATACAGAGTACACATACAATTTTACAAATAGAGTAATACAGTGAATACAGTCAATAAGTACCATGAATAAATAGACACAGTTGTAGTAAATTAGAGCTAAAACACAAGTTAAATTTAACATCAAAGATTATTAAAATAGTATACTGAGAAATTAATGTTCACATTTCTGCTGCTGTTTAACTTCTGCACTGAGCGTTTAAGTTCTGTTTGAGATTTAATTTCAGATGGTAAAGAATTCCATAGGTGTATGCCTTGCACTGAGAGGGATGACTGCCCAAATGTTGTCCTGCACCTTTGGATTTTACACTTTTGTTTTGCTATGTTCCTTGTTATTGTCCTACAGCTGTCTGTCTTTGTACAGTTCTGAGACATCACTTGTGGAGCCAGTCCATTTAAGCACTTGAAAACAACTTTCAGAAAAGATAATTTTAGAAAGTTGGAAAAGGTCAACAAATTATATTTCTCAATAATTTTGCAGTGGTGCCATTTTTGTGGCTTCTGGTCTCAGATAGAAAGATTTGACCGTCTTCCTCCCTGTCATCATCCTCACCTTCAAGGTTATATTGAAAGGTTAGAGTGAAGGTACAGATAGTTTTATTGATCTTTGATGACAATCTTTTATTGACAAAATGCTGCACTGATTACTAATCGACCCAGTGGTCAGTTAACTATCTACTCAAGAGCTACTTTGTTCTAGATGTTCAACTGGTCCCCTCCTGGTGACTTCGGCTGTGGGTGACAGTGCGAGGCCTCAGTCATGTCACGTTCCTGAAGTATACTGATACACGGCCCTGTCTGGTGTCGCAAACCTGCGCTGGCAGCCAAGTCTATCCCTCTGAAACATGACAACTCAATTTTAATTTCAGGAGTGTTTCAATGGACAGAAACCCTCTCCTGAAGAGTGACTGTGTCTTTTGTTGTGACAGGGGAAGGACATGCTGATGGTCCTGGAGAATGACACCATGAACTTGATCGACCCTCTGGGCCAGACTCTGCTTCACGCTCAGCCGATTGGCAGCATTCGAGTTTGGGGTGTCGGTCGAGACAACGGCAGGTCAGTCCACAGTCTGAGGTTAAAGATTGTTCATTAAACAATCTGTATAAATACTATAGAAATGAGATTTAGTTGGATTTTATTCTGTCATTTTGACCAGCTTTTTTATTCTGATATGTATATCTGCCTAATCTGCTGAAGGCACTTCACTTAGCATGTTATTTTTTAAAACCCGTGCTATTTGGTTCTTGTCTTTAGTCCAGAAAGACTCCAAAAATGAGCCACAACAGAAAATGATTTTTGGCTAGAACTCAAATGTATAAATAGTTCACACCCACGACACTCGAGCTACCTTCCAAAGAGGTTTGATAATTTAATATATACATGCTGCAAAGCACATAAAAGTAATGTTTATGGGGTCTCGTAGAATAAAAACTGCAGTGGGAGTGGAAGAGTTCTTTAAGATTTCTTTTTATATTTGTGCAGATGGTCTTTTCATATTGCTTGTGAGTTTGCCATCATTTTGCTGAGCCTCTGTTTGTAATGTTTAATTCCTCTTTAAATAACTCTGGGCCTCCTGCAGCCGTGAGTCAGTTATGATTCACAGGTTTGGCATCTTTTAGGGAATCAAGTAGGAACGATGAGCTCCGGTGTGCTCTTACATTGCACTCTGCTGCCCTCTGCTGGATTTTTAACAGCACTGCAGACTAGTGAAACCCTGACTGCTCCTCTCTGTGCTCTAATGATCATGTTTTATTTTTCATGCTGCGTTCTTTGGCACGAACAGGGAAAGGTATTCTTCATCTTTTTCTTTCACTATTGTTTTATGGTCTTGTGTGTGTTTTAGTGATACTTGTGTGTTCTTCCGTGTGCCCTATGAGTATGTATAGTAATTTGATTTCACCTAAAGTGGGTCATATCAGCATCCCCTCTTAATGATCCTATGTGTGAATGTAACCTTTTCTGCCTGGTCCCCCTGCAGGGATTTTGCATATGTGGCTCGAGACAACCTGACCCAGGTGCTGAAGTGTCACGTTTTCCGCTGTGACTCACCTGCCAAGAACATCGCCACCAGCCTACACGAGATGTGCTCAAAGGTCAGAGTCCATGGAGATTACTTTTGACTAATAATTAGTTCACTGCAGCATCTCTGTTCATAAATAGACTTTAACGTCTCTCTTCAAAGTTTAATTTGTTCTTCATTGCATTATTCTTCAGATCATGATGGAGAGAAAGGCGACCAAGCCAGGACTCAGCAGACTCAACTCGGACCCCAGAAACCAAGGAATACTTCCTGTTGAAGGTAAAAATTAAAGTTACTTTTCATGTATTGATTTATATACTCCTGATATCATGTGAAGGTTGTAACAATTCTTTTTTCAAATTCTGTGATACAAGAAACAAGCGAACAATGGGGATGTCTGTTTTAGGACGGGACAAAACAATTTTTGTGATAAAGTGATATTTTAATATGAATCGATGTATTTTCAATGTTGTATGTTTGGGCAAGGAAGCACTATTTTCATACTTAAAATTGATGGTGAATTAAGTCGAGGCCTGTCACAATAACAAATTTTGCTGCACGATAATTGTCAGAAAAATTATTGCTGATAAACGATATTATTGTCAATATTTTGAAACATAATTTTTTCATCAATGTAATTATAATAAATGCCATAAAGTAAGTACACAGTGTCAAAAGCAATAAACTTTAATTTCTTAAAAGTATTTAACTGTAATTGGAAGGTCAAGGGCTTTTAAATGAAATAAGTATAGATATAAATAAAGATAAACAATATAATACATTTAACAAAACAAAGAGAAAAAAAACAATGGGAATGAAATGGACTTTATTGGGAAAATTTGCATATAACTAAAACTCATTATACTAATCAAAAACAATGAAAAATAGACTCTGTCTTTGTAAAGAAAAAAAACTCATAATGTGCACACACAACAACAAAAACAATAAATAAGTTGGAGTTTATACAGTTGAGGAATTGTTTGTGACATGTACTTCCCCCCTGCCAATTTGTACTGTCTGTCAAATGTTTATAACATTTCAAGAAATGCTGGCTTTTCAACGGTATTCAAGGGCTGCATTTCTTTTGCAATTTAGCGAATATATCTTTACTTTGCCGACCAAACCCCTCAGTAAGCGCTGAAGGCTCCACTGCACCTCCCCTTCTTCGTCTCCACTACTTTCAAACAAATATGACATATCAGCTTGTTTGTGTTCATGGGCTCACACCGTGTTCATTCTGTTTAAAACCAAATATTCCCACACTGGGACTGTGGAAGCCGGCTTATGAACCGTAGCTTTCAGCCATCATTAATATTAGTGTTTGTTTCCTCCTTGAAACACACCCTGGTGTTAAGAATGCTGCACGGAGTGAGCCATCTTCTCATTCAGCCTGTTTGGTAGAAAGAGAGGAGCAAAACAAACAGGCATGCACGCGTCAGTTTATCAAGGCCGGCAAACTTACCGAGGATGTTTTTATCTTGCGGTTAATTGATTTATTAATTATCGTGACAGGCCGAGTTAAGTCTAATTCTTTGTAAAATTGGTGTTTACAGTAAGAATCAATCTTAGCAATTTGAATATTGAGCAAGAGAAAGTGTTTGAAATATTTGTTGTATAGAAGGGAATCTTAATCCATACAAAGATAATTTATACTTTTCACAAACCAATCTAACAAAAAATAACTGTTACATTACATGGTAACATGAGTAATAGTGATAAGCACCCAATAGATACTCATTTATATGTTTTTTAAAGATCAACACTGATGACAAACTCCCACATACTGAACTAACTGCACAAGCACATTGGATTATTCCAAAGGCAGTGTTCTCTCTCGTGATTAAAATATGACTGAAGATCATTGAATTCTTTGACTGTTTGATGCCACTAATTCATTCTGAAGCACACTAATGATAATAAAAACATGTTAAGGAGGCTTTAAGTAGGATTGTTTTGATGCAGAAGACCACACAAGCTGCATCCCAAAATCTTGCACGTGCAAAAACTATAAATATTTTAACTTATTGCATATTACCACCATTTAATATGCTTTTTTTTCTCAATGTGTGCTGCTAACTTCTTGGCCAGGTCACCCTTGTGAAAGAGATCTTGATCTCAGTGGGTTTTTATCTGGTTAAAGAAAGGTTAAATAAAAATATAAAAAATAAAATTCTATAAAAAATATTTGGTGCCTTTCTTTTAGAGTGGTGGTCGTGTGTATTTTTCCTACCAAAAAAAAATACACACAAATAATGTATTATGGAGGAGGAAACACTGATTATCTTAAGATTTTTTTTTCTATAGTATCAAATCCTTTCATCAAATCCTGAAAAAAAAATGACAATGAATTTTTGAAAAAAAAATGCTTTGTCCCATATTGCCCAGCCCTAGCTTTTTGTGATGTACTTGCAACAGAAGTGCATTTCCTGGGTTACCCAATATGGTGTTTTCTTATCATCAACAATAAATGCCAACTTTTAGATCTTTAAAAATACATAGGTAGCTTTGCAGTTTAGACAGAATTACTTTGATAATTAAACACTTGGATTGGACTGTGCTTAAACAAGTGTTTGAACTTAGATTGAAAAAGTTGGACAAGTCTAACGCCTGGTGATTTAAACATGGACATCATACTCATGCTTCTTTCTTTCCCAACAGAGTTCCCCGCTCCGAAAAATGAACTCTTCCAGCACTTCCATGTTTATTATCTGGGCTGTGAGCCTGTGGCAAAGCCCGTCGGTAAGAAAACAATTTAAAACATTTTCTATCATGTTCCCACCACATGTTGTGTTCTGATGCCAATTATGATTGGGGATGTATTCTATTGTGCTCATTCCTCCTGTGCACGTCTCTCAGGTATGGATGTAATCAATGATGCGCTGGAGGCTGCGATCTCAGGCAAAGATAAGAGTGATTGGACTCCAGTGTCTGTGAATGTTGCACCAGCCACCCTCACTATTCTCTCCAAACAGGTAACAAAAATAATAAACACAGTGTGACGTAGATTTGGAGTGTTTTCTGTGTGATATGTTTATGTCAGAATGTACTGTCTGTGTCACCTGCTTCTACTTTAATTCACCTTCATGTAAAGCTGTAAACCTCAAATACCAGTGTACTGTGATTGAAAACAGTTTTCATTCTTATTCTCTCTTCAGTCCGAGGAGGTGCTGTCGGAGTGCAGGGTGCGTTTCCTGTCCTTCATGGGGGTTGGAAAAGATGTCCACACTTTCGCTTTCATCATGGCTGAGGGTCCCCGAGACTTCACCTGCCACATGTTTTGGTGTGAGCCCAACGCCGCCAGTTTGAGCGAGGCTGTGCAGGCCGCATGCATGGTGAGTCCTGAACACACACAGACCATGAGGACGCCATTAATACAGAGATTTGAGAATGACATGAGAGGACTTTAAAGTGACTGCAGAGTTATGCAGGGCGGCCAGAATAATGTTAGCTCTGATTATATACAGTAATAGAGGAAATGATTGTGAAATTAGTCATAATTATTTGTTTCTCCTTTTAATGTTTCTGTCCATCTGTGATAACATAGTCAACAAAACCTGATTTATAAAAAAATTCAGTTCATAAATTCGAAACACTTCAAATGTATCAGACCGCCTGTTTTAACAATGAGAAAACAGATGTTTAAGCAAACTTTCAAAAGTGTGATTGAAAATGAAAGACATTTAGACAAGAGTTCAAACTGAACTCACCAACGTATACCAAAGCTTGAGCCAGCCCACTGAAGAATTGAATTCAACCACTAAAAAAGTTTTTCTGTTGGAGAATGAAACCAATAAACTACAATTTGACATCCTAAGTAAGAAGTAATAACATGCTCTACTCTCTTATCTTTTTTTTTTTATTGAACATTAAAGATGCTATGAGGAGTTTCTAAGTAATTACAAAAAAATCTCACTTTTTGATATATACCTGATCGAAATACACACTTTAAGATGAGTTTTATAGCATCAAAATAGGTTATCTATAAATGCTATTCCTTAGCTTCGCAGTCGGGTCGGACAGGGCTGGACTGGACTGGATACTCAACTGGATACAAGACAATTAAAACTAGAGCAAATTTATATTATTCGGACACGTCTTAGAGCACCGGGCTGTAAGTAGCGATATATAGCCGGCTACAAAACTACAATACAAAGTTTTCCAAAAATTGGTTGTTGTCGCACATCAAATACATCTGCTATGTAACTAGAAAGAGATACATTACCTCGCCACTTTGCATCCTGTAAGTTGTAAAGCAATGCAGAGTTCTGAGGAACGCCCAAGCTGCATTCATTAGCATCACAACAAACGCACGCTGTGGCCTGGGTCACGTCTTTACGACAGTCGCCGCACGTGCTCATGGGTAGCAGAGTCTTTATGTCGCCAGAAATAGATTCTCCTCATGGCACCTTTAAGTTTGAAATTTCATGGATAATAGTTATATTTTGGCTTTTAAAATATTGTTTCAGTAAAAGAGCTTCTTCAATGTGGTATATTAAACATTACTGAAAAATTATTTATGTTTTAGGCAGTTATTAATGCTATTTATTAAGGCCAGCTGTGGCATAAACCTACAGTGGTTGGTGGTCTAATGAATTTGTTGAGCACTGTACATTTCTCATGAAGGATATGAACACAAGGCACCAACTTTATACAGTTTGCAACAAATGTGTGAGTGTATTTTGAAAATCCAAACAGGAGAAATGTGAGCACATGTAAACTTGGATTAAGCTCCAAAGTAAATTCACATCAGAACTTTATGTAAGACTGAGTCAGGCCAGTTAAAAATAGCTGTGAAGCCCATTCAAGACAAACAGGGCAGACTGAAGAACTTTACCAAAAGGGTGAAAAAGACAAAACATAAAGCATATTTAATGCAGAGTTACTAAAGACACTCGCTTATATTGAAAAGTCAAGGAAAAAGGGTCCTTTAACACCTTTAAGACATGACTTTAAGAGTGAATTGATTCCTAGAGGAAAGTTGTAAACATTGCAGCAGAACAAAGGCAATAGATAGATGCATGGACTGTATGAAAGAGTTAAAGTGGAAAAGCTGAAACATGAGGACAGTTGGTCCCTTAATACAAGAGTTAAGGTGACAGTGATGATGCAGAGTGGCATGATGTGATTAATAGAAACGCTCTGGTTTATCTATTTTGGAAATATATTTATATGAATGAATTCCTGTGATTCAGAACTTTAAATTGTGTAGTTTAGAGCGCAAAGATAGAAGTTTGGGAGAGTTACTAGTGTAGTAGAGTGGGCAGCAACCATGTAGAAGGTAAAGGTCAGTTGAAAGTAATGTGTGTTAAGATCATAGTTGAATGGTGTTCATTATGTCTTTAAGTTACATAGATATAGTTCTCTTTCTTCTATCTCAGTCATGTAGGTTTTTCACATACCTTGACATGTTTCAGTGGAAACTTCCGCCTTCCTCAGAAGTGTCACCAGATGATAGGAGTGACGTGTTAAAACAGCTGGTGTTACAGAGGTGTGACCCTCCTGTCAAATTTTCTGACAAGAGGGTCATGCCACCCGCTGTGTTAAGATCAGACCAGCAAAGTGATCATAAATGAAGTATCAAGAGTCTTAAGATTGAAAGGCACTGTGGGAATCATCCACATAGATTTGGGTGATAATGTGAGTTTGCACTGATGATCTATGTCAACAGGAAGGAGGCTTTTTACTTTGAAGAGCAGCCATTGTGGTGTAGCTCCTGACAAAGTTATCTTTTTGATTACACTGGGTTTTAGGGGAATTACAAACTCTGAAGCAGCTTAAAAACTGGTGAGAAAATATTTAACAATCGAAAGAGCATCATTTAACTTCTACTTTCACAGTCAAATCCATGGTTCTGTTTCAGTTTATGTGTTCAAGTTGTTTTACTCGCTTGAATTTGCCTGATTTCTCCCAATAAATCATCACTAATTGTCTATTTAGAAACAAATACAGACTCAGAATTGCTTATTTATGCGGTATCAACTTATTCAGGTCCTTCTCATGAATGCCATTTTCACATTTTCACAAACAGCATAAGTGAGCTCAGTAAGATTATTATGTTCCCCTGTGCTTTTCTGACTGACCAATCAGATTGAGCTTTGTAAATCCTGAATTGGAGGCACCTCTTCTGATTATGAAGTTGTGAATTAAAACAGTATTAATTAGGGCTGTAATCAACCAAAGAAATTGTTGGTTGACTAAAACACAGCAATTGTCGACATAAAATCGACCAAAGACCCCCCCTTGTTTATCCCTCCTTTTTTTCTCTCAACACAAGACTCTTTGCTTTCCTGTCTTTATCAATAATATGGGCAGTCACTGTCATATAGGACTCCATTCGAAGAGACGCACACATCTGTTATCTTTATCTATTAACTCGGAAACTTTCTCTTTTTTACTCCCTTGTATTTTGCAGTTAGTGCATGCGTAATTGTGAGGCGCGCTGGCACTGAATATCCAGAAAAACATTGGAACCTGGATATTCATGGGACTCTTTTAGTGTTTCCACACAGAGTTTCATATTAACCACGTTGTTCACTACAACAGAAACTTTTTTTCTGCTGGAATTTTGAAGGCATTGGCAACTTCATATAATCGCACAGCGATGTTTTTCCCCTGTGTGCGCCTCTTCTGTTTTTTCTCTCAACACAAGACTCTTTCCTTTTCCAGTCTTCATCAATGAAATGGGCAGTCACTCTCATATAGGGGTCCATTCGAAGAGACGTACACATCTGTTATCTTTATCTATTAACTCGGAAACTTTCTCTTTTTTACTCCCTCGTATTTTGCCGTTAGTGCATGCGTAATTGTCTGGCGCGCTGGCACTGAATATCCAGGTTCCAATGTTTTTCTTGGCCTTCCACGACACCAATGGGCCTCATACCCTCAGAAATAAAACTGTCAATTCCTTCTGTGATGTCGTTTTTGCATTTGGGTGTTTATATGAGGCATAAAATCCAGCGCGGACTGGGTGAGGGATGCCGCCGCTGCAGCGCGGGCAGGTTCGTATGCAGTTATAAAACGAATAAACGATTATTAGACTAGAATATTGATTATTTATGTTCTTAAATAAAAATATTGAAATGAATGATAAATACATTTAATTGGTGTTCTGAGACATGATGTTACCTGTGAAATTGGGGTGCTCAGAAAAACCCCCATTTGGGTCATGTCTTGATACGTTTCTCCTGATGAAATGAACTGCAGGGGAAAAAATAAATTGACACATTTGGTCGACCAATCAGAATTTTGGTCGACTGAGCACGCATCGACCAACTAGTCAACTTGGACTTTACAGCCCTAGTATTAATACATTCAACCATGATATCATTTACATATTTTTAACCACTTGCGAGTCCTTTCATTATAGATGTTGAGTAGTAGTTTTTCATTTGTCTTTGTTTATTGTGAAGCTCAGTTTAAGTGGAACAAATGTGACCTGAAGTTGTCTCCATGCACCAGTAGTTTTACTTCATCTGAGAGTCTGAAATGCCTCATTTATGTTTTGTTTGTCTGCTTTTTTTCTTCTTTTCATAGCTGCGCTACCAGAAATGTTTGGATGCCCGTCCGCCCAGCCTGGCCTCGTGTCTGCCCACTCCTCCTGCCGACTCTGTGGCTCGCCGGGTCAAGAAAGGGGTGCAGAGTCTGCTGGGCAGCTTTAAGAGCTACAGGTCTGGCTCTCAGTCCCCCTGAGCCGGAGTCAGGACGAGTCCATTAAACACACACGATCCATCATCACCATCACACTCCTCCTCCTCCTCCTCCTGTCATCTTCTCGCCTTACAGCCGTCTCACCTGTCCGTTCACTCGTCAAGTGTGTGAAGTAGTTAGTGAGAAAATGTGTGTCTGAAAAGATCGAATCCTCTCCTTTTTTAAATATTCACTTTATGAATCGGAACAGAAGCAGCCCAGCGTCTTTTGTTGCCACTTTGCTGGGATTCTTTTCCGAGTCTTAACTATTTTTGTGTTTTAACAGAAACTATGAGATGAATGTTAGATTCGGATGTCATTTTAAATGTGGATGCTAAAAGTTGCTTGAAAAAGAGGTTGCTAGATTTTCTCACAGAAACGTTCCTTCTCTTTTCTTCCCCTCGGTGCAATGCTCACCCGTTACACTCCTCTTTTTCTACGTTTTAGAGAAGGTACTGTATCAGAGTCGTCGGTTAGCCTCATGTGTCCTGAATGGATTTCTCACAAACATTGCTGCACTTCTCTCCACCATCGTAGGTCGTGATAAAAGCCCCTTAGGCGTCTCCGTGTGCCACGTAGTTCCACGTCCCCGACCCCCATGACGATGTATTTTAGTCTTCCAAAGAGCTGTATGGTCATCAGTCACATAGTGAGCAAACACTGATCTGAGTGTGTAGTGTGTTTCTCATACATTCTGCATGAACATTTGCAAGTTCAGTGCTAGTGTGCAATAATCAGATGTTCCTGTATGGTGTGGTGATTCTTTGTTCACTTTAATGAGAGCGTCTGAGTGCGAGGCTAACGGAACAACAGAGCCATGATGAAAACTATTATCCTATGATAGTAATAAAAAAAAACAAATCAAACTCTGGGTTTTCACACAGCCGTTTACCACCAACAAACTACTGATAAATAGTACTGTAGAAACTCGCCACAAGCTGCATGTTTTGATAACTAAGAGTTTCAGCTTAGTGCTTAAATCCATCGATGTAACCTGTAAATTCTTTCTCTGTGTTACTCTACGGTTAGAGGAGGCTGGAGTCGATGTGTTGTTTCGTGTTTCTTAGGCATGTCACTCTAGTTAGTGTCAGTGTGTGTCATAAGCTAGCAGTAGAGTTAGACTTCCTTCAGACTGAGAAGATGAGAGCAGGTTAATGTGTGTATTTACAGTTTGTGTATAAGACAAAAATCCCACATTTTTTATGTTTCCCCTCGGCCTCACGTGACTCACTTTGACGCGTGTGGGCCCCCGCTCCGGTTAATGTATTTTTTATTGTCTCCACACTACGATGTACACTATTACGATGATTTTCACATTAGCTTGTTATATTTACTTTTTATAAAGAACACACTAAATAGACGAGTGTATTTTATCTCTGTGTGTCTGTCAGTGATCAATACTGTATGTAGCACAATAGAAACGGTCATCTCTAATGCTGAAGAGGCAGTTTGTAAGACTTTCGGAGTGGTTTGAGGCTGCAGGGCATTTCAGCGAAAATGTTGTCTGAGTTTCTGGTTGCTTATTCCAAATGTCTGTGAGATGAGTGACTACAGCAGAATAAAGCCCACTAAGTTTGTGTAATCTTTAGAGATGCAATGATTGTGTAAACAAAGGCCCAGACTGATAACAATGTCAATGTAACAGCAAAGCTGATGACTGATTTAGAAAGTAATGTCTTTCATTGCCTTTTTTATTATTTTTGTGGTTTTTTTTTAATGAATTATGGAATTTTATGTATTTTAATTAAGTAGTCGCCCCTCCTCACATATTTTTATGTAATTGATCTAGGAGCTTCACATTGCTGATCTTGTAGCTAAACAATGTTGCTTTTTGTGGTCAAATATGACAGAAAGTGTCAAAAACAAAGCAGAGCTTTTATAGCAGGTCACCTCTGCTCAAGAGAAAAACACCTTAAACAGGTTGTGTTCATATGTCTCCACTTATATGCAGAAAGTGCGTATTGAAATGCTATCTAAACACTAAGGTTTCAGTTCATTATGATTAAGAAATTACACTTATCAGCCTGACAGTGTGACCAGTAAAGCTGACATTTTTGTAAGTTTACAAAGAAACAGCAGCAGCCAGGAGAGGCAAAGTTGGACTGTTCCCCTTGATCACTTTGTGAAAGGCAACAATCATTTTGCTACTTATGCTAACTGAAATCTAAAGAATTGTTGGCCATAGCAGCAATAATTCTGGAAATACACGATTTTACCCAGTAAAGTGGAGTTTACTCGGCTGCATATGCCGATACTTAAAAGTTAAAAGTCTTTAAACGCGGCTGTCAGTGGCCAGCTATTTGCCCACGAACAAAGAATTGATTGACCCGGAGACCCTTGTATGCTTTTGTTTGGCTCGTTGTGTCATAGCAGGCCTGTAGGACAAGGTCATTTATGACACTGATCTTGAGCCAGGACAAATGGTCAACCTGTGAGGAAATATCTTTTACTTTAAGAGTAGGGATCGCACATTAGAGGTGCAAAATTTTCCTCTTTTCACACCGATTCAAAACCTGCTTGTTTCACTTCCTGCTCACCATCTGGCACGCGGGCATCACCAGTTTTTAGCTGACTGTAAGAAGTCCAATGAGCAGCTTTATTAACCTGTTTATCATTAGGTCTGAAACACATATTTGACCGATCCCTGGTGAAACTTACTCTTAGTTAAACTTAGTATACCAGTATATCATGAGAATAGTTGTCTTACAAACAAACACACACACATAACTAAGTTAGGGGTTTCTTTATAAATAACACCACACTAACTGCTGATATACCAAATAAAATGTCACTTTTTTGTGTTTTATTTAGTTGCTTCTGTTTTCTTTTATATATGATTGTTAACATTTTATTTCATTGTATAAGGAAAATGTGTTGATATAATAGAATCTAAAGTATACAGTGATTGAATGAATAACCCATGTTTGCATTGTGTGGATTGGAATGGATTGTATCTGTGAGGAGAGAGTTGTGACAGTGCGATAAAAGACTCTAAAACTGTTGTGAAGTCTTTGTCTTCTGACATTACTGAACAACCTCGTCACTCAGCCCTCAGAAGCAGAGCAGCGCTTTGCGGAGCTCGCCGTCTTTTCATCCTTCGATCCCTCAACGTTTTCAGAAGTGATTGAACTCTCAAACTCTTACCAACTGCTTCTTTCTCTGTGTAAAGTAAAACACTAATGAAAAATAGACAGCATTGACTCATATTACTGCCTTGTCACTTCACGTGTCACTTGGAACTAGTCCTCTGTCTATTGATTGAAGTGGGTGGCAACACTAAAGCCAGATGAACATTAGCAGATTAATTTATTTCTGTTTATGTAAATTAGGTGTATAAAATGTATGTATATAAAAGTCACTGCACAATAAATGTGGACATATCATACCTGTTGGTTGTGTGCTCTTTTTATTTGATGTCTGTGTGAAGCCAAGTGCAGGGATTGTCTTCTAAAGGGCAGGTTTTGTTGGCTTCATCTCGGTGCTGCAGACATTTATTGGTTTTTCTATGAATAGTTTTATCTGTCATTCACAGCCTTTTCATTAAAATGTAAAAGCAGCCACACACAACCTGTCAGGCCAGTTTGCATATGTAATAAAGCAGCTGACACTGTTTTTACCAAGAGTCCTGACAGGCCAGCCAAATGAACAAAAACCCCTCAGTCCGCCTCCCCTCCCCCTCCATCACCTGTTCAGTCCATATCTCCACTGCTGCCCCCACCTGGTGAGTTCAAAAGAGAGGGTCCGCCTGGTTATTGTTTCCCTAAGAGATGGCTTTTGGAGATGAAAGGTGCACATCAACTGGGACCCACAGCTGCCGCAGACTGCTCATAATTGGCTTCACCATCTCCGCACAAATAATGCGACTGCCCTGCCAGCGGGATCCCAGAGCGGTGGGACAGATCAAGGCTGTGGCTGTAATCGCTTCCTTTTGAAGAGGGAAACCAGGACCTTTGTGCTGGCTGACTTATCGGCTTCTTTTTGTGCAACTTAAACACATCAAAGTCCTGTGCCAAACTGTGTCCCTTTTCATCATGGGTGTTAAACATGATGAGGGTGTTTTTAAGACAAAAAGTCACCGCTTCTCTCCAATACTGCAAGTATTGCTCAGGTTTACGCCACAGCAGTTCAGTTGACTTTATTCCTGACACCGTTTACCAAACGCAGACGAACAGTTGCTCATATTTACATCATCTGATCATTAGTGATGAACGTCCAGGTTAAGCTGATTATAGTTATACAACATCTCTGAGGCTAGTCTGCCAACATTTTTCCAAATCATGCTCTGAGGTGACATCCCTCTATCCATCCATCATCTATATTGCTTAACTTTTCAGGATCAAGGGAGTTATGGCCCAGCTGATATTGGGCAACAAGTGGGGTTCGCCCCTGGACTGGTTGCCACCTGATCACTATTCAGTTACACCTAAGGGCAACCTAGAGCCAATAATTAACCTAACAATCATGTTTTTGGTCTGTGGGAGCAAACTAGAGTCACTTGAAAGCACTCAGAGAGTGCAGACCTCAGCTAACAGCTCAGTTTCAGAAGTGGCTTTGCCACAACCACTGTAAGAGATACAATTATGGATCACCAGATCCAGAACAGAGCCAAGGTCAGGGCCAAGCTCAGTTCATACTGTAGGTGGAGTTTTTATCCATGTCATCATGCACCAAGCTGTCCAAAACTGCAATTCCTAAACAAAACATAAATGGGTGCAGAATAAAATAATTCACACCCGTACAGTACCCATACAGCCTCTAGATACATCATGTATTTAGACCAGGCTGTGGGTATGTTGGTTTGTACTCAGTCTTCAGTCATGTTAATTGCAGGATTTCTACAGCCATCCTGCAAATCCGATAAGTTTTCGTTGTGTTTTGGCCTTGTGTTTAGATGAAAACGAGTTGCATTTCATCAAAAAAACGGAAACTTTTGAAAAGGGGCTCCAGAGTGTAAAGTTTTGAATCTGCTCTCCATTCAAGTCCGTGTAAACCCGTATTAGAGCGTTTCAGGGTGAAACACTGACGTCACTACATGTGCAGTACTCTTTCACATGAAGGCCGCCTGCACATACCAGGAACAACAACAGCCTCGGCCGTCTGCCGAGTAACTTGTGTGCGTCTTACCATGCTCGGTTTGTTATCCAGTCAAAATTATCCAGACAGATTTGTTGTCCGAACTGATTTGTTGTCCAGAAAAGAAACTCCTGCGTCTCTCGGCAGACCTACACCGCCATCTACTGAACCAGCATGTACACTACAGCGGATTAACTCGTGTCCAGCGTCGCCATCTGAACGCAGAATTTGAAAACGCAAAGGAAAAATCTTTGCGTCTTTAAGTCAGGAGTTTCCATGTAAACTTAGCCTTGGACACCTGCAGTTTTTTGGCACTTCTGCTTTGGCTTCATTTTTCTTGGGAATCTCCCCATCATAATTTGACTTTCCTCATCATTACCTCCACCAAGGAGGATATGTTTTTGCCTGTGTTTGCTTGTTTGCAAGATTACGCAAAAACTGCTGGACAGACTTTGCTGAAATTTTCAGGAGATGTTGGTAATGGCTCGACTTCAAAGTGATTAGACTTTAATGGTGATCCAGATAATAGCCTTTAGCAAACAATTGTTTTTGCTCAATACCTGTTTAACTAATAATGATATCAACATGATTCTGAGTGGTAGGAGTGGGTTTTAAGGTTTTTAAATCTCTTAACGGTCTTGCTCCTGCCTATTTATCTGATTTGCATTTTACCATATGAACCCTGTAGAGCCCTCAGGTCTTCAGGTAGTGGTCTTTTAACTGTTCCCAGATTAAGAACTAACACATACAGCGAAGCCTCTTTTGTAATTACGGCCCCGCCTGTGGAATAGTCTATGAAGACCTCAGAGCTGCGCCTACCTTTTCATATTTTTTAAAGGAAACTCAAGACCTACCTTTTTAATCAGGCTGTTAGCTGGTTGTGTTTATTATTATTTTGCATTATACTTTAACCTATTTCAACCCTTTTATTGTTTTTTTCTACATTTAAGTTAAGATTTTTTATTTGGAATTTTAGTCTTTGTTAAATGCTTTTCCTTTTATTATCCTATTTTAGATAGATCAGTTTTCAGCTTTTCCACTAATAACTTAATAAGGGATTTTGATGACATTTTTAGGGCATGTAGATGATGCCACGATGTAAAGGATAAATATTTTTGGTGGTGATATGAATCTGGATGTGGAGGAACAAATGTGTTCCCCTATGTTTTATGTTTCTCCTCTTCAGGTCAATGAAACAAACAGCTGCTCCAAAACCAGACTGGAACTTGACCACATAGAATTTATGACAGCACTGTGGTATTAGAGTGTAAACGCCCTCCATATTTTGCATGAGGAAATGAAGTGTTCTTTATGAACACAACATGTGTACCAATATATTTATAGTTTGATTGTAAATGTGAGGAGACAGCATGTTTACAGCCACCCATGCCCTGAATCTCTTTGTCTCCTCTGTATTCTGCTACTTGTTATTGAGCTGCTGTGAGTGTGTCTGTGTATCTCTGCAGCCAGATTTATGCACTCCGGTTTGCCGGGTGTCAATCACAATTTGCATAGGTCGGCCCATGGAGAAACTAATCACAATTATAATTATTCCTATAGCCTAATTATGCACATGGCATTTGTTTAATGGAGATTTATTTTGAGTAATGAATGTGTAGTCTTGTGGAACATTGCTTTTCCTTCTCGGTGTGGAGGAGAGGAGGACACCGCGCCTCCTCTGCTCTCCTCTTCAATCTAATCACAAATCTCAAGCATGATAAGAAAAGAAGAGCCGCTGCAAGCTCCATCTTCAACCTGGTATCAAGGTCTGAGAGGGATGATGGAAACCCCTGCAGGGCCTTCTTCAGACAGATTCATATTGCAGGGGCACCTTTTGGAACGAAGATTCTCATATCCTCTGCAGCCTCTTCTCAGCAGTGACTATCCTTTACCATTTCTGTTACTTTTTGTGTTTGTTTTGCCCTTTTCTGTGTTCTGCAGAAATCTGAGCTCCTCAGTAGACAGGGACAACACCATAGTGTGCGGGACTTTGGTCAAGGCCACAGCATATCAAACACATCCACAGGAGATGTGTGAAGGCATGAGGTTGGATCGACTACAAAGGGAAACTAAGGGAGAGGATAATCATTTCTGTGCTGCAACTGTGCAGCAAGAAAACATCCCTGTTTCCACAGAGCAGCAAATAAAACTTCGGGTGACAGGTAATGGAGAATAAACAACATGAAATAGAGATGTTTGACACAAATATTGATTCAGTCTCCACCAACAACCCCAGGCATTTATTTAGGGATTAAGCGGTTTAATCTCAAAATGTGCTGTAATTCGTTCCCACCCAAACAGCAGTGATTGCTTTTGCCAGTGGGAGCAGCCAGAAGCCCACTGGTGTCAGAATAATCACTTCTCCGGAGGTCCTTAAGCGATTCCAGCAGCTCAGCTGAGGTAAAGTGGTGGTTCAGGACGTGCACCTCTCTCAGTATAAAAGCCATCTTTACTATTGCTGTATTTTAGACCAAGATCATTGAAAGAGGCCCACATATGTCTGAAAAACACTTGTACTTGCAGCCTTAGCAGCAGGGCTACAATCCTAAGGAATAAAATACCAGCAGAAAACTGATACTGGGCATACCCTGGACCAGTCACCAACTGATAGCAGGCATATTTCACCAGGTATCATTGAGTAACCATGACGACCATAGACTAACCAGCATCATCATTACAGGGCACTTAGACTCAGCCTGCAGATGAAATGGTTTGTCCTTTTTTTCCTTTTCTTTCTCCCAGCATAGCAGCGCTCTTTCTAATCCCAGTAATTGATCCCAGCATGAACTCATTCACCAAGGCGCACACTGACAAAGTGCAGCACAACCTCTTACCTCTGCATGCAATTATGGTTCTGGACATGCAGCATATTCACTCAACATTATTAAAAAAACAACTGAGCAAAACTCTCAGACAGAAATATACCAATATGTTCTCAGGATCTGTTCAGAAAATACATTTTTGCACACAGGAATGCAAAAAAATAAAAATATTAAACTAAAAGCAGTTATAACCATGATGAAAAAGTTACAATCAGAAACTTTACATCTCAGTAACAATTGCTGTAAGTTATGAACAATAATAATAATACATTATATTTAAAAGCACCTTTCTTAGCACCCAAGGACACTTTACAAAATACATAATAAAAACACACTGCATTAAAATCACAATTAAAATAAATAAAAACAACATACAAGAGTGACACAGTTAAATGAGGGTGGAAAATTAAAGAGAATATGCAGTTTGGAACAGATGGGTTTTGAGTTTTGATTTGAAGTGGGGAAGGGAGTCAATGTTTCTGAGGTCCGGGGGGAGAGAGTTCCAGAGTTTGGGAGCAGAGCGGCTGAAAGCTCTCCATGGTGCTGAGCCGGGCGGAGGGCACAGAGAGATGGAGGGAGGACGACGACCTGAGGGAGCAAGATGGGGTGGCCTTCAGACATGTGACAAGCATTAGGGATGAGGGGGAAGTCTTAGCTCGCATCAATCACTATGTGGGGCTACTGCACAAGCTTTTTTATTCTATGCCCACATAAGGATGCATGTCTGCATCCCATAAAGAAACAGGAGGAAAACAGTAACCTGACACGCCAGACAGACAGTTCCATAAACTTGCTATAGAAATATTTCACTGGTCCATCTGGGAAGAGCAGTTCGAAAAAATTTTAAGAGGGCAGAACCTTCAAAAACAACCGCAGCTGGTGATTGGACGATTGTTATGCCATTCACGCTCATCACAGACCAACCCATATCAAGCCACAGTATGATGTAGCAGCTCGACCCTGTTGTTAGCCTTTAGCTTAATGTATGAAAAGCTTCAAATCACATTCGTTGCTCCTCTTTTAAAGAAGAAATGAAGTCCATTTTTGATCAAACTGCTGATATTGCTGCATCCATGGAGACCGCTTCAGGAGCCACCAAACATGCAGCCACTTCCTGCTGTTGTAACATCTTCAGTTTCTGCCTCCCTTCTCTGATTGGGCCATCCAGCATTTTGCAGACTAAAGTCATTGGAGATTGGAACTCGGAAAGATGGATCTGTGTGATTTTAGACAATGAACCAGGCTGATCCATCTGCAGTGCAAGATTAGATAACAGGGCCACATACAGAGACAAACTACCACTCAGACGGACAGCCACTCATGCTCACACTCACACCTAAGGTCAATTTGGAGTCACCAGTCAACCTAATGTGCATGTTTTTGGCCACATGATAATCTTGGTTGCAAATCTAATTTTTCAGAATATCAACCCAACATTAAATCTGTGTAGAGACCAGCAGGATATGAGCCAGTGAGCTGTTTATTAGGCGACACTGTGATGGGCTAAAAATCCCATATGTAAAATACTCAAATATTGTGATGATGCAATCAGATGTTTTGGAATAGAAACCAAGTTTTGAGAAGAACATGATTGTTAAAAGGTGACTTTATTTTCTTTTAAAGCAACGTTAGATGGATGCATCAGTTACATAATTTAACAACGTAAATAGTTTACAACCTTTTTATTTTCTTTCAATTAATTACAAATCTTAACCAATTAAAAAGGCCCAGTGTTTTCAGTCTATCAAATATTGCAATATATGAGCATAAATTCTGCCTTGCACTAAATGAATCATCATAGTGTAATCCAGTTGTTCTTAATACCTGTTGCACTGTTCCATTTGAGGTTTTTGTCCTGCTGGACAAATGTTGTGATCTCATATCATTTTCCAACAGATAAAGCTGTCTGTTGTACATTTCCTAGTTTATGTTGCCCTGTTTGATGTCGAGGACACTACAAAACTACTGTACTGCCAAACCAATGCCTGTGCAACAAAACACCAAATGTAACAGTTATTGACAAACCTCATACATTTCTGACTGTTAATTATGAAAAAGTATCAGCGTTTCCCTTGCGACAACTAAGTTAAAATTGAAAAAAAAAAAAAAAAAAAACTTACTCCACAGAACTTTGTAACTACTTTTCAACAGATTAAACTGAATTCTTGAGAGGGTAATGAATTCATTTTGGGAGAGTTTCTCTTTTGACAGACGTCTCATTGATCCTCCCACAAGTTACCTCTGAATTAATCTTTTAAGAGTTTGTCATCGACTTGTTCGAGAGAAATATGTGAATGAAATGCAGCTGAAGCTGCAGCCAAGATCTCAATATCACTCGCTGTCAAGTCCTTTAGCTACCAGATAAATATTCTTCTTTGGCGCACCTTGGCTGCCTCTCTACCTTCTTAGATCAGTTATTTCCTTTGAAAAAGTGGAAATGTTCATATTCCATTATGAAGTAATTACTTTCAAGGATAGAAACTGTCATAGAGGATATGAATGGTCTTTCTCTTTGGTGCATTAGTGTGTCACTGGAGTCTTTTGTCGTTAAACTTAAGGTAACAGACAGAAACCAATTCATATTCCTAATATGCTGTGATTTGGGTGGGTGGGATGGTGGTGGTGGGGCGAGTCGAGCTGTAATATTCAATGATTTGATTTAGTGGAAGATGACATGTCCCATTACACATGAGGCTGAAACACTCAAACAGCTTTACGGAGACATGTTACAGACAGAACGCTGTCATTATCTTCTTAAATCTGACTAATTGTATATTTCAAGTTTCAAAGTCTTAAGGCCTCACATGTTCTTTGCTGATTTTTTTTTAACAAAACCTTTATAAATTTTCAGAAATATCTCTCTCCTCTTGGTAACTTCACTTTTCCACAGTCACAGTAAGTCCAAAAGAAAACAGAACACTTAATTGTCTTACAGGTGTAATGCTTAACACTGAGATTAATTTACTTGCGGAGGAGTCTGTCAAAGAAGACAACAGCCCGGTCTCCAGCGAGTCTCAGCACGGACCCCACCAATCCGACAGCCCAATCCCTCCCAGGGCATTCTCCAGCAAATTGCATCGTTACTTTGCAAATTTGTTCAAGCAATCAACTCAATCTCACTTGGGGTACCGATCTGACAACAGGAATGATTAGAATCCTGGGCTGCTTGGCGCTTGTCACTTGGGACCGAGATGAGAGCGGAATCACAATGAAGCCTGAAATTGCAGGCTATTGTTACCTCCCTGTTGTTCCTGTCCTTTCCCTCCATCCATCCTCTTTCCTCATGCTGGCGTCTGTCCCCTCTATTCCAGTCTTTGGAGATGTGGTAACAAGGTGTGACTGCTGGAGACAAAGCCAAAGGGCAATCATCTTGGCGGGGTGACTAGAAATAGCTCATCTTTTATTACAGGGCACACCTGCCATCAGTGGAGTGTAAAAACCCCTCATTCGGGAGATGAAATATGCAAAGTTTGAGCAGAGACGCAATGGAAGATTGGATTTGATGGCTTCTAATGTTGTAGTATTGGACTGGGAGTGCTTTAAAAGAGGAATAAATACTTCATCACCCTATATCTTTGCAAGAATTTCCATCCTGAGAGGCAGTTTAGTCCAGCTCCCTTCAGGTTTTGGACAAAATACATTAAAATGACCCTGGTGATTGTGGCGAAATGCAGAGGGCAGCAGCAGGCAGCTCTCAACTTGCTTTATATTTATCAGTTTCTCTTCACATGTTGCCTTCAAGAGGAGGGTAAGGAGGGGGGTGGGATGACCTGATGGGGAGTTGAAGTGAGGAGAAGCAGGCTGTTGATTCTCATTTCACCGTCCCCATCTCCCAGCAGGATTGTCTGAGGCATAGATAAATACTGCCAGCACTGCCATTTATAAGCTGTGCAGCAAACACAATTTCACCCATTACCTGACCAACTCAAAAGTCCAACATGCTCTGGTCCCCTGCATACTGAGTGCTGTGGTTCTCACTGCTCCCCCCCTTTTTCTTTTCATCTAACGCTCTTTAGTCAGCACCGCAGGGGGGACGAGGGAAATCTCAAACTCTGAATACTTATTCTTTCAGACCTCCAACACGACGTGCGGTGTGAAAAAAAAAAGTTTGTCTTTTACGTCTTCGTTTCTCAGTCTAGTCGCGTCTTCCTTTTGTTGTGGTCTGTTGATACAGACTACACTTGAAGGCTGTACTTACGTGAATTACAGATTTTTGTGAGACTTTGTTGATCCAATCAGTGTTGAACGGTCGAGAAGTCAGCCTCAGAAATATATTTTTTCCATAATGATAAATCACTTCTCCACCCTTCAAGATTAAGATTGCAGTGCTGTGCCCCAAACTACTGTTTGCATAATAAGTATCAAGAGAACATTCTACAATAATAAATTCACTCAACAGCCGCTTCATGTGGTGCACGTTGCTAGTATCATGTTGGACCTTCTTTTTCCTGCAGGTCCAGCACGGTGCTGTACACATTCCTCTGAAATTTTGCCATATTACATGTTGGCATCATTCAGTTCTCGTAGATTTGTTGGCAACATGTCCATGATGCCAATCTCCTGTTCCAGCAGGTCCCAGTGGTTCTTTTCTGGATTGAGATCTGGTGACAGTGGAGGCCACTGGAGAACAGTTAAGGAAAATTTAAGGCCCAGTTTACTTACAATGTTGTCACCAAAAATGGAAAGTTTTTTCCTTTGCGTTTTTCAAAAGCGCTCTGTTCACATGAGTCTGCAAAAATGACTGAAAATGCTGTAGAATGCATGCCAGGCCAGTAGATGGTGATGTTGGTTTGTAGTGAAATGGCAGAGTTATAACACGTGTATGCTTTATGATGAAGACAAACTTTTCACAAACAACAGTGGCAAGTGGATGCAAAATGTGTCTGGATGCTTTTGTCTGGATAACTGAGCAAGGTAAGCAGCACACATGTTGCTGGGTAGACAGCTGAAGCTGCCACTGCTGTTGTTGTTCCTGGAATGTGCTGGCAGCCTAAATGTGAAAGAGTACTCTGCATTCTGTGATGTCAGTGTTTCACCCTCAAACACTGAAGCTCATCTACATGGAGCCATTAGGATCAGTTTTTAAAACTCTGGATCTGGATCCTGGTTTCAAAAGCTTGGGCATCTTTCTCATGTGAACAGGAGGTGAAAATGCAATGAAAACTCAGGGTTTTTTTTCCGCATTTGTTGTCATTCATGTAAACAGGGCCTTAGAAACCAGTTTTGAGATGATATGAGTTATGAGACACATTGTGCTATCCTGATGGAAGTATCTATCAGAAGGCTGCGGTGTTCACACGATGCTCGGCTGGTGCTAAGGGTCCCACAGTGTACCAAGGAAATATCCACAGACCAGGCAAAACTTTTCCACTGCTCTATTGTCCAATTTGATGAATGTGAACTTAAGCCTTGGTGTCCTAATCTTAGGTAACAGGAATGGCTGCTGCTGTGGCCTGTCTGCCTCATGATTTAATGAGTTGTGCATTCAGGCATGTTCTTCATACTTTAGTGGTAAAGAGTGTTTTATTTTTACCTGTTGCCTTTCTATCATTTTAATCCACTCTGGACATTCTCCTCTGACTTCTGGAATCAACGGGGCATTTTTGCCCCAAAACTGTAGTTCAGTGGATTATTTTAGTGTTGGACCATTCTCTTTAAACTCCCAAAAATTATATATGAAGGACTTTAACCATTTCAAGCAGAATTAAGGTAAGGATATCTCTTTTTTTTCAGGACAACATGGGCTATCAGAATATGTATGCTGTAGTAATGTTAGATTAGTTATTGAATAGCTGATTGACCAAATCAAAACAGAATTCAAATTTTACAGAACTGTATCCAAATCACATAAGGATAAAGATGAACAAGCCTTTTTGTCTCCGAATATAGTTCTGCCAGGTCTTGGTTTTCAAAAGAAAAAATAAATGCATTCATGCATGCAAAAATCATCTATATATTAATGCTTTTCCCCTGGATTTTTTCTCCCTAAATAATTTCTTTTAACAACCTCTGAGGCAGTTTCTGTCTTAAATGTTACAAAAAGAAACATCACAATAATCACATTTTCTTTTTCAAGTATTTTTGAAACGGACCAATGATTGTAAAAAAAAAAAATTGTTAAAGGTAACCAATTTGTGTTGGCCTTTGGCTGCTTTTATTGGATGCCACTGTCAAAAATACAAGAGAAGAATTAATGGGGAGAAGCTGAATGGTCAATGCACAAACAGGAAGTTGTCATTTTCCAGAGCAAAAATAGAGGTCTAATAGCATCAGCGCTTTTTTCATGTACCACGGCAGATCCACAAGTAAAACGTTTCAGAACAATATACTTAAAGGATAAGTTTGGTTTCTACAGCTTTCACATTGTTTATAGAATGAAGTAGAACAATATACTCACCCAGAAGGCTTTCCTGATCCAAACAGTGCTTCGGGAGATATTCAGATCCAAAATCGAGCAGCGGACATCCATATAATGGAGGCACATGGGACATACAGCGCTGCTCCTAAAACTGCAATAATCGTCCAAAAACTCATTAGTTTCACCAATATTCCATCATGGTCCACTCGCGCTACTCCTCCAAGACAGTCCGGGGTCGCTCCACCCATGTTTATGTGACTGTGCTGACCTCTGAATCGGAAACTTGCTTTACGGCTGCCGTGCATTATACGGATGTCCGCCGCTCGATTTTGGATCTAAATATGTCCCGGAGCACTGTTTGGATCAGGAAAGCACTTCTGGGTGAGCATATTGTTCTACTTTATTCTATAAACAATGTGAAAGCTGTAGAAACCAAACTTATCTTTGAATGGCTGGATTAGAAACTTGTAGGATAGTGGTAAAATTGACCTAAAGGCCTAGATTGACAAGAGTGTTCCTATAAAGACATACTATGTTCAGTTATAGAAACATTAGCAAACAGCTTCAACCCATTCAACCTATTCAACCAGCATAATGATAATATAATGCCAAGCTCAAGATTTATTATTTCTCAACAGAGCTGGTAGAAAAATACTCTTCATCATTCATTCATGTCCTGTCACTCAAGAGCTTTCCTCTAAAGGCTTACAGTAAATACCATGTTGAATTCATAAAGAGGATTTAGAGACCATGTTGACATAAAATCTGCTTCCAAAAGCATCAACGGTTCTTTCTTGAATTAGGGACTGTTTTTGTTCCTGGTATTAAACACCACAGGCTTTTCCTCCATAGTCTCATTCAAAGTCAAATTACTCCTGGAAGGCCTGCCAGTAATATCGGTTAATTGTTCTGGATGGCTGGATCACTTCCAAGCAGTTCATCCAATTTCCATTTAAATTGAGCTATCGGAGCGTGACACGGGTGACGCTTGGCTCGCCACTGTTGCAGACGGGCGACCGCCAGCAGAAACCTGTTTACAGGTCAAACCGGAGACACCCAATGGCACGGTGACAAATGAAATGCGAGTGCGCACCTTGCTGGCTCCCTCGATGGGGCTGTTAGAGAAAAAGCCTCGTCTCGTTGAGCCGGTCAAGTGTGAGGCGAGTCTCTGGTCGACTGTGGCTCCTTTTCTGACCCGGCGTTGGAACAATCGAGGAGGACATACGTGGATGATTTTTCCCTTCTGCTCTCTGCTGATGAGTTGCTCTCCATGCCCTCTATTTTTCTCAAAACATAAAGTGAAATAAATGAAAAAGAAGACCTTCTGTGTCTGCCGAACATTCACAGGTTTATCATTTGCAGAACACCTACTGCTCATAATTTCTGCCGTTGATTTATAGCTCTGCTTCTCTAATAACATGTTGGCCCTGATTATTTCCTCCCACTGAGTTCGTCATACACATCTTTGTCTTTCCTTTAGTGCTTGGAACACAAAATCAAGGTAGTGCATGTCATTTCAGCAATGCGAATAAATCTGCCCTCATCGAACAAGTCATGCTGTTAAATATTAAAAGGGTAATTTTCTTTGAACATATGCAGTAAAATTCATCTGGTACACCACAGGACTCTTTTGTTGCTTAATTTCTTTTGCTTTTAAAATTAAAGTCAATCTAAAGTTCTCTGACAGCACATTTACTGCAGTGGTTTACATGGCCGATCACAAACGAAGTCTCATGTGACGGTTAAGTAAGATGGCATACCACTGAAACTGTTAGAAATGATTGAATAGAATCAGTAATTTTAAAGAATAAGACTCAAAAAATGGGATAATATTAAGCAGGCACAGCACATGAATATAATTTTGGACAGGTCTGTCAATATCTTACTTAATTCATGACTATTTTTCCCCATCCTAATTTTTGCCTTTTTTAAAGACAATTAAGAGTCCATTTAACCAGATTGCCAAATTCATTGTTACGTACTGTTAACATTTTATGTAGTGTTCATCGTATTCATTTAACGTAGACTTGACTCATAGTATAAGCGGCATCAATCAATAGACGAGGGGAAAGATGAATATAAATCCTTGAATAAAAACGTCTGATTTTTACCAATTTTTGTTATCTTGTTCCTTACCTACAGGTCTCCTCTCTTTCTGTAATGGTCTCTTTGATTCACAGCAGATTTACAGGATGTCAATCCATCATCCACCCTTGCAAGTCATATAAACTTGCCTAAAATTCTTGGCTAAAGTTACACATGACAGTAGAATAATGTTATATTTCTTGATAAATCACTGTATTTAACCCAATAAAGCCAATTGTATCATATTTGATACATATCTTTATAAAACCCCTATCTACTCAATATGATCACCAAATTACAAAAAAACCCATCTGAATACAATCAGATAAATGTTAAAAATGTCCTCAGATGGATTATTAGTTGCCAAAAACACCTTATGTTTCAAATGAGATATGAAAAATCTATATGTTGACTTTTATGGACATTTTGATATTTTTTAGGATTTTAGCAGAAATTAAAACAAACATTTCTGCTTAAATAAATTAGAATATTCTGGCTATAATCTATGGTCTTGGGCCTTCAAGGGTTAAGATATGAGACCAGTTATAGGTTAATAAAAGTATAGGATTGGCTTATAGATTTCAGTCTTTTGGGGTGCGCCAACTGCTCAAGTGGATGGGCACAGGGCACAAACTCAGAGTTCTTTGTTTAGAAATTCTTACATTTACAAAAAAATAATAATTTTGCTCTGTTTTTGAAGCTTTAAATTTCAGCTCTATCTATCAATCAGTCTACCTTTATCCTTTCCAAGGCGGTGGAGCCTTCAGCCTCTTTTCTGCTGACCATTCTACAGGGGCTTGCCACACAGAGAAGAATTCAGCCATATCTACATAGGTTTAAGTCGTGCAGGGTTTTCATCCCCACAAATTTGCCGTTTTGGGTGCCTAGATATAAACATTTATGAAAACAGCTCCAATAGAAGATAAAAGGCCTGGCAAACGTTTCCGTGTGGACAGTGAATACAGACAGCTTCAGAAACAATGACGTCACAGCCCCATCTCTTTCTTAAACTTTAAAGCTGAGCACTGACAGCAGCAGAAACCATGGCAGAATGACTTTACAGCAAAAACTTCTGCTCCTCTCCTCTCTTGTTGACAGACACATTTTTTTTAAATGAAACTGTCTTTGCAGAGAATGTTGTCAGTATGAAAATGTTTTTGTCTCCATGTGGACAGGGCTTCACAGTGCTGAAGGCCATAAGAAAGCTAGCATCATGCTCACTGACTGAAAGCAAACAAGTTTCCAACATGTCCTTGGTTATTTGCTGATCACAAAGTCTGTGGCAAACAAAAAGTTATGGAACTTTCATTGTGATATTCTTTGCAACTGAACCCAACTGCCATGATTTTTAAGCTTAAAAAAATAACAGGAGTTATAAGCTACTATCAAGGCTTATCGAACCACTGCATCATGCCAGTTTGACTTAGGTGCAGCTTCCACTTTAGACGTATAACACTCTAACCTCTTGTTTGAGAGTTATCTCTCAATCAAACAACTTGGCACCGATGGCTGTGGCTATGATGTATGTTTCAGGGTTTATTCAAAGACAATCAGAAACGATGGCCTTCGGATCCTCAACTATTTTTGCAGTTCTTCTTAGCAGTTTATTAGCAACTGTTCTTTTTAAAAACAAAGTAATGTTTTTTTTTAATCAAAAAGCCCAGCAATGTCATATGACTGTATTGTCCATTGAGCTTATTTCAGGTATTTATCTGAAAAGATTTTCTAAAATCCTGTCAACTCCTGTTTGAACCAAGGGAACCAGCACTGCTAAAATGATAACTTACCTCCACCTTAGGATTCAGGCCTGCAGCTATACTCAGGGTGTTTTCACACCAACCATTTTTAGTGCGCACCAAAGAAGTTTTGGCCCAGGGTTTGGTACATTAGTATCAATGCGAATGCAACCACCACACTTTGGTGCGCACCAAATCAGCCGGTCTGAGACCTCCATGAAGGGGTGGTCTCGATCCCCTCCATCACCCTACATTTGGTGCGGTTTCACTGGTGTGAAACAAAGTGGTCCAAACCGATCTGCTTTCGATGCATTATGGGTATTGGAAGCACTGAATTATGGGTAAAGTCCTTCATTATTTACTTCCTGTTAATCCTGCGGTTGAATCTTTTGCTTACTCAATTTGTTGATTTTTTTATTCTAGTTGAGGATTATGATGATTTATGAGGGTCCAGAAAGTCGCTGATGCCGTCTTAAACACGATAAAAAAACACATTTGAAGGAAAATGTAGAAGAGAGCAAAACGTAAACATTGGTTTTTTGGTGTAGGAAATGGTTACCATGGTAGCCTTGTCTTCGTTCTCCTCCGTAGCAGGTTTGGCAACCAGTTACGTGCATATCGCCCCCTGCTGTTTCAAACTGAGTAAATACACAAGTGGGCCCAGGCATGGTTCGATGTTGCAAATGTGAATGCAAGCCGGCGGGGTAGGGGGAGGGGAGGGGGAAGTGGGTGAACCACGCCACAGTAGGGTACGAAACAAGTGGGCCTAATGTGAAAACTCCTTCAGAATCATGTGAAATGTTCTTGATAATTGCAGTATACGTAGAAAACGGGCTTAGTTGACCAGTTTTGATTATGTAAGGGGGCTTTCACACTAGCTTTGTTTGGTCTGGACTTGCAGACTTTTCTGTTTGGTGTGAAACCTCCCCTGGACCTTGGTCCGACTAACAGAGGTGGTCTCGGTCTGGACCAAAAGGAACTTCAGTCTGTTTCATGCCAAGTGTGAAAGAATGATTTTGAAAGGTTCGGACCTTCGTGTCAGTGACAGGAAATTACAGCATGACTACCTGAACAAGGAACTTCATCACTAAAACAAAATGAGCTGCGGAGGCACATGGGAAGATGATGAGACCGAATGTCTTTTATATACCGTATTTGGTCAGATGTCAGAATGTCGTCTAATGATGCAACTCATACAAGAAGAACTTGATGAGCCGAGGCCTCAAATGACAAATTAATGTAAACTACAGAGACAGGCAAAGCACGTAGTTGATGAAGATATCATGTAGGTCCGTCAGGTCAGTTCTGTTTGTCCATGTGCAACAATGATGGTGTGAAATCCAACAAGACCGAACCAAAGGAATACCATGTACCAAAAACACAGACCTAAGTCTAAAATTTCAAGTGTGAAAACACTGTGAGTTTGAGATATTGATTTTTTTTTCTGTTATTGGTCAGGCCCTACACACCAACATTTTCTTTATCTATTGTAACAATTCACACTGATGATCCCCATTAGTATTTAATATTGAGAAAATAATGAAAGTGTAGATAGATGAGCGGATAGGCCTCCAGAGTGTAAAAACGAACCTTTAAATCTAAGAAATAAGTTAAATAAATTCTCCAGTGCACTTCCAGAATATTTCCTCACTCAGATGTTTGAAGAGTCTTTAAAAGATGACCTTCTGGATGTTTAAGAGATTGCTGGGTATTTATTTTTTCAGAACTCTTAAAGCTCAGTTCCTTCTCTTTCAAATCTCTCTCTTCCACAAAAACAAACAAGAAAAAGGTTCAAGGATTGACCTCCCTTTGTTCTCACATCCAGCTTTGTGACTTCAGTGCAATGGTAATTTCTGGGGGCACAAACTGTGTCTGTATCTCACCCAGCCTCACTTTGCCTCCACTCTTCACTCACACTCGCCGTCCTTGCTCTGCTCCGTGGATCAGCTTGGATGACTTGCATCAGTCAAACCCCCACAGCAGAAGTTCTCATAAAAGCCCACACCATTTCTGTATCATCGATTCGTTCCCTTCTAGGAATGGGCCCCATGTCACGCGTATTGTTTCTAGATTGAAAAGGAATTTGCCAACATCTGCCGTAAATCATGGAGTCCCATTAAGCAGAGGGGAGCCATTCTGCTACCAAACACTGGCTCTCTCTTTGTTCTCAATCACACCATTGTCTTATTTTTCTGCAGCCTCAGCAGTCCGGACTCTCCATCACTGTCCCCGCCGCGAGAGAGCCGACTCTGCCATGTTGACAAGATGAGGTCGAGTACAACATTAAAATGTTTAACCACGAGGAAGGGGACAGTGACCCCAAACAAGCACACAATCAGTCAGGCCAGGACCAGAAAATGGAGGTCACATAACATGGAAACACATGTTATTTTAACACACAGCAGGAGAGGCTCAGGTTCACTTGGGCATATATTTGACTTGATTCACATCATGTTCATCATTCTTTAAAAGACTTAAAAGGTCAGTGTGCCCATAGTGAATATAAACACGTTTTACTCACCCTAAATGCAGTTTGGTTTTATTTACAGACGGTTTAAATTATTTTGACCAGACAGACTTGTTTATTTATAACATACTTTAGAAGTTTAGAAGGATGCACCGAATATTCGGTGGCCGAATATATAATGTATTCGGCCGAATAATGCAAAAAAATCCATATTTGGTGAAGTGAGGTAATAGCAAGGCCGAATAGTAATCCCCCCCCCCCCCCCCCAAAGTAAGGGACAGAGACTCTCTTATCCACCCTGCCGAAAACAACACAGTCACATGGGGTTAAACTCTTGACGAAGCTCCGCTGCACTCGGCCGTATAGCTTGGATGAAAAGCTGACAGCAGAGCCTGCAAATACGTGGAGGACGAGTGAGTAAACTGTATTTCCCAGAAAACACAGCCTGGTCTTCGATTTTAACTTTGCCATCAACGGTGTAGAACCCAAACTACCTCCACACTTCCACACAGCTCTCCTCAGAACATTCGGAGCTGTTAAAGTCCGCTCCATGGATGAATTATAATGGTCCGCTCGTAGCGGAAACTCTTTGTTTACTGAGGTCAAGAGAGCACCGGATGTGACTGACAGCCAAGCTGCGCTCACAGCGCCCTATGTTGGACTGAACAGTACACTGCTCCAGACCTGATGTGTAGCCACACTCAATATTTTACATTCAAATACTTATTTACAATTTGGTTTCGGACATTTATTCCCATATTTGATCGGTTATTCAAATATCGAATATAAAGTGACAACCTTAAAGCAGTCTTGTGTCAAAAAGACAATTATTTATTTGTTGGTGTCATTGGTTTATTGGTTTATATCCACTTAAATGCACGTTAGTATTTTTTAATGCATGTTTTGTTTTGTTTGGAGGCTTAAAATGAATGAACAACTTTGTTGGGCTTTTTTTTGAAAAGCAAAGGCTACTGGAATATTAAAAAATGTCATCATATTCAATGAACAATTTACTTTCTTTTAAAAACATGTCTAAAAAGGTAGTCTACGCTATTAATGCACTATTAAAAAATATAGGGAACGACTTTGCCTCCGCATTGGATATTCGATATTTGGTATTTGGCATTCAGCCATAAATTTTCAATTCAGTGCATCCCTACTTAAAACACAACTAGAGTTATTAAGATAAGGAACAATAACTACTCTATTACACTTTACATTGTTGTCCCAACAGTGCTGGAGATACCTGTTTAAATTCCTGTTTAAATGATCTAGAAGAGAAAAGTTATTTAAATATCTGCACAGAATTGTTGTCCTAGATGACATTGAGAGGCTTATAATATCAATAGCCTGAGCTTGTGATACCTACCTTCTTCAGAGGCATTCACCCATCAACTTAGAGAGGCTGACACTGACCAACGTCAAGTAATCATCAACATTTCAGGGAAGGTATACGTTCCTGGGGTCAATTTTTCCTTGTCCATTGCAGGGCGTATCAAAAGGGGAAAAATGTTGAGTTGATTTAGTATGACACTTCCTGTTGGCCCCCTGACTCTTCTGCAATTTGAGCAACAGTAGATCAGACCACAAGTGCCAGTCTACACCCGTTACCCTGTCACCGGTACTTGTAAAATCCTTACGCTTGGCTGTTTTTCCTGCTTCTAACATTGATTGCTAGGAAAAATGCTCACTTACTGCCCAATATATATTCCACTAACTAACAGGTGCCATTATAAGAGTTAATCAGTGTTATTCATTCCACCTGTCAGTGGTTATAATGTTATGCCTGATCAGTGTATAAGCCATTTTACCACGTGAAGCCGTATATGGTCTCAGTATTCCACCACATCACGAGGACCATAGATAGCTGCTCCCAAAAATGATGATATGTGTTTCCATTTACCAGCACCCAGCACAAAGCTCACATTTACCATGATTCAATCTCTAACCTCAGATTTCCTCATAGTCCAACTGTGGAGCATCATGTCTGTGCAGTGTCTTTGCTCTGACTGATTGTGCACATCCTCGCCCACTGCGATTGTACTTAAAGCACTACGCAGTGGAGCACGGGCCTGGAAGCTTGAAACACCAGACCATACAAATCACAGAAGAACCACAACTCCACAAGGTAATTGTAGCTTGACAAGACAACAGGAAAAGGAACATGTAAACAACAGGTTATCTCCCTGCCTGACGTTATTTTGAAAATTTGGCATGGATTATTATTTCCACGATTACACTGTATTTTGAAATAATGTGGGTCGATCTGCTTGGCAGGGGTTGACAAGAAGCAGAAGTGGTCCTGCAGAAGTTTGCCGCTGGCATCCACTGCAGATAGAGCAAGGTGCAGGTTGTGGACTCTTCAATGTCGACTGATTGAAGAGGCTGGAAGTGATTTGCCATGGTGTGGGTGGCACATATGGACCTCTGTGCATACAGATTATGTAACAATTTGGGATTAACCTGTACTCTCGTAACAGTGCTGAGACATGCTTACTGGCTACTTTAAAATTCGTGCTCACTCTTAAATGTGTTACGACATGCTCTTTAACTTCTTATGAGGAAACAGTGGGCATGCCACAATGCTGAAACAAACAGTCATGAGCAAACTGCCATTCTTCTCTGTTATCACACCAAATTTCCATCTCTGGCTCACAGGCTGAATCCTTTCTAAAACATCACCTCTACTTCAGAGAGATGGAGAGCATCGAGAGCGCTGGAAGTAGATGGATGATAATTATTCAGGCGCGCTCTCTCTTCTCTTTAAAGCAAGCGAAGCGCCCTTTGTTTACGGGGTTGATGCCTCTCTCCCGATGTAAAGTTATTGTCTAATTAGATCAACTTTAAAACTTGATATGGACAATCAATATGTTGATGCTTTAAAGAGAGGCTTTGGTGAGCAAATCTGCCAAACTTGGACTTAGCTGAACAAGCCGTTTGTTTTTGTTTCTTGTTGTTGAGCTACGCTAATCCCAGCGGCTGCTAAAACAGAGTTTTGCTTAAAGCTTCCTTTGCAAATTTGTTGAATTTTCCTTTGATATTATCCAAATTGATTTCATTCAAATTGATGAAATCATTTCATTTCCTCGTATTTGCAGATAAAGTTTGGAAATATTTCAAAGCTACGCAGCTGACAAACCACTGAACCCACCTTAATGTATGTTTGTCTGCATTTTCACCCACAGAGTATCACCCCGTGAAAGGCTAATTTTGAACCAGACTACCTCTCCCCAGATTTGCAGTTCCCCTTGAGCTGCCCTTGACTGGAAAGCAGAAAGCCCGAGGCACTGGGCTGAGGGCTGGGCTCCCCCCCAGGCTCCCCTCCCCCCCAAGGACACTCTGCAGGTTGCCTCTCTGTCTGCACAAAAAAAAAAAACATGTCCAGATACTTCTATTGTTCTGCTTTCTGATCTTCACACAGGTTGTTAAAACAAAGCCCTCACATTAATATTTATAGCCGCTCTGATGGGACGGGATCAATGGAGAGAGGAGAAAGAGAAGAGAGAGCGCGCCTGAATAATCATCATCCATCTACTTCCAGTGCTCTCGATGCTCTCCATCTCTCTGAAGTAGAGGTGATGTTTTAGAGAGGATTCAGCCAGTGAGCCAGAGATGGAAATTTGGTGTGATAAGAGAGAAGAATGGCAGTTTGCTCATGACTGTTTGTTTCAGCATTTGGCATGCTCACTGTTTCCTCTATTTTATATTTAATTTCACATCACATTAAGAGCCAAATGAAGTGATACATCATAGCTTTAAACATGTTTTGGTTTTTTAAGATACATAGATGAAATATCTTTAGTTGAGCACTTATATAACCTCATTTATCTTCATCACCCTCTAAAGCCAGAGGAATCAGTGCTTTATATGGTTGTTACTGCTCGAGTGATATTGCCTGCTGTTGTGTCAAGATACAACATGTTTATTGTTTCAATGGAAATGCTGTCAGTTACTCCAAAGACTCCTACACCTCTATTTCTGTGTCTCATTCTTGAGCTAACTTGCACTACCTCTGCTTAGGAGTACATCCAGACCAGAGTCAAGGAGCCCAAAGTCTTGTGCCCTTTCTGAACTGATGTAACCAACAACAAGTCTTACCTGTGCTCACCTCACTAAGTACAGAACAACCATTCAGTCTATGAAATATGTGCGTTTGGATGACTCACTGCTAGGTTAGTTTATTTCAGGACCTGTTGGCACTGTGACAGGGCAGTAGTAGAGATCTCCCCCACCTAGTCCAGATATGATCTTTGACAGTTCAGGTTACGTTAAACTTGTGGTGTAATGATGGTTTAAAAAACAATTAAGATTGCACCATCTCTCATTTGTCTCCAGTGTTTTGTGCCTTGGCATCCTCCTCAAGTGGGACTCATTTCATTCAAGCTTTCCTGACCACAGGTAACCTTGCAGTGCAGCTAGATATGCCTGATTTATTGTCTGTTATCGGGCAGATGCAAAGCTTCAAGCTAGAATAATAGAGTCTGGTCTGCAGAGGCATGAGCTTGGTGAATGATGACAGAGAAGTGAAGGCCATGCTTTAACAATGGCTGCTAATTCAAATATTTGCATAGATGTTGCCAGCTTTATCATTTATCAGAACTGGATAATATAACCTAGCACAGCAGTTGTATTGATCTATCATCACGCAGATCCATCTCGCCAAGTTCCAATCTACAATGGTCATGAGTGGCCCAAGTGGCATGGCCCAATCAGTGTCCTTCAGAGCAGGAAAAGGTTGGAGCCGCTGGTATAGAGACTAGAATAGATGCTAACAGATTCAGAAGCAGCTCTGATCTACTTTTCTTTATGAAATCTACTTCCGAAATGTTTTGGCGCTGGTTTGTGCTATGAAGTGGCTTTCATTTTGTATTTTACATTTTGGCTGTAGCTCCCACCTTCTACACTTTCTGATTGACCTGGGATAAATGTGATTGATGGAACAATCTACCAATCACCTGCTCGATATGCTTTTGAATGATCCTGCCAAACACTTTCTATGGGCAACAACATTTATTCATTGAATTAAAACCAAGGATTCTTACATGATTTCTTAATGAAAACCCTCTCATGGTGGGGTTTAGCATAAATTTACAGTAACACCTGTCTCATATTAAAGACTTAATTCCTTGACAACTTAACTATACCTACTCCATCATTTGATCAGTCTATAATTAATAAGGTTTTAGAAAGGTTCTACCCTCCTTAAACACTTTCTAAGGGCTGTTTTCCACATGGAAGAGTTAGGTATAGTACAGTACTGAACTGAACAAATCCGATGAACCACATAAGACTATAGATGTTGGGTGTAACATCTGCATCAACCCAGTTTCCTCTGCCTTTGTCAGTACACAAACGACAAATAAACCTATATAAACATTATCATATCATTAGTTTTGTGCAGCTCACAGTCCATGTACAGAAAATTTAGGAGGTTAGGAAATCAGGGAGGCCACTTTTCAATAGCTTTTCTTCCTCATTTTATGTAGTTTTAATCCATTTCATTGAACAAAGTCCTTCGTTTTCTAAAAGTTAGCAGCAGAATTAGGCAGAGCTGCAACCTGTAACTGAAGGGCATGTTATTGTGTTAAATGATTGCCCTCTGGTGGCAGAATTTACATGCTATTTGTTGAGTTCTTGTTGTCTTTTGCTTTGTCCTTGTGCCTTCTCCTCTCCTCTTTTCTCTCGTTTTCCCAGCTGGAGATATGTGGGAGAGTGTTGTGGTGGATGTGTAACAGACTCCTGGTGTCTTCATTGGCAGGCCCAGCATGGAGGATCTCCAAGATGAAAGTCTGACAGCCTGAGTCGGTCTGCTCTGCGTCTCTGCTCTGTGGGCACTCTGCCCAGTGCTCAGTAAGCGAATTAGGTGGGCAGCACGCCCAGCACCGCTCCCCCTACACCCTTGACTGACAGTGGCCCTGCCGAGTGGTCTTTAACAGCACAAGGAGAAAGTTATTAATCAGACTTGTTCTTTTCTCTCAGCTTTTTCCTGCAGAAGGGGCGAAGGTGGGGGAGACCTGGAGTGATGAATGCTCCCACTTCCACACGTTTCAAAAGTACAGTTTATCCGTGAGGAATGGAGCGGCTTGTGCACGGGGCTGAGGGGAAATTGCCTTTTCCTTTGACCTGCAGCCAGGGGTGAGGAAGTGAATGGAAAGCGATATGAGAGTGTCTGCCCTCTGAGGTGATGAATACGGTGCAAATTAGAGGAAGAGGCCTTTCAATCTCCAGCGCGGTGACTTTTCCCATTCTTACTGCTCTAAATTGTTTTCTGTCTTCTTGCTCTTCCCTGCTGCCCTCATTTTTTAATCGTTCTCCTCTTTCTATAGGGGCGGCTGTGGCTAAGTGAGTCACAGAGGAGAGTCAATTGTCTCATTAATACAAGGTTTGGAGTTTGATCCCCGGCTCCATCAGCCAAATGTCTGTGTGCCATTGGACAAGACATTAGACCTCAATTTTCCCCAAAGAGTCAGAGATGTGTAAATGTGTATGTTTGGAAGGAGTTATTTCTAATGGACCTAGGGATGTACGATATTGGATTTCAGCAGATACCTGATATGATGTTTCTGAACTCATTTTAACTGATACTGATCATTTTTGTTGAGTACTCAAGTCTTGATTTTGCAAAAAACTTGTTGCTTTCAATATGACAGTCTTTTGTGTGAGGAACAAGTTTAAACAAGAACAAATTTCACAATAAAGTACTGAAACTGTTGTTTTACCCATGTTATGATGATAAGGTGACTCAGTTTGGTACATTTGTGTATTTTGAATATTTTACAGCCAATATATGCAAAATTGCCTATTTATTGTGGTATTGTGGATGATATATCTCCTTCAAAAGCTTTAGCCTTAACATTGTGCATCCCTGAATTGATCCTTCACATACCATCCTTTGTGAATTCAGTTGTCAATGCTTCAGCTGAGTTGGAATCCAAACAAGGTTTCAAATTGGTTGATGTGATGATCTGGTATTCTGGTGGTGAGTAACACTAACCTGTTGACTCTGTTTGATCCCAAACATTATTATTCTGTCATACATTGTTAGGGGCCTGTTTGTTTAGTAAACCAATACGCATTTAAAATTATAATTGCTGACTATGCTACTACAACAGTGTGATGGTTTAAGTCGTCACCCAGTTTGTGCTGGTTGATGCAAAATCACGACAACCAAAATGCTCCAGGGTCTGATGGAAGTGAGCTGAGATCACCTCTTTCAAGTGAGCTTTGCTGTGTGTAAACAAACTGTGCCAATCAGGGAATGCTTAACATTGATAAATGTTACATTTTGGGTGGTTTGAATGTTAAAATAAACTATTGTGTGGACCAAAGGACTGAGCCTTGTCCTACTTGTTTAATTTGTGCACCACAGCTCAGTTTGATGGTGGCTAAAAGATAATCTAAACCAAATAAGGAACAAACAAGTGAAATAAACCAAAAATCTCTGCATGTGGATTAATTTCAGCATGGAATCATGACCCCTTAAATACCGTCAAACAGGTTGAATTGCAAATATTTGCTTTGCTACTCCTAAGTCTTTGATCATTTATGTTGGTTATTCTGCTTTTTCAAGATTTATGCACCCTTAGTGAGCTTTATATGAGCCCTTAGTGCTCTTTCACCCGAAGGGTATGCTTTTAGTCCACCAAATTCCTCATCCATCAAGTCTATTTTAATTAGTGTCTCATCATAACGATTAAGTATTGGATCCTCTGTTAAAGCTGTGGTCTACGATTTGAAACCGCAGCCTGCACCCCCTTCCCTCACCTCTCCCCTCCGTGTTCCAAGATCCCGCCCCCAGCTCGTGTCGCCTCGCCTCTTAACAAGCCCCCTCCGGCAGAGCAGCTGGCGACATAATATATCAGCAGCAACCTCAACCAAAAACAGCTCAGCTCAACTGAAAGTATCAAACACGACAGACATCCCCCTTGTAACACACAGCAGTAGCCATTTCAATTGGACCGGCGGCAATGCGGGTCTGGCGCCGCCAGAGCGGAGCCTAGTGTGGGGGAGGATTTATCTTTCTCAGCCTGTCCTTCCCAGCTCAGCTTACAATGCTAACGATTAGCGGCTAACAGGCTAACCCGCTCCGCTACAAGTCGTTAGCCAGGACAGGCACAGACTAACCAGAGTTATTCAGCAGACATCTCCCACTGTAGTAAACAAAGCCATTACCTGATTAACCAGGGGCGAAACGGCCGATGCTGAAGGTCTGACGGCCGACTGAGGCCATTCGTTAGCCGTTAGCCCGCTAACAGGCCTCAACCCGCGGGCAGAGCTCTGTTGGGCCCCGCGGGAGAGGGAAGCGGCTTCCCGGTTTCGGCGCTAGGCTTTTCTGGCTAGTTCAGTAGCTAACGCTGCTAGCTGCTCACCGGAGGTAGAGGGGAGGAGTCGGGACCATGGGCATGACGCTGCGTAGTGAGGGAGACAGGAGATTGGATGGACTCACGGACCAACTCACGGACCAATTGATCCCCGTAATGTGTTTTTTTTGATTGGTAAGCTAGTATGCAGCTTTGCAGCGGATATACTGAATGGATTTTTTTTCGTTCTTTTTGGTCTTTATACTGTGTAGATAGGACCATAGGACCATAACAGCCTTATAAACGGTGTTATTAAGATGTACAAAGCTTCCAAATCGTAGACCATAGCTTTAAGCTGGAATGTCTGTTGTTTGTGTACACTGTATTTCTCTGTTTTTTTAAACTATTTTTTTTTTCTTCTTTTCCCATTATTTTTTATGGGTCCATTTTTTCTTTCCTGTTCTTGCCTTGTTGTTTAAATCTTGCCTTGTCCCAGCAATAACTTTTAAAAAAGTCCCAGCAATAACTTTTAAAAAAGCTCATTCTGCTTTATCAAGATGTATAAAAAAGCCATAAAGATGAATTCGGAAGCAGTCGGAATACTTCCTGTTTATAAAAGCTGTTGCTGCGTAGAATTGTGGGAATATTATATGATATAATAATTGTGGGAAACAGAATATTCTCCTCTCCTTTTGTAAAGGATGGTCCGGTGTATTCTATGCTAAAGGACATAATAAAGGAAACATTGAGCCACCTATCCTATGCATTTAAACTATTCGAACAGCTCTTATCACGAACCACTTCCAGTTCATTTCACTCCATTGGGAACCTTCCCAAGCAAGAATGTCTATTTGACCACAGCCAAAGTCTACATTGGTCCAGAACCAAACATGTTAGGGGTCAAAGCACCCTTTCCATCTGTTTTATAGGACAAAATAGGTACAAATTATGCAATCATATGAGATAATATTCATGTTTATTTTCGAGCCAAGATTCATAACTAGACTGGACAGAGCCCATTTGCTAAAGCTACAGCCCAAACTTGCCTACAGTACACAACTAAAATGCTTTGGTGAAACTGACAAAGTGTTCCAAGATTATGAAACTTAATGCTCCAACACAACTACTATCTCTCTTCCTTCTCCATCCTCTTGATGTCCAGGCTGTCTGCAGTTCCAGCTCTGGTGCAGGCGTCTTCTCTGGGGGTGTTGATAGGTTGAGCTCGAGAGGTCGAGAGGGCGAAGGCAGCATTTCTAGATAGTGGGACAGAAAGCTGAGGCAGCACGGCCCTTCGATATGAACACAGTGGAGCAGCAGGAATCACAAGGACGCGCAGACACACAGAGGCGTGACCTTGAGCCGTGAGCGGAGACAAAAATCAACACAAATCCATCGAGTGTGGACACAGGCTCACAGGCTCACAGGCCCCAATGCCCCGTGTATGTCGACGCTCATTGGCATATGGTTGTTTTCACAAAATGAATTAGATGCAGCCCCTCATGAATTACTGTGAAAGATCTGGATATTGCAGAGCACCACTGAGAGATAAATTAGTGTTTTTATCATGTCTGCCTTTAATCAGTATTCATGAATGCAGCACTTTATATGCAACAAAAGCTTCGGTCCCTTGCTTAATGTCTGAATATTCTTTTAATAACTGTTACACAATAATGGGAATTTGGTGGTCTTTTAGTGTGATGTGTGACAGTGAGTATTTGCTTAAAAATGTTCAGAATAACACTGAAAACAGAGACGCTACACAAACTATCCAACACAAAGCCTGTGGGAGAAGAATCTTTGAATCAAACGTGAGCAGAATAACAACACTGCTGTCTAAGAGGAGACTGATGGACTGCTTTAAAAAATACATGTGATTCCAGCTGAACTCGAGCTTCATTTGGAGGCAGTCCTGCTGGATTCACACTAATACCAACCTGTGAAAAGAAATCTTTTTTCAATCCCATTGGATGTTGACCAATCTGACAAATAAAATAAAACTAATAATAAGAAAATGTTTAGACCGAGGACAAAATGGTACCCACAAGCACCTGGTATCTCGCAGGCTGCCTTTCAGTGACATTAGGAGAAAAGAAAAAGAAAAATGTACAACCACAGGGCTTTAAAAGAACAGTCATTTTTATTTTAGTTTGTACTTTTTGCAAATAAATCATTCTAACATCAATCCAAAATCAACAAATGTGATAAATGTTATTTTTTTAAACCATTTTCTCACAAACCAGACCATCATGGGGTTAAAGTTAGATCCCTTACTTTGTCACTTGTGCAAAAATATTCTAAAAGTATGACTGTATTACATATCATTGAGTTTACCAGATAAGTAAATGGTAACAGGTGCATACTTTATTCATCATAAGTAGCAATTATTGTTAGGAACAAGTAGCCGCCTGCAACATTGTCCTCATCTTTTTAATAGGTCTCAGGCCTAAAAAGTTTGGTGACGATGGCCTTAGACAGTAGCACTAACAAACACCTTCACACTGCAGTCTGTATTTGTTTTGGGAAATGATGCAACCCTTGGATATCCCTCTTTTTGAGTCCACTTGAGTTGCGATGTATCAGGCAATATGTTAGGCTATGTTAACAGATTGGTGTCTTTATTTACTTTTAATTCTGATTGTTTTATTTTTGTTTTACCTTATGTTATACTCTTAATCTTGTCATAGATAACTCCAAAGCCCATTATTTTATTGCTCTCTATCTTTCTTATAATCTCCATTCTTTTATTTTATTTCATTATTGTTATTATTATTATTTAATTTTATTTTATGTATGTTTTTTAGTTTTTAATTTGGTCCTTATGGTGTCTTTTTATGTAGCAGGGTTCTTGTATTGTCTGGGTTGCTATGCCACCGCCTATCTCAATATCATTATGCCTTTTGTGTCCGTCTTAAATGTTCTTTTATTTTAATTCTCTAGTGCTTTGCTGTCTTTATGTTCCTGTCTGTCAAAGCACTTAAAAACCTCTGTTTTAAAAAGTGCTATGCACATAAAGTTTATTATCATTATCAAAACCAGAACAATGACTGCATACTTTCTTTCAAGGTCTTTTTTAAAGAAGGGTGTGTATAGGCCTATCATGTCTTGATTTTGTCAATGAAAATAATATGATTTTCTTGCAAACAACAAGGTCCTGGGTGTGAGCAGAGTTTTACAGCTTACCTGATCAGTGTCATGGTCAAATTAGCCTGGAATTATGATTGTCCACCCAGGCATTGATTTCATAATGTTACACTGTGATGGGCTATTGACCATGTCAAGATGTAAAAATCATTTATGTTTCTATAACTTTCTTTATATTTGAGGTAGAAAAAGTACTTTTTAGAGCTTGATATTGTGACTGTGGACCCACTTTTCCCCTGTAAGTGTTCAAAGAAATAACCACACCACTGCACATAGCACAAAGCAAATAAACATAAATAATATAGAAAGAATATTTATTGCTATCCATTAAAGAATATACAGCCACAGTAAAATGATGTAGTCAAAAATATGCTGAGAGAAATATCCATCCATCAGCTATCACTTATCCTATGGTGGCCATGAAGTGCAAAACACAACAGCAAATAACTTATCACATTGGCAAAAAACTAAACACAACAGCAAATTAAAAACACATTGGCCTTTGTGTTTTTCGGAAATCCCAAATGAAAACTCAAAGAACCTCTTTTGACCCTTAGCAGCCACCATACTGAAAAGTTTGTCAGCAGCTGCTCCTGCTCAGAGTGATCAGCACCTGTACTGCTGCTCACGGTATCTCCTTCAAAAACACTGCCTGATTTGGATATAATGTGGAGCAGAGAATAAAGTGAACAACCTAAAGGATTGTATTTCTGAAGATCATCAGCCTACAGGAGATTATTGTGCACAGGAAGCCTGTGGAGAGGCCTGCATCCAGATTCTCCTAAAAAGTAAGTTCCTTTAAAGTTAAAAAGCTTTTTACCTCAGTGGTGTTTTAAAGCCTCAAAGCTGGATGGTCTTTCACGCTTTATGCTCTTCAGCTTAAAGATCAGCTGCAGTGTGTTTTAGAGGTTAAGTGGAGCATTAAAACTCTCTCCTCTGTGGGCTCCTAATGATGTTTCATTGACCACTTGGCCAGCTTTCTGCTCCTGGTTCCTGCTGTTGTGAGTTTGCTTTGCCAGTTTTCTCTCCAAGTTTCTCCTTTTTTTCTGACTTATAAACATCTGCTTGCTAACATGCCTCTCATGCCGTCAGCAGATGTTTTAATCCTCTTAAATATGATTAAAGACATCCATCTTAGAATTGAAAACTTCCTAAATCACTTCATTTATTTACTCCTGTGTCCTGAAAAGCCTCTTAAAAGTTTGATTATTGTGTGGATTTGATCCCTGTGTGGTTGTTTTGGGGGGAGAACAGCTGCTGTGTGTAGGTCTATGTCTGTTTCCTGCCATGTGCCACCATCATGCTCCTGCTAAATGTCAACCCCACTGCACTGTGTATGTAAATATGTGACTTCTGTGGCAGCTGGTAAACTATTCCCTGCAGTATTTCAATGCTCACTTACTCACATTATAAACCATCATCAGTCTTGAGCTTGAGCAAGGGGTAAACTTGCAATAATGGTGGATTAATTGTCTCATAGAGGAGCTCCAGTAGGTATTAAAAGTTGTGCAAAATGGCTGATTTCTTCTCTCTTTTAAACAGCACTTATAGAAATGTGAAATGATGCTCGCCCCGGCACTCTGATCATTTTCTGAGCTGCAAATGAATTTTTGAATGGGACGGATTTTAGGATGATGACGGTGATTTATGGCCATCTGGGTGACTGCAGCTGTAATTATCCTGGGCTTTGCGTACTTTGGGATAAATACATAATGAAGCAAACATTTGGTTTGCTTTGCTGTGCACTCTGTGTACCTTCACCTTCTCACAGAAAGATGACACCATCTATCCTGTCTGTTTTAAGGTTGTTAAAAATCTATAAGCTACAATACTTTTGACCATGTGCTTCATATCATTTGTAAACTCACTTATTAATTACTGAAGTTGATTGAAAACGAGCAAACCTTACAAAAAGAGCTATGGATGTTCAGACATTTAATCAACCAAAAGCTGCTGCAAATAAACAGAGCACCTCCTAAATTACCTGTTTTGTTTTGTTTTGTAGAGCTGAATAGTCGAGGGATAACACAGCATCATTTCTACAGTTCAGTGTATAATGCTTAATGAACAGTAACAATTATTCCACACAGATGCAGTGAGTTTATTTGGTCTTTAATGTAGTTAATTGACTTTAGAGTCTTTCATTTCTTGCACATTATAAGAGAAGAAGTGATTTGCAAAGGTATTTCTAAATAACCTAATACAAAAGTGCTGCTATGAAGCTCCACCATCAGGACATTCATATTAATTCTGTGCGGATGTATCATTAGCGTCAATTCATCCACGCCTTAACCTAATGTGCATGTTTGTGGTCTTCAGGAGAAAACTTGTGTACATGGAGAAAACCCAAACATGCACAGATAGAACATACAAAGTCCATCCAGAGAGGCCCTAAACATTACAGGAAAGTGAACCATGATGAATCATACAGTCGGGTAAGAGTGCTAGCCTGCTGAGCTGCCATAGAACAGGCTGAATCAAAGTTTAGCTTTCTGTCACTTTCCAACAATATTTCTTTGAATTACAAGTTTTGAATTCTTGAATTATTTTGACTTTAAATACATTAATTTAATGAGCAGAATTTTTACCTGTAATGCTGCGTTCACACTGCAAGCGACCCAGCTACCAAAATCGCGTTGCCCACTGACGTAGCATCGCGCATCCATAAATACCTCATTTTGGTAACCGTTGCAGTCGGCTGCGCTTGGTGACGTCATGTTCGCTCCAGTTTCACCGCGATCATATCATATGTCATATAATAGGGTGTATAAGCGGACATTATTCCGGTTGTATCCTTTTCATTCACTTATCAACCACAAAACACTGCTGCTGATGCCCTGCAGCAGCATCATCTATGAAAAGATTAAGTGGCTGTTGCCGCACAGCCACACACGACAACGTATGAAAAGATCAACTTTTTTTTACTTTGACATCAGGCTACAAGCTATGTGGTGGTGTGAAAAGCGTCTGTCGCATGGCGGGAGGGTTAGCCCCGCCCCATCATGGCTGTACATTGACTTTGAATGGAGAGTGATCACCGAGGTAGTATAAGTAGCGTCCGGTGTGAACACATCTTTAGGCTACATATATTACAAAAGAAATTTCGTATTTAATTTAAAATGTCAGAATTGTAACAGTCAGTGTCTTATATAATAAACATGCTAAACTTTATTTATATAGCACTTTTCAAACCAGGGTTACAAAGTACTCAAACAAACAGACATTGCACTGAAAAAGAGACTTTGACAGGTTTTACTCCAATATTTACTTTCATTGAAAATGAAAGTTGTCAATATTTACTGACAACTTTCCCTCTAGTGAAGAGAATTGCATTTCTATAGCCACTAGTGTAGTGATGGGTGATAACTAACTTTTAAATCATTATAATGAGATATTTTCTGTATTTTTTGGCAATACTAATTAATTTATTAGTTTTAAATAATTCCTATTTGTTGCTTCTAAGGCAGCAACTAGTATTCCTGAGGACCATTTAAAAGGCTGCAGATTGTTTAACTATCTTACTCACCCACAACCCAAATCCCCAAACACAGGTGAAAGGTGGCTTTCTTGGTATTTATACTTTATGAAGGCATTAAAAACCAAAAGAGTTCTATAAAGACTATCAAAACTTCCAAGCTTACCTCTTATAAATGTTTTGTACAATACCAACCTGCCAATGGGACTAAAGATGCAAATTAGCCACACGGCTATAATCTCACAAGTTTACATTTATATGTTCATCAACATGTACCGTCCCATCTTTTAAAAATAAACAAATCTACAAATCACCATAGTGGCCCATCCCTGCCTTTAAGGGACTGCTTGTCCACTTGATTTTCTATGTCAGTTTGATGAGAGATGTCAGTCATTTTTCTGTTTTGTATATATTTTATGTACAGGCTGCCAGCTGGTTGTACCTTAAGTTATTTTCATCAATTTGTGTTTTTGCTGCTTCTCTAAGCAGAGTTTGGTTGCCACTATTTTGTTCTTTTTGTGAGGCTAAGTGTAGAATTTCTAGCTTTAGTGTCACAAATGAATAATCAGAGACAGTGGTATTGATTCTCTGGTGTAACAGTGGACATACAGGGAAGCTTATTTCCGAAATGTCAAGTTTGTAGAATGAATGTAGTTCCAGTTTGATGCTGATCCCTGGATTTATTCTCCCTTATGGGGGTAAAAAAAAGACAAAAAGCAAAGGAAATAGTGGACATTCAGTTGTGCTGACATACGTACAAATAGCTGTGCTCCAGGAAGCGTTCCATTCATCACCAGAATGAATTTTGTCTCATCATTTGCTGAGATTTCCGACCATTCATCTCGGTGAGTTATGGTTCCTCTTTGGAAGTGGATCTGTGCTACCTCAACCTTCACCGCACTTGTACACATCTTAAACCCTGCTGTGCTGTGCTTTTGCTCGTGCCTGTCTAAGCGTGTAGTGTAGTGACACATCCGCAGGGACGGCCGACATAAGGCTAAAGCAATTCGCCGTGGAGGAAAATGGAGCCTGCTTTGGCACTGGCGAGGAATGGGCAGAGACAGGCACGGGTACCAGATGGTGGTGAATGTGTAATTATAATTCTCCGGTGCAAAATGAGCCTCTGATGGAATGGAGTCTCGCTGCAAACTCAAATATGCCACTCAGAAGTCTTTGTTTACTTGGCTCGAGGTTCAGCAGACAATAGTTTAGAGGTGGAAGTATTGAATGTCCATTTAGTGGCGGCAGTGTTGGCATTCGTTTCAGCCATTCTGTAATTACCAGCCTAATCAAAAAACAGAATGAAGATGGACAAAGAAACAGGGGCTGAATTTAAAACAGGACGTGGCTCTAATGGCTCCCAAATGGAGAGTCTGCACTCACACCCGGGGGTACTCACCTGTGATTTAGCCTCCGTATTTGAGTGTGTCTGGGTGTGTGTGAGAGATGGGGTGGCATTGTGGCATCGCTTGCATCCCCCCCTCCTTCCCCTGTGACCTGGAGTGCTCCCTCTTCCGTAGGAGGCTGCATAATTGTCTAATTAAATGGAGAGACAACAGCCCCAGAATACCTCATTAAAGACATCGCTCCATCAGCTCCTGCCTCTCTGTTTCCTTTAGAAGAGGCTCTTCATCCTGGCAGGAAAGGTCAGACAAAGAAAAGTGTAGGAGAAGGCTGTCTGCCCCTCCAGTGTCCCACCTATAGAGTTTTATAACAGCTATTCATGAATAAATGCGACTCCAGATTTCTCTCCAGCATTTCTTACAGTCAAAACCCAATTAAGACAACTTGTGGGTACCATCTTTATAAGGTTTCACCCAAACAAGCCATTTCATATGACTGAAAATGTGTTGTTTTTCTGCATAAATGCACCATGTACCTGTGGTGTTAAGTTATGTGCCTCTGCTCTGTGCATAAAGTAAAAGCAGTCATCTTTTTTGTATTAATGAGGCGTGCACCACTGAATAATTTGGACTGATAAATGAGGCAGGTTTGAGCTGCCTATAAATGAGTCTGGCTGAGCTAAAGGTTCCCATGTGGCTTCACTTAGTGCTCAGAATACAGAGAAATAATTAACTCAGATATTACACCTCATAGATGTTTCATAAAATAATTCAAGCCCAGCCATATGCTGATGATACTGTGGTTTTTAAGAATAGATTTCACACAGTTTGTTCTCATCAAACATAATTAAGAAGAGCTTGGGCACTTTCTAGTGCTATCAATATTTAAGAACACTGTTGGCTGTGCCTGTTGCAAAGCGTTAAGGAATGCAGTGCAGGTGTCTTCCCTAATTTCCACCTGATGCAGCGGTCATACCCACCACTCATTTTACTTTATTATTCAGTACTCTTGCTCTATTTTATGCCTAGAATTGTGTTAGACTAAAAGTGATGCAACATTGGTGTGTCTCTACCTTGATCACACAGAAAATCAGTGAGGTCTGTCATTGATTTTGTCTTCCTCAAAAAAAAAAACTGATACTTAAGTTTAGCAGCAGCCACTGCAAGATTAAGCAATTACTGACTGTCTCTGCATTGATGCATTCTCATCTACACCTGCATCATAATGTATTGATTAAAGGATTATTTTGACACTGTTACTCTCTAGTGCACTGCTGTGTTTTTGAAAAATTGTCATACATTCATGATATTGTATAAATATTGATGAATTCCACCAACAACCATGCTCACAGATAATCATACCGACTGTCCAGTGTGTTTGATAAAAGAGAACAGAGATGAGGATTCCAGCAAAGGAAATACAATAATGAACCTAAAGCCAATAGTTTTGAAGTGTACAGTAAGCAGGTCTATCATAACCATTAAGAAGTCTGATGCTGTTGGTTGTGGCTGTAGATTTTATAATAACGATGATATAATAGTAATTTTGTCAGTCAGCACCTGACTCGTCTTTTCATTTTGCATTCTCTGAAATGCTTTAATGATAACAAAACTTCAATCTGAACATTACTATTTTTCATACAGTACCCTGTGTATGTTTTGAGCTTAGTGGCATAAAACAGGTAGAGGAACTAAATGATCCAGCTGAAATTCAAGCCAAACAATGAATATGTCAGTTGGCTGATTTAAAGGGAATGGGAACAGGCACTTTTGATTTATGTTGCGCCACAACATAATCAAGGCATATAATCCATCCTTTAGCTTGTACAAAGAAATATCGACGAGCATGCCCAAAACCATTCTGGACAATGCATTTCACTTCATGCTGCTTTAATAGGACCCTAAGAATTCTCATCACATCATGGACAAATAATCTGCTAATTGTCATTAATGTGATATGCTTTAGCGCAGAGTTTGCATGTGCATACATGAAATCTGCAGCTGATGCTGTTTGTGTTGTTCTGTTCTCCAATTATTTAGATCCCTGCTTCATCTATTACCAGATATCTTTGTCTACAAGAGCATTTTTTAACCATGTTTTACTGTTGCAGAACTTCCAGAGACATCACTTTTGCTTCCCATGACTGTCACAGTTCATGTAACACCAACAAAACTGAACTACTGCAGCTTTTAAAGGACATGTTTGTCATGCTTTAATGGATTTGTATTGGAACCTTACTCAAAAATGGGCATTTACTTTCTCTCTCTGTGTCTGTATGATGCTGCATGCAGTGAGCAGTTATATATCAGATTTAAGATAGATCTTATGGTTCTAGTATGATTTATGCAGGTGTGTGAGTGTGCATAGAGACACTTGCTTGACCATGGTTACAAATACTCCTCTCGTAGATACATCTATTTCATTATACATCTTCTGTCCACCTGATGCTGAACGTAACCTTTCCAGTCCAATTATTTATGAAGTCTACAAACACCTTTCCCCGCTTCATTTCCTCACGCTCCCTCCACACTCATACATATATCATAAATATTTGAGAGGATGGATGTTGGAGGGTTAACATATGTCCTGTCTGAAAATGTCAGCCGCCCCTCTAATGGCCAGCACGCTGTTGACAGAGCACCAAACCATTTTGTTTGGGATGCACGGCTCTATCAAAGGTGTTGTTTAATGTCCCGGCCTGACGCGTGCTCTCTGCTCTGAATGTGTTCCCACTCTGAATCAGTTTTTTCATGCTGGTGTCTTTGTGCTTGACAGAATGAAAGAAACCAATTTTTGCCACTTCTGAATGAGAAGTGTTTCTGTAACCTGTCATAAAAACCAAATACTCAACATGACACCCAATCTAGTTATAATGTTAGACTCTATGGATTTTGTGTCAAAGCCTCAGAGTGGATGCTTGAATGTTGCTTTAGGGTCTTCGGGGCGCACAGATGATTGTCTTGTTTGGAGTGACAGCATGACAGGGCTGTGTTAAGTACACTGGAGTTATCTCTCTGAGAGGACGACTAAAGACATTCTGTGATTAAGAGGAATAAAAATAAAGTGTCGGTCAAAGAAGATTATGCACTAAAAGTAAACTTCATTCCCTGTTAGCTGTGAGGCTTAACTTTTTGGAATATATCAATATTGATGCCAGCTTCAGATCATTTATGAAGTTCGAAAGAAGGAAAGGACCATGGGCCTCAAGGATATTCAAATTTGTCCTCTCAATATCTAACCCGATTGTCCAACATGGACTTTTTCGGCATTTAAAGACAATCTGCCTTAGCATCTTTGAGAAAACTAGGCAGTGATCATGATGGCTGTAACATCTGACTTATGATAACCCAAAACCAACAAAAGCCCTCTGTCAAACAAGTGAAGAGAAATGTGAAAAGTTTGACAGAACTCCTTAAAACTATCTGAAGATACTATATTCACATGCAAAGATTGACCAGAAATCTCCAAGACCTTGACCTTTTAACTTAGATCCTCTTTGTTCATACTTATGTTGTGTTTCATGTTCATTCTAAATTTAAAAAAATAGCCTTCAAGTTTTTTTGTGATATAAAGTTTCTAATGTTGACATTTGCAATCAAAGGAAACTATCATTAACGCCATGACCTTGAGAATCTGATCAGATTATCTTTAGCTAAGAGTGGACATTTGTCAGGACTTTTTCCCTTCACAGTTCTAACGGTGCGTTCACACCGGACGCTACTTGTACTACCTCGGCAATCACTCTCCATGAAAAGTCGATGTACAGCCGCGATGGGGCGGGGCTAACCCTCCCACGATGTGACAGCCACTTTTCACACTACCACACAGCTTGTCGCGCGATGTGAAAGTGAAAAAAAAGTTGATCAATGAGCAGGTGTGTGCACGTGTGATGGTACCCTAGACAGACAGTTATTCATCTGGACTACAGAGTAACAACCCATGTCCGTGTGGGAAACACTGGTCAGTGAGGACATTAGTTACACCTAGACGGACTGCGGGAAACTCACAGATAATGCTGCTGCAGGGCATCAGCTGCAGTGTTTTGTGGTTGATAATTGAATGAAAAGGATACAGCTGGAATAATATCTGCTTATACATCCTATTATATGATATATGATATGATCGCATTGAAACTTGAGCGGACGTGACGTCACCGAGCGACGGTCGACAGCAACGGTGACCAGAATGAGGTATGTATGGACACGCGACGCCATGTTAGTGGGCAACGCGATTTCGGTAGCTGGGTTGCTTGCAGTGTGAACGCAGCATAAGAGCTCAGTATGGCTTTCAAGGTTTGTACCAACACCTGACATAATTCAGAAGAAAGGTGATGAGAAGCAGCTGGATGCAATCAAATAAAATTTTACTTGCCAGCAAGGAGTTACAACCATACAGAGTGTCAAACAGTCTCAGAGTTGAACTGAAGAAATACAACGTCTTCTCTCTTTTACAAGATTGATAAGAATATGTGTGTATGTAACATGTGGGGCGGAGTGACCTCCGCACAGGTTCCTCATCTCCGTCTCGGGTTGAGCTGGTCTGGGAAGATGCCCCCAACACGGTCATGGTGTTTGATAAGAAGGAGCCTTCAATAGGCCATGCAGTGTGTGTGTGTGACAGAAGAATGCAAAAGCTGAACAGTGATTATTAAACATGATTATAAAGAGATTTTCAAATACATGGACAATTAAACAAGATTAGGACAGGGTTATAAAGAGACAAAGAAATACATGAAAAAGATTACATAAAATGTGTACAAAGGTCATATTATTCTTCACAAAATGAGTGCAGAATTTGGTGAAAAGCATTTAATTCATGATGAAATATTACTTTTCACAACCAAAACATGAACTTCAGACTTCATAACTTTTACCTTTGTCATCTGACCTTAAAAATCTCAATACTTTTTCCCTGTACCCAAATAGGTAATCGAGCAAATTGATGAAAATGTCTTTCAGCGTTTTTGATATATTGCCTCTTGACCTCTAAAATGTAATCAGTCATTCCATGAATCCAAAAGCGATGTGTGCAAAGTTCCAGAATAACTAATAAAATAATCCATTGATATTACAAGGTGTGACCCTTGTCTTGTCTGAAAAGTAGATATTTGTGCAAAGTTTGAAGAAAACCCCTTGAGGCATTATTGTGATATTGTGGTCATGTTTAGGTATACTATGACATAAGTAAACCTCTAAAATCTAATCAGGTCATTGATGAGTATGATTAGACAGTTTGATAGAAACCTCTTCAAGTGATCTTGTGTTCAAAAGTAAAGGATGACCAACCTATTAACCTTAACTTTGACCTATGACTCAAAAACTGAGTCAGTTATTCCTGGAATCCACATGATCATGTGGTCAGAGTCTGGTGGTCCAGTTTTGGTCATTGCAGTTCAGAAGGTTCTGGAGCTGTATGCTCTGATCTGGCCTGTGTTTTCACTGCCAGCTGCACATTGATCTGAGGACCACTATATAGCATTGAATAGAAGTAAAATTGAATGTAGGCAGTGTCAGATGTGACAAACACAGCCACTCAATAATGTTAATGTGACCACACCACAGGCATGTGGATCCTGCAGGAAAGACTAATGCTGCGTTCACATAGCAAGCGACCCAGCTACCAAAATCGCAATGCCCACTGACATAGCATCGCGGGTCCATAAATACCTCATTTTGGTCACCGTTGCCATCGGCCGTTGCTCGGTGACGTCATGTTCGCTTGAGTTTCACCGCGATCATATAATATATCATATAATAGGATGTATAAGCAGACATTATTCCAGCTGTATCCTTTTCATTCAATTATCAGCCACAAAACACTGCAGCTGATGCCCTGCAGCAGCATTATCTGTGAGTTTCCCGCAGTCCGTCTAGGGGTAACTAATGTCCTTACTGACTAATGTTTCCCACATGGACATGGATTGTTACTCTGTAGTCCGGATGAATACCTGTCTGTCTAGGGTACCGTCACAAGTGAACACACCTGCTCATTGATCAACTTTTCTTTACTTTCACATTGCGCGACAAGCTATGTGGTAGTGTGAAAAGCGGCTGTCGCATCGCAGGAGGGTTAGCCCCGCCCCATCGCGGCTGTACATTGACTTTGCATGGAGAGTGATCGCCAGGGTAGTGCAAGTAGCGTCTGGTGTGAACGCACCTTAAGAGCTGAAGTAATCCTCAAACCTGTACTGATAACACTCTGTTCTATATGTTTGATACATTTTCCTGCCAAGCCAGTTACGTTTTTGCTGGTGTTTGTCTGTCAGTAAGACCACTCAAAGTGAAGAATGGATTTTGATGATAAATCAGAGAATATTGGTCATGACTCAAGGGAAAAGTAATTAGAATTTGGTGGTGATTTGAATCCCAATGTGGATCAAGGAATGTTTCAGAGTACTTGTTAACAGTGTAAGATTGGGCAGTTTTCCACATTTTTGTCAAAAACTTAACCAACAATTTGGAAATGCCATGATAAAGGTTTGTGCTGTTGGATCACCTTTAGTTCAGACGAGTCTTTATTCAAATAAACGGTCAGATTTTTTTATGTTAGATTTTCATTCCTTCAACTTTGAAATATGTTGCTTTGGAGCACTGCTATCTGATTTTCTACTAAATAAAATAAAGCAAAACTTTCTGAAGGTGATGCCAAAACAAGGATAATCTTCGTTCTGTTTATAGCACATTCGATGCTCTAAAGTTATTTTTTTAAATCAAAAGTACAAAAAAATTAAAAACTTTGCTTAAACTTTAAGGGCATTAGTTATTTTGAATGTTAAGATTTTCTTCTGTCAGGTTATAAGCTGGTGTTATTTAGGTTTGCTTGTTTCAGGTTACTAAGTTTGGGTAGCTTTTCAGTACCAAGCCAGGCCATACAGCAACAACAGACATCAAATCAACTCAAGCAAGATTCATTACACAGTCAGTAGCTCGAGAATAATAATACCACCAAAGTAAACAGTGTTCTAAATGCACTGATAATAAGACAGGGTGTACCAGCAGAATCAGAACAAGAGGGAAATTACAATCATCAGAGCACAAAATTTCACTTCATTAGAAAGTCTGATTCTGCTGCTCCAGTAAATACAAACTTTCTGGAATGAGTTCTGCAATGGCAGATCCTAAACTGACTCTTTCTTTTAGCTTTGTTCAGTGCCACTTCTCCACCATTTCTGTACTTGTCTTCAAAATGAATTGAGTTTCTTGAGCTGAAGGCAAATTGGCTAAATCCATGAGTTTCCCCACAGCCTCTTTGGAAGGGGAATAATCAGTATCCTGTGTTCGAGGCTGCACACTAAACAGCTGAACTGAGATTTAGAGCTGACTTTATGTGAATAATTTTGTTTATGTATTTAGCCCTGATGTTGATGGATGATCAGGGCTCTGCTGCTGTAGGCCATGAATTATTCATTCAACGAAGAAGAGTGTTTCAGAAGTTGCTCTCTGGTAACAATAATGACTGAGGAAATTGTTTGGGATGGTGTGATTTAATTAAAAGAGGATGCAGCAGTCAGTTTAGGAGATACAGCACTGCTAATCAGCCTGATCCAGTGTTACCTGGTCACAGGTAGGGATGAGAATCAAAACAGTTCCGATTAAGAATTGATAATTAGATGAATGAATTGATAGATGCTGTTTGTGTCCTCATCAGTTCCTTCAAAGATCTCTCTGCCTTGAAGTTTTGCTCTCATGAAATGCAACAGACCTCAGAGGAGTAGTCATGGCAGACAGGAGACAGGGGCAGTCAAAAGTGTTTTAAACAAAGTGGCACAAACTGCACAACATTCAGTTAAAGTTTCAGCAAGGGTAGAAAAACCAGCAACATGCTGAAACATTTCTTTCAACAGAACAGCACTGGATATCAAGAGAGCCATGTCCTCAGTGTTTATCCTAAATACTAGTAGACCTGTTTTTTTATGCAGGGAATCCACAGGAATCAAACAGAATTGATAATAGCATTGATTTCAATAAAATCTTTTCATATCTTCAACGCACAGCTACAAATTAGCTTAATTCGATCTGTTGTTAAGGTGCTGTAAGTACCAGAAGGAGATTACTGATGATGCTCTGCTACTTTGCAGATTTTCATTGAAAGTATGTGAAAGAGTTTATGCTTCAACAGTCACCAGAAAAATCTACTGTGGCGAACAAGAGCCTCAACAGTGAAATGTAATTATATATTTTCAGCACCCCTGAGTGTTGGATAGAAGAAATCTGACAAAAAAAAAAGAATCTATAACACCTATACCAGCGTCATAACACTGGCTTGTTCAGTTTAGAATACTTCACACAATTCTTCTGTTTGTATTTAAAGCTTTTCTCAGCACTGCCCCCAGCTTGTAAATGAACTTGTGTCATCATACAACACAGCAAGACCCCTCAGATAATGAGATCATCAGATCAACCACTCCTTCTTGTATTAATGCGACACAGAAAAGCTTTTGGAGACGGGCAGTCGCTGCTCTAAAACTGTGAAACAACCTTCCATCACATATTAGACTTGCTTTTATTCTCTTAAGACGATTTCTTATTAGAGTTACATTTGAACCTCTTTTGCTAACCTGTCATTTGTGTATGAATATGTTTGTGTGTGTGTGTTCGTATCTGTTTGGCTGTCACAGCTGCACATGCTGCTGTCTGTGGTAGTTGTGTTTCTCAGCTATGATTCCCTCTGGTAATGGCTGTGGAAGTCTGTGTGTTGTGTTTTTGTGCTGTCCAGACACAAACGTGTTACTATTTTGTTAATCTGTCTCAGACTCTTCTGCCAAGTTATTGCCTTTTTTTTTTTTGGTGTGCTCAATGTGTTTTTAAATCCTGTTTTTTTCCATTCTGAATTGTCCTGCTGTGTAGCACTTTGGCTCAAACTGTTTCTTTTTAAAGTGCTCTATGAATAAAGTTGAGATGAGAAATAAGTGAACAAGTCAAACCTTAAAAAGCAACAGACAAACGAAACAAAAACCCTCTGCTGATGTGTCTGATACTGCTGCAGTGGTGAGTCATCTTCATCTTCCACTCAAAGTAGCCTTTGTTATTACACACATAAGTTTTAGTCGGCTTCACGAGTTAAATATAATGATACAGAGATGAAATTTATTTATCTGGATCTCCATTAGCTACTACCAAAGCAGGAGCTACTCTTCCGCGGGTCCACATTAAAACACAATCCAAAAAATACATCACTGATATTCAAAATGCTCTGAAAAATGAAACAGAAAATAAATGACAGCTAAAACAATAATGTCCTGACTGTCAGAGTGATAGTATCTTATATGCCCAAAGATTAGAGTGTATGTACATCAATTAATAAGTTAACATTTAAAACAATTTATGAACTAGAAAAGCACTCGGAGAGCGCAGACCTCTGCCAGCGCCACAGTCCTTAGCCATGTTGTGATTTTGACCATAAATCTTAGTCCTACCTTTATTTCATCGAAAATATTTAGATTCCTTGGCCATGAAAACATATCATTAGCAACTGGATTCATAATGGTATCTATTTTAGTTCTGTAGTTATTCACAGAAATCACATTTTTTGCCATGGCGGCCAGACGCTGAGCCGGATCAACACCAAAATCGAATCAGTTCTTCCTTTTCCCATGCTGAACATTTCCTGAAAATTTCATCAAAATCCATCCATTAGTTTTTGAGTTATTTTGTTCAAGGACGGACAGACGGACAAACAAACTACCGAAAACATAACCTCTTTGGTGGAGGTAATAAATGATTCCATCTAATACAGTGCATTCTGACAGAACTAAAGATTATTTCTAAAAGATAATTTCAAGATTCTGCATGTAAGTTTTACAATAGACAGAATGTTAAGAAAATCTTCATGAAATAAGATATTTCTTAAAACTCTTTTCAAAACAATTTTCCCGTTTAAACAGTGATGTCTGATGATAGACTATTTCATATTTACATATCTCTCCACAGAACTTTGCATTTATCCTGCACTGGTATTTGTGAGTCGCAGCGTAAAACCACCTCTGGAAACATGCCTTGTATTGGCATTGCCATCACCCTCACTGAAATATAATTGGTCAAAAAGAACATTTACAATCTAAGTTATGGAAATATTCTTTAATACACAAAGCAGAAAGTTGATAATCCTTTCTTTCACAAATAACCAGCCTAAGATTAAATTAAGTGACTTTTGCTCTCCTGTCACAGTTTAGTGTCAGAGTTGAGTTATTTTTTCCATAATCAGCCATGATCAGTTCTTACCAACTCTGCATCTGATTTGTGTGAAGTTCTGTGATATATACAGTTATGATTGCCTGTTTTTCTAACATATCCATCTCTCTTTAAAATGTTCTAAAATGTCCTAAAGTTCAAAGTTAAACATATAAACAAATATTGAACTTTTGTTAGCTTTTGTTATACCATGAAGTTTCGACCGGCATGGATGCTCATTTAAACTATGATAATGAATTGCACACTGATTGGCTGATGGAATGATGGCAACTTTGTCTGTATGGTTAGTTAAATTTACCTATCCCAAGACAGAAACTTGATAGATAGATAGATAGATAGATAGGTAGATAGGTAGATAGGTAGATAGGTAGATAGGTAGATAGATAGATAGATAGATAGATAGATAGATAGATAGATAGGTAGATAGATAGATAGATAGATAGATAGATAGATAGATAGATAGGTAGATAGATAGATAGATAGATATGTTTATTTACGTGTCTTACACATAAATTATTATATCTACCCAGGCTTAGGCCTGTCCCAGTACTACCTTGTGTCAAAATGTTGCTTAAAGGTGATACAAACGTTCTTATTTTTATTCCATGATCATGGTGATATTGGAAAAACACTCAGTGGTTTCTGCAAATGAACAGAGAGGCAGGAAGAGTGGCAGGAACAGTACTACCGGTACTAAAAATAAAGTTAAGGGGTGCTGGTTTGGCGGAGTGGTTAGCAACCATGCACGTCCCATGTACAAAGTACATACTCCTGCCAGTTTGGGTTTGAATCCAGCCTGTTACCAGTTTGCAGAGTGTCTTCCCCTAGTCTCTCACCCCCTTTCACAAGTCTATCCACTGTCTCTCTCCTATCAATAAAGGCACAAAATGCCCCAAAAATACATTAAAAAAATAATAATAATAATTAACTGATTGTTAATGGTTTGACTCGCTGAGGTTGGCATGAGAAAAGGACTTTTGTGTTGATTTTTGCAGTCAATAAGTGAACAATTAGTGTGCTGCCATCATTGAGCCATTGTGTGTTACAGTGTCCCTTTGGCTCATAGGCAAAGCATGAAGTGGAAGGTGTGGTTTTCAGGTTACTAGTTTTCATGTCATGTCATGTTTCATGTCGGTTTAGGCAAAGGGCCTCCTGTGATTTCGTCAGCTGAGGAGGCTGCATGAAAAATGGGGCCGGTTTACCCTTAACATTTTCAGCAAGTTTTAACAGAGATACAACTACAATATACATTTTAGCATCAGTAAAAATGTGTTTTCCAGGTGATGACCCCTTTAAATTCCAAATTGCATTTTTTGTCTTTTTGATCGTAGAACTTTCTAGAAATAAATCTGACGGTAATGCAGCAAAAATATACTGATTGTGTAGGTTTTTCTTAAAAATGCTTTACCCTGATTGTGCTTGACAGGGTGGAGGTTTTGCATGCATTTTACAAAAAAAGTTAGCAGAAAATGGCCTGGAGATGGATGGGTTTAAAACCACTTAACAGAAAGAAATCAGATCACCCACTGCTGTCTCTTCACTCTTTGAAAAGTCCAGCTGGACAAGTGCAGACTCCCAAATAAAGGCCAACAGAGGGAGCCCAATAGCTTTTTCAGTCCTCTGGTTTAAACAGAGCAGAGGGATCATGCTTCAGTTTGTTTACATGCAGAAAGCTTTAATGAATTAATAATCGCAAATTAATGACGTCGTTCACCAAGCATCTAAATAAAGACTGTCTCAGACAGCTGAGATCTCACAAGGAGACTGATGGTGTATTTGTGTTTCTCTGACACACACTAAATAAAATCTATCTGCTAGCCTTTGAGAGAGAGAGATCTGTGAGCTGGTTGGAGAGCTTTGAAACACAGACTCTGTCCCAGCAGACGGGCTGTTAGGAGGGTGTGTGCAGCCTGAGACAGCTGTGGTCCGTCACTTTTACAAGGTGTTTCAGCTTTCAGGGGCTTTCCAGAGGTTTCCAGGTGGCTCGAGGAGCCTGTCAGATGGTGTGCTCCAGGGTCTCCGGGGGACAGCAGGCTTTTCTATTACCACAGGCTTCATAACGGCTGTGACTGTGGTTACCCAACGGTGCAGTCAAGCAGGACTGGGAAATAAATCAAGTTTTTAGGATGTATCATATACACTCACTAGCCACTTCATTGGGAAGACCCTGCTAGTACAAGGTTGGACCCTCTTTTGTCTTCAGTCTTGGTGGCATTGATAAAAGAAGGTGCTGGAAACATTCCTGAGAGGTTTGGTCCATATTCACACAGTTATCTATTTTTTAAATCTGTCATTTTACCACATCCTAAAGGTGCTCTGTTGGATTAAGATCTAGTGACTGTGGAGCTCACTGGAGTACAGTGAACTTGTCATGTTACACATATCTGAGATGATCTGAGTTTTGTGATGTGGTGTCTTTTCTGCTGGAAGTAGCTATCAGCAGATGAAATCACTTCGCCACAACAGTGTGAGAAAGAAAACCTTCCAAAATTTTTGTCTATAACTAATGAGACAATGTTTGAAATGTCTCGGTAGAGGTTTGTTATCTCTGAGCACTTCTTATAATTAAGTGGCTGTGCAATTCACCAACATACAAGGAAAGAAAAACACACAATGTATCTGTTGAAGTCTACATAACTAAAAAGTATCAAGCTTAAGTAAATACATTCAACAGCGCACACATGCTAAAAAAATACATAAGTATATGAGTTTTAAAATATGGAAATATTTCTGATGTGTTCACTGGGATGTTTATACAAACATTTGGCTCATGGCCCCAGTTTTGCCAGAGAAAGTCTTGTAAAATGTGTTTAATGTTTTTGTGCAATTCTGAGTGTGTAGGGGTTTGTTTACAGTATTGATGATCAGTGAACTGCCAAATATTAGGTGATTCTGATACCATGGCATTAAACAGGACTCAAAATTGTTAAAGAGTAACTCAAAGTTTCTAATTCTGGTAAAGAAACAACTATTTGTTACTTCTTCACTAAATATATAGTTCTTAACAAAACACATCAGACCACTTGTTATTAAAATAAAGAAAATAAATATTTTAGATATCCTTCAGAAACTTCTTTGAAACTGAAAATGTGAGTGATGTTGAACACACTTTTTAAACACTGTTATTTACCAAATGTTGAGATTTTTGAGCTTAATTAGCTTCTTTCAATTGTCGGAATTAACTGAGCAATCATTCAACCACTAAAACCATGATTTTCTGTTCAGATATGCAAATAAATAACCATAATTTCACATTTTATTACTAAATACTTAGCCTTACTTTTATTTCATATTTTAAGCAATACATTTGAAATTTCATGGATAATAATAATTACATTTTACTATCAAAAATATGTATTTGTTAAAGAGCTTCTACACACTGGTGTTTTAACCACAACAGTGACATAAAAAATGATTTTGGTAATAACCAAAGTTGTTAGTTGAGGGCAGCTGTGGCATTAACCTTATATCGAGTCGTGGTCTGATAAATTTGTCAAGCACTGCTCTTCAGCTATAGGATTTCTTGTCCACATATCTTCATCATGCTTCAGAGTTGTCCAGAAAACCAGTTTTTTAAAGCAGACATTTGCTATATTTTCATTGATACTGCAAAATCTTTACAATGAAGCAATATACGACACAATACTGTCTTATAAATATTAGTTTTGTAGTGATTTGATCCACTGAGCAGAGGCAGATTTATGAATGTAATATGTTTGATTTAGTCATGGATTTATACTCGTCTTGTCCTCTGTGTCCATGTTCAGTTTGCTGTAAAAGTCCACAGACCCAGCCATCTTTTTCACTTTGGAATATTACTCCAATAAATATTTGATGGAAGGGGAGGCTCTATCGATTCATTACACGGTGAGTAGTATGTGTATGTGTTCATTAGGCGGCCTCCGTGTGTTTAATATTCTTTGTTTACAGTGGAGGGTCGCATATGGGGAAACACATGAATATGGAGCAGGGGAGCCTCTGCTCGTCTCTGAGATTTGCACAGATGCTCGCCCTCTTCCCTGCACGCACACTCGCGTGCCCCGTTCACACACAGACTCGATCATAATCACATGCATGCTCTTCCTCTTTAATTAAAACAATTAAAGTATGTTTTGTGACATGCATACATTTCCACAAATGCCAAAAACATTTCTTGTTGTGTCCAATTGCTTCCAGGAAAAAATAAACCTCGTGTCTCTTGCTCACATTCACCCCCTGACTCATAACAATGCAGCTTTAAGGGGGGTTTGGGCAGCAGAGGCACAGAGGAGAGGGCTGTGTTTCTGTGTGTGCTCCCCTCATGCCCAAGTGTCTGAATATTTGTGTGTACAGCTGTGGTTTGAAAGTGAAAAAGGAGGGGTTGATCTGTACCAGGAGAGAGGTTTCGGGCTCTGCCCTGCAGCGTCTGACACAAAGAGGGTAGACGTGTATTATGCATGCTGGCCGTATCTGTGGGAGATAAGGTTCAGTCCGGAGAGATAAGGTCAGGCCGTGCTAATGAAACGAAGGCTAAAGGTTTGCACGAAAAACCTCCCCTCTCCACATGTCCTTCTATTTTCAAGTATTTCCTTTCCTCTAATGATAAAAGCCTACTTCATTATCAGCCAGCTCTTTTGTTTTTGCATTAAATATTAGTAATGTGATCCTAGAGCATGGCAGCTTTTTAAAATTAATGAAAAGCCAGTTCAGACTTTAAGATCTTTTTTTTTTAGGCTTGCTTTGCCTTTACTGCAGAGGAGGACAGTTTAATAAATCTGCTGCAGAGAACTGGAAATGATGAGCTTCAAATAAAAGTTAGATTCTCTGCCTGAGAACAACCACACCCAGCCCAGTACCCCATGCAGGGCCAACCTTCAAGCAGAAATATGCTTGAATTTGTTTTTATGACTCACTAGTGGCCTCCAAAGGCCTCTGGTGTTACTGCACTGTCCTAAAATATAATGTTCACTTGGTTTCACACAGAGGATGGTGTTCCTGTCTGTTAAAGACGTTTTGAAAAACCAATGAACTGTGCTGACTGATAGAGGTTGGTATCTTTATATCAGACAGTTGGACTTTTCTTGCATCAGCTGCACATTAAACTGTTTACTTTTTAACTGTTTTTTGTTCAACTGTTGCATGTTGTTTAGAGTCTATGGTTTAAATGACACTTTTATTTTTGCCAGTCAACCGCAAAAGGATGAATGGATTTACTATTAAGTTAATGGTTTGATAACATGATAGCAGATCCAGCAAATAGGACAAAAGCTTAAGACAACTGTAACTCTTCCCAACAAAATAGCCAGCTATGCGTTTGACTTTTGCCTGTTTTTACATAAAGCTCTTACCAACATATAAAAGATTGTCTAATACTCACACTGGTGTGGCCTCTGGCTCACTCAAGCTCTTTTCTTTTTTTCTAGCCTGATCTGCCCTCAATCTCTTTTGTCTCGTAGCCTCAGCCATATTGGAACACGCTGTGGGCTGGACAGAATGGGTTGCCATTCTCTCTGTTCAAGGCCTGCATACTGTTGGATCTGATTGCACGATGGAAAATTACACACTGTTGCTCTTAAGTACCCTCAAACACCAGATGGACCATTTGATACATTTCACTAGGCTGTCTAGAAACGAGCTCGAAGAAAGTGTTAGGATGGGCAGAACCTTTCAAAAGCATGTCCGGCAGGTGAATGGACAATCAGTATGTCAATCACATTCATTACAGGTCAATCAGATAATGTGGCAGATGCTGCTGCAGTTTTTAGGATAGAATGTGAGCCATTTCACCAAAACATGTCTCAAGTGAAGGAAAAGTTTTATATCCAGAGAAGTTTTTAGTGTTATTTTGTTTTTCATTTTCTAAAAAAATGTGGGCCAGATCTGATAAAACTGCTACTGAAGCTGTTAGCATATATGCTAATCTCTGTACCAGCTGTCACTTCCTGCTGGCGTCATGGTTGTTGTTCGTAATTGTTGTAGATTGAAGTTTGGCAAGATGGATCTGCCTGATAAAATACATCCATCTGCACTGCAAGGTTAGTTTTTAAAAGTGGGAAAGGTCAGCTGCTGGATACAAGAGCAGCATTTGCGCGTCTACAAGCACCTGGCGCACTTTCCTGACATAGGCTATCAGAAGGCTGGAGCAGTGCAAGGACCAGGTTGACAAGATGAAGTCCCAAACCAGAATATGTTCCCATATTTGACCTGACATGAATTGACACAGAGTGGACCAGTTAGTATGTCAGAGCAGACTGGGCCCATGTGGGGATGGGGTCCTTTTAGTAACAGTACCTCCAACAAAAGGTCTTAGGCTGAGAATTGTGGTGGATCAGGGGTACTCAGTATGTGAAAACTTACATTCAAAGTCTATGCAAACCAGAGCGTCTTGGCCTTTAATTCATGCTGCGCGTTGGGCGTTTTTGCGTTAATGTTTCTTTTAGCGTCGGCGTTTTGGCGCTCCAAAGCCTCGGCACTTCGAGTTGAAAATATTGAACTTTTCGGCTGTTAAATGCTGTAATCAGCGATGATATTAGCCCCGGCCTCATTGATTTGATGAGTGTGAAAAAACACCTCCACCTCCCCTCAAGCCACTCCAAATCGGCACTGTTTGCTATCATCCGGAGCTATACGATTCGACGTGTGTACTCTACAGAGACCGGAACAAAAAGGAGCAGGCTTGGGTGAAAGTCGCTGAGGAGACAGGTTTTATTTAATAATGTGTGACGCCCCGGCCTCCTGCTCCTGCTTAAACCCCCTCTCAAAGATGGAGGAGAGGGTTATCGGCGCTGTTTGCTATCATCCGGAGCTAAACTACTCGGCGTGTGTCCTCTACAGAGACTGGAACAAAAGGAGCAGGCTTGGGTGAAAGTCGCTGAGGAGACAGGTTTTGGAGGTAAGTTCTGTAAATATTCGTTTCCAGCTGGATTTGCCTGCACGGGTTATCACTGAGTCTGACCGGCTCCGGCTCTCTACTACGCATGCGCCTGGACGCGCGTCGTCCCACAGCTTGTCAAAATGTCCAGCGTCCAGCTTCGGGCGTTAAGCGCGGCGCGTTACAGGCTTTACGCGCGTTAAAATTCGCCAATTCGCGTCCGGTGTGGCCGTAGCATTAGGCTGAGAATTGTGGTGGATCAGGAGTATTCAGTATGTGAAAACTTAAACATTAGGGTACAAATATAAGAACCAGAGCAAAGGAAAAATAAGATCTCTTTAATTCATGCTGCTGTGTTTTAATGTTTTATTTTTAAAGCAAAGCTACCCAACACTGAAAACCTAACACTTCACCAAGCACCATTTTAATGCTGTCCAGGGTGTGATGTAAACAGCCTTATGCCTTTGTTAGTGCCATCTCTGAAAAACTTTGCTCCACCAACCGCTCCACCTATTACATAAAACAGCAAGGCATATCAGAACTCTGAATAGGTTTGCAAAGAGCCTATGGAGTATCTAGACTCATGATCTGACTCACTGCAGAGAGCCATAATTCCCATCATTATTAAATATGAAAAGACACAGCAGCATTATTCCATCACCTGAAACCATAACCTTCACAATTTGCAATAATGAAAGTTAAAGCATGATCCAAGGACGTGTTACGGTGATCCTCGGTTAATTAGGACAGATACTGTGAAATGCAGCAGCAGTGGTAGCAAGTCGGTTCCCTGCTGGATCATGGCCGCCTCTTTGTTTACGTCCTGGTGCTGTGAGCGTAGCTGCGAGGCATCTAGAGAGGAATTCACTCAGGTGATGGGTTTGGAGGGGGAGCTCTCTGCTCCCCGCAGACTTTCCCAGCCGGCTCTGGCATTAAGTCAGCTCGGCTCCGTACCAGACGACAGCATGACAGCTGTTTCCTATGACTAGGGGAAAAACACATTGATTCACTAGCTCAGTTGGCCTCATTTGGGAGGAGATGGAGTGTAGCCAAAATACTCGAGCGCTCAGACGTGGACAGTAGAAAAAGGTCAACAGTGAGGAGGAGAATGGAAAGGAAGAGCAGCTTTAAATGACACCACCAATATTTCAGCTGCAAGTGGATTTTAAGCTTTTCCACTGTGGGAGATGAACCTTGATGCTTTTTGTGGTTCTTCTGCTCTGCAGAGACAAAATGCCCACAGTACTTATTTGGTTGACATGAAGTTAAACAGAGCTCTGACTTTCTTTCAGTTTTAGTTTTGTAACCTTGTAATATATTCTCTAAATATAATATTTACTTTTTCAAAAGTGGCCATAAACTTTATTTTACTCATTTCAATATATCAATGTAACGTTCAGACTTTGTTGTCTTGTGCATAGAGGTACTCAAGCACGCAGAAGAGTTACAGACTTAAGGACATACAAAGCTCAAAATAATCAGATAGTTTGTAAGACAGTCTAATTCAGCCTTACTTCTTATTGTTAGGTTGCATGTTGAAATGTATTTTAATTTGATTGCCTTATAAACAGCTTGGATTTATCCAAGGGGTCTTATAGTGCTGAATCCTGAATTATCAAAGTGAAAGTACACCTTGCTTGCAGGGTGTTTGGTTTTATTGTATTCATCATGAAACTTTTGCAGGAATGCAAGGAAAAAATCTGCATCCCTCCGCCTTTGCTCTGTGAGTCATTAAATTTTGGGCCTTGAAAGGTTATAAAATGGTTGTTGTGACGTAGATAAAGCTAGTCCAAATCTAAAGTTCCTCACTGACAGTGTTACTTTATTTAAGCTTGTGGGTTGAGAAAAATAACCTTATCTTTTCAAGTTATCATTGCAGGCAGTGGAGAAATGTAATGGAAAAAGAAAATGTTTTTTTGTGGTAAGCAAACATTTCAGATCTCAGTAAGTAAGGTAGACTTTGACCAAAACAGTTTGGGATTTATGCAGATCTTTAGAGCACCTGTTAAACATGATAGAAGAGTGCCTGACAGTCAACAAAATCTATTGTTTCATCCAGTGTAGATTTATGTTGTTGTTTATCTGGTCAAATTTCTTATAAAAATACAGCCTTTAACAAAAGCTCTGTCAGGACTTAATGCATCCACATGTGAAAGTGGCCAGAATTTGATATAAGAAGATCAGATTCAGTGTGGTTTAAACTGTCATTAATCAGATCTGAGTCACAAGAGCAAAACTAAATCAGAATCTGGTTACTTTCCAGTGAATGCAGCCTATGTGGACAGCAATTAAAGCCACATCAGGGCCACGTATGACCTCCTGATGGATGATCCACGCCTTCTCTCTCTTTGGTCTGAATTGCCACTGGTATTGACCAATGAGAGTGCAGAGCATGAACAAGTTAAATGAAAAAGAAAAAGAAGAATGGCGAAGTTTATGGTGTGAAATATGAAGCTGATTGAACTCTGACATCACCAAATACCTTTCTTCATGAGCCCTGTCCTCCCTCTTTTAATAACATTATTTAAAAACAGAATCTACATTTTTGGACTATAGTTTTGTGAAATAATCCATTTATTGCACCACAAAATAGAGATATTTTGATCTTCATGTGGGCCACAATGTCCTAGTTGGCTGTAAAACTTCCTTTTTCTCCTCTTTACAGCTACTTAGTTGTGCTCTGGCTTGAAGGGACATGACAGTGGAGATTGTGATTCTAATAAAAAAAGAGGCGAGAGAATTATGGGAACAGTGAGAATTCAAAAAGCAATCAACTTCTGAGGCTTTGTCATACAGATCTGAATAATTTATATGGCCTGCTAAGGAAATGAATAATCTACTCTGCTGTTCTTTCCATATTCACTAAAAATAGAGAGCGAAAGTTAGCTGAAGCAGTGAGTATACTTTTTTATGATGGATTCTTGATTACTCATCATGTTGCGGGCTGCATTGTCATGTCATTGGTACACATTTCATGCCAAGAATACTACCGTCCCTCTATGCGGTTAAAGTTGTTAAAGCTCTCATGTCCTTATTTCTGAATGTCTAGCTCTTTATATCAATACATACTCATTTTAAAACACACAGTGATCCTGCTTTTGAGGCCTTAGTTCCTTAAAGGATAAGTTTGGTTTCTACAGCTTTCACATTGTTTATAGAATGAAGTAGAACAATATACTCACCCAGAAGGCTTTCCTGACCCAAACAGTGCTTCGGGAGATATTTAGATCCAAAATCGAGCGGCGGACATCCGTATAATAGTAGCACACGGGGCATGTATAGCGCCGCTCCTAAAACTGCATTAATCGTCCAAAAACTCATTAGTTTCACCAATATTTCATCATGGTCTGCTTGGGCAACTCCTCCACGACAGTCTGTGTTGCTCCACCCATGTTTTCGTGACTGTGTTGACCTCTGAACTGAAGACTGCTCTCTGGCCAGCTGTTCTTCTCTTTGCCTCTGCGTCCTCCTTTCGATGAGCTCCTCATCTGTAAACTCTGGCTCGAAACTGTAAGGACACCCATAATATTCAAAGTTCTCGTCCACAACATCTTCATCCGATAGATATTCGTCCATTTTGCACAAAACTGGAAGAAGAAAGTCGTTGTGTAGCAGGCGGTCTTCCCCTGAAACAATGAGCTGTACTGCGCATGCGTGGAGGCAAACATTATTCTTCTTCAGTTCAGAGGTCAGCACAGTCACAAAAACATGTCTGGAGCGACACAGACTGTAATGGAGGAGTAGCCCGAGCGGACCATGATGAATTATCAGTGAAACTAATGAGTTTTTGGACGATTAATGCAGTCTTAGGAGCGGCGCTGTATGCCCTATGTGCTACCATTATACGGATGTCTGCCGCTTGATTTTGGATCTGAATATCTCCTGAAGCACTGTTTGGATCAGGAAAGCCTTCTGGGTGAGTATATTGTTCTACTTCATTCTATAAACAATGTGAAAGCTGCAGAAACCAAACTTATCCTTTATGTCTGGATTTCTCTTCCCTGTGTTACAAACAGACATGGGACTTGATAAGATTCAATTTATACTAATGCCATTGTAATTTCTTTTTGTCGATGAAATTCTGTAAATATCCCCTGATAGTCTTGTGGATTGTTTGTGCTGAAAAAGTGCACGTTTTCAATGACAAATCACAAGTATAGACATTGGTTTTGTGCAGTCAGCAGCATTTAGTTTTAAATTCAGCCACAATTTTGTCTCCTGTCTACAATGGTAATAATCTGACACTCCAGAAGGAACGTGATGTATTTCACTAGTCCATCCTGGAAAGAGCCCATAGAAAATATTTGGGAAGAGGCAGAGCCTTTAAAAGCATCGGCAGGGGATTATAATGTTGTTCTGTCAATCACATTAATTACTGGCCACTCAGATAATGCAGACTCTACTATCACAGTGTAAAATACCAAACATGAGCAATTACATCCACCAAAACATGTCTGAACTCAAGCAAGAATATCTTTTCTGTCAAGAAGTGCTTTCTGTGTTATTTGCTTTTAATTTAATAACTGCCACCTGAACCTATTAAAGCTGCTATTGAAGCTGTTGGCTTCAATGCTATGCTAATCTTTGTACAAGCAGTCACTTGCTGTCATATTTCTCCTAGCTCTCACTTCTTCCTGCTCTGAGGGACGCTGTTCCAGGCCACTAACAATCATTACCTCCACCAAGGAGGTAATGTTTTCGGGAGAGTTTGTTTGTCCATCCGTCCGTCCGTCCGTCTATGAACAAAAGAACTCAAAAAGTTATGGATGGATTTGAAATTTTCAGGAAATGTTTAGCATGGGAAAAGGAAGAACTGATTCGATTTTGGTGTTGATCTGGATCAGCGTGTGGCCGCCATGACGAAAAATGTGATATTTGTGAATAACTACTGAACTAAAATAGATATCATTATGAATCCAGTTGCTAATGGTATGTTCTCATGATCAAGGAATCTAAATATTCCGATGAAATAAAGGTAGGACTAATATTTATGGTCAAAATCACAATATGGGTGAGGACTGTGGTGCTGGCGGAGGTCTGCGCTCTCCGAGTGCTTTTCTAGTTGTAGATGAGAATGCATCCTGAAATTATAAAGCATGCAGAACAAAGTGGATGCTAATGATTAGAGAACTGATAATTTAAAAGACTAATGGCATCAATTCAGGGAGCAGGTTGCTATTGATTCTTAATTGGTTTTGGATTCCCATTCCTTGTTGTGAACTGATTGATTCTGTTGTCTTTCTAAAAACAGTAAAAGGTGTATTTGTTTCATCTGATATATGGATAATCATGTAGGCCCACTCTATTTTCTGACGCATGATGGATTTTTATTATTGTAGCATGTGTCCTCTTCCTCTTCTGCTTTAAATCTTGCTTTTTCATCTTTTATTGTGAAGCACTGTGACTTTTGTCCTTCAAAATTTCTTTAAATAAAGATGACTAATTCTCAAAACGCCTTGGGTTCCTCTCAGGGCTGTAACGCAACACCCAGGCAGAAGGGCCAAAATCTGTAGTAACCTGAGTGTCCACTTGGTCTGGCTTCAGAAGAATGAGACTTTAATAATTGTATGTGCAGCAAATACAGTTTTTATGGCCTTAATTCACATCTTTTCAGCCTGCATTAAAAAAAGGCTTCATTCTAAAGCTATAACACATCTATGTGCCTGATTTTGTTTATGGAGGGTTTTGTGAGGATGTCTTGTTTCAGAGATGTGGGTTGCTATTAGTCAGACGGCCGTAAGTCCCGCCTCTTTCTGTTTGTGAGTTGATGAAGCTAAAGTTTGGTTAAGACAGCACGTGCAGTACGGCAGCCCCCATTAGAAGGCATCAAGAGTTTCCCAAAGGCTTCTATGACGTGGCTGCGTCCAATTCATTAATGGTTAATTCTTCTTCAGGGTTTTCATCATTTGAAGGCCTCAGGCAAACACTTAAACAATGTCTTTCCCCATTAAACTTGAAGTAACCACAGCATTAGAACTAATTAACCGTATGGGGGTTTTGAAGGGGCTTGTGAGTAATAGAAATTTCCTGATCATTTGTGATATTACCAGAAAAAAGAGAGCTGTCTCGGTTACACAAAGAGGTAAATGCTTGTATAGTTAGTGAAACTGGAGGAGACTCTGATGGGTATCATGCTGAATGTATTTAATTTGCAGTCTGGGTGAGACTTGTTTCCAGACTGATTCACAAAATTCTCTCCCGCCTCACTTTTTTTTTTTCCATCTGCTTGGCTCTTTATCATTCCTTTTATGTCAGCATCATTATTTTCTTCAGAGGATGTAACAGATTCATCAACACAAAAGCTTGTATCATGTCATGCAGTCAGAATCGTTTGTATAAAAGATCACGGCGGCACGATCAATACCCCTCCATGCTTCTTCAAACATTGATCGTCTCCTTTGAGATTTAATTAGTTCCTGAATATTCTCAGTGTAACATGAATATTGTGGTATTTTCATCGAACCCTGCAGTGATCCATACCGCATTTGTTCAGAGATCAATTATGAATGTTGTAATTTGCTATTGATGTAATTGATTCATTTGTCCAATTATGCTAGAGACAGTAGTCAGGCTTTTTTTTTTACTCAACAGCTCAATGCAGAGCTCATCAGTGGGGTGTCTTCAGGAGGAACAATAAGCTGACTCCTCATGGTCGGGGTCTGACACAGGGTGGGATTTCTCTCCTTCACATCCTCCACTGTCTGGGTCGATGACTAATCTGCATGGAAGCTACAAGGGGGACAAAAGTACTCAGTCTTTTGTTTAGATGGATTTAGAGAATCAGAAAGGTTTTTTTTGTTGCATTGGCGGGTCAAACACAATATTGATCTTCAGTTTGTTTTTAGGAGTCTAATAAATTTGATGAAAATACAAGTGGTGAAGTAAGCAGAACAAATAACAGGATTATTTGTTAACAGTGATACTCAAATGATTTTACATCTTCAGAAATATGGCAAGATGAACATAAAAACTGATATTTTGGCATGAAATTAAAAGATTTTAAGGAAAAAATAAAAATAGGCACATGCATGCATGCATTTATAAATAAGAAAACTATACACATGAAATTTTCTGAAATAAGGTATCTGCTCTATGTGATTACAGTGTTATTAAATTTTATATGAATTTGCCACAAGTGACCTCAGTGTCATAGCAACTTGTGGGAGCTTGGCCCTCTGGAACTAGCCTTGCAGAGCAGACAGACCTGCCTGATTCTGAAATCCTGCAGGTCCGTCTTGCCAGCCTCCGTTGTCCAACGAATTCACTCGGCTGAATTCTTAACCGTCCAATCAGGGAAGAGAGGCAGGAGCTGCAGAATGTGAACGTGACGACAACTGGAAGTTGAGAATGGACATGCCGATTAGCCTATTGTCCTCTTGGCTACTCAGTGAAACTTGGCGAAATCTGCCCTCCTCAGAAGTTTACTTGTAGGGATTGTGTTTGACGAGGTTCATGTCACATATAAGTGTTAAATTAATCATTTGTGTGGAATAATTTAGTGTAAGACGATAGTATAAAACCGTTAGCTGTTAGCAGCTAAGTTAGCAGCTAATGGCTAACGGTCATTAATTGTTGTTAGCTGTTAGCGGCTAAGTTAGCCACTATGGCTAATGTCCATGAACTGTTTTTAACTGTTGTTAGCCATTAGCTGCTACATTAGCCGCTTTGTATGCTACATTATAGGAGGCAACCCTGCTTGATGTGAATTGATCTGTGATGAATGTAACGAGCCAAATGATGGTCCAATCACAAACTTGTGTATTTTTTAATGTTCTGCCCCTGAAAACAAATTCAAAGGGCTTCTACCCAGATGGACTAGTAAAGTATTTCTGTGGCAGATATACGGAGCTGTCCATCTGGCTTGTCAGGTTACTCTGGACCTTCCTTATTTTAGATATTTTTTTAATGAAGACTCCACCTTTTCAAACTAAAAGACCTTTAAACTTTGTTTTAAACTTTCAACAATGTTGGAGGACCTTTTGTCTTCCTCAGCATGCATCACTGTGGGTCTTCAGATTCATCCAAGAGCCAGCCCTTTTATTTTACAATATATAATGTGAGCAATAGTATAGTAAGATCTACATCTATAACTACCTGCAGATTTCATTATTACTACTAAAGCAAATCTTTTATAGTGATGTTATGCTTCCACTGGTTAGTTTCAGTTCCAGTGAAAGATGAAAAATATTAACACAATTAAAATTGGAATTTAGCTGAACGCCCACCAGAGGACTGTAAAATTTAATGCAAATTTACTAGTTTAATTACATCTTGTCAAAGTAGTCCCTGAACACAGCCAGAAGTGCAGTCGCTTTCCGAGTAAATCAGCTTCCTGTTGTCTCTCAGCTAATTAAATCCCACTGATGGGAAAAACAAAATGAAATAACAAACAAATTGAACAGAGTCAAATGAATAAATTAAACTAAATATGACAGATGAACTTCAGGTAAAATCCACCTCTTTTTTATCTGCTGGTAGTCATTTAATCACACAAGTACCCACTGTGACTTTGTTAAGAAACAAATGGGTTTCTGAAGCTTCTCAAAAACATTATTCTCATAAATGTCTCGGTCAATGAAAACATCAAATCATCGCACCTGTGTAAGAAGAAAAGTCCTTCTATGTTTGTGAACTTATTGCAGACCTGATACAGAGTTTGATATAATGGTACAATTTCTTGTTAGCACTTCCTCTGGCACACATCTGTTCAATAAACGACAAAAGCTTCAGGTACATCTGCAGCTCCATCTTCAGATGTAAACTCCTCCAGAAGATCCATCACTTTGTAGAGCCGTTTCCTTCGAAACACATCTGCTCTGATCATATGACTGAAACATCAGAATGTGCTCACTGTTCCTCTTTACTCTCACACAGGTGTGAACACAAACCTGCTGCTGCTGTTTCTGGTGTTACTTTTTATGAAGTCATGCCTATCAGTTTATTTTAATGAAGACTTTGTGACACATTTTCTCTTTCCATGTGTCTTTGACCTGTTTCTGCAGCTTGATTAAATTCCTCATGAACATAATTAAAAGAACCCGGTTCAGTTTTTCCTCAAAGTTATCAACTCATTGACATCTGTTATTACCACCTTACTGCTTTTACAGCTGTCAGACCAAATTAAATCATGTTTCTTACTTAAGCGTAGGTGAAAGAGTTGTCTGGTAGATCGAATTGGCTATATTATTCAAAACAGCCTTTCTATTATTTTGGTACATTTTTTTGTTTTATTTTGAGTATATAATGGTCCAGCAAATATTAAATTCACCAAACCAGTTCTTCATTCATAGTTCTACGAGGTCTGGAAAAAACTCTTGCAGTCTTTTCAGAATCTACCTCCCTTGTAACATCACAGAGAGATAAAGCCTGACTCTAACTAGGTATCTCAGCCCCTAACTTCTAATTTTAACATCAACAAAAGCCTATAATCATTTCCCTTGTAAGCCCAGGAACAGCTATTGAAGACTGTATTTAGTAAAACTTTTTTTTGCATATGTTTCTACCTTTAAAAACTGAAGTTTTCCTGCATTTCTAAAAGATTCCTGTACAGACAAAAGTAATTAAAGCACAGTTTTCCTTCCACCATGTTTGACTGGGGTTGCACTTTAGCTTGTAGTTATGTTTGTGTTAGCAAGTTGAGTAATATTTCTTTTTTTAGATTTCAGTTCAAAACAAATGTGATAATCTTGATCAAATCCTGTTATTTATTACTTTTTCTGGGTACATCTGTTGGTTCTTGCAACTGTGATAACCATGGCAACCATGGAGGAAGCAGCCATGGGTCATCAGTCAGGTGCATCTAAACTGTCAACAGCAGTTGTACTGTTGTATTTTTAAACCAACGTCACAGTGAAGGACTGACAGGAAGTCTGTGTTGGCATGTAAAAGTTATCAACACTTTAAAACAACAACAGTTTAGCAATGTCTGCTGTGATGTAGAATGCTGTTTACATGTGGACAGAAGGATAAACATCAGGAAAAACCTGTTTCTAAAAATATCCACTGATGCTGCGTTCCATTAACCTCAGAACTGGGAAGAGGGAACTGGGAGAGACATCATCTCCGAGTTACCAGCGTTCCAGTTAAAAGTTGGAAAAAACATGCCGATCTACCAGGCTATTGTTAGCACGCCCTGCATTGTTGTTCACAAATGCCACATGAAGAATGTAAATATCACTATGGAAGCATGTTTGTAAATATTAGTCGAAGAATACTGCGTGTATGGCTGATTTAGTGAAACACACACTAGTCAGAAGTGCAAATAAATGGATTATTACAGGAGCTTAATAGGTGTTTACACTGGGGGCAGCCATCATCTTGTTCCTATTTTTACTTTTAGTGTTTTGACATACCCAGTTTCTATTATCATTATTTTATTTCACTTTATTTTATGTATTGATTTATTTATTAGTAGTATTTATTATTATTATTTTATTTATTTATCTATTTTCCCTTTCACCAGTCTTCTATCTGCCTTCTAATTTTCTATCTTCCTGATGTGATGTTGTCAACCTTAAACAATCTTAAATTAATCTATGGAAAATCCATTATCTGTCTACTGTCCTATTATCTTCTTGCCATTATGCATTTTACCAGCTGTTTCAATCCACAGTTTACAATATTTTCTCTCATTTTGTTTCTTTAAGTTAATGTGATCCCCCGTGCCTTTTCCTCCGACTCTCGTGGTCGCTGATGAACTGATTGTTGATTTTACTGTGTGTGTTTTCTGCCTTTGTTCTATCTGTTAAAGCACTTTGTAAACTTCTGTTTTTAAAGGTGCTATATAAATAAAGTATTATATTATTCCATGTGGACATGGCCTGAGAAAATGTGAACAAAAGGCAACACACAAGACACACGAATCAAAAACAATAGAAGCATATGGGGTCTCCTTTTTTATTTACTATTTGTACCTTTATTTGTAGGAGAGAGAATGACAGTGGATGGGGTTGGGAAAAGGGGCAAGAAAGTAGGGGAAGACACTCGACTAATTGGCCACAGGCTGGATTCGAATCCGAGCCAGCAGAAGTACGCACATGGGACGAGCCTGGTCACTAACCTCTCCGCCAATCTGGCACCCCACTTGGGGTCTTCTGTCGGAAAATCTCGTCTTGTATCATTTTTAGCTCGATTAGTAAAATCTGGAACAGTCCTGTCACAAATTTGCATTGTAAAGTTTCAACTTTCCTAATACCTTGGCCAGTTGCATTTTTGTGAGTGTCTTAGTCAGTAAAAAAACCAAACTAAATCAATCAGAAGGTTGACGGTTTGAGCCCAGCTCTGGTTGTTGTATGTCAATCTGCTGTTGAGCAGGACACTCAACCTTAGATTACTCCCAGTGCTGTGAAGGTGGTTGTAGATGGGTATGAAATAGTCTGGATGTGCTTGTTCATACTATGGAAAATATTACATAGACCAGGGGTGTCATGTGATCAGACATAATGCACCCTGCTGCCAACATGGTAAACAGTCTTATGTCTCAATCTGTCCATTTTTACTTTGTTGGCTTCAAAACAAAATGAGCACACACATTGATATTTTATGTTGCCTCTCGAGGTAAAAGCACTGACATATTTTCCCCATTATTACCTCTGGACTGTTCACAGATGAATGGCTTTTGCTTTGAAGAGACTGAGAAATTGCTGTAATTCCCCTCCGATGAAACAAACCACCTCTCTCGAGCCTCGCCTCTTGTTGAGTTACAATTTAAACAGTGGATTGGTGCTTACAGTCGCGAGTGCGCGGCGTGCTGGCGTCCGCACAAAGCCCCCGATGGAGGCTTTGATGTTTGCCTCTGCGGATCAAAGATGTTCGAGCGCCGACCTGCCAGGTGTACGGCTCTTTCATCTCACTTTACTTATTCGTCTGCTGCTTCCCGCTCTGTGAGAAAAGGGACGGAACAATGTGTCGCATTCAGGCTCGCAACATAATTCACACCGACAAGACTTACTCTGTTTCAGCCACTCCACCGAGGGGGCACTGAATGGTTTAACAGGCAGGCCGTGTTTTTGAGGGATTATTGTGCTTCTCTCCTGCCACTCTGGATGCCTTTTATTGAGTTACAATATCAAATATTTACACCATCATAACCCTCTGACCACAAGTAAAGGAAAAGTATCCATGGATTGTGGAAAAATACTTCTTGGATATGTTTAACTGCCATAAAGTGCAAATGTTGGATGTTAAATTTATGTGGTACAAAGATGCTAGCCATCTTTCTAATCTGATAGTAAGTCAACAATGAAAAGATTATTATATGGTTTTATTGGATATCCTTTTGCTCATGTTTGCCATCAGAACCGCCTTAATTACCATGTTTGTTTTTTAACAAGATAACTCAAAACATTAGTTGAGTTTGATTGCAGTTTTCAGGACTGGTCAGAAATGGCCCAAGAACCAATCAGTTAGATTTTAAAGATCATCAAATTCCAGATGTAGATCCTGCAGTTTTCTAAATGGAGTTGTTAGGGCAGTTTCCCACATCTTTGCTTATACGTTTTTTTTTTTTTTTTTAAACAAATTTTGATGACATTTTGAGTAAAAGCCTGTGTCATTGTCGAGGTTTGTTTGATGGTTAGAGCTGGAGTTTCATTCTCTCCCTGCATTAATATGAGATGTGGGCCACATCCTCTATTGATTGTTGAAGTATGATCAGACAAGGGTGGGATTTTCTTTAAAATCCAGGCTTCAAGACAGTTGATTCTGAAACTAAAGTAGAACAAGCACAGAATTTAATACATGAACTTTCCATCAACTCAGGTGGACAGGTAATTGCTTGAGTTGTTTTGTTTTTTTGGGCTGTTATCAAGTTTTATCAATTGAAAATTCACTTGTTCTTTTAGATGGAAATTTAGACTTGAAGCTGTTTGTTGTTCTAACTAGTACCTTTGTTGAAGATTCTTGCTCGTGTTGTACTACATCTCCGATGCTAAAGAAATTCTAACATTGTTTTTCAGTGAAATAGTGCAACTATGAGCTGGGAGTCAGGAGGAATGACCACTGCTGACTTATCTGAACATTTTACAGGCTTTGGTCAACTTAACAAACAGAATTTGGAAAAAAAAGTTGCAACTTCAGCCCCAAAACCTAGCCAATTTAACAGAGTTATAGATCATAAAGAAACCCAAAACACCCTTTGGCCTTTCTTAAAAAAGTGCAATGAAATAAATGTTTTTCATTTCTCTACAGCCTTGTACCAAATGATCTATGGCCTGGTACGTGTCTGTGACCTGGTGGTTGGGGACCCCTGTCATTAAGGATTGCACCATGCTGTGTTTCCTCAAAGAGAAATAACCAATGCTTTACATATTACATAAAAATATATTTGATCATGACTTTAATTGCCTGACTTCCATAATGCTTGATCCGGCCTTGTCTATGGCAATACTCCATTTTCCACGTCAAGTATTTGAGTTTATTGAGCACGTCTAACTCGTCACTATAACCAGACATCTTTTGATCCTCCAATCAGCCCGCGGTTGTTCAGATAACTCACCACCACGCCCACTTTTTCCTCTGTTTGCTTTTCAAACACAAGAACTCCCATAGGACCCCTCAAAGAGCCCCCATGGAGAATTCCAGCTTTATTGATCACAAATGAGATTATAAAAGGTAGCATCATTTCATCTGCTCTGGGGTGAAGACAACTTGTCTTCATTTACATATCATGTTACAACACATCCCTCTGTACACACCCCGCCTCGCCTCATCCTCGTCCTTTCTTCCACGTATGACTTATGGATCATGTGTGGACGGCTCCCTTGTTGCCTCAGCTTAGATCATCGACTCTTTGATCTCAGAGAAAGCGCGTGACGTCCTCGTGCATAATCAGACTATTGATTTTTACCCTCCTCTTCCTGGCAAATTGATCGGCAAACTAATTGTGCCCTTTTCTCTCTAAGCACCATCCTGCCGTGGAATCATTTCTCCTTTTCTAAACTACCAATCTCAGTTAAAGAGAAAATAAGCAGTTGAACAGTTTAGCAGGCAAAAGAGGCCATTTAAGCTGCAATTAACGTCACACTTTTCAGTTTAAGTGTCTGCCTGGAGTTGAGGTTATTGCAGCTGTGTAAAGTGGTGGATTAAACATTTTACACTTGAAAAATGAACAAGACAATAAGCAGCTAAATGCACTATTACTTTCAGGTTAAGTCTTTGCTTCTTTATAGTATTTTTAATGTGGTGGCTAAGGAGGGATGTGAAATTGTTTCATTTTTCAAAAGAAGTGTTGATTATCTGTTCTCCAGACCACAGCAGGAGCTGATTCTTTCCTGCCTTGGTTGCTCATCTGTGTGATCTGTTCAGCAAACAAGCTAGCAAACAGGATCATTACAGCCTTTGAAGGAAATCTTTAAAAAGGAAGCAGATGGATGTTTGAGCTCAGATCTGAATGGTGTGTTTGGAAAAGAGTGAATATCTCACATAAACTCCAGGTTTACTGATTAAGAGTGAGGCATTATAGCTGTGGGTGAATGAAAAGTGCTATAACTGAACAAAGTGTGGTGAAATAAAACAATCCAAGAAGAAAATGAACCAATCAATAGCAGGACTAGCTGTTGACTTGTTTGTTTCTACTTGTTTCAATCAATGTAATGTGTTCTGTATTGAATTTGTCAGGGACATTTGCAACCAAACCCATTTTAAAGCCGAAATTGGTAACGCTTTATATTACGGTCCTTGTAATAAGCATTAATAAGACCTTTATAAGTTTTTATAAGACGCTTATGAACATTATTATTTATTTATAAGACTGTACAAGTGTTTAATAAGGTCATTGTAATAGTTAATACAAGACTAGAAGGAGTTTGTAACAACTTAATAATTTGGCCCTTATCCCCTGATAAAGGCCAAATGACCTAAGTTCTTATAAATTCATTCTAGTCTTATATTAACTATTACAGTTACATTATTAAACACTCATACAGTCATATAAACACTTAATGAGCATCTTTTAAGTTCTTATTAAAGCTTATACAGTCTTATAAACACATAAAAATGTAGTTAAGCACCTTATGGCCATATAACTTATGAACTAAGTTGTTACAAATTCCTTTTAGTCTTGTATTAACTATTACAATGACATTATTAAACACTTATACAGTCTTATAAACAAATAATAATGTTAATAAGCGTCTTATAAGAACTTACAAAGGTCTTATTAATGATTATTACAAGCACCGTAATATAAAGTGTTACCGTTGTTCTGTTAATGTAACACACCACATGGACTGTTGCACATATCTATGGGATATAATGTCCCATCTGGGCAACAACCTGTGGAAAGTAAATGGAACAATTAAAAACTACTTACCCCTAAATCCCTCCAGATGTGTGTTGGCCCCTTCTCCGCTACATTATGCTGTCAGGGTCCATTATCTCTTAAGTGGGGTTTTTTTGGTACCAAAAGGTCTTGATATAATAAAAACAACACTTTGCATATACAAACACATTTTGGATATGAGACCCAAAAAAAGTGATATAGTAATAATTAATGATAACATTTGATCCCAACTCCTTTTCCTTGCAGGTACTTAGAACAAACACATTAATGTAATACTTTCTAGGGACCCATATGGACAAGCAAAAACAGAGTATCATCACTCTCCATGGTCCAGATGCCATTCTGGTTTATGACTCAGTCCATTATTTTTCAATATCTCCATCACTTTTTCTTAAAGTTATGTCTCCAGAACTCCTTGAAATTATTCATGGTCTGCCAACTAGTTTGAACCACAAAGCCAAAAGGTGAAAATACAATATATGCAGTTTTGACAATGATTGATGTCCTTCTTTTGTGTAAGAAATCTCAATAACACTAAAAAAAGACAAGAAAATGAGGTGTGTTACCAACCATTTGTTTTTGGGGACAGGTCTGCGCCTGTGCCCCATCACCATCCATGAGGCCCCCTCCCTTTGAACACACAGATCCTGAGCTCATTTCAGCTCAGCAGAAAGTGATGGAGAGGGGCCTGTCTGTGTTTTGTCAGGCCTGTGATGGAGTCATTGAGTCTAAGAGGTATCACGGAGGAAGAGGAGCGGGGATGAGGATGGAAGCATGGAGCTCAGCGGAGGAGAGGGGAGGCCAGAGCAATGAAAAAACAAAAAAGGGCTGTACTGACAAATACAGGACTAACCAAACAACAGATCAACAGAACAGTTGTTTATGCTTATTTGGTCAGAACATGATCAGATGCTTCAATAAAGATATGTTGTATAAGAATACATACATTACAGTAAATGGACACTGGCATCTTTGGGTATTCAGGGTAACAAATCCTCTCAGTGGATGTCTTTAAGATTGCTCACCACATTCCTGAAAAGGGCAAATCTGAACAGTCTTTTCAAATAGTATCACACTATTTTGAAGTGCAGGAGGTGTAATATTAGATGTATGCATGCAGAAATATGCAGAATTACAACTGCAAAAAAAGAAGCAAAGAAACCAGAATTTTAAAGATTATTTTTGGAGGCATTTATTGACGATGAGAGCAAGTCAGAGAGTTGAGAGAGCAGGGGAAGACACTCTGCAAACAGGCCACTGGCTGGATTTGAACCTGGACTTGCAGAAGTATATACCGTAAAATACCAAATAAACGGCGAGTTCCAATTAATCGCCGGTTTCCAAATAAATGCCGAGTGTAGCAGTACATTTTGACAAATAGACGCCCATTCCAAATAAACGCCCGCTGTAATTTATTCAGCGCAGCCTATGAGCTACGGTCGAAGTTACAGAACACACATGCGAACGCTGAGCTCACAGCTGACAGTGCATGCTTGAAAAGAAACATTATCAGACTGTATCTTAACAGTCCACATGGTTTATTTGTTTCTCTGGACATCCTGTCAGCTCGCTTTTCCTCCCTCTGTATGTCAACAACAGGCACGTTGGTGTACAGAAACTGATCAGATTTTAAACTGTGGTGCTACACCAGTGCTGAGACCACTATACTGGCTCCTTGTGGGTCAAGGGTAGATTTTAAAATCCTTCTCCTGGTTTATGAAGCATTTGATGGTCTTGGCCAAGTACCTTGCAGATCTTTGAGTCCTCTATGAGGTCTAAACAGTGTGAGGCAGCTTTTAGTGCCGACTCTACTCCGGTGGAAGTCTCTATGTCTGTAAACTCAATTATAAAAGGTTGGAAAAAATATTTAATTTACCTCTGCCTTTTTCACAAGTTGAACTTCTTCTCATTGTTCTTGTTTTATCCCCTTTCTTCTTTTAACAATATGTATTTATTTTCATATTCTATTTTTTTCCTTTTAGCCCTGATATTCTGGCTGTACTACTTTTGCGCCTTTTACATCTTTAATTCTCTCAATGTCATAATTTGTGCTATACCTCATTAACCCTTTCATGCTTGAATTATTAAATCACAGAGGAATACTTTTTAAAATGTTATTTTTTAACTTTCAAACAAGTTAAAAATCATGTTCACTTGTTTTTCAATGTAATATTTTGAGGGAGTAATGCATCTGAAAACTACAGTAGACATCATGCACCGACGGCATAAACAGTAATTTGGTGGAATTTGTTAAAGACTCACAAACACGTCATTGACAAACATTTATTGAGAGTAAATAGAAGAAAAATCAGAAGTGTATGAATTGTTGCTGTTTAATAAAACTATTCACGTGTGGATTACACCAAAATTGAAAGTAAAAAATAAAAATGATATAAAATTTGTATATAGGTATAATATCCAATTTGCCCTTCTTTGGAAATTTTGGATTTATGAAGCAATTTTTCAATATGTTAAAAATGTGCAAAGATAATATTTTTAATGAAAATTGTGAGAAGAGTTTGGGAATTTACTACCTAGACATGATACTGCAACCTAAAGGGAATAAACTTTATTCCAAATATTTGTCTACTGTACTGGACATCATGCATGAAAGGGTTAAGGTTTCACTTTAATGTGCTCAATGGTGTGAGTAATAAAGATTATAATAATAATATGCACTTTATTTAAAAGTGCCTTTCATGACACTGAAGGATGCTGTACAAGATTAATGGACCATAACAACAATAAAATCAACATTAGACCAATAAAATCACCAAAACATAGCAGACAATGACAGGTATGGGGATATTAATGGCAGCTGGCAGGCTCTAGCCCCTCATGACCCATAGAAGGATAATCGGTGTGGATAATGGATGTATGAACATGTTAGCGGCCTACTTTTATGGCCTATACAGAAGTGTTTTTCAAAGTTGCAGTGGAGGTCTGATTTTAATACACAAACTTTTCACATAATCTCTCATCATTGATCTGACCTTTTGGAGACAATGTTATCTGAGTTGTCAATACTACTTTACAGATTTTCAAATATAAATGTGCTCATGCTGCTAAGACATGGGTAGCAGAGCTCTGGGAGTACTGACTAAAAAAGCTGTAAAAAGGATCTTTAACTGGCTATCTTAGGACTGTCGACATTAAGAGGGATGAATTACTGCCATTACAATAAAAAAAGTTTTTGTGGAAAACTGCACAGAGCTCTTCCTTATCTCGACAGGTTGTGTTGGGATTAAAATCCCCTTGTCCTCAATACATCACAAATATGCAGGATCACTGGATTTTAGCCGCTTACAGAGCCAAAAAAAAGCCAAATGATAAGAGCTTCAAATGGATTTGTGAGTCATCATATTGCTCGAATAAACACCCGTTTTTTTTCACGCTTCATCAAACAACCGTTTGACCCAAGATTTAAAACTTCTGCATAAGACCTAAAATGTGCCAAAGAAATTACAACTGCAGCATGAAAATGTCTTTAAATGGATTTCCCCTCACTTACTGCATTTAGGAACATTTCTGAGTGTTTATTTTATGCTCAATTTAAGAACACTTTTTACAAAATGTTCGCACAGTGTGCCCTGGGAATAAATGTAAATGTGATCAATGGTTGCGGCATTTTTGTGTACATTAGGATTTCGATTGAACCCTTCCAAAAGAGGAAAAAATTAGACTGAATCTACAGAAGAGCAACATTTTAAAGAAGCAGCCTTATGTGAAGGTCAGAGTCTCTGCTCAAAAATGTGCAGTGCATGTTCAGTAAAGTTCTGGCAGAGATCAGTCTCTGCAGCAGAGGAAAGTTCATCATCATCAGAAGTTTCCAGCATTGATTTGAATTTGAATGTGTGTTGGATATTCAGAAAGCTTGTATTTTAGTCCAGTTTTAGTGTAAAAGGGTGTATTATGAAGTTATGTATGTAATTTAAACTTGTATAAAAGTCAATGTTCCTGTGATATGAAAGGGGTATGACAACATTTGTTTAGTTCTTCATGTCTGACCTCACTCCAGTCCATGACAAGCAGATGGACACCATTCTTTCAACTGTGTGTAGTAACAAGGAATATACAAGCACACTGTTAATTAGCTTAGCCCAAACACTGTGAGTCAATTGGTAGCATTAGCCTGCCTCTGCCTAGAATCACGAGATAAACTAGACCTCAAAGAAACTATCCTTCTCCTCTCTTACAAAGTCAGCCATAATCCTGAGTACCAGTCTTCTTCTACTTATAAACAGAGGCTTTGTTTTGTTAACCTGCTTACAAGCATGTCTGCAGTGGTTTGCGCATACATCCTGCAGTTTGGTTTTCTTTCAAGATAAAAGTGCTAATCTTTGTTTGAAAATAGATAACCTAACAACTGGTAAATGAAATGAGTCACAACAAACACGGGAAGAGTATATCTGATGAATGTAGGCAGAGGCAGGCTAACAGTACCCATTGACTCACAGTGTTTAAGCTAAGTTCATTCTCTTCCTTGTTACTGTACGCACAGTAAAAAAAAGAATGGTGTGTATGTGCTTATCATGGACTCGGGAGTGACGGAAGACTTGACAACAAAAAAGTTGGCGAACCTCTTGAAGTACGTTCTTGTTGTTTTCTTCAGATCTTAATGTAGCAGTGAAGTTTTCTCCATGGAACATTTGTCCCTCTTTAAGTTCTTTTTCTGCTGGACGGAGCTGGCATGCTGATTTTTGTATCATATTTGTATTTCATGATAAGATTGTTCTTTGCTATTGGCTGTGCTAAGGGCTTGTGTCCACAGAAGACACATCAGCTTTTTTTTTGCTGTAGTTCCAGCACTCTAAGTCAAAAACAGGTAAAGTTCTGAGAATCTGCAGTTATCAATGTCACTTTTGCCCAGATCAAATCAAAATCAGCATGGGATTGCTGTTTGCTTTTTAAACTACAATGGCGGAGGTTAAAATGAGTTGTCCCATCATTACAAGAAAAACTATTTCCTGGTTTTCTGCTTCTATCAGTGGTAGAATGTGATTTCTTAATTATGTATTCCTGTTTTTAAGTGATTTTTCTCTGACTGAAGACTATATAATACAAATTCAAGATTATTAACAGTTTAATGGGCACTAGAAACATGGCAGTCAACTTTCTCCCTTAATCCCTAAATGCGTCTGGCAGTTCAAACCAGGAAGCCAAGCTTAAGTAAGCAGTGGAGGTGGGTGGAGCTTACAGCTCATCTTTCCATGCAATGTTTGGTACTGTTCTAAATCATGTACACCAGTGGTTCCCAAACTTTTCACAGCCTGTACCCCTTCCGACACTTGACCTCCAGCCATGTACCCCCAACTCTCACGCACTTATAACACAGAGAAAAATAAATATTTAAGCCTGCCGCACTCCCACCTCTCACATTTTACATGCATAACATACAAATAAAACCTATTAAAGTGAATTATTTCTAACTAAATAGATTGATTTACCGGCAATGTCAGTGGGCAACACCAGTCCACTTTTAAAAAAGAAATGTACATTTCTGAAACATTTTCATTAATGAACTTAAAGCTTCAATTAAAAGGCTGTCTGACTGAACTTACTGGATGTTATTTTAAGAATCTTACAAAATTTAGGACAGATTTCCCTCTCCAAGATGCCTCAGCCTCTCTGCCAACACTTCAGGCCTTTATCAAAGCTCACAATACAAACATTTATCAGTTTGAGCCTGAACTACTGAAACAACTGTTTAGACCTGACAGTTTTTCCCACTGATGTACACAATTCATGTTGTACATTGGGGCATCGGTGGCGCAGTTGGATAGTGCGCTTGGTTAGTGATCGGGTGGTTGACACATGGCGATGTGTCCTTGGGCAAGACACTTAACCCCAAGTTGCTCCCACTGTTGCGTCATGGCGTGTAAATGGGCATGAAATGGCGTGAATGTGTTAGAAATACTGATGGATAGCTAACATAGAAACTCTGACCCATCAGTGAGTGAATGTGAGAGCGAATGGGTGTGAATGGGTAAGTGTGACCTGCGGTGTAAAGCAGCTTTGAGTAGTCCAAGACTAGAAAAGCGCTATATAAGCTCAAGTCCATTACCATTACCATTACCATGTATTGAGTGTTTAAGTTGTTTTCTTATCCCAATAAATTACCTAAATGACCTAATTATAAGAAAGCCAATGAGGCTATTAGTTTAGCTTGGAAAATAAAAAAGAAGAAAACAAAACAAAACAAAACAAACAAAACAGGAAAAAAAAGTAGGACCAACTGAGTGGGTGAGTGTCTGTTGAAGATTCTGTATCATGGACCTCAATCGACTAAACTTTGGTTTTGCTGATGAGGCAGATGGCTTGTGCAGTGAAATTAGGCTCTATTAAAGAAGTAATTATTATGAATATTTCAGCACTGATCAGTTTGAAAGTGTTGTACTTGATGCAACATAGCTGCTTATTGGCTCTGTTTAAAATTGTCAGTGTAACACCTGGACATTAATGGCTCAGTTTCATTTTTGTCTTTAATCGTGTATCACGCTAATGGCTTCAACAGTGTGTGAGTGTGGTGCATAGCTTTTTAGCTTTGTGTGAGTCAGCAGTTATACACACGTATGTATATAATGAGTATATTAAAATCCTCCAGAGTGCCCAGTTTGCCTTTTCATTAAGTTGCTTCAAATGGGAATGCTGGCACAACGTGAAAAAAACACACATAACTGCTGGCCAGCTTCAGCTTAGCAACTCAAATACAAAGTTTTCTGTACTTTTTTCAAGGTCCTTTTCCTGCATCTGCCATATTTCTCTCTTAAACTTTATAAAGTATGTTTCTAATCATTGGGCAGAGGTTTGTAGCATCAAACTGCTTTTTGATGAGAAGCCTAACATAAAGCCAGCTTGCATCTTTCTCGGGCAATTGAAGTTGTGTATGTTGTTTTTGCTCCTGAGACTGAAGCAGTTTATGATCATCCATATTAATTATCGGCCATGCGACGTGGGTATTTACATTGCCAGTCTAGCTCCACTGCTCTGACTAATATGGCTGCCATCTGGACCTGCTCCCTGACTTCACCAAGAGACAAAACATGACGAGAATACCACAGACAGAAAGCTCCAGTCACCGCCTGTAGAGGCTGCGGGTGGAGAAATATCACCATAGAGCGCTGCTGGGGTTCAAATAAATCATTTAGATTTATTCAGAAGGAATTAGGGTTCAAAGAGAGATCCCATGCCACGGTGAGTCAAATTTTTCATCCGTTGAGGATACTATCTCCATAAAAAAAGAAAAACACTCTGATATTTTAATGATGAATAATGTTAAAAATTACAAAAACCTTCAAAAAGAACAGAGCTAACATCTGACAGCTAGGTCATGACAGGGTATAAAGTACAGTGGTTGGTTAAAAAAAGGAAAAGAAAAAGGCAAGCAGACAGTGCATGATGAGATTTTACCACCGATCATCTGTTGCCAACAAACATCTGATGACGCCATTGATTATTGATGTTTAATTTGTTAGTTTTGGTCTTCAGATTAACACAATCATCACCATTTTACAGTTTTTTTTATAATTTATTTTTTGGACATTTTGTGCTTTTATTGATGGGAGAGAAGGACAATGGACAGTCTTTTGAAAAGAGGTGAGAGAGTAGGGGAAGACACCCTGCAAACTGGCCACAGGCTGCATTTGAACCCGGGCTGGCAGAAGCATGTACATGGGACGTGCCTGGTTGCTAACCACTCCGCCAAACCAGCACCCCATAGTTTACTTAAATAATGGGTTTTTGAAAACAGCCTTAGGTCTTTGTGTGCCCCTCAAATGTATCCTTTAGTAACATAAACACATACACTTGCAGGTACCTCTAGCTTAAATCTCCATGATTTTGACCTTTGACAAGTGACCTTCAGTATCTAGTTAGGTCATCCTTGAATCCAGGTGTTCATGTGCTTAGTTTAGTAAAATATGTTACAAAAATTCCCCAAGGGGATGCATGGCAGCACAGCAACTGGTGCATTTGCCTTATAGCAAGAAGTTTGCTGGTTCGATCACTGAGTCCGTCCGGGTCTTTCCGTATGAGTTTGGATGTTCTCCCTGTGCATGTTGTGCATGTGAGGGTTCTCTTTGGGCACTCCAGCTTCCTCCCACAGGCAAAAAACATGTTCACTAGGTTAAAGGTGACACTTGGGCCTTGTTTACATTCGGGTTTTCACTTCATATTTGATATTCAATTAACTGTTTGAATATGGGGATAAATATCTGTAACCAAATCGTAAATAAATATTCAAATGTGAAATATTGAGTGTAGCCGCACATCAGGGCGCCTGGAGCAGTGGACTGTTCCGTCCAACAGAGGGCGCTGTGAGTGCAGCTTGACTGTCAGACACATCTGCTGCTCTCTTGACCTCAGTAAACAAAGACTTTCCACTCCGAGCAGACATTAACAGCACCAAATCATCTGAGGAGAGCTGTGTGGAGGTATTTTTTGTTCTACACCGTTGATAGCAAACTTAAAATCAAAGACCAGGCGGTGTGTTATGTAAAATGCAGTTTACTCACTCGTCCTCCACATCGAATTTGCCAGCTCAGCCATGGGCTTTAATTCAAGAGTTTAACCCTGTGTGACTGTTTTTTTCAACAGGGTCTTTACCGAAGGGGCGCATAATAGAGTCTCTGTCCCTTACTACAGGGTTGAGGAGGGGGATTTGAATGTCTTTGATTATTTTGGTGCATGTTCGAAAACCGTTCCAGTTTGATTTTTAGGAAAAGTGACAGCTTAATGCTAAGGCCACACCGGATGCGAATTGACAAATTTAAACATGCATAACGCCCGAGGCTGGATGCTGGACAATTTTTTTTTTTTCTTTTTGCTGGACAATTTTGACAAGGTGAGGGGCGACGCGCGTCACTGCGCAGGCGCAGTATAGAGCTGGAGCTTGTCGGACTCAGTGATGACCCGTGCAGGCAAATCCAAATCTGGAAACGAATATTTACAGTCTCCTCAGGGACTTTCACCCAAGCCTGCTCTTTTTTGTTCAGGTCTCTGTAGAGTACACACGTTGAATCGTATAGCTCCGGATGATAGCAAACAGCACATATAAACCTCTCCTCCATCTTTCTGAGGGGTTTGAGCAGGAGCAGGAGGCCGGGGCGTCACACGTCATCAAATCAATGACGTTGGGGGGGAATGTCATCGCTGATTGGCTGCCGCGCCACAGCGTCATGCGAATTTGCGTCGAAAGTTCAATATTTTCAACTCTAGCATCGAGGTGCCTGACGCCCCAAACGCGCCGCGCCAAACGCATCTGACGCTCCAAACGAGCCGCGCCAAACGCATCCGACGCGCCGCCCGGGGCGAATCTGCATCCAAACGTGCCTTTGCATTGACTTTGTATGTAATCTAGACGCGCGTCTTTGCGAATTCGCGGCCGGTGTGGCCACATCATTAGTTTATATCGAGACACTGTGACCTTAAACGTAAAGGTTTTTCCTTTGCTTATTCAAACTCGATCCGCGTTCAGATGAAGATGCTTGAAACGAATGAAACCACAGTAGTGTGCACGCTAGTCCAGTAGATGACAATGTAGGTTTGCAGAGAAACAGCCGTGTTACAACACACGTACAAAGAAGAAAACTTTTCACAAACAACAATGGTGAGTGGACGCACAAAGACGCAGGAGTTTCTTGTCTGGATAGTTTTGTCTGGATAACATACCGAGCACAGTAAGCAGCACACACGTTACTCACTAGACGGCCAAAGCTGTTGTTGTTCCTGGTATGTGTGCGACGCCTTCATGAGAAAGAGTACTGCGAAAGCGGTGACGTCAGCATTTCACCCTGAAACACTACGACTCCGGTTTACACGGAGCTGCATGGTGAGTGTATTCAAAACTCTCCACCCTGGACCCTGGTTTCAAAGGTTTGTGGATTCAAGCACTCCGTGAACTGTTCCCATATAAACACAAGGCCAAAACACAATGAAACTCTTTGGATTTGCCCATGTTAGGCCTCACGTAAACAGCCCCTCTGGCATGAGTATGAGCCTGAATGGTTGTTTGTCTCTGCATGTGGTCCTGTGATTGGCTGGTGACCAGACTAGGGTATACCCTGGCCCTCACCCATGACAGCTGGGATAGACTCCAGTGTCCCGAGACCCCAAAAGGCATATGGCATAGATAATAGGTTTGATAGGAAATCCCCCAAGCAATATTGAGCTCTCCTGTTTAGAACACACAATATTTTAAGACCGAAAAATACGGTTAATGTTGATGAAGAATGGACTCTCCAGGATCTATTCTCCTGCACAGAGCACGAGTTGGCAGTGTCCCTGAGTCCTGGCACTTGCAAGAGGAGGGGGAGTTAAATGGCTCAGAATAATGAAAAAACAGTGGAGTGGTTTTACATGATTTATTAAATATCAGCATTAAAGTGCTACAAAGTATTTAATAAACAAAACCAAACCATTAAATGTTGCCATATTGTGTACAAAGCATTTTCTGACTTCACTTACTGGTATTAAATCCAAGAATAAAATGCTGGTATTGTGACAGCCCTACTAAAACCCACGCATTTGGATCATAAAATGCAGCATATAGAGAGCCATCCAAGTGTTACAGAGGATTTCTCTTCCTTTATTTCCTGGCTGTATTTCTCCCCGCACTCCTTCCCGTTAACCTTTCACACTCCATGAGGTGCTGTAACATTTGGTTCTTGTTCTAACGTGTTCAGTCTGTCTGGCCATTTTAATGATTTCCTGCTTAATCCGTGTGAGCGTTCAGCAAACTACTCTCCAGCCAGAAAAGGTCACATGCATGCAGTGTTATTGGAAAAGGTTCAAGGCTTTAAAGAAATATCACTTCACAGAGTTTCTCACTTGTGTTCATTTGTTCGGACCACAAATGTGCTGTTTTTCTCCCGGGGTGTTTGCTGACTCACTGAAGCCATAACAGAGATTTTGTTTTCCACATTAATCAAGATGTTTGGGTGATTTTCTTTTGCTGTCAGGTCTGTGGTGGAAAGTACTGAACATGGTTGTACTTTTAATTTCATCACTTACTGGTGCTTTTAAGCTGAAGGTTGCATGACAGTATGCTATCTCAAAACAGTTTTCAGCTTACCCGGAACAAGCAAAGAGGTGGAGCCACAAACCGTCAGTCAGAAGTCTCATGCCCGACAGAAATCACAAGTAGACATGCTATTCAGGGCAAAACATTATTTTGTGTGTACTGAAAAACATGTTTACTAAGGTTGTGAAAATGGGCATATAAACTTCTATTAATGGCACCACAAGAATCTGAGTAATACAGGATGAAGTCAGAACAAAATTAATACATTTTGTTTTTGTCTCATCATTTGGATCTTCATTCTAACATCTTTATTTTAATGCTCAAAATGGCAGTGCTAAAAGTGTAGGAAATAGTTGGAGAGGCATACAGCTAAGCCATCAAAGTAGATGATAAAATGACAGCTTTCTAAATAAAAAAAGTAGTTATATTTACATTTGACTGATTATAATGAAGCAGTGTGTTAAACAGTGGTTTAAGTGTCTGCCCGTAATGAAAGCAACAACCGTTGAGACAGGAAAAAGTTTCGGATTAAACTAATAAAGCAAAAATGAGAGGCAGTGAGTTGTTTCTTTTCCTTTATGTACTGTCTATGTTGTATTCTGAACCAGTGCCAAAACAAAGCAGCTCAGTGGCAGAAAAGTAAATTGTTGTAAATATGTTTGGTTCAGCATCCAGTCCTGTTAGGCTGTTTTCTTGTTCTTACCTTAAACTCTTTAAATTACACAGTGCTGTGGTGGCCCCATCTATAACGATATATCACCCTGGCTTCCTGCTCTTCTTGCAACTGACAGAAGTATCAGCACTCGTAATAAAGTCCATGACTTTTGTTAAAGTTCAAACAGCAGTAACAGAGCAGATGTGTTTGTCACAAGGCTTTTGTCAGCGTTTGTAATACTGGTGTGTGTGTGACTATCAAAAAGGATTAGCACTAAGTGACCAGGCAGGTCAACAATCAGCAAAGAACAGAGAAGATACACATCCAAAATAATGGAGAATACTGCTAATTTAAATTAATAACAACACACTACAACACACAACACACGATTGTAAATAAGTAAACTACAGGCTGTAAATCAACCCAAAAACTGAAAACTCAATTAAAATGTATTACATTACGTTTAAAGTGAATATATTTTCTCATATTGTGATTACTTTCTTGGGTAAAATGCAAACAAATTGACAAGCAATGCCATCACAAAATTCCAACTCCCACTGAAAAATGAAAGCAGCTAGAAAATTAGAAATAAAGTTAATAAAGTGTTGACATTTGAAGATAATTAAATAACCATCCCAAGATGATAATGTTATCAGATGTCTAGGTAATCTCTCTTTATAGAAAAGAATCTTTCTGTAGTGTTCCAGCTCTGATCTCAGTCACCGTGGCTAATGCCATGAATCTCATATAACCCCACTTCAAAAATCCTGTAGTTTCCCTTTAATAATTCTGCCGTGTCATATCATAACTGACCAAGTAGGTCACATTCTCAAAGCTTTTACACTTAATTTTATGCTTCACTTCAAATTTCATTATTTGATGAAGTACTTTCTGGTGTCCTTTGTTCCCTATTTCTCTTGATTAAGAATGAAAAAAATAAAAGTTGTCAAACATTTCTCTTTACATTTTTTGATGACATATTGGAAAAAGTTGGGCAAAAAATAACATACAGAAATCAAAACAGACAAGGAGCTGGACAGAAGAATAGGGATAAAAAATTGAGTGGAGTTTTAGATTTCGATGAAATACGCTTTCATTTGTCCTCATCTTCACCACATTTTTTAACACTTGTGTAAAGTTGCAGTTATTCCATTGAAAGTATTTGCAGGTGAATTATGTTTAAAATCATAGTCAGGCATTTAGCTTGCTGTTTATAGAGGTGATGACATTCGTAGAGTCTATGATTTGAAGAATTCCAGTAATACCTCCTGAGGTGCGTCCCTCAGGCAGCGTTTTTGATAAACAATCATGTGCTGCTCGGGTGTAACTGCAGATAAAGGCACTTCACTGTCCCTCCTTTCTCCTACTGTCCCATAATGCATCTGTGTGATCAATGAGACTCTTGGCTTTGCTCTTATCCCTCTGTTCTCCTCAGTAATCAGCTCTAAGATGTGATCAGAGACGTTCGCCTGTCCTGTCCTCGTCTCATGTCAAACAGGACCAAAGTATTCTCTCTGTCATTTTTGACAGGCCTGTGATGGCGGGCCTGAGACGGGGGCTTTGTCCCAGCGTGATATTTATCTTTGAAATTGAAGACTTAGACCTACAAGCCACCACTTCACCAGCCTCATACCCTCTGGCTTTTCTCATCGACATCCTTCAGAGGAAGATGAAAGATTTTTACCTGTTCTCCGCTGTCTTTGTGGTTTTAAGACTAGAACTCACATAAATATGCAACATTTTAGTTATTGTAATAAAAGAAGTGGTTTTACTCAAAAAGATAGAGCTGGAAGTGGCACCAGGTGAAACCAAAATTAAGTGGCAATAGCAATGAACTAAACCTGAAAATATTTCTTTTATCTTAGAGGCCATTTCCAGACATTTAACAGAGGATAAATATTCATCTGAAACTCAAGCTGCCAGGCAAAATCTAAGCTTACGTCAGGAGCACATGACCTGACAGCTCCTTTTGATTTCTTTTGGTCAAACACTGACGCACCCATAAGTGATGTAGTAGAGTTTTGCTTCTTTTTTTTGCTTTTATTAACCCCGTTCTTTTAAGGTTTTGTGAAGTTGAGTTACTTAATTCAAGCAAAGACATATTTAACATAACTTATTGAAGCACAAAACAATTATTTCTTTTTTTAAATCATTTTTTGTTATTGCCTTTTTTGAGGATGTTACCCTCCTCTTTTTAGAACTGTATGTCCCTTTATATAGTGATATTAATATTTTTGAGGCCACTTTGAATCAGACCATTTGCTGTATACGATACATTAAGTCAAACACAGACGGGGTACAGTATGTTGGATTCATTTAATAAATTGACAGACAGTTACTGCCACCCTTGTGTGCCCCCCTTTAATAAAGAAAATCACTAAATCCTTGCATATATAAAATATCTGAGACTTGAGTTCCTTTTGTAACCTGCAGATCCTTCATTAGGCTGATTCTATTTTTACATATTCTGAGCTCTGTGAATTTTCCCTGCTGCCACCTGGATGTCATTTTGTTCTATCTTTCTGTAAAACCAACCTCTCTTCTTAATTGTTCATCCCCTCTGCAGTCAGATGACTCAATGCTCCTTTGGTTTTATATATTTTTATACTTTCCACTAACTACTTCCTGCTAGGACTTTTATTTTATCTACTACACATTCTTTTATTGGACTTGTGTTTTTTTATTATGTTTTATTTATTTGTTTACCATCTTTTTTCAATACTGGTTATTCTTGAATAATTTATTTACATCAGGGTTTGATTTAGGCCTTGTGTCTTCCTTAGCTTCCTCTGTTTCTTGCATGTTACCTTGTTTTGTTTTAGTTTTTGCATACAAGCTGCTACAAACAAATTAACCCTTAAGTAGCATTAATACAATTGTGCAGATTGAATGGAATTAAACTGGGTAGATCTTAACTTTTGTCCGTAACGTGTCCAAAAATGCTACAACTAAGCTGGAGCCCATTTATGAGGCCTTACATGGGGCCCAGTCATGTCTGTAGGAGGCCCTGCTGCCAAACCATTTCTGAAATTGGCAAATTACTTAAGAAATGTGAAAACAACCGGACTGTGCAAAGTTAAGAAATTCTTTACAAAGTCCGGGATCTGCATCAACATTCAGATCACTATGAATATCTACCCACTTTGCCAGTACTGTGATCTAGGGATGTAACGGTTACCGGTAAAATGGTAAACCGCGGTAAAATTTCCCATGATAATCATTACCATGGGACATTTTACCAGTGATGCTGCTCTTTGACTGGAAAAGCCGGTGGAGCAGCCTCATGGAAGACGCGCATGCGCAGTTTGCATTGTTTGTATTTGTATTTTGTTTGTGTATTTGCCATATTTCGTATAGATCGTCTTTTTCTGTCATAGTTCTTGTTTTATGGTTTTAATCGATCGCAATTTGTAAATATTAGAGATATGTCAGGGAGAGTGGAGACCAGAGGAGAGTCATGAAGGGTGCTAGCTGCTTCAGGGACTATCGTCAGTTTAAAAAAAAAGAGGCCTGGACATAGTCTAAAATAAGAAGCTGTAACGTGGACACTAATGCTGTCGGCAAACTAAAATGTGTGTGTGTATGTAAAATAGGTCAAGATTATTTTTTGTCATCTCAAAACTTTGAACATGTTCATTCAGTTGTTTATGAGGAGAATCCTGTTTAAAGTTAAAACCTGTTTTTTCTTTAATCACACACTGTTCAAGCATTTATAACATAATAATGACAAATACTTGCAAGAATTGTTTACTTTTTCCTCTTGAAAGAAGGGGAAAAAGTACTCAAAGGGCACTTCTTGACAAATTTATGGACAAAAAAGACAAAAGAACTGTTGTGATTATAATATTAAAGAGGTTAAATGATTTCAACTGTGTGTAAAAGTACTTTTTGAATATTTTGAGCACACTGCAACAATACGGTGATAATAATGATAACCGTGATAATTTTGGTCACAATAACCGTGATACAAAATTTTCAGATTGTTACATCCCTTCTATGACCAACATTCCTTAAAATTATCAGCAAAATCAGTTGAAAAATGTTTCTGATTATTTGCAAAGATGTGAAAAATTGCACTATTTTTCAACAAACAAATCCTTAAAATGACTTGACCAGCATTCGGACTTGGAACACCAAAATTTGAGCCCTTCTTCCTTGTGCCATGGCCAACATTCCCTGGAAATTTTGTTAAAATTCATGGGGTACATTTTGAGTTTTTCGGCTCACAAAACATCAAATCATTGGTAGTAATTAATATGGTATTTTTTCTGTATCACTCAGCCTGAAAAGGAAAGACTTATCCAATGAACCAAAGTCAGAAAAAGAAAGTAAACACTCCAGTAAGACTCCTGATCACTCTCAGATTTTTAATACAGATGTCCTTACAATAAATGAAATTCAGTTTTTCCAGCAGCAGAATAGTGGGATTCCTCCCTTTTAAAGCAGCTTTTAAAATGGCTGGCAATCATATTCGCTCAGCCTGACAGACATTCCTCTGACAGCACTGGGGAGCGTTTTCCTGTTGCTCACAGACGGTTCAAGGTTAATTGATGTATATTATGAAATATTGATAACAAAATGATCACTTACTGCTCCGAGTGAGGACCGTCTCACGTTTTGCATGTTAAGCAAGCGTCTGGTGGATTTGCGCTGTGCGATAAGGAAATGATGGTGCTGTCCCCCTCAAGTTAGTCATTTGCACATTTCAGAAGTGGGTTAATGAGTGCCGCTTAATGGGAAAAGTTTCCTCTTCCCTCAAGAAGCACAATGTAATTATTTGATTTATGAGTGGCTGGAGGAGGAACGCAGCAGCCGATCACTCTTGGAGCCTCAGAGGGCCTCGGATAGGAGAGTTAGACAGATGATCAACCTCTGTTTCCTCCATCTTTTATCATCATTACTGCAGCACCCTGAAGAAACATGCTGTAATATGTAAAAGATCTGTATTTGTTTAATTCCCGCGCATCATGCAGAACAGACAAATTACATGCAGAACAAATCCAAACTGTTTTCTGAGCATTATATTAATACTCAATACATGGATTCTCTCTTGTTTAATCATCTAAACCAAAGGATTGCATTATTACAAGAGGAGTGGAGAATAAAATTAATCACCCCATGATGAGGAACGCAGTTATAGCTTTGTTTTTTTTATCCGCGCTTGTTGCAGTTGTAAGAAGGGTAATCTTCTTGTCACAGTAATCCAGCTTTTGGAGCAGACAGAAATGCCTCTCTCTTCATTCTTGAGGTGGCAGTGTCTGCAGGAGAGGGGATTAGCTGACGGCGCAAGTCTGAGAAACGCAACAGAAGAGCAGAAATGGAAAAAAAACATGCTTTTACTCTTCTGTAGATGCAGCAACTTCAATTTTCCCCTTCCATCCAAAGCCTGACGAATTCCAGCCACCTTCTGCCAACTGGCGAAAGTCGTGGTACAGCAAGTAGCGATCTTGCATCACAACAAGATGATTGCTAGTTTGACTCCCAAGCTGTGTTCAAAATCGCCCACTATCATGTTATAGTACACTATGTAGTGTGTTCGCCATTTTGTAGTGTTGTTCGAATTCTCAGCAGTTAATTTCATCCACTATATAGTGCACTACAAAATACCCACAATGCACAGCAAAAGTGAGCATACATACGATGTACCCTATATTGTACTCCCGTATACCACAATGCAATGCGGTCGTGTTTTTCCATAGAAGAAGAAGAGAATAAACGTTGTTAGGCGCTGCTTTCATTCATAAATGTAAAAAAACGTTAAAGTATCTTTGAAACGTTCGTAGCGTAGCTCTTTAACGTCTTTTAGCGGCTGTAAACAGCTTCAAAATTTGCTACTTATCCTCCAGAGTGCCCGGTTTGTTTACGTGAATTTTGGTGCGTCCACTTCCGTCACAAGGATATCCGGCTCATCAGCTGACGCTACGACGTTTAGAAAATTTCAGTGTAGTGTCTGAAATGTCGTTTGGTCATTCCCAATATAGTCCACTATATCATTTACACTACATAGGGGATAGTGAGTGAGTGAATGAGTGGACGGTTTCGAACACAGCTCCAGAGTCAGTTGAGGCCATTGTGTGGTGTTCTCTTATTAAGAGGCGGGAGCTGCAGATGTGACAACAGCAGGAAGTGACTGCATGTTAGAAAACAATGGTGGCTTCTGAGGCGGTCTCTCTGCATGTGTCAATATCTGCAGTTTTAACAGAAATGGACTCAGTTTCTTTTTAGAAGAGGGGCAAAGAACATCACTTTAATCTTTTCATACGGGAAAAAAAATGTTTTTGCTCTTCTACCGGGCTGTTTCGGTAAGAGTTTGATCTACCGATTGGCTCCTCTGGTCCTGAAAAGATGGGAAGGAATCCAAACCCCATTGTGATCATCATGTCTCCCCTGTCATCGGAGAAGCTGGGAGCCTGGGTATCACTGCTGGGAAACTTAGAGAGAATTAGAAAATCCTCCACGGATGATGCCTGTTATATGGTAGGAAAAATATGCTCTCCTCAGAAGTTTACCAGGAGAGCTTGGTGGTGTGTCACATAAGAAGTATATGATACATCTGTGTGATATAATTTAATGTGGAATGATTGTCTAAGGACTTAACCGTAGTTCAAGCCAACAACAGGGTCAAGCTACTACGTCACACTGTGGCTTGATATGGATTGGTCTGTGATGAGTGTGACTGGCATAACAATCATCCAATCACCAGCTGCAGCTGTTTTTGCAGGTTCTGCCCTCTTGAAAACATTTTTAAAGGTGCGTTAACACCGGGCGCTACTTGTACTACCTTGGCGATCACTCTCCATTCATAGTCAATGTACAGCCGTGATGGGGCGGGGCTAACCCTCCCGCGATGCGACAGCCGCGTACAAGATGATCACTTCACTCGTCGCACGATGTCAAAGTTAAAAAAAAGTTGATCTATTCAGGCGATGTCATGTGTGGCTGTGCGGCAACAGCCAATCAGAGGTGTGTGTATGTGTGATGGTGCCCATGACAGACAGTTATTCATCCGGACTACAGGGCGGATGAGTTCCGTCTAGGCGGAACTAATGTCCGTGAGGACATTAGTTCTGCCTAGACGGACCGCGGTAAACTCACAGATGCTGCTGTTGCAGGGCATCAGCTGCAGTGTTTTGTGGTTGATAAGTGAGTGAAAAGTATACAGCTGGAATAATGTCCGCGTATACATCCTATTATATGATATATGAAATGATCGCGGTGAAACTCGAGCAGATGTGATGTCACCGAGCGACGGCTGATGGCAGCGGTTACCAAAATGAGGTATTTATGGACGTGCAACGCTATGTCAGTGGGCGACGCGATTTTGGTAGCTGGGTCGCTTGCGGTGTGAACGCAGCATAAGGGCTCTCTCCCAGAAGGACAAGTGAAATATTACCGTGGCGGATATAGGGAACTGTCTGTCTGGCCTGTCAGGTTACTGATTTCCTGCTGTTTTTTTATGGGGATGCAGATATATATCTTTTTGTGGGGATAGAATAAAAAAGCTTGTGCAGCAGCCCCACATAGTGGTTGATGTGAGCTAACACTTTCCCCCTCATGTCTAGATGCTTGTCACGTGTCTTAAAGGCTATCACCTTGTTCATAACTTTAATTTTTTATTAAACTGCATTTTGAGCTCATGACTGTTTCTGTTTGTAACTTTTTCATCATTGTCATTACCGTTTATAGAGTTTTTTGCATTTACGTGTGCAATAATTTATTTTCCAAACACATCCTGAGAACATATTGGTCTATTTCTGTCTGAGAGTTTTGCTCAGTTGTTTTTTTAATAATGCTGAGTGAATATGCTGCATGTCCAGAAGCATAATTGCATGCAGAGGTAAGAGGTTGTGCTGCACTTTGTCAATGTGTGCCTCGGTGAATGAGTTCATTCCGGGATCACTTACTGGGATTAGAAAGAGCGTTGATGTGCAGGGAGAACGAAAAGGGAAAAATAAAAGGACAAACCATTTCATCTGCAGGCTGAGTCTAAGTGCCCTTTAATGAGAGGCTGCCAATCAAATAAATGAAATAATCGCTCCGGCTTAATTAAAATTATTCATTGCCTAATGTGTGGAGGATACATTGTGTTTGCCCTCTCTGTGTAAAAATTGATTTCCAATATTGTCCAGATGGTCTCATGAATCAGAGAAATAAAACAAACACATAGTAAATATAACTACCCCCTACATGACTTAAAATGTGCCACAAAGACGTAGGCGAGTCTAAACTTATAACTGGAATCATCTCAGCTCCGTGCACACAGGAGACTGAGGCTTTGCTCCCTCACAGTGCTGTTTCAAGATTTGACATTAAAGCTTCTGTGATTTTTATCGTTCACAGTGAATGATCAAGAGGCCTGTTGGGGACTCGGGATGTTCCGTATCCAGGCTGTAATTTGTTTATTTGTCTTTAAAAGTCAGCTTTTCCCAGCTGGCTTTCATATGATTTCTGGTGCCAGCCTCAAGCAACACTTGAGGAACTGCAGTTAGAGGCACTACTGCATTGTTTTAATCATTCAACACAGGAGTTTGCTGCTTAACAACACTGTGCTGCTCTGTGAATTGATGCAAATGTTACACCATGGCAGAATAAACATTTGAAGGTGTAATAATGGCAGAGCTTTGCTGCAGCACTTTTTCTTTAGAAGGTATAGAAAACACTCTAACGGTCTGTTACCACTTCAGTAATTATCGCTAACTTTTTTACATAATAATGGCCACATGAGACATTAAACAGATGTTTTTACATGTCGATCTGTATGTTAAGACAATGGGAAGTGCCCTTTGAGTTGGACTGTGATTTCTGGTTTGACCTGAGTGTGTTGACAACTCATACTGCTTGTATAAAAAAGGCAACAAAAACTTATAATTTCCTGTGCTTGAATTAGAGCTCATACATAAAACTTGTTCAAATTAACCTCTTGTTTAGGTCTTGATATGTACTCTCTGTATCCTTATATAGTCCGGAGTAGACCATACAGTTTTCTCATTGATTTGTACCCTGACTTTCCCTCAGCATCAAACAGACCTCCCATGGTTTGTGCTCTCTTCTTTCGGACATCTTTCAAGGTGGCCTCGAGTTTCTGTTTGCCCTTTTCCTCAGAAAGTGCTGCTCCACTGACCCTTGGGTTGCTTTTTGTCACAGCATGTGGGAGGAAAATATAGGAAGGGGTCGAGCAAATCATTTCTTTAGCTTTCATTCCTTTCACAGGTTCTTTGTAACCCTCGATGAAACCCCCTCTGACCTTCGGCTGTAGCTCAGACATCCAGATTCTGTTTGCCTCAAGCATCGACACGTCAGGTCAGAGTTGTTGTCCTCACACAGAACAATAAAGTTGTTATCTAAAGTTTTGTTATGAAGACTAAAATACAGATTTTTCTGGTTTGAGGGAGGAAAACTGATTTCAGGCAACGTATACAGAATTTAAATGAGGACAATTATCATTTTGTTTGTGGTCAGTTTCAATTAATGCAAAGAATACCAAGTTTTTTGAAATATCTTGTATTTTATTGTTTTTTGATAGACCTGCTTGATTAAATAGACACTTCTCAGAGTGAGGGACAGGCATATTTTGGCATATTTCTATCTTTAAAAACTGTCATCAAGATTATGTTATTCTCTTGCTGTAATACAGCTCAAAATGCTGATATCGGTATCGGCAAGTACTGGAGTCCAGGCACCATCCGATACCACGTAATTCATTTAATTAGTAATCTTACTGTTTAGCACCATTCAACTCATGAATGGTCTCATGACATAGACGCAGACACAATAGACCAGGTGTATCAGAGCTGGTTGACATGAGGCTAGGAGCTAAGCTAACTAGCACGATCATGCTACATCATTGCTGTATTTATTCATGTTTTACAAAGGGTTTAACCTGAGTCAGACCTTACCACAATGATACTCATATCTCAATCATGCAGGCATAGTATGATTTATATTTTTTTAACATACTGGTGTCCGATTGGTACTTGACATTGGCTGTTCCCACAGCTCAAGTATTGGAATTGGTATCGAAAGGGAAAAATGGTATTGGAACATCTCTAAATTTGAATGTGCTATCCTTTGAGCTGCTTTTCATAAAAACAACAAAAACCAAAGACAGTCAATTTCTGTTCTTGTAATTTGAGGACAAGGTTGTCTGCTTACACGTGCACCTTCAATAGGACCCTGGGAGCATCATCTTTTGCCTCTGTCTATATCTTGTGCCTCGTGCAAAGCATTTTGCCATTCAGCTCAGGTAACCCTCCTATTTTCCAACTGACACACGTCATTTTTACACCCAGCACAGATTGTTTGGATAGTAAAGAACATGAATCCCAGCAGCAAAATCCCCCCAAAAAACAATGGTTATTTTGCACACTACAAATAAATCATACATTAACTAAATAAAGACAAACTGATTGTAGCATAGAGTGCCTTCATTTGCTTTGCTATCTTCTCTGTTTCAGTGTCTTATTTATAGAATATTTATTAAAAAAAAACATTAAGTCCTTGAAAGTTCCTCAGCTTTGTGCTGTTTGCTCTTGTTCCTAGTCTGAAAATAGACAGAACCACCAGCATCTCTTCTCTGCTGTACAGAGAGTCAGTCTCATCGTGACCATGGCCCATGACATCCTTACTCCCTTGAAATCTAATGGACCACCCTAGATTTTTTTTACAATGAGTGACTGTTAACCTTGTCAAGCCAATAAACATTGATTGAGTTTAATTACTTAAATACACCGATGGCAGTTGTATCAATGCAGTCCAGACATCCTGAAATTTGTTTCTGTTCTTGGCCCTTATTGAAAAAAGTTTCGACACCCCTGTTGAGATATTCAAAGGACACTTTAAAATAATACAGACCATCATCTGCAAAGATAACAAAACATTTCCATAATGCTTGATCCAAAGATTGTCCAACAGCTGACATACTCTGCAGCTTAATACCACAGCATTTGTAAATAAAGCTGAATTACTTTTTAGATTTGTTTTGGGGATTTTTTGGTGCTTTATTGAGAAAAGACGGAGAGAGAATAGCATGTGTAATCAGATGGACAGAACAAAGGAACAACATGTAAATAAAATTCCCTTGCTGGATCTAAACGAGGGCTATCTGCTTTGAGAACCACAGCCTTTGCACATGGGATGCATGGACACAACACTAGCTTATTGATCCCTCAGAAAATGCATATTTCATGGAATAGAGCACTGAATACTAGTATCTGAGGTCCAGTGGTTTGGATCCTTTGGAGTAGAAGACAGAGAGGCAGCGTTTTTTGGTTAGTTTCTTTATATCCAAGCTGCCCAGTGTATTTGTTGCAAAAGAGTGTACAACCAAAGATTCAAGCAAAGACTCTGAGTGCATAATGCTGACAGCCTACCAGCCAAAGTGGTGGTGTAACTGGACGTTTTCTGAAGTTGTGGGAATGCTTTAGTGAAATACAACTTAATCAGTGTTGTCCTGATTTTTTTTATCACGATTGTGCTGTATCTTGTAAGAAAAACTCAGACTGCCACACCCCAAACTAGTGTGCTATGAGCATTTACAACACATGCTGCTTGTTGTCAATATAGGACCACAAGCCTTCCTCCCTTTTTTCGGCAGGATGATAGTTCGCACATTTAGCAGAGGCTGCAAAACTAAAACAGACAAAGACTCAGACCTGCTGGTTCACTCTATACTGTTCTTGCTAAAGAGGGGAGGACAGCAGCTCTCTCCTCCTCTTTCCTTCTCTCCCTTCCTCTGTTTTTCTTTGCCTCTCTGTCTCCCTCTCTCTCTTCTTTTCTCCTCCTGGCAGGACTCCAGATGAGTTAGTGCTCTAGGCACTCAGTCTCTGGTTGTTCCACCTTCACACACAAAAAAAGAAATGCTGTGAATTATTGGAGAGGGATGGACTGCCAAGCACAAAAACTGTAGAATATGTGAGTGATCCCAAACTTTTTCTTGTATCCTGCTGTGACCAAGAGCAGCATGAGGGTCTGCAGTGTGGGATTGTCTAAGCTGAAGGGCAAACAGAAACCTGAGGCAGCATCTGACAGCAGAAAACACCAAGCCACAGGGCGTCCACGAAGGTGTGAGAGACTGTGACTGTGAATACGATTCAGAGATTTTTAAAGAAGGAGTCTGCACAGTGTATCAGGAACAGAATCTGGACTGTGCTGCAGTGTATTAGTGTGTGACCTCTGAATACACAGACTGAATTCAAACAGTGTATTGACATTTAAAAGTGTCCACCTTCGACTGGTGCTCATGTTCTCCACTACCATAAGTGAGCTTTAGTGAACTGGATCCTGCTTTATGAAAAAGAATTCTTTGTATAACTTCTCATCTGCTAAGCAGATCATCCCTTTTGAGCTCTAGTTGAAGGAGACTGAATTGCATTTACATTATCGAGCCTTACCTCAAGATCAACATTTTTTCTTGAACCTGTCACCATTAAAAAAAACAAGTTTGATAAAACATAATACATTCTGGGGTTCCCTGATTGTGGGCTTTTCTGTTGATCGGCTATACATGAGATGAATCAATATCATTTTTAAATAATGTGTGTGTTTTCATGCTTCAGCTGATTTAAATGCCAGTTCAGTATTTGTGAAGTTGGGTTGTATGAGGGAGTTGACAACAATCAATGAAGTGGCTAGAATGGCTCCTAGCAGTGCTGTACCTTTGAGGAGATGACCTGTGAACTTTGCCAAAGTTCACGGCTGTTCACGTCAACAGTCAGTATATACAAGTGATACAGTCATATGTCATGTAACTAAATTTTACATAAAATCAAGCCACATGATTATGTCAGATCATAATGTATTTGATAGTGCTTTATTATTCCTCTAGGCAGTCTCTGTGTTTGGCACTTAGGTTGCAGCAAATTTCTATGTGCTCTCCTGCCAGTGCAAACTGAATCTGATGATCTGCTGTTTAACCATTTGACTGGCATTGTGACCACACGGTTGACTTTTTTTTGACGCTGTATTGCTGTATTAAGACCCTTTGTAAACCTATCTTTGGCTTTTTATCCTCACCCACCTTTGAAAAGTGTATGTAACACTAATTAGATTCACTGGGTAGTGCTGCTATACATAAATATCATTGCCTAAAAACTGTAGAAAAAATGGAAGTGAGCATGTGCTTCACAGCTCCCCAGAAAACTGACAGATCAAGGTTATGGGTTACATTAAGAAAACCTGCTCTCTGCTGTTTATACACACACGCACACACACACATATATATATTTCTATGTTTATTATTTGTGAGTCTTCATAGGACAACCATACTCATCTGACAGACTCCAGGACATCTTTTTTGATAAATGATACTTAGGTTAAGCACCTCTGTGGTAATTACTAAAATGCATTCTAGTCTTTTGACAACAGTATTTCCATAGAACTGGTTAAAGTCACATCACATGTCTGCAAATGATCAACAGTATTTGTCTAATGCTCTGTGTGATTTCATTTCCATTTTTAATTTTTTTGCACTACACATTTGAATAACCTTTAGTTATTAGTGCGACATTATGACAGCATAAAAGTAGCATTAGCCAGACTAACATGTCTTCAGTGTGATTGTCCTTAACAGGGTTGAGATTTTGCATGAATTATTTAAAAAATGTCCTTGCAGATCAATTGCAAGGGTTAAATTTACACTCCAAATACTGTTGAAATTTAAGTTTCATTCATCCCCAGGGATTAAATATGAGCCTAATGATTTTATTGTCCTGTAATAGACAATCAGGGAAATACAAGATTGTTGTCATCTGCTGCGCTGATTTTCATAATCACCCTTGTAAAACCTCTGATCTGTGCACTGCTGAGTGATTATAGACCCGGGCGATAAAAACGGGTCTATTTGTGGAGCAGAGAGTCGGGGACAGAGGGCATGTGAGTCTTCTCTTGTGCTATGTGTGGACAGGCCTAATCTGGATTAGAAAAAGTCCACAAAACAATTCAGTAAAGGAGATCAAAGCTTGTTAAAATGTGTTAGTGAAGAAAATGAATAAGTGCTACAGAAGTTTCAGGGAAAAGAACCTCTGAAATCCCTCTCGGCCCATCTGACATGCAGAAGAGAGATGGCTGTGTTATTGCCCCAGGAGCTGCAGTTATTGCATATTTATTAAACAAATAATTAACATGAGAGTGTGTATGTGTGTGTGTGAGGCTGCCTCAGTGCTTTTTCATTACACCGCTGCGTCTCCCCCCTCACTGGCAGCCATCCAAGGTGTTCCAGCCACCGATCAGGCCCAAGGTGTGAGATGTTGGACAGAGGAGGAGGAGGAGCAGGAAAAGGGGGGAGTAAAGGTGGATTTATTAGCCACAATTAACATCAGGCCATTGTATAAGGCTCCTGCGGACAGTATCAGACAGCTCGCTGAGCAGAACAAGCAGTCCTGTCTCAGAGGTGACACCCATCTAAAGGCAGGGATGTCATGACTGAGCTTCAGATGGTGGTGCTAGCAGACTGTGAGGCCTGGAGGTGCGGGAAGAAGGTCTTTCTGTGCTGCAGTCTGCACTCAGTCATGGATCTACCTCATGATGGGGTATGAATATGTATGCAGGTTAACTGATGGGCCAGACTCTAATTGCAATGGGAGGAGGGGGAGCTTGGAGTGCGATGCTTCATGGGAGCTGTTTCTTGTCTTGGCGTATAGCATATTATGTCTTACAATGTGCAGCCAGGACTCTAGGGGGCCTTGATCCAGCTGATTCTTTTAAGCTCTTTAAATGTTTTTGCTTATTTTTGTCCTTTACATATTGACCTCTCTCAGCTTCTAAACCTGGCTTTTTTAAGTGACTAAGATTTTCTTGTTTTAAAATACATTTTATAGATCTAAAGTTAAGAAATATTTAAATATAGAGTATATGGGACTGTCCAGGGAACTTTTAGAAAATAGAGACAAAATAGTGCCTATCTAGTGGCACTGATTTAGAAATTAAGCTAAGAATTCTTTTAACTGGCTTCTACTATCTATTTCTGAGGAGTGCTGAGTAACATGGACCTAACATCATATTACGATATATTTAAGCTGCTGATCATATGCTGTACGGGACAATTGTTTTTTGAGCATTTACGTTAAAAACAGAGGTACACCTCTCCAGGAGCTGCATGTCCTTGTGTAAAATATGCCATTGATGGCCTTTTTTCAGCACTCTGGTGAGGGGTCTTGCTGAGAAGGATGCAGAAGCACTGGGTTGAGCACTTGACAAGGCACCGCTAGACTGGGGTGGTTAAAGGCCAACAAATTGGTCAGTAGTTTTGTTGTAGAGGGCCAGTTACTTTGCACATAATCGACACACAGTATATCCCAAAGTGCTTCCACATGGTGCTTCTCACACATGGATAGTGGCTGCCAAGAGTCTGTTTCATTAAAGTGTCTTCTTCTTCTGTTGATTTCTGGAAGACAAGATGCATGTTGGGGTCAAGAGAGCAGTTTGGTTGTGCTCGGAGTGCTCTCTGCTGAATCAGGCGGTTCACTGCTCCAGGTGCCTCAATGTGCTGTTTATTTTATATTGTAATGTTCAATTTCAGTTTGAGTTAGTTTTTTTACCCCCTTGCTCAAAAGGATGATTAAATATCTAGTAAAAGGTGACCAAGACTCAATTTAGGGTGCATTTTTGTACAACAAGCATAAAAAATGTGTTTTTGAGTACATGAAACCTTTAATTTACATTATCTGGAGAACTTCGATTTTAGTATTTGAAGCTCTGAAAACTTACAGAGCATGAGTGTCAACAAGTCCTCTTGTTTCTTTAAAAGATCACTGTTAAAATTCTTTCAAGAGGAAATATGCCACACTCGTACAACTAAATCTTTTAGCAGCCTGTTGCAGCAAGAACCACAGAACCATAAATATCCATTGTTTCATTTGAAATGTGCACTGATTAACCTTAAAAAGCCAGTGTTTATGTTCCAGCCCTTTTTCAAGCCATGATCACAATGAGGTTGCTATAACAACTATTTCACCTTTGAATTCCTTCTTTTTACTGATTAAATGCATTTCTGATTTGCTTTGACTAATTTTCTAGCATTGATCTAATTATTTTTGTAGCAGCTTTTGTTGTCCCTCACTTTCACCCTCCTTGCCTCTGCCAATTAGCTTTTAAGCAAATGTGATTATGAAGAATAAATGCTGACGTTCGGCTCCACTAGAGGGTGGCACATCAGTTTACCTCGGGCGAGGCTTTCAAACTCAAAGGAAGGGGGTGGGGGGCAGAGAAAACAGCCTGAATCAAGCTAATTTTCGGGGGGGTGCTTTTGATTTTTGAGTGTTTGCATAAGCACAGTGGAGCATTTCAGATTAAATTCCCTCAAAGCGTGGCAACCATGAAATCGTTTTAATTAGGCCAGCCAACAATCCATTACAGTCTCTGAATAAACTGGACCCTAATGGTGATTAAAACAAACCAATCACCTTTACAGCTGCTTAAAGTCCAAGAAATGCTGCTGGGAGATGCTACTTAGCAAGCTAGAAAAACAACAGTGGTTAGTCTCAAGAGTTAGATATCTTTAGATTTATTGACAGTAGAGTAATTAAAGAAAATTATGACTACAACTAAAGTCAAGTACAAAAGCTACATGTTCAAAACCAATTATTTTGTCTGAAAAGTTGTCTCTAGCTTACTCAGGCAACCAGTGTATGAAAACATCCTCATGACTGCAAGTGCCTCACCTCAATCACACATTAATCACAACCTGGGTAGAATTAAAGTTTGCTTTCATTCACTGTAGCTTCATGCAAGAGGCAGAATCACTGCTTAAAGTTTGCAGGAACAAAGTGAGGCTGAGCTGGCAAGAGCTGGGGCAGCTTTTTAATGCTGTTTTGCTGGGATTTAGTCATTATCATGCATTTAAATGAAACACTGGTGCACCCTGAGGTAAATACATCCTGTGTTGTGCTGAATTGTTTAAAGGACTCCTTACAGAACGATAACAAGCAACATTGGCAGCAGACTCTCTGAGGCTGTGAGTCTTCTTTCAACAGTTCTTTGCTGAAAGCTGAGAATTAAACTACCGTAGTAAACATGGGGAAGTGAAATCCAACATAGTGAAAGCTGAAGGGACAGAGACAGCAACACTGTTGCATAGAAATTTTATATTGTGGGCTTAAATGAATACAGAATTAAAGGCACTTCAAATAGTGCCCTTGGCTTATTTACAAGTGCTACATATTGTATATTCTAAATTTTACCCAAAGGCTCTTAAAAACTCTTAAAACATTATGAAATTATTGCCAATAACACAAGTGTATATCACGAAACACTTTCAAAGCTCACTTAACTAACTTTCCCAAAAAGTGCCCAATCAAAGTGGTGGTGTAGTTGCAAATTAAGTGGCTATTAACAAACTGCTTGCACTGTCTGAAGACCCCACGCTGTTTTTGTGGCTTGTTTTCTCCCACAAATCTTTAAAATAAGCAGAAAAAATAGCACAGCAATGCATAACATTAGTGTCTGTCCCGAGTGTTTCTGAATAGAGAGAGAACTGAGCTGTGATACTGTGGCACACGTTCAGGCTCATACCATATAATTCACACAAACCACTTTAAAAAATTGAACAATCCCTTTAAATACTGACGGTATCAAAACAAATTTTCTTTTAAGTCTGTATGTGAGTAGGTATTTATGTGAAGATGGTAAATTAAGTTGGCACACAACATAAATCCAACACCACATGGTAAAAATGTAATGAGTGTCCCTGGAGAAGTAGCTTTAAATCTTTACTAAATGAAGCAAAATATCATTTCAAAAATGTCCAATTAAAATGACTGTAAACTGAGTCAGCTCAAAGTAACAGTCTTTGGTACGGAGTTTTTAGGCAGAATTTGGCACTTGACTCAAGAACTTGCTTCACTATCCCAGTTAGACTCTTGGGATTCATAGGTTTTAGTATTTCATGTCACATTCCCCTCCCTGAGTCTACAGAATTTTGGAAACTTAAGTGCCATCTAGAGCTCTGCTATTATTCTAGAATTCATTATGTAGCTACAAGTTGATTCAAGCTCAAATAGCTTGAATATAATATGCTTATAAGCGTAATATAATATTAATATAATAATTAAGCTCAAATATAATATGCAGCTGAAGTAGACCCTCTAGATGAAAATTCATGAAGGTCAAGCCTAAAATTCAAATGGCATGGAAGTGACAAACACTCAAATCTGTGCATTATGCCATGAACCAGAAAGTAGTTTAGCTTAGATAAATACGGTAGTCTGAACTTAAAGAGACTGTGAGGAGTTTCTAAGTAATTACAAAAAAGTCTCACTTTTAGATATATGCCTGATCGAAATACACACTTTAAGATGAGTTTTATAGCATCAAAATAGGTTATCTATAAATGCTATTCCTTAGCCTTCTGGTCAGGTCGGACAGGGCTGGACTGGCCTGGATACTCAACTTCAGGAATAAGACAGTTAAAACTAGAGCAAATTTATATCATTTTATTATTTATTTTACACGTCTTAGAGCACCGGGCTGTAAGTAGCGATATATAGCCGGCTACAACTACGATAATAAGTTTTCCAAAAATTGCTTGTTGTCACACATCAAAAACTACCGCTACGTAAGTAGGAGAGACACAGTGCCTGGTCGCTTTGCATCCTGTAAGTTGTTCCAAAAAGAAGTTGGAAAGCAATGCAGAGTTCTGAGGAAGGTCCGAGCTGCATTTACCACAATAAACACACACTTTGGCTTCAGTCACGTCTTTGGTGCGTTCCAGTTGTAGTCAGAAGTAGGAATTTCTGGGTTCCGAGTAGGAAACTGCAACTGGAACGCCCCCTTAAGTCTGAATTTCCTACTGGGAACTCGGTGAAATGCCCCAAGTGTGAACAGTTATTTAGCTCCTGTAATAATCAATTTATTTACACTTCTGACTGGGGTGTGTTGCTCTAGATCAGCTGTATACATAGTATTGTTAGACTTATATTTACAAAAATGCTGCCATAGTGATAATCACATTCTTCATACAACAACGCAGGGCGTGCTAACAACAGCTAACAACAGCTAGCAACAGCCTGGTAGATCGGCATGTTTTTTTCTGACTTCAACTGAAACGCCAATAAGTCAGAGATGATGTCACTTCCATTTCCGAGGTTACTGGAACACCACATTACGACAGTCGGCGCGCGTGCTCATGGGTAGCAGAGTCTTTATTTTGCCGGTAATAGATTCTCCTCATAGCACCTTTAATCAAACTTGACATGTTTGGGGATTTTTATGACTAAGCTTAAATTTCTAACACAGCTCATGTAGAACCTGAAGATGACGATGTACATTTTGTATTAAAATCAAGTACAAAACACAAATGACATATAAATGGTTGAGGCCTTAAATGTTTGCACTATGCCTTGAACAAGATGGAAAAACTTGGTCATAGGTGGTGCAATGTGACAAGTACTATTTAATGAGAGATCCTGACTGAGTAAATTGCCAACTGCGATGAGTGTCGCCCAATGGAAAAAAAAAAGTAACAATCTAATGCTAAAAGACTGTCAATCATATCTGACTTCACCGATTGAAAGAAAAGCATCAAGATGAAACGACAGCTTTGATGGAAAATAAACCGTAATTTTATTAGACATGTATTACGTGTTTCCAGAATAAAAGACCTCCAAAGCAGTGGTTCTGTGGTTAAACATCTGGCATGTGGTGAAGGTCAGATTCTGACTGATGGTCAGATGGATGGACAGCTGCCACTTTCCACACAAAGGTCAATCCGTCAGATCTCAGCACAGACCCTCAGCTCAGATCATTGGTAATAATTGCGTAAGTGCTCACACATTGATATGCATGTGAGCACACAAAATGTTTTAAGCCTTTTTCTCTCATTAAGTCAGCCTGTGTGGGATCACTCTGCTGCGTTGTATAAACTGTGTTTTACTTAGAAATCACATTAAATCATGTCTTACATTTTCAACACACACCAACTTGAACTGTACAGTCCAAAGCAGACATTATTCCTCTGAAGTTATTCATCTAATTGGGTAATGATCCCCCATATTTGTGCTCACGGTGTTCGTCAACATTTAGATATGGAGAGATCCAATTTCCATTTTCATCCCCAAATGTGTACAAATAGCATCATTTCCGCTGACATGAAAGGAGAAATGCTGTTGACACATTTCCTGTTTCCCTCTGTCAACACTGATGCCTCACAGTGAGCCGGATAAAATGTCAGTTTTAATCACAGAAATTAACAATCTTATGTCAACACAGTATTTACACTGCACAAGGATTTTCTTATTGCTGCAGATTGTTTGGGAAAATTGATGAGTTCATAATCTAAAAGGCTCAGCAATCAATGAATACACTTTGAATATTCATTTTTATAATCATTGGGTACTTACTTAAAATAATCAGGAGATTCTGCTGACTAAACTCAAGCACTTAGTAACTGTAAGCACTGCCATGGCCAACGAATAAGTCCTCAGTTTTAATCATTTAGGTAAAGTTAATGGAAAAAATGCTAATTGGACAAATCGGTGCAGTAATGGAAAAGTTCTAATTCAATAATACGCTTCAGATCTTTCAGAGCTGTGAGTTTTGTCAGATGAAAGTTCAGCTAAAAAATATGGTTGGTTTTGACCTTACACTTTTGTTGGAATAGTTTCAGATTTTCTAACATGACATGATTTGCCTAATTTAGCGTCAGATCCATCTCGCCAAGCTCCAGACTGCATTTATTAGCGGCCCTAAAGCACCAGTCACACATTTCCGTTTCTCATGGCGATTGTGCATGATTGTCATAATCATGATAAAACGTGCTTTGGTCGTGGTGTATGCACTACTTGGTCTGCATCAGCCTTGTATAGTCGCGGATGAATGGCAGGGAACATGAAGGGTCCCGACAGTTTTGAACTGGAGAATCACCGCTCTCAGTATAGTGGGATGGAAGCCTAATGCAGTCCTAATGCGAACGGTATTAACGTGGTATGTACGGAGCTCAGTCCAATGTTGTAGCTACCTAATACCATAGCATCACATTTTCTGAATGGTGGAGAAAGCAACCAAAAGTGGGGGGAAATTGCTTTAATCAGGTCTGGGTTGTGCATGTGAAAACAAATATTTCTATCCAGAAATGAATAAGGAGAGCATTTTGCTTAACATTGGGCCTTACTGTAAAAAAAGTTAGTGAAGTTGTTGTGTTTGTTTTCAATTTGGAAAGAGCCAGATGGTGAGAAGTTTGTATAGCCAGGTAACTGCATCAAAGGAAAGTGGAGCTTGAAAAGGAGTTGATTCAAACTTTATCTAAGGCGCCTGACATGATGCAGTGATTTGACATTTGTGTTGTTTACCCAGAATGCGACTCAGTCTGCAGAGACTTCACAGGTTTTTGTCACAGCAGGGAATAATGAAAGCAATAAAGCCACAGTGTTTGTTCTTCTGTGACTCCTGAGATCTTACCCACTCGCTCTGCACACTATAATTGAAATCATCCGTCCATTGTTATAGACGACAGTTTTAATTTACAGAGGTAAGCGAGCTGGGCCTTGACCTTGCTCCACTCTGACATGGATCGCTGACCTGCTACCTTCGGTGGTGCCTTCAATCAACTCGGGAGGGGTTTTCTTTTGGACCAGACTCGTCTTATTTTGGCGAGGCGCTCCTTATTTTCCTCCTGACTCGGTTTTGCTTTGACATCTGCAGCATGAGAAAAGAAAATCTATGTAAACAGTGCTTCAGTCAACAGATCAACACCTCTTTTTGTTCCGACTGACCGGCGGTATCGATTACATAATGCTCAGTCCACTCGGCTGCCTCCCTCCCTCCCTTTGTTGCCTTTATCAGACTGTCTGCACAAAGCCGGTCACTCTCAGTAAAAGAGAAAAGTCCACAAGTGCAATTATGAGCAGAGCAGTGTCTGCAGACGTGATGGGAGACTCACGGCTTGGGTACTCTTAAATCCTGCTTTAAAGCGCCTTTAGTGAAGTGTGAAATACAGTGCATGGACTCCATTATGTACGGCCTCCATTTGCAGGCATGGCTGCGTGGTTTTGAGACGCAGAGACGTGGAGACTGCAGTGGTGTGATGAAGTCACATTCACACACTTTCCTCCTGTAATTGATATTAATTACTTGTCAGCTGCCTCACATTTCATTCTGCACGCTTGACAGCTCGGTGGACTAACAGGAAACTTCAAACTGCAGAGAGTGAGTGCTTCATCATTCATATTCAAACACTTACTTTAAAATGAAGATCCTAGATACATCAGGGGAGATATTGATAACTTCTATGTTAAAACATGTGTTTGTTATTTGAACATAATCAACTAAAAACTGTTAAATCAATAGACATACTCATAGTGACATATGAAACTTGTTTGGGACTTTTTTAATTTGGTAAAGTTGCCTTAGTTTTTGTTTCTAAACCCAAATGTGACCACCTTTGGATGAGGAGGTCAAGCTTGGAATGTGCAAAGGGTTTACAAAGACCAAGTTATTCAGACTCTACGGTCAACACCAATCCATCCATCCATTATCTACGTAGCTCAACCTTTTTCAGTCCTCGGGGGGCTGGAGCCTATCCCAGCTGACATTGGGCAACACGGTGGGTACACCTTGAACCGGTTACCAGCCATTCACATGTGCCACATGCAGAGATGGACAGCCATCCATGCTCAACCTCAAACTTAGGGGCAATTTCAAACCACCAATCAGTCTAATGAGCATGTTTTTGTTGGTTTGTGGGGTAAGCTGGAGTGCCTGGAGAGAACCCACGCATGCACAGGAAGATCATGCAAAATTCACTCAAAAAGGCCCTGCCCGACCAGGGGATTGACCAACAACCTTCTTGTTGCTGCGCCACCATGCTGCCCATTAACACTCATGGTCAGTTTAATTAATTCAAAAGCTTTATAGGCATGAATATTGCAGGACGGTATTGCCAAACATTTTATGAAAAACAGAAAAAGATAATACATTTATTAAAAAGGGAAGAAATTGTAGTGATGTAACCTGGTATCACAGCAGTACAGATTTTAATATTTAATTTTTCAGGGGCATTTTCTGTCTTTTAGCCTATTAAATGGAAAGACAGTGCAGATACATGTAAGTTGGGCGGAGAGCAAATGCCAGTTGGACTGCAGGTTGAACTTGAATCTCACCTGCCCACACATGGTGATAGCATTGTTGCAACCCACTCCACCACACCAGCACCCCTAGTTGGTAATGATTTAACAACCCCTAATGGAGATTTTAATCAAATTTACATGAGAGCACAGCTCAGATTTATGGAAATTGTTCTATCTGTGGCCAGGAAATGAATTGCAATGCCATTGTAATTTAATGTCCCTGTTCTTATAGGGGGGATGTTTTATTTGGAGATGAACACTTGCATTCCTTTGGAGAAAGACACATGTAGTATATGAAAAGAATATGACACCATTTTGAAAGGTTGACAGCCTATTTGGATCACATGGGTGCATCTTTTGTTCCAAGCCCTTGTTAACTTGTCACACTAACTTGTTTTTCGAGGGTGACGATGTGGTTTTGTAACTTGCTTTGTTTTATGTTGACATGTTCTGTATTTAATTAAAGAAAACTGAACTAATACACAAAAGAGACAAAAGTTGTGTGTTGGCCTATGACATATACAACCAGCGGCCACTGTATTAGGTACATCTTGGTTGCACTTGCTTGGACCTCCTTTACTTTCAGAACTGCCTTGATCCGTAATGGTGTGGACTCAACAAGGCTGGGAACTTTCCTTTGAGATTTCTGTCCACATTGACATGACAGCATTACAAAGTTACAGCAGATTTGTTAACTGCACATTCATGATGGGAATATTCCATTCCATCATCTTCGAGGTACTCTACTGGATGAGATCTGATGACTGTGGAGACCACTGAAGTATAATGAACCCATTTTTATGTTAGAGGGACCAGGTCGGAATGATTTGAGCTCTGTGATTCGATGAGTCATCCTGTTGAAAGCAGCAATCAGAAAAGCAGGAGCCTGCACTGTAGTCAAAAAGGAACGGATCAGATAGTGTAGTAGAGCTGGAAAGAATGGTAATTGAATTGATTTTGATCATTGGTGCCAGCAGCCTAACATGACATTTCACACAGACAGTTCAATAAAACAATTAAGAATGTATTTCACAAGTCAATCTGAGCCACAGCCACAGAAAGAGTTTAGGCAGGACAGAATCTTTAAAAATCCTATCTAACAGGGGATTTGTTGATTGTTCCATGAAATATATCAACAGTGTTGGGAGTAATGCTTTACATAGATAATGTATTTACTGTAATGCATTCCTTTTTACTGTAACATAGTATGTAAGACAATATATATATATATATGTATATATATATATATATATATATATATACATATATATATATATATATATTTATATATATATACACACATATATATATATACATATATATATACATATATACATATACATATATATATATACATATACATATATATATACATATATACATATATATGTATATATATATGTATATGTGTATATATATATGTATATGTATATATATATGTATATGTATATGTATATGTATATATATTCAGTCATGGAAAAAATTATTAGACCACCCTTGTTTTCTTCAATTTCTTGTTCATTCTAATATCTGGTACCACTAAACGTATAATTCAATGAACACAACAAAAAATGCAGCTGGTCACATAATACTTTATGTCCTATTTGACATTCTTAAGCTTAATTGATTCCCAGGGTATATAAGAGGCCATTTCATGTCACAAGCAGCACTGCACATGCAAAGGCCTAGAGTGGTTTCCTGCTTACATTCAAGCCGTAGCACAACTCAGAAGTTGTCAGGTCTCACATAATGCCTAAAACAAAAGAATTATGTGAAGCCACAAAGGCAGCCATCTTGGCACTGCTGGAAATTGGCATGAGTGAGAGACAGGTAGCGATAAAACTGAAGATCTCCAAGACAGCCGCTCATTACAACAAAAAAAAACAAGCTGAACATGGCACTACCAAATTGCTACCTGGCCGTGGCAGGAAACGCTTTCTACCCCACGAGATGACCGTGCACTCATCCGCTCCTGTGTCAGGAATCGCTGCCAGACCTCCAGGGACCTTAAAAATGAGTGGGCACTGTCGAGAAATGTGACTTGTTCAGCAAGGACAGTTCAAACCGACTTGTTGAAGCTGGTTTGAAGTCACACAGAGCACGCAAGAAGCCCTTCATCAATGAAAGGCAGAGGAAGGCCCGGTTACTTTTTGCTCGAGACCACAAGGATTGGACTGTTGATGATTGGGCTAAGGTTCTCTTCAGTGATGAATCCAATTTTGAATTGATGCCCACTCCAGCCAACTTACTGGTTAGGAGGAAGCCTGGAGAAGCTTACAACCCAGACTGTCTTGCCCCTACAGTAAAACATGGGGGTGGATCAGTCATGATCTGGGGTTGTTTCAGTCTGAGGAACAGGGCAAATGCAATTGTGTGAAGGCCGAATGAACCAGGTCATGTACAGGACTACCCTTGAAAACAGTCTTCTTCCATCAGCTGGAAAACTCTTTCCTGCCTCGAATGACTGGATTTTCCAACAAGACAATGCCCCTTGCCACACGGCAAGGTCAGTTAAAGCCTGGATGGAGAACCACAACATTCGCACCATGCCTTGGCCTGCTCAATCACCAGATCTTAATCCAATTGAAAACCTGTGGAAAATCATCAAACTCAAAATGGAGAACCACAAGCCCAAAAACAAAGAAAATTTGTTTGAATTTGTCCAACAGGAATGGGCTGCTGTGACAGCAGAACAATGTCAGAAGCTGGTGGAGAGCATGCCAAGACGCATGGCTGCAGTCATCAAAAACAATGGTTATGCAATCAAGTATTAACTCTTGTGTGTATCATGTGTTTAAAGCAAACAGAAAAGAAAACATGGAATGCTTAAAAGTAGTGTTTTTATGTACAATGCCATAGCTATTGATGTAAGAATTTAAGTAATTTTGGTTATTATCAAGAAAACCATGGAAAATGAATAGTTCTTAGTTCTTAAATTAAACTCTCATGAGCTATTTTTGTTGTTATCATTATAATTGTCCAAACAAATGTACCTTTAGTTGAGCCAGGCATTAAAATTAACAAGAAATTGAAGAAAACAAGGGTGGTCTAATAATTTATTCCATGACTGTATATGTATATATATGTATGTGTATATATATATATATATATCTATATATCTATATATATATATATATATATATATATATATATGTGTATATATATATGTATATATATGTATATATATGCATATATATATATATGTGTATATATATATGTATATGTGTATATATATATATATATATATATATATATATGTATATATATATATATGTGTGTATATATATATATATATATATATATATATATATATATATATATATATATATATATATATATATATATATATATATATATATATATATATATATATATATATATATATATATATATATATATATATATATATATATATATATATATATATATATATATATATACACACATATATATATATATATATACACATACATATATATACATATACAGTCATGGAAAAAATTATTAGACCACCCTTGTTTTCTTCAATTTAGTACAAAATGTCAGTAATGCAAGTTACAATGCATTTTAATCTAACCTGAAATGAAGAGGTGTTTTTTTTTTTCTTTAAATACATATTGTGAATAGAATGCGCGGAATGCACGGAAGCCGTAAATAAAGTTTTCAGTTCAGAGGTCAGCACAGTCACAAAAACATGGGTGGAGCAACCCCGGACTGTCTTGGAGGAGGAGCCCGAGCGGACCATGATGAAATATTGGTGAAACTAATGAGTTTTTGGACGATTAATGCAGTTTTAGGAGCGGCGCTATACATGCCCCGTGTGCTACCATTATACGGATGTCCTCCGCTCGATTTTGGATCTAAATATCTCCCGAAGCACTGTTTGGATCAGGAAAGCCTTCTGGGTGAGTATATTGTTCTACTTCATTCTATAAACAATGTGAAAGCTGTAGAAACCGAACTTATCCTTAATTTTAAATGGGGCAGGGGCATCGAATCGAATCGTGAATCAAGTTTTTTTTTTTTTTTAATCAAAGATTTTCTTTGAGGGGGAAATCGCCCAGCTCTAGTAGTTACACAATATCTTCCCAATAGAGCACTAACCTACAAGGTTAAGTTCAGTGACTGGACATGTGCTTTCTGACACTCTTCATAAGTTTGAGCTTTTTAAAATTTAAAGCCTATATTATAAACAATCATTCCACCAATACAGTTAAAAGGAATATAAAAGTGGACTATAAACACAGAAAAAAATTGTTCCTGGCTGTAGGCATGATTTATTTTGCTGGACAGGTACTTATTTAAGTTGAGTTCTAACTGGGATTGAATCACTGTTTGAACCAGCCTCAAGTGAACACTGCATTTTTTTGGCCATGACCTTTATTTAATAAACCTTTTCCCACCACTCAGTCGACAACACTTGGCAAAACATTTATACAGCAAATTGAACTGGCATAAAATGGCACTTGAACCATTTTTCTGTTTACTCTTCTCTTGGGCTCTGTTTAAATGCATGCACCCGAGGAGAGGGACAGAGAGGTTGTTTTCAGCATAAAAGCCCAAATTAAATGTAGGAAAACCTCCACAGGGATGAGTATGAGGGTCCCTGAGCCTCGCCTCCAGCAAAATGCTGCATTAAAGCTAGCCTACTCTAAGGGTCAGCATTAAGCCCCTCTCTCCTCCATAAATATGCACCTGTCAGTCTATTTTTACTGGAGTTTTAGTCTTGAAATGATGTTATACCCTCCTCACCCCTGCCAGGTGAGGGAGAGGGTGAGGAAAAAAGGGATAAGACAAGATAAACAGTATTAGCATGAGTGAAGTGAGCAGCTTTAGCAGAGAGAGACTTCTTTGAAGACTTAGAGCCTAATCCCATCTGCTGAACCTCCATCTACGCCCCGGCTTTTGTTTCTCAGAGCGGCGGATGTAGGAGGAGAGGGAGGTAGTGGATGAGAGGGAGGGAGAGAGGGTGAGAAAAAGGGAGAGAGGGTGAGAAAAGGGAGAGAGTGGGTCAATGGATTCATATAGAAGAGTGCAGAGGAATGTGAGGGCTTTTGTTGATAGAATAAAACAGAGCACTTACAGTTTAATATGCTTTGTTTGCACATTGACCCTTGATAAAACAGTAATCCATGGTCTTGTTTCGCAGTCATGCACTCGGGAAATAAACAGTTGAGCCCAACTGTGCATTTTAATGTATGCTAACTGTAACTCTAATGCTGTTCAATAAGCTGCAGAGAATTTATCCAATTTTTGAAAAAAAACCTCCTTCGAATCCTCATGTTTATTTTACAATATGTTGTAGAGAAGTTTGAACATTTTTATTCAACAGAAGGTTCATGTGTATAGACTTCATGACCACTTTAAGCACTCAGATTCTGATTGCTAACTCAAATCACAAATCCATCAACCATATAGTTGCATGGTTGATAATACCATATGGGCTGGTCTCAGTATTTCAGGCCTATTACAAACATACAACCCAAATATTATCTGGATAATAAAAATTTTCTGACATGATTTTTCATACAGTATTTGCTCGTCTTTGCTGGATGGGGAGAAGAGATGAATCGAGGGGGGTCACCAACAGGCAGCCTCACTATGTTCACGATTATTTCAGCAGAGAAAGTAAACTGCACAGTGTAAGCTCTGTATCTAACAACAAATTCAAATGCACAACAGACCTGGTTTTGATCGATTTAGAGCAGACTTCCTTCAGATCTTTGATGATGTTTATTGGAAACAAGACTTCTGATGTCCAGACGCACATTTAAGGTTGTGTTATTGCATTACAATCAGATAAACATGTCCAAGAACAGCCGATGTTTTTATCCATCCTGTCAAGTCTCCCATTTCCTGGTTTTGTGCTGGTTGCAGAAGATGATGTCATCAGCCCTCCCCATTTGCCATACTGAATTATTCTGATAATTCGTGGCTGCGTTTACATTTGGGCTCACCCAGAATTTATGCAGCTACATTTCTTTCTTTCTTTCTTTCTTTCTTTCTTTCTTTCTTTCTTTCTTTCTTTCTTTCTTTCTTTCTTTCTTTCTTTCTTTCTTTCTCTCTTTCTTCCTCTCTTTCTTTCTCTCTTTCTTTCTTTCTTTCTTTCTCTCTTTCTTTCTTTCTTTCTTTCTTTCTCCTGTTTTGAGCTGATAGAAGAGGCACCCTTTGTGCTCTTCTGCAGCTGTAGACCATTTGTTTCAAGATCTGACATTTTGTCCACATACTGTAGTTGGAACAAATCGTTATCTGAGTTCTTTTTGTCTTTCTATCATCTTAAACTTGTCTGGACTTGCTTCTCAGACTGCCGGCATTTTTGTCCAGAGGACTGCTGCTCACTGGATATTTTATCTTTCCTGGACTGTTCTCTGTAAATCCTGGAGGTGCATGAAAATCCCAGTAGATTAAAAGCCTCTAATGAACACAGATCAGCTTGTTTGGCACCACACCACTTTCAGGGTCACTTCTTCCTAAATCTGATGATCTGTTTGAACTTCAGCATGTTGTCTTGACCATGTCTTATTCCTGAAATAATCCATTTGTTAGCATTTGAATGGCTGACTGATGAATGTGCACTTTTGAACGGGTGCTCCTAGTGAACTGGTTGGTCAGTGTTATTTTTGATAATCCTGGTGAACAGAAACATTAACTACGAGTAAGTGTCAATTAAATAATCTGATTACTCAAGCTTATATTTTATCACAGGATCAACGGTCAAAAGTTTGAATCTCAATTTACTGTGAATAGTCCTGTTTTGACCTCTGTCTTGGTCCAACTTTTTTCACCATGCCTTTAAAATTCTTCACCTGACATCTTAAATGCTTGAGGGGCGCCTAGAGTCAGAGTAAAGCTGAGGACACACTATACACAGCTTTCACACTCTCTGTAGATTTTTAGAAGCCTAGGACTTCACGATAACTAACTAGTTTCACCAGATTTTTGTATGATAACTGTAATGGTGCGTTCACACCGGACGCTACTTGTACTACCTTGGCGATCACTCTCCATTCAAAGTCAATGTACAGCCGCGATGGGGCAGGGCTAACCCACCCGCAATGCGACGCCTGCGTACAAGACGATCACTTCACTCGTCGCGCGATGTCAAAGTTAAAACAAAAGTTGATCTATTCAGGCGATGTCATGTGTGGCTGTGCAGCATCAGCCAATCAGCGGTGTGTGTACGTGTGACGGTACCCTAGACAAACAGTCATTCATCCGGACTATAGGGCGGATGAGTTCCGTCTAGGCGGAACTAATGTCAGTGAGGACATTAGTTCCGCCTAGACAGACCGCGGTAAACTCACAGATAATGCTGCTGCAGGGCATCAGCTGCAGTGTTTTGTGGTTGATAAGTGAATGAAAAGGATACACCTGGAATAATGTCCGCTTATGCATCCTATTATGTGATATATGATATGATCGCGGTGAAACTCAAACGGACGTGACGTCACCGAGCGACGGCCGACGACCAAAGTGAGGTATTTATGGACGCGCGACGCTGTGTCAGTGGGCGACGCGATTTTGGTAGCTGGGTCGCTTGCAGTGTGAACGCAGCATAAGACTGGAGATCATCAACTTAACTCTGTTGATGAGGGATCACAGACTACATGATCTGTCAAACCAACTGTAGACAACAAAGTGCTTCAAATTTCGGTGCAAAGTCTTGTAAGGGCATCGGGTGGTTTTGATAATCCTGCAACTTCCTCTTATTTTATGCTATTTTCTGTGTCCTGATGGGCTGGGCTCTGTTGGGCTGGTAATCAGTTCACGAGACACAACTGCGTCCAGTTTAGGCAACAAAAAAAATTGATTGATTGCAACTGATGTTGAGTCGTGTTGGGTCTGTTACCCTCACTTGACTTTGTCCCCAACCAGTGCAGAATTCCCACCCTGATCTTACTGAATGTTGTGTATTTCTTGTATTTGTTTGGCTGTGCCAGTTGGGATCTTATGTGCCCCAGATGTAAAGTAGGGGGTGCCGGTCAGGTGTGCCCACCTCTTCTTACTAACGGATTGAGATCATTGCATTTCCACCTGTGAAAGGCTGCGGAGGAGGGAATGGAAACTCCCAGTTCAAACAAATCTCTTGTCCATGCTTGCTTTCACAGTGTATGTTTGTGTAGAATTAATTTGTTATGTGTTTATTGGCAAGTAGAGGCAAATTAGTCACCCCTGAGGTCCTTTGGTTCTTTTTTTGTTGTTGTTGAAAGTAGTTAAATTCTAATTAAGCATACCACTGTGTCAGTCTAAACTTAAAGTTTGACCACAGTGGCTGCTTTGGACCTGGTTACAAGACAACACTTTCAGCAGAAAGGCAAAGATTTTTTTTTTTTTGCGTTTTCAATAGCAATCCATTTACATGGAAACTGGTCAACTGATAACGCTGTAGCATGCAGCAAGCGTAGTTACAACACACGTACGAAGAAGAAAAACTTTTCACAAACAACGATGCCGAGTGGACGCACAAAGACACAGGAGATTCTCATTTGGACAACAAATCTGTCAGGATAGTTTTGTCTGGGCAACAAACTGAGCACGATAAGCAGCACACATGTTGCTCTCATAGACTGTAGAAAACATGGACGTCATGTCGCTGGGCTAAAATTGAAGCCGCCACAAAAACTGCTCCCCCTGGTGACTGGCTGCAGTATAGGTCAAATCTCCGTCTCCCCCATTCATCTGAAGGGGCCGAAGTGAAACTTCAAAAAATTAATACACCTCGTAGAAATATTTCTCCCATCCGTATGCTGTGGTGACATTAAAGTATTATTGGGCTGCATTTTTTCCAAGTCCTCTTTTTTCTTTAAAGTTTCTTTTTCATCAGTTATTAGAGTTTAAAATAACCGCGGTTTACGGCAGCTTCACAATGATTGTGTATGGCGTATGCTGGGGAGTTTTGCGAAAGTTTACGACAACTACGTCCAGATATGGTCCAGATTCTCTACTGGCTGCACAATGGCGGCACCCTGACAGGGGAAATTATGGCTTCAAAACCGTTGAATGGTAGAAGACGGAGCCACGCTATCCAGTTCTTATAATACATCCATGGTTACTCTGTAAACGGCCAAAGCAGGTGTTGCCTTCATGTGAAAGAGTACTGTGCATGCAGGATGTCAGCATTTCACCCTGGAAAGCTCTGTATCTTGTCTACATGGAGTCAAAATGAATCAGTTTTCGATACTTTCCACTCTGGATTGGTTTCAAAAGTTTGAATCATGATTTACACCCACCCACACACACCCACACACACCCTCAAACACACAGACGGGGCATACTATCAGACTGGTGCAGTGGGTAATAGACAAAATCTGTCAATGAATCTTGTAGTGTGTCCTCAGCTGCCGAGGAAAACCAAGCAACAGTATGATGCTCAGGGCAACTCAACAAAGTGCCTCACTGCACCCAATGGGAGAGGAGTGGACCACCCTGACAGAAACTCTACTGGTGCCGTAACTCATCAGGTGCAGCCTGATATCATCTTTACGTGTTGGCTCATCAACTCACTTGAGAGATTTGTGAGAGAAGATTTTTCAGGGTTAAAGGGGATTTTATTGTTGCATCAGTGTGGCTTTAAAAAGGAGTAATTAACATTTCGAGTGTGTTTAACACAAAGTGAAGGAAAGACATGAAAGGCCTCTTTTTCTCTGAACATCAAGTGCTCTCACAGTCTGACACAGGCATGAAGCTCCATATGGAATAAGAGCTCAGAGAACATGGTCGGCCTTTTGTGAAGGCTGTGGCCCCAGTAATGATGAGAAGCCCCTGCTCTGGACTCTCCCACTGTTGTAGACTTATGGCACCGGCTCCATTTTCTACCTCTCCCATTCAATTAGCATCCCATCTGGTCATCTCTGTTTCTGCTGCCACAGCACTGAAGAGAGAATTCACTTTTTGAGGACTTCAAAGTGGGTTTGAACGCTCGGCACAGGCCCCCTATAGCAACAGCAGCTCAAAGGATGGCGACTACAGTGACTGCCAATTAGGAGTTCCAACGAGTCCCATTAGATCCCAAAGAAAAATAGATGTTTCAAAGAGGAGGACGCGGAAGAAAGTGCAGTTTTATGAAGGCTGTTAAAGCATTTTATGCTGCCGGACTATAATGCGCTATATCTCTGCCCCTGCCTTTGGAGTAAGTTTTTTGAAGGACAAACCGTTATTTTAAAGGGAGTTATTCACCTTCGAGCTGTCAGATGTTTGAGCTGAGAGCTGTTTGATGAGACTTTCTAATAAACTCATCATGGAGAGTGCCCTTCAACAACGGTCATCACAATCATAGCTGCAGAAGGTGAGGCCCAGAGAGAAAGGCTGGATGTGCCCCAATCACACACATAAAAGATTTAACATCGCCCTGAGGTGTTTTTACAGCTCTGTTGTACCTTAAAGGTGCATTAAGGAAGATTTTACGGGCCCCTCACACAAATGGGGGTAACAAATCATCCCGGGTTTGATAGGACTGTAACAAGTGACTCAGCGGTTATCATGCACACTGCTGGGATTTCTGAATTTGGAAAACTCAATATTAAACTTGCTGTACCTCTCCTTGTATTTTGGATGATGTTTTAACACTAAGATATGTAAGTGATTTGTGCTCAATTAGCCTCAAAATATTGTCATAAAAAATAAAATCAAATGCAAAGATTAAGTCCAAAAATATATCTTTAATGTGCATGTTTGCCACATGTTTACAATTGTTGTTAAAAGTTAGTGAAAAAAGCTGCTTTCTCATTTTATTTGTTTGGATGTTGCCAACTAATTTAATTAGCGTATAAGCATTTTGTGCATTGAATGAAGTGCTAATTTTTTGCTATTTTGCTCTGACTTAATGCTGCCAGCCTGTTTGTGAAATGGCCACAGCACTTTCCCTATTGGTTGTAAATAATACAGAAATCCTGGCACACTTTCTAGAATGTGCATATACAGGGGAAATGTTTTCTAAACATTGCTTTTTCCTATTTGTGTTAATTTGCTGCATTGGGAGGCAACCATTTATTTCAGGATTAAAATTCTGACTGATGTCCTGGATTTGTAGTAGTTTTTCTCTCAGAAACTTAGAAATCCTCATGAGTTGGACTCAAAGCTCAAAAATATCAATCCATCCATCCATCCATCCATCCATCCATCCATCCATCCATCCATCCATCCATCCATCCATCCATCCATCCATCCATCTATCGATCTGTATATATATTGGAATAAAACTTAGATGTTATGTTATGTCTTGAACATGTGGGTGTAACTGGCAGAAACTAGCAAAGTGCTCGACTTAAACAGACTCTTAAGCTGTGGAACAACAAAAAACAGCACTGACTTTAGTTTTAAGGTTGAGTATCTGACTAAACTTCAATGTAGAGACAGACCTCCTGTGAGCCTCTCCTCAAATACTTCTATTGTTTTAAAGACTGAGAGCTCTCAGCAACCCTGCAGGTGTTCTGAGGTTGTTAGGGTGCAAAATAGCCACACAACTTACAAAAAGCTCAAAAACATGCCTTAAATATGCTTTAAAAAGACTCCCGTGGCATTGGAAAACCAGAGGAGTCATTAAATGTTGAGAATGTAAAGAGAAACATCTGAAAGGTAACAATGCAGTTTTCTTAGAAAGCCACTCTGCAACAAGAATAAAGCCCACCCTGCTGTTTAAAAGGGAATTAAACAGTTTGTATTATGTCTCTTGGCTGGAGGATGACTTGGCACAGTGATGACGCATTTGGCAGCAGAGACTGAACACAGATCAGCACTTCTAAAAGGAAGATTTTTTTTTTAGTTTTTCTAAACTGTTTCAGCACCTGAGGTTGTTTTTGTACCTTTAATGTTCTCACTGTGAGTCAGTAAAAAGTACATCTAAATGTTTTGTCAGAGTTTTTGGAGGAAACCACTGAAGCCTCTGTTGGCTCTTTACGATGTCTGTCATCTTCCAGGTGAGATCAAACTGACAGTCCAGAAGAGCTCTCTGTCACACTTATAAATGGACACTTCAGTCTAATCCAAGTCTGCCCCTGCTGAGGGTCCATCAGTCATTTTGTTTGCACTGTGAATCGCTTTATCATGCTGCATTTCTAAATCCATCCTGTTCAGAGCCTCCTCAAAGGGGTTGTTTACTTTTTGAATTAAAATGTACCCTGATAGAGTCTATGAGAATCAGCATCCCATCATCCATCTGGTATGTTATGTTTCTCCTGGTTAGTTACTGCTCCCTGTGTGACTGGATCGTCTAATGGGCCTACTATTGGGTGACCAGCTGACATACTGTATAACGCTGTATTAAAGCTAGCAAACACTAACGAAGATACATGCTGGAAGTAGATCTGTTGCAATGAAACACCACCAATATTCGATCTATCTGTCTTTCTGTTTTTACAATTACCTTCCTGTTAGGATACTTTGAAGCTGATAAAAATAACGTATGTCATTCAGCATCCTACAAACATGATAGAAGAAGGAAGCACCTTAACTAAACTATGAGCTGAAAAAGTAAATGTGCTTCAGTGTCCACCTTTCATCAGTGGTAATATCCTCATGTCCACAACAATCTCCATTTTTTTCATACAAGTACAATATAATTATCTAATAATTGTAATGTTACAAAAATGCATGAAACTGTTATACAGGTGGAATAACAAAGACACTGCACACTGCTTTCATTGTGGTGCATTGTGATATTGAATAACTGTTTACTTGATAGATGTAATCAAATCGTGAGAGTAGTGAAGATGCACAACTTGAGATTTAGAGAGTGTTAAAAGGTGCTATGAGGAGAATCTATTTCCGAAGACATAAAGACTCTGCTACCCATGAGCATGCGCAGCGACTGTCCAGTAACCTCGGAACTGGGAGTGGCATCATCTCCGACTTATCAGCGTTCCAGTTGAAGTCAGAAACAAACATGCTGATCTACCAGGCTATTGTTAGCTGTTGTTAGCACGCCCTGCGTTGTTGTTCACAAATACCACATGAAGAATGTGATTATCACTATGTCAGCATTTTTGTAAATATAAGTCTAACAATACTATGTATACAGCTGAGCGACACACCCCAGAAGTGCAAATAAATTGATTATTACAGAAGCTAAATAACTGTTCACACTGGGGGCATCCATCTTCCATTGTCAACTCGGGGATGGCGAGGTTTCAACAAGTTCTCAGTAGGAAATTCCTACTTCTGACTGGAATGCACCAAAAGACGTGGCTGAAGCCAAAGCGTGTGTTTGTTGTGTTGTAGCCCGGACCTTCCTCAGAACTCTGCATTGCTTTACAACTTCTTTTTTCAGCAACTAACAGGATGCAAAGCGACGAGGTAATGTTTCTCTCTCTTGTTACGTAGCGGTAGTTTTTGATGTGTGACAACAAGCAATTTTTAGAAAACTTATTATCGTAGTTGTAGCCGGCTATATATCGCTACTTACAGCCCGGCGCTCTAAGACGTGTAATATAAATAATAAAATATTATAAATTTGTTCCAGTTTTAATTGTCTTGTTTCCAAAGTTGAGTATCCAGGCCAGTCCAGCCCTGTCCAGCCCGACCAGAAGGCTAAGGAATAGCATTTATAGATAACTATTTTGATGCCATAAAACTCATCTTAAAGTGTGTATTTCGATCAGGCATATATCTAAAAGTGAGACTTTTTTGTAATTACTTAGAAACTCCTCATAGCTCCTTTAAAGACACGGTGAAAGCGGTCATTGGCTGGAGCTGAACCCTTCAAGGCAAGATGCTCCATACATGGGATGTGCAGATACAAGCCACATAACTGTTTTCCTGTTTTATTCTCAGTAAATGAATGTTACTGTCTTTACCATGAAAACTTGTGGCGTGTTGAACCTGCCTCCCGCTGAATCATTTGCAGTGGATATTCTGAAAACTGATGGACCTCAACCATCCGTGACAAAGAACAAACGTCTTATGTGTGAACTAATAAATTGAAGCTATTTATGAATTTAATGTATGTATATATATATATATAGCAAGTGAGAAGTCTGAGAGGGTTTAATGGATTCGTCTCTGATATTAGCAAAACCATCCCAAGTCATATTCGAGTGCCACTCAGTTTATTTATTTCAAAAGAGGTGTAAACGTAACCAAACTGATAAAAAGTGTAAAATCTAGAAAAACTAGTCCAGTACTGAGGAGTTTTGTTTTGTGATGTTTGATAGCTCCAATAAGAGATCGTCATTTCTTGGTATGTAGCTTTGTGTCACTTTTTACTCCACACTGCACTGTCAGATCGACTTGTCTGTCCTCCATCACTAAAGCAATCATAGCAGACCCCTCATCCTTGAGGTCAATAATCCATTCACTGTGGGTTTCTGCTTCACACACGTCCAGGGTTTTAATCTCTCTGTCCAGGAACTTTGACTCCTTCTACCCTGAACCCTGAACCAGAGCGGCCTCTGGTGTCCTTGAGCCGACCTTTATTGGATTCTGACTGTCGCATTACTGACAGAAGTGCAGAAACATCATCACAATGTGTTACCATTGAATTCCTATACATTGCACTGTGGTCGATGCAGTTTGACAGGGAATTGGTGTGCACCTGTGATCCTGATGATAGAAGACAGGGTGTGGTGGTGGGCTTGAGAGGAGATCCATCAGGTCAGGGGGTCATTTAGAGGTCAGACACTGTGGATGCTTTTTAATGATTTCTATCCTGTAATGGAACTGTTGCCTCATCATTACCCTAAATATCTAAAGTCTGGCTAAAACAAATGACGATAAAAGGAAGTTAAAGTGAAACCAAACAAGCTTACATTGATACTATAAGACCTATAATAAATGGAACAATCATGTTGGGGAAATAACACAGTTCTTGTTTTAATAAGAAAAAAAAACTTATGAAGAATAAAGTGTTGCAGAGGAATGAACCTGGCTGTCTCCTCTCTGGCCCAGCATGAGAACATTGGGTGTTGATTAGCTGAGGTGTGAAATGATTTGTTATTAATGAGAGGCAGCACATTGTGAAAAAAAGACTACAGATGGATTTGCCAAAGGCGCCCTCACACTGAGCTCCTTTTGGAAAGCCCAGCACTGTATAATTTTAAATTTTTTCAAGGCTTTTTAAAATGTATTTTTATGATAATAGGTGCTAAAAGAAAAAGACAGAATCCCACTTGCACGCCATCAGCAATGGCAGACAAAGCCTCAGTTATTGACCTTCCCGGGCACAGAATTTACAATGGGCAACAACACTATTTATACACAGCCACAGGGTGTTAGGATTGAACAAGTCTCACACTGTATTCACAAAAGTGTCCTTTAAATATGGAAAAGAAAAAGGCCTTCTCATCTCTTAGCCTCATTGTATCAGAAGGTCCAGGGACAGACTAACTGGCTTCTTATTAGCTGAGAGCAGGCATGTGAACTCATGCTTGCAGGAGAGAATGGTGGCCCACTACCAAAGTCAGTCAACTCCAAAAGCTGACAACCAGAGTATTGTCAACATAGAAAGGATAGTATTCTCCTTGTTGAAAGGAATGGTGATTTGAAATCATCATTTCATATTGTAACTTTAAGAAAAAGAGCCACATTGAAATTTAGATGAAATTATAGGAAATTGAAATACCCACTATAACAGTCTCAAAAATCAATCAGTCATTTTCAAAGAGAAGATATTTAGCCTTTTCAAATTTGTTTTACTCATCTCCTCTGTGGATATTCTCAGTCATCCAGGCCATGACTCATCTCAAACAAAGCGTAAATCGTGTCAACTGGACCAAGCTCGTTTTCCACTCACACGAGCTTGGTCCAGTTGACACGATTTATGCTTTGTTTGAGAATACTCATCTCCTCCTTTTAGTTAGTTACTTCTATACAAAAGACAAAAAGTAAAAGGCATCAGGACCTCTTCCTACCCCTTTTTACAGTAGCTGAAACAGGCCTGCTCAGACTGGTAAGCCCAGTGAAGAGGACAGACAGTAGAATGAATGCAGAGTCCTTGACAACATGTTGAGCCGTCCTGAATCGACCAATCACCACAGAGTAGACCGGTCACCAGATCAGGGTGCACTGGTAACAGAGGCTCCAACAGACAGAGAATACATCTCAATGAAGGATACTCTGTATATGTAAACTAGTCACATGCACACAAGGGGTATTACAGCATGAATTGACACAAATATTATGGCCTTACAGAATTTATGTAAATGTCTCTGGATGTAAATATAACTGAACCTGGTTGCAGCACTCTGCCATGAAGGCACTGTGAAATGGGCTAATGTCAGGTTGACAATGAGGGGAGATTTTGCTGATTCTTCTCCTGCTTCATACTTTTCTTTTAAGAACAAGGAAGGCTGGAATATACCACACTGTTCCTGCTTAAGAGATTCAGGACAGGGAGAGCCTACATCAGATCCATTCTGCCAAATTCTAATATTTGCTTATAAATCCTGATATATATAGTGGAACAAAAACTGCAAATAAAGCTAAATCAAAAAAGAAACTAGTTTTTAACTGAGAGTGGAGAGGATACTTCTTCACTTTCCCTCCCACTCAACTGACTGTTTAACACCAGTGTGTCTTCTAAACATAAATTAGATTCTGATGTCTATATTGAGAGACGGAGCACGGGTTTTGGAAGGGATGAAATTGATCTGAGGATACAGATAAAAACAAACTCACAGTCCATAGCTGTTCCAATACAAAGCTAAGAAGCCCTATGTTTTCAAAAGCTTCTTCCCCTCATTATGGATGTGGGGTTGGTAAAAATGGCGAAAATGGATTTCTATGTTGGTCTCTTATTGACCCAATTTTCACCCATGTCCGGAGGTCCTACATTTTTTGGCTGCAACTCTGAGATCCAGGGATTTTTCTGAGCATTAAAAAAATGGTCTTTCTATGACATTCATGTAATAAGTAAAAAAAGTGGAGTAACTAAAAACATAAAGGGGGGCCTGGACTTTTCGCTTTTTAGATTTATACTCCATAGCAGGAGGACCAATTTATGTTGGACCCGAAGGAACACCTCATTATACACTCACTAACTGTTACAATACAAAACCAAGACATCCAATGTTTCCTAAAGATTTTTCCTCTTCAAAAGCCAATAAAGATATTTATTGACAGAATGCACTGTAGACATTTTCTAAACAGTGATTTTTAAACCTAGCTTTGTACAACACTCGATTACAAGTCCAGTTACAGTCAGTGTTAAGATCTTACAGCGTAAACAAAGACAGTGAGATATTTCCTTACCGATGACCCCCCGACTTTACAGCTGCACTTGTGAAGAAAACAGCATGTGCCCTGCTGTAAATCACGAGGTCAGCTCAAGTTCTCTTCAAAGACAGAGCGGCTGATTGATGGCAGTAATGTGTTGTTATGGTCATATTCTGCATCCAATTAGCACTGATCTATTGTTGCTGTGTTGTGTTTTAATGACCGCGGTGGGCGGTAGATGATTGGCCCTAATATCATTTGTCTCCCTAATCATGTGTTTATCACAGCGAGGCCTGCTGAGGGTCTCCAGTGAGTCGTGTGTAAACCCCTCATACTGCTCTGTGTCCTGTGTGAACCTGTGGAGAGGAGAGTCATCATTAACATGCAGAGAGGTGCAAGACCAGGGGCAGAAATCAGAGTATGAATCATCATTAAAGGGATGACAGGGCACAGGGTCATGTTTGGCGGTTAGCTCAGAGGAGGTGGTGGTGATAGGATAAAAGACGGCATCACGCAGCTCAATAGAGATAAACTATCCTGCAAATAACTTGTGGGGAGCTTCACTCTTGTGATATTGAACCTACCATTCACTGTTAATTGCCTCAGTGTAAGGTTAATTGGTTTGTATTGGAGCCAGGAAATCCAATTAGGTTTAGGTTGTTATTCCGTCTCCATCTACTCATTGATCCCCTTGTTTTGATCACAAAATAATAGTTTTTACAAATAAGATCAAGACAGACACCGCGGCTCCGTCAGCTTTTACACGGCACAGACAGACCTGGTAATCACTGAAGCCGAGCACGTTTTGTGTTCTTAGCTCCTTGATTTGAATTCACTCTTGAGGTGTTTGGCGCTCTGACATGGACCAAATTAAAACCTGTTAAAAGTTTTAATTAAGGAGAAGTCTGAAAGTTAGAAGTGAAGTATGGCAGGGATTGGGCGGATTTTCAGAAATGTAATTCTTGTTGTTTGCCTCTGCAGCATGATGCCAACTTTTTCTGTCTGCAGATGATGCTGAGAATCAGTGTTAGTGGCCAAATGTGTGGACACTGGACACTGTTAAAATCACCAGGTTCTTACAGGTTTGAACAGTGCATTTCCTCTCTGACTTGTCAATGAACTGAGTCTGTTTTGGAGGTATCAACAGTGAATCCAAATTCAGCCCTTCACCCCGTCTGACCCCTGCGAGACCGCACTTGATTCCCAATATGTCATCCCCCAGAGCCACTTGCTAGCTGTGTCGTAAGCAGATGCAACATTGGCTGTAGCTACAGCTGCCAGAGCTAGCTTGCTATAAGATGAAATTAGTTATCCGCTCTGCTTTCATGCCAGCAGTTGCGGTGTATTATAGGAAGTTTTCATATCCCCTCTTTCAAGTGAGGTCCTGGTCTGTCTTTGTTTTGAGGGCTGTGTAGCCCTTCGTCTTAAGGTGCGTTCACACCGCAAGCGACCCAGCTACCAAAGTCGCGTCGCCCACAGATGTAGCGTCGCGCGTCCATAAATACCTGTTTGGTTGCCGTTGGCGTCGACCGTCGGTCGGTGATGTCACGTCCGCTCGAGTTTTACCGCGATCATATCATATATCACATAATAGGATGTATAAGCGGACATTATTCCAGCTGTGTCCTTTTCACTCACTTATCAGACACAAAAAAACTCTGCAGCTGATGATGCAGCAGCATTATCTGTGAGTTTACCGCGGTCCGTCTGCAAATGTCCTCACTGAGATTAGTTCCGCCTAGAAGGAAGTCATCTGCCCTGTAGTCCGGATGAATAACTGCACCGTCACACGTACACACACCGCTGATTGGCTGATGCCACACAGCCACACACGGCATCGCCTGAATAGATCAACTTTTTTATAACTTTCACATCGTGCGACAAGTGAAGTGGTCGTCTTGTCGCCAGCTGTCGCATCGCGGAAGGGTTAGCCCCGCCCCATCGTGGCTGTACATTGACTTTAAATGGAGAGTGATCGCCGAGGTAGTACAGGTAGCGTCCGGTGTGAACGCACCTTTAGCCCTTCACCTAAGCCCTTTTGAGAATTGAGACTCTCTTTCACTTAACATGACCTTGCAAAACTAAAGGGTACGACAAGGGCTAAAGGGTAGTATTGGGATGGATGCCAAGTTTGAGGTCTCTGACAATGAAAAACATCAGAGCCATACTGCAGTTGCGATTGTTTCTTTTTTGACACATGCTTTGTATTAAATGTGGTTATTATATGTTCTTTGACTTAACTAATCTACATTTTGTATGAAGCGATAATTTAAACAGAAAATTGTTCTAAAGAATTCGTGCAAATAAAATAAAACCAATGTCTTGCTTCTGGGACCTTGGATCTTCTGTCTGGTGATGGATGGAGTGAAATGGTCTTCAGGTCAAATCAGTCAAAAGCTTCTATTTTTGCTTTGACATTTCTCTTAAAACCAGCCCCTGCACCAAAATGGTGTATTTTAAGCAATTTACAAAGGGTGGACATTTGGTCTGAGATGTCTTTATTTAAACGTGTGTGCGTCACTGAGGCCATGACAGATGGATCCACATGTGGAACAAAGGCGATATGAACTGATGGATGGAGAGATGAATGGACGGATAGATGGATGGCGGACTGGAGAAAAGTAGACAGGGATGATAAATGGGCAGAAGATGAATGCTGTAGTCTTTCACACACAGAGACTACTTGACCGTTAGAGATGACAACAAAGTCTTCTCAAAGATATGGAGGTCAGCACTGCAGCACATGGACGCCTTTAACTTCAGTGTGTGGTAATGTCTTGAGGTGCATTATTGCTCCGTTTGAGGGATTTTTATAGCTGCTAATGTTGGGTGATTTTCTGGTCTGCTGCAGAAGGGCTGAGACGGGCGTTCTCTCTGTGCAGGAAATGTCAATGACGATTAGCATAAGAAGAGGGAAGGGCAGGTCACTCGATGCATATTCCACAGCCCATTGGCTCAAGAGTATTAATAATAAAACATCACGATGAGGGTTAGCTTCCTACAGATCCATAGCAAAGCAGTTGTTTTCCTGACTCTGGGTGAAATATTCATTCAACACACCTTGCAGTGCTCCAATTAAAGATTGGTTCTGTGTGTTTACGCCAAACTGAGTCCAAACCACTGACCTCGAAGGTGGGAGAATTCAGAAACAGATCTCCCTTTCCTATTCCCCCCGCTCGCCCCTTTATCCCTCATCCATCCCCCACTCTCTTTGCACCATCTCCCCCATCTCTCTCTGCAGTGTTGTCGCAGTGAGCCTGTGTGCAGGAGAAGCATGTATGTGCATACTAACACGGGCCGCGCTGTGATCCCCCCCTCAATGCCTACACAGAGCGCCTGCTGCTGCCTGCATGCTCTCAGGATTCTTATAAATATGGGAATAAGCATTGAGCTGTTATTAAAGTTGATGGAGACAGATGGCTGCTGTTGTTTACAAGTTGAACGCAAGCAGCGGCCGATCAGCTGTGACACGCTTCGGGAAGTCAAGGGCCTGGAAAAAAGGAGGGAAAGGTGGTGGATAATGGAGAGCTGGTTAACTGATGAATGCAGTAGATGTTAGGCAAATGAATTACAACAGGCTTCCACTATTATTAACATCAAGGTGTAGAGCTCCACAATGTGTTTCTAAAATAAAATCCCATTTAGCTTCTCCAAAGCTGACTTCAGTATTCCCACAATGCTAAACATCCAAGGATGACTTTACTACAAGTTATCTTCAGTGCAAAACCTTTAGAATATGGCTGACTCACATTTAAAGATGCTATGAGGAGTTTCTAAGTAATTCCAAAAGTCTCACTTTTAGATATATACCTGATTGAAATACACACTTTAAGATGAGTTTTATAGCATCAAAATAGGTTATCTATAAATGCTATTCCTTAGCTTCGTGGTCAGGTCAGACAGGGCTGGACTGGCCTGGATACTCAACTTCAGGAACAAGACAATTAAAACTAGAGCAAATTTATATTATTCGGACATGTCTTAGAGCACCGGGCGATAAGTAGCGATATATAGCCGACTACAAAACTATGATACTAAGTTTTCCAAAAATTGTTTGTTGTCACACATCACAACTACCACTATGTAACTAGAAAGAGATACATTACCTCATCGCTTTGCATCCTGTAAGTTGTTGAAAAAAGAAGTTGTAAAGCAATGCAGAGTTCTCAGGAAGGTCCGAGCTGCATTTATTAGCATCACAACAAATACACGCTTTGGCTTGGGTCACGTCTTTACGACAGTCGCCGTGCGTGCTCACGGGTAGCAGAGTCTTTATGTCGCCGGAAATAGATTCTCCTCATAGCACCTTTAAGTTTGGGTTTTTTTTTAAGCATCTTTCAGTTAAAATCTAATTTTCCAAAAACTCCCTCATGATTCTTTAAGAGCAAACAAGAGCTTAATCTGTTATTGACAGGTTAAGTGGGGGAATCCATATGTATATTGTTTGTCAATATCATTGTGAAAATGAAAAACAAAGTCAACTCTTAGGTATTGAACCACCTATGAGGTCTATCAGTCCATCCATTCTTCCATCTATCCATCCATCCATCCATCCATCCATCCCTTTCGGGTTCCTTTTCCAGTTGACATTCAGTGAAATGCAGTTCACCCTTGCCGACTGATCATGAGCCTCATGGCCACACACACTCTCACCCAAAGGGAAATTATTGATGTAGATTGAAGTATGTACTTTGTGAAATATTCTGGAGGATTTAAATAGATTAACATACTTTCTGAAACCTGAAGTAGTGAAAAATAATGAGCTCTGTCTTAAAGATTATTGCATCATTCATTCTGAGCTTCACCAGCATGTCTACCAGAACATGGTTGTATTGTCCAGGAGATCATAGAGACAAAAGCATACATCCTCTTAGTGTGACATGCAACATTTATAGATTCACTGTAATTAAGATGTCCACTTTGGATGCTAATGTATACAACACACAGTAGTAATGTAGTGATTCATTATTTACTACTCCGAGTCCTCTGGGGTGACGTCTTGTTCAGCGTGGTCATCTCTAAGTGTCTGCTGATTGTATATTGATTACAGTGTTTGGAGGAGATATCTTCTCGTTGTTTGGTTGGCTCCGCAGAGAATTAACACTAGTTAAGCATGCTGGAGTGAAACAAAGGAAGTACTATCATGTTCAGCCAAGAAGACTCCCGATGCAGCACAAAATGACCTCTGCTGCCATACCTCATGATGACTCAGCAAAAACCCTTATTTTAAATTGACTCAAAATGATCACGAATTCAAGGATAACAGGTAATTTTTAGATGAAACATCCTTCAGATAATCAGCTAACCTCACATAGTGTGTAGAAAATTAAAATAGTCTTTCTAATTTGCTTCATTAAAAGGTTATTCCACCTGCTCAAACCAACAAGCAGTTGACTGAATTTATGTTGAATCAGCAGACACCTGCTGCACACAGAGAAGGTAAAGCCAAGAGTAACAGCAAAAATCCTGAATTCAAAATGACACTCTAAGAATAAACATACCTTACAAAACCTCACATCTCTGAATCTTCCAGTTAATAGGATTTTCCTTTTGTCAAAACAGTGCTATTGGTCACCCTTCACATTCTCAAAAGTGTCAAAACAACAAAACCAATTCACAATAAGTATAAACAAACTTATCAAATCCAGCCATTCATCCTACTTTCATTCTTTTTAAAAAAGAACAATTTTGAAGGTATAAGGTTTTGTCACAACAGTCATAACAGTTTTGTTTTATTCAACAGGTTTCAATAATACATATTCGGCCTCTTTATAGTCAGCACAGAACTGTTTTTGACTGACTGCAATTTCAAGTCAGACGTTTAGGATGAGGAGCATACAGACGGAACAACTGCATGTGAAAGTTTGTCATTGAGATTGGGTCATGTTTGAAAGTGTAGGAATAAATGTGATCCAAACTAAATTCAAAGCCTAAAACATTTGCAGTTATCGCAAGGAAATAATGAATACCTTGCAGAGGGGGTGCTTTTCTCTTAAAGATAATTATACATAATGTACACTGTGTGCCATATGTCACCAAAAACCTGAGAAAAAAATCAACAAAAAAGGAACAGAGCAAAGCAAAATGTTTTTTTTTAGTTGACTTCTTATTCGGAAGAATGATCATTGAAAATTTTAAGCTGGAGAACATTCTGATAGCTTGATATCACCATGCAGCATCAGTGTGCTACTGAAGAGCCTCGATGAAGAGCAGAAGCTTGAACAGTCTTTTTCATTAACTCAGCCATCTCTGAAACATTCCTTATTTTGCTGAGCTACATAATTTCGAGGCTAATTGTAATCAAAACGGATATTTCTAAAGAAATGATTAAAACCTTCTCTGTGCCAAACTTTGAATATACTGTAAATATATCCTGGGGACACAGGGAGTGGGCGTTGGTGATCCTGGTCCTGTTTTTTCTTCTTAGGTTTTTATTGTGCCGAGATTATCATGCCATTTGTGTTTAAGGGTTCTTCAATTTAAATTGTGTTTAAGAAATACTTTAGTAATCCCCAAGAGGAAATTTGTTAAAAGGGGAAATTTGGTTAGATCCTTTGTCCTAAAGCTCTTGAGCTTTGTCTTCAGTACAATCCTGTCTGTTGGTACCAATACTTTAAAAACCTGTATTTAAAATTGCAATACAAATTGTACTCATCTTTATTATAATTATTCTGTGATTATTATGATTCAGTTTATGGTCTAAAGTGACACATTTACTTAAACTGTGTTTTGTAACTTGGATGAGACTGCAGTAAAAGCAATTTTACTCCCCCTCCCTTCCATGATTGTGCCCCTCACCATGCCCATGTAACATATTTACAACCACAAAATCCCTAAAACCACATGTCTCTTCATAAACTGGGCAGCTCTGATTGGCCACCAAGTGGATGTCCCTTGCTAGAAGTTGTTTTAAAAGCTTAATACAGAACAAGGAGAGGGCACAGGTGTCTAATGATCTCTCATGTGGCTTCAGTGATAAGACGTTGCCAGGTAATCACATTTTTTTTGTGGCCAGAGACTCAAAAAGTCTCTTTTAACACTGGTGGGTGTTGTTCATGCCATGTCATTTCTTCATCTATGATCATTTGTGCAACTATTTCTTGAATTGATTTTCAGCATAGACGTAGAATTTTAATCAAGCTTTTCACTTTTGCAATGTAATGAAATAATCTTTTCATATAAAAATCCTTAATTATTTTAGAAAGAACATTTCTTTCTACCATTCTGACATGCCAGTTGTTGCAGCAAAACACTGGTGGCAATGTACAGGCTGCTTCATAAAGAGCGGTACATGTTCCTTTAAGGTGCTATTCTGTCACCCTTTTGCATTTATGATTTAACTGGCTTACCCGTGATAGATCATACAATTCATCAACCACTGGCACAAAGACTAAGTTCGTCCTGTTAATCTTGGCTTTTGTTCACATTCAGTTGCATTGGCAGTTAACCGTAGTAGCAGGGAATAAATTCCCTATTTACCTTCTTCTTTTTATATTATTACTATTTGTTCTTTAATCATGAACCCACAGATGCTAGCAACCACATTGTTTGCATCAGAAGAAAATAAGAAATAACACATAAACACAACCCTACATTTTATGTTCATTTGTGAGTTGAGTGCATTTTTACATTTCTAAATTTCTTTGCTAAAAAAAGTTTTTCTCAATGCAATACCGATAATAAATTGATATTTCCCGGCTTGCCATTCCTCTCCGCCAGAGGTGACATTGATATTCATACATCGCAGCGGGCTCTGTGTCAATTTCCAAGTCCTATTCAAATCTGCTCTGAATGGAGCACAAACCCCTCAGCAGTGCCGGCTGCGAGGATGATAGCCCATCCTGTTTGAAGAGAAAATTACAAGAGCAATACACCCAGGGATCTTTTCTCATTCTGCGTGATGTCAATGCACAAGACATCGAGGAGCAATTTCATCCAAATCAAGTATTTTCCTTCATCTCTTTGTTTTTTTTCCCCTTGCAGCATACAGATCGAGGAGATTCATGCGGCCTCACACTTGAAATGCACACATGCACGCTTGCTTTGTACTTTTGTGGAGATCCTATAACGATCCTTGACCCAGTGACCTTAACCTTCACCCTCATCCCTGCACCTAAACTTAACCTTTACTCCTCATTCCTATTTTAAAGCCGTTTTCCTTTAATCCCTTCACTCTCAAAACATAACAGCTTTCTTTGTAATCATAATCTTATGACAGGATGGACCCTTTTTGAGCCATAAAGCCGGTCAAACATTAAATTTAAAACACACACTCGCTGATACACACAAACGCAACATAAACCCTGTGATGATTTCACACACTCAACAACTCCCTAAAAATAGCCTTAGAGTTTTGTTAATGTGTGTAAGTGGTTTGACACCCCATTCTTGATCCATCAGCTCCTCTGACCCAAGCCAACCCCCCCATGCTGACCTTTGGAAAGGCCAGCTGTTCCCCTTTACAGGATGTGACTGAAGAGGCGGGTCTCCCAGACACCAATTGATTAGAGAAGCATTAATCAAGCTGAGGGATTATCCCGAGCATGGAAAAGGCTCCTTTCTATAGTAAACCAATTATACTTTTTATGGGATGAGAAGGTTAACTGGCTGCGCGAGCAATCCATTTAAACCATTGACACTGCAGGTCTGGGGAGGTGGAAAAGGAGCAGAAGAATGGAAGGTGGAGGAGGAGCTGGCTGTGTGGGGACAGGAGGCCGGGGGCACTGGGGGGAGTGTGATATGGATTTGTGGAGGAGTATGAATTGAGAAAATAGAGTGAAAAGCAAAAAATGATATTATTGGCCATTAAAGTTAATTGGGGAAGTTACCATTAAAGGTCCATGGAAGGCAGGGATGCATAATGCCGCCCTTGCTGCTCACATAAAGCGGTGTTTTCCCTTCATGCTGCGTTGAACAGGAAGTAGTGAGGGCGGAGAAGGAGAGTCTGATGGAGGTTCTTCCTCCACTTTAATGGCTGCCATGACTTTAATAACCACTTCCCTGATCTCAGGCTTAATGACCCTTCTCAGTTTAGAGGGGGAGCTAAATTAAACCTGTAAAGAGAAACATCCATTCATTACCCCCACCCCCACCCCAATAACTTACAGTCACATCGGTAAGCTGAAAACAATTAACACATAAAACCTTCCATTATAATGACCGATCTTAGTTTAACACTCTGATCTATGGTATCTCCAATAATGTGGGGATAGTAGCAAATTAAAATGTAGTTTGAAGTTGATTAGATCAATGATCACTTTATCACCTCCACAGAGACAGTAATTAAGTTATAACCAACTTACCTTTGAAACAACTTTGTTCCTTGAACATTTTTTGTACTTCTATAGTATTTGTGTTGTCCCTTTATGCTGATGATATTCATTCTTATCTGGCAGTTTGGATAACCAAAGTTGTTAGATTTTGAAATTACTTTGAACTTGCTCAGTTCTACCAACAAAATTGGTAAAAGGCAACTTGTTAAGGCCAACTGAGGGATGCACTCAAATCTACTGGTCAAAAAAAGTGATTAGATTTGAAGAAAGGGGATTTTCAACAAAACCACTGCCAAAATGGGCAGTGTTTTCTTTAATTAATTCAAAACACAACCTTTTTAAACCTGACCTGGCCCTTTCTCAAGTGTTCCCTTTTTTAACACAAAAAATAAACAAGTACATCATTAAATGACCAGGCACCCCTAGTTTATGAACTGCTTTTCATCGTGGTTGCCTCTTACCCATCAACAGCATGACTTCTGCTTCCTCTCGTAATTCATTAGTCCTATTGTGGGTTATAAAAAATAATAAAGGGTTAGTGAACATCAGTTTAATTCCAAAAACACTAAAATATTCTGCCCAGAAAGGCACAATTTTTTTCAAAAGAAAGTGCAAACACTATTTTGATGGCTTAAAAAGTGCTTAATTACGATAATGTTGCCATTAATTAGCCACTTACCTGTATCAGATACACAATTCTTCAACTGCATGGTGTTGTTGTAGGTAGTGCTGGTGCCTCACAACCTTTCTGTATGGAGTTTGCATGTTCGTGTGTATGTGGGAGTTTCCCTTGGCTTTGTGCCATGGTCGAAACAGCATGCTTGCCAGACTAAATGTTGATTTTGAATTACCCTTACATATGTGTGTGTGTGTGAGTGTGAATGGTTGTTGCCTCTGGTAACCAGTCCAGAGTTTACCCCTGAGCCTCTCACCTAATGTTCACTGGGCTAAGCTCAATGGGTTAAGCAAGAGGTAAGCAATACTGATGATGGACGGATACCGTGATTCTGTCCAAAAAATATAACACCAAAAGGCAATTTCTTTCTGGGGTTGACCTGTTTTCAGTTGCTGCGGCTGAACCTAAAATGCTTCGTCTTGTGGTTGAGTGTTGGCTAACATCAACTGGCAGGTGGATTTAAGTAATGCAGATCAAACATCTAGTGAGTTGTGTTTATTTTTCAATCAGTTGTTAAATATTTTGCGCATTCTCTGAATTTCATAACACTCAGGAGTCCGGACTGGACGCTTTGGGGGGCCTGATGATGGGGACCAGTTGATGATCACCGCTATATATGATTTCCAAAGCTCAGTTTATTACCCAGGTTGTTGCAGAAACACAGAAAGTCACAATACATACTAGGCCTGCGCTCAAAATATCAATACAGCAAAATATCGTCATGCACTTCTTGTCGATACGTGTATTGATACGGATTCTATAGAATCGATACAGCCTCAATGTTTGGACAGTAGACTTTGGGTAATATTAACAATGGAAAAGTTCAAAATAGAAGCCAAGCTTCATGATGAAACACATGTTCCAAGTTTAAACTTAGGTCTACCATCTTTGGGGCCCTGAAGTTCTTAAGTTGAAGAATTATTTGAAACTCATGCTTGTTCTTTTTCTTCTTGTAATAAAAACAGAAGTTGCTGGGAGTTCTGTTAAAAGCGCAGTTAATGTTCACAATTTATGTGTCGGGATATGTACTGTATCGTGGCCTCAGTATCGGGATATGTATCGTATCGTGTGGTTGCTGGAAATACCCAGCCCTAATACATACTTAATCTTAGATAGAAGAGACCATAGTCATAAGGGTATACTCACAATCAAGCACCTCAGATTTGCTCTTGATTGCAGTGCTCAAGGGTACTTTGTTTAATTCTACCTTTTAAATCTTAGATGAAATGTTTCAGAAACACTTTCAGCTTCTGACATATTTGATGGTTTCTTTGTGCTCAGTGTCCCTGTCATGATGGAAAATTCAGTTATGGCAGAGTGGCTCAGCAGATAGTCTTTGTGCCTCATAGCAGTCAGGTTGCCAGTTTGAACCCTGAGTCAGTCAGGGCTTTTCTGTGTGGAGTTTGTATGTTCTCCCTGTCTATGAATTCATTCTATGGGCACCCAGACCAAAAAGCATGCTTGTTAGGTTAATTTGGTAACTCCTTGTGCATGAATTTTTATCTGTCTCTCTATGTGACGTTGAAGTTGGTTTGTGACCCTGTCAGCTGGGACAGGCTCCAGCCCCCAAGCAATCAGTGTAGATAATGGATGGACGGTTATATTGGTTTGGTTCTTTGGATCTTAGTTGTGTACTACTTTAAGGGAAGAACTATTCTGTTTCATTCAAAGTAAAGAAAGTTGTGATTTTTTCTGTGATGTGTCACATGTCTATCTGTCAGATGTAAAACTTCAATTTTTCAGACTTATGCTGCGTTCACACCGCAAGCGACCCAGCTACCAAAAATGGCGTTGCCCACCGAAGTATCGTCGTGCGTCCACAAATACCTCATTTTGGTCACCATTGCTATCGTTGCCGTCGCTCGGTGACATCACATCCGCTCGAGTTTCACCACGATCATATCATATATCATATGATAGAATGTATAAGCGGACAGTATTCCAGCTGTATCCTTTTCATTCAATTATTAACCACAAAACACTGCAGCTGATGCCCTGCAGCAGCATTATCTGTGAGTTTCCAGCGGTCCGTCTAGGCAGAACTAATGTCCTCACTGACTAATGTTGCCAACACGGACATAAATTGTTCCTCTGTAGTCCGGATGAAGAACTGTCTGTCAGGGGCACCGTCACACACGCACATACCGCTGATTGGCTGTTGTTTTAACAGCATAATCAACTTTTTTTTATTTTGACATCGCGCGACAAGCTATGTGGTAGTGTAAAAAGCGGCTGTCGCATCGTGGCAGGGCTAGCCCCGCCCCATCACGTCCGTACATTGACTTTGCATAGAGAGTGATCGCCGAGGTAGTACAAGTAGCGTGCGGTGTGAACGCAGCATTCAGAGGAAAACACCTGCAGTGCTGTCTCAGTCTAGCTGTGCAGTCTTCTTACGTCTGTCTGTTGTCCTCATGTGTAAAGGCAGGCCTTATCATCTGGTTTTGGTAGAGTGTGTAAGGGGTTGGGTTGCATTCTTCAGCTTTTCTTGTCCATGATTGATATCCATGTTCTTAATGTAATATGTACGAAACAGAATGTATGATTTATTTATATTCCTGTCCACTTGTTCTGTTTTATATTTAAACTGTTGCTGCTCTGCAGATATTCTCTCTGTGCGTAGACAGACTGTAAAATTCAGGGACAGAGTCAGAATAATGCTCTTGAAGCATCATTGAGAAATGGAACAGATCCAATGAGCAGTCTGTGGAGTAATGGCCTATTTCTGTCTCTTCATTCCAGCTTTATGAACAGTTTGCAGATGACAGAAGGGTAGATGCGAGGGGATGTTATCTGGTATCGCTAACAAAATGATCAGATCAGCATACTCCTCAGTGATATTGTTGCTTGTAAAAAAAAATGTTTTCCAAAGTAACAATAAAGCATGAGCCTCATACTTGTGTTTTAAAGAGCCATTGTTTTGCCTTACCTTGGGTTCATATATTGATTATTGTTGACTGCCAGATATGTTAGCAATTAACATTTTAAAAAAATAGTTTTCACATATTGAGTCCCTGATCCATATTCTCAAACTGTCTGAGATGCTCAAGACCCTCTTTCCACACATGGGCCTAAATCTGGAGCAATTTGTTGACCCCTATCCTCTGAGCTATTTTTTTTAGTCCAGCCATACGTAGTGCAATCTTTTCAAGAATTCTGTAATCATTCTGATGGCTTCGCTTTTTGGGGGGGATTGCCAGCCTGACCTGATGAGTTTAAACTGCGCCGGAAACAACGGTACGCCATCACACTGGTTGGTCTATTCGAGGGGGGGGGGTTAAGCCCCTCCAGGCTGCTATAGATGGGAAGAAAAAGAAGTCCTGATGCTGCAGACTTTTTGTCATGTTCATAGCACTACTCTATCCAGCAGTCGAGACATATTTGATGAATTAAGAAGCATAAAACTTGAAAAATCATGAAGCATACAGGCTCTTAAATCCTGTTGGTGTTTATAAGCCACAATCTATGTGCAGCATTACTCACAAAGTTGTTGACAAACTTTAATGACGTATTCCAGGAATGTTCGTCATGGCACAATGAAGAAGTGATCAGATTTTGGGGATGATTCAAATCTGAATACCAGTCCAGGAGTTTTTTTCAAATTATTCTTCAACATTGTAAGATAGGACAGTTTTTTACACTTTTCAGCAACTTGGTTAATGATGACTTGGCAGAGGTCTGTGCTTTCTGAGCACTTCTAGTTTTTCTTAGGTTTTTGCTGACCCATTCTTATCTTAAGGAGGCACTGAAAAACTTCCCTCTCCCACTGGAGGTTATACCACAAATAATTATACCCACAAAAATGAATGGCTCAGTGTGTTTCATTCACGCATTAAAATACTGACAAAAAATTCCACAAGATAAATGTTTACAGCCATTATTTATTTGATGGTGATCAAAATAAAGATTTTCATAACATGAGTCCAGACTGATCCCATCTGTGCGTCTTCAGATTTTAAGATGAGCTCAAATTAAACTTTTTGTACAAATGTTCATTTGTTTCTGATGTTGTTGGAGTACCTCAGTGTAGTTTAACTTAAAAAACTCCATCGTATAATGATGTTTTTTAAAGTTTGACATGCCTTTCAGTGTCTTTCCATTTGTCTTTCACCTGTAATGGTGCTCTAATGCTCAATACCACCAGGTCTGCAGCATCAATTGACAATTACCACAGTGCAGACAGGTCAACCTGTGAAAACACATAAAACGACTTATGTGACCCTGACTCTGCTGGCTGATGATCGTGCTGTATTAGTTTGTCCTTGCTGCAACACAGAAATCATTATTTTATATGAACTGCAGTACCTCAGTTTCTCCCTCTGCACCAACCACAAATTACCATTCTGCAGGAATAAAGGTGACTGTCTAAGATAATGCAGCTGTCTTCAGAGCAAATACACTCTTCAAGTGAAGATAATTCTGATCCTGGTCCTGATCAGGGACTCCTTCTGCAGCTCGTAGACTCCTCTCCTAATAGATTTCACTTTGATCTCCACTGATCCACTGCAGAAAAGTGCTGTATTAAACATTCACCCCGCAGGTTAGCGGTCTAACGATGCAGCACAGACACGTTCCACTCCCTCCTGCTCTGCTCTCTCCTCACATTAGCTTCACATAATCTTTTTATGGAGGTGTGGAGTTTAAAGGTGAAACATTTACATGCAACATATTTCATGATTACAACATGAAAATAAAAGACAGCATGAGCTGTTGACAAAGGGAAGGTGATGAAGTCTCTGTTGTGGCTAAATCTTGTGAAAAAGGTTTTACATGCCGTGAACTGAGAGACAGTCGAGCATTTATATTTGGTACCAAAGCTGTGACGATAATAAACCCTCCTACACAGGGAGCAGAGCCTACAGGTGGATACACAGCTCTGGGGAGAGCATGTGAGAGTGAGTGCAGCAGTGAAGTTTAGACTGCATGAAGTGGCTCGCAGGCTTCAGCGGCTTCACTACATGTAATCTAACCTCAGGTCCTGTCCATATTTGAGAGCTGGGGAGAAAAACAGCCAGCAGGAGGCTCAGGCAGCAGTTGTGAGACATATAAAGGGAAAGAGAATATAACTCTTTTTGAAGTGATGTGCTGTACAGAGTGAAGTTGTCACTTTGACATTTTTTCAGCACAAAATTGTTTTTAAATTCTGTTGTCAGGACCAAAGTTATTTAAAAGTCAGCCTTAGAGTTTTAATGCACAATGCTGTGTAGATTTACATTTTCAGAACCCTACAGTGAGCTCTTACTGAGTCAGAAAACGCAAACAAATCATCCATATGGGAAGGTTTCACCACCGCAAGGTCTTACAAAAACCTTTGAAAAAATGTAAAATTCTAAAAGTTGTTGGACAACTGCTGAGAAGACCGTTTCAGTGATTTACTGTATGTCTTGTACTGAAACATTAATTTCCTTTGGTAATTTTTACTTGAGGATGATTCTAGTCATCAAACTTGATCTCATATTTTTACTCTAACTTGGACATTTCATTTTAAATTTAAATACATTCAACCAACCTGACACAGCAGAAGGACCATTTAGTTCATTTTACCAGCCCATCTGCTGTGTCCATGCCCTTGGAAAGTGTTTGGAGATGATCAGAACCTTTAAGAAGCAGATCTGGCAGGTGATTGGACAGTTGTTCCATCATTAGATAATCTAGGCTGGCGCTACTGCCTTGGTGTTTAGGACTGAACATGAGCAACTTCACAAAACAAACTGTCACACTCTGACCACAAGTGAGGGTAGTAAGTCGAAAGGCTGACTGGAAAAGTGGTTTAGGTTGACCTCAAAATGTAAAAAAAAATTTGCAGACTCAAATCCTTGGGATGTAAAAAAATGAAGAATTTTGTTGCTCCTCAAATATAAGTCAGGTATGCAAGAGCAAATGAAGTGCACTATGCAACAGAAAAAATATTTACATAATAATCAACAGGTCTGCTCAGCATCACAGTCCTTCTCTGACTACCTGGGCAGTGGAGATCCCCTCCATTTTAAAGGGTAAGCCCCTCCTATTGGACCATGCCATTTCAACTAAGTAATCAAACACATCTTATTTCTACCTAAATACCATTACAACCTCTATTTACATTTACCACACAAGCATTCCCATAATCCTCAAGCCCAGAATGACTTTTCAACTCATTTTACACTTCCATCAGTTGGTATGGTTCAGTAAGATGGACTGAGCATGCTCCCTACTTGTACTCAGGGACTATAAAGGACAGCCTGAAACCATACTCAGGTCCTTTAACACTGCCAAGTACCAGGAAGCACTGTGGTAAGAAAAGAAAAAGACAAATTCTTGTTAAGCAAACTTCAAACTCAAAATCACCACATTGTGTGTGTATATGTGTCTGTGTGTCTGGAACAAATAGCACAGGCAAGTTTCGAAGATTTTGAATGCAGTTTAGTGTGTACCCACCAAACTAGCAGTAGCATGCTACCTGGCTAACATGTGGTCTGTGAAATAAGTGATGGTGCGGTGTGTTGGTGTGGTGTTTTACCAGTGGCAGGGGCAACTCTTGGCATAACATGTTTGAAGAGAAGTGAAACTATTCTTCGTTCGTAATATCATTTGTTTTTCATTTAATAAATCAATTTGGTCTTGATCTGATAAAAACTGTTACTGAAGCTGTTAGCATCAGTGCTAATCTCTGTACAAACAGTTGCTTCCTGCTGTCATCTTGCTAGTAGCTCCCAACTCTTGCTCAAATGTTAGCTTGTTGCCATTTCCATGTATGTTGTGCTGGTGCACAGTAATGTGATCAAATGTGATCAAAAACATTGAATTGTACGTTTTTGTCTGCCTTTTTGTTAGTCGTAATGCAGTGATGAGTTGACAGGTCACTCTGGTTGAGTCAGTTGCTGGGTCGTAGGCTATGTGGCTTCTCTGCCAAGGGCAGATTGAAAGCAAGCCGACACCACAAATCCCAGGCTAGCTCCAGGCAGTTGTTTGAACCAAAGAAGGGGTTGATTGCTTTGTTTACATAATCGAATAAACCATACTGAACGAGGAACACTCACTCGTATCTGAAAACTCTCAAAAATAACTTAGGTGTGAAAACAACCTGACTCATTTGAGCTGTTGGAGGGGATACGGTCACACTTGTGGAACATAGTGAACCCTTTAAAAGTCTTAGATCCTGTGGTTAGAGGTCAACATGTCAATAAAGAGGTGTATTTCACTCTGGTTTAGTCATATCCACATATACGTACTTCTATTTTCCAGCTGTATTTCATTTCTTACTGTGTATCTAATCCTTCCCCTTGTCCCCTTCCAGTTCAGCTGACAGAGAGTATTTTATTGGCTCTTGTTCAGACCTCGATCAAATATTAATTACAACAAATCTGTGTTGTTGCCTTTCTGATAATCTATAGAAGTGATTAAATGCTTGCACATATATCAGCACTCAGCAGCATGCCCAATCCATTTTATGGCTCTTAGTTCATAAATCCGACTCCTCCTCCTCTATTACTAATGATCCACACCGCATATGAACATAATCTTCAGCTCCACACGCATACACGAAGGCACACACTTTCATGTCAGCAGAGCAGTGGAGGAGCTTCAGCTGGAGGCCGGTGAAGCAGTGGGACATAAACACAGCGTCTGCCTCCCTGTGTGCGCTCTTCGTCTGACTGACTGATCGTCCGCATACATTAACCCACACGGGGTCAAACTCCATCTGAACAACTGGAGAGTCATTAATGAGCTTTGAAGCTTATTCTAAAACAGAAGGGAGAGGCAGTGTGGTGACAAAATTTTGCACCAAAATGAGAAAAAAAAGACTTAAGCAATCTGCAACAGTTGGCCATTTGATCCAAATGTTCAAAATCTGTTTGAGCAAAAGCATGAGGAGGAGACAGCCCACGCACTTAACAGCTCCTGAATATGGGCTGTTAGCACACTTGCTTGCACTTTTGTAGCTTCAGTCTGGTAGACATCTGCACAATGCAAACATTAAAATTAAATTGATGGCTGCAGCTGCCCTCATCAGTGTGATTGATTATGAATAACAAAGTTGAATCCCTTGACGAGGACCAAATATAAGGGTTTCTTCCCTGACAAACAACCCATTTAAATTTAGTGTCATTCATTTTTACACTGTGACAAAGAAAAAAAATCACTCAAAAAAGGAAGGAACATCTGCATAAATGTGAGGAAATCAAGAGAAGTGTGCCTTTGCTTTCACAGTAGCTTATCGGCAGATCAATGAGGGTTTTTTGGATAGAACAGTAACACAAAAAATTCTGAGTCGAGACCAGTGGTTTCCAAACTGGGGTACGTGTACCCCCAGGGGTACGGGAAGTGATGTAGGGGGTACGTGAAAAACTGTCAGGTCTAAACAGTTGTTTCAGTAGTTCAGGCTCAAACTGATAAATGTTTGTATTGTGAGCTTTGATAAAAGCCTGAAGTGTTGGCAGAGAGGCTGAGGCATCTTGGAGAGGGAAATCTGTCCTAAATTATCTAAGATTCTTAAAATAATATACAGTAAGTTCAGTCAGACAGCCTTTTAATTAAAGCTTTAAGTTCATTAATGAAAATGTTTCAGAAATGTACATTTCTTTTTCAAAAGTGGACTGGTGTTGCCCACTGACATTGCTGGTAAATCAATCTAGTTAGAAATGATTCACTTTAATAGGTTTTATTTGTATGTTATGTATGTAAAATGTGGGAGTGCGGCAGGCTTAAACATTAATTTTTCTCAGTGTTATAAGTGCATGAGAGTTGGGGGTACATGGCTGGAGGTCAAGTGTCGGAAGGGGTACAGGCTGTGAAAAGTTTGGGAACCACTGGTCTAGACCATTCAAAAAGTTACTTTGGAACTTAAATCAGGTCAATATGCTAATTTTTAAAGATTGCTAGGGTATGTTCACAATAACAAATGTAAAAATGAAACTCTCTAGTTTCAGAGTAACCCTGATCCAGCTGTATTCTCTCTCTGTATGAGACACCCAGACTTTCTCAGGCTTCCTATCCTACATGGCACCAGTCCATCATGACTTGTTGACCAGTTGACTTTGTAATAGTTGTCCCGACTTCATTCTGCACTGGGCTTGCTGGGCTTAAACTGTTCAAAAAACAATGGTAGACGCTCACACTGGTTAATCAGTTCAGGAAGGCTGGAGGAACAAGGCATTTCAGCAGCTGCTGGCACCATAAATGAGGGGTGTGGGAGAAGTCCCATGCTCCACATTGTTTGTCTTGTTCATAAAAGTGCTTAATCTCCTTGAGTAGACATGTTGAACACACTTAAGGGCATATAAAACTCCCCAGAACATAATATGGGATCTTCAGTGTCCTTTTCTTAACATTTGTACATTAGTTATCTTACAAACTATTTAACTGTAATGAATTGCTCTCAAGATACTAGCCTAATCAGCTAATCACACGGTAGCAACTTAACATATTCAGCCAAATAAACACGCTCATGAAAAAAAGTCATCAGAATTAGGTAAGTGGGTGACAGTAAAATCATGCAAATGATGAGCATCAAATCTCGAACAATTGCTTTGAAGGGACCACTGTCCATTCCGTCCAGTTGGCCTCTTGAAAACCCAAGATGGCATCCAGTTCCAGGATTGCTGCCAACAATCTCCTGCAAACAGTTTTTGTCCAAATAAATCAATGTATTAAATGAATTTGGATGACATTTCCATAAATCTGTTTATTTTTCCACCTGAGGAATGTATTTTGTTGTACTTTCCTATTCCTGTACACATGGTATGCTGATCAAAATAGCAACACAAGGTCAACATCTCCAACATCTCGATGCACCGAGAAGGTCTTGATGCAATGTGTCACTTCCGCTTCTTCTTCCTGTATCCAATAGCAACAATAGCAGCAGCACGGTGGATAATAAACAGCCCGATACTGACTCACCATCAGCACTTGACACTATTCTTTGTCAGTTTCTTTATTAGTAAGAATGTGAAGAAATAGGAAATGGAGCTGGAGCTGTGCCATTTTACATCAAGTACTTCCTGTACTCAAAAGACCAAGCAAAAAAAAACCGCGCAGAACACAAGTTAATGTTCCTTTCGATGAGGATATCCCGTTGGGCATATACATGACCAAATATTCAGGCTAGGAAAGGAATAACACATGGGTGATTTGTGGGTTTTAAAAAGCAGAATCTGAGAATATTCAGTTTTTTTCAAAAGGGTTATTGGTGTTTTTGTGTCCATATGCAACTGGGTTATTGCTAATGTTCTGGTTATGAAATAGTTAATGACTGCATGTAAACGACAATGATTTGAAAGTCCCTTTCAAACTCTTTTCATTAAATATGCTACAAAGACAAGATGCAGTATTTTAATTGATAGTTTCATTTCAAATAAGCTTGAATAGGGAAAACAAATGACCGTTTCCCTGTTATTCTTTGAGGAATGCTAAATAAATAATAAAACCTGTTTTGGAACAATCCACAGGATTGGAAATGGGTGAGTGTGATGGGGGAAAAGAAAAAGAGCATTCATCATTTTTCTTTTTTGAAACGTGTTGTCTTTGTAGCGTTTATCACTGAACATAGGTCAAAAAGGATTTGACAGCATTGTATTCTGTTTACTGTAGCTATATTTATACTGTTTACTGTATATATATTACCTCAATTGTCCACTTAAAAGTTCTACAAAAGCATTTGAGGTCATTTACATACTTCACATTAAAAACTACAAAACCAGCCCAAAAATGAATATGAACGACAACAAAAAACTTGTGACGCTATAACTAGAAAATCACTCGAAGAGCGCAGACCTCCGCCAGCGGCAGAGTCCTCACCCATATTGTGATTTCCAACACATATTTTAGTCCTACTTTTATTTCATATACATTTTTAGACTCCTTGACCATGAAATCATGCTATTCGCAATTGGATTCAAAATGATATCTATTTTAGTTCAGTAGTTATTCACAATAATCACATTTTTCGTCAGGGCGGTTTTACGCTGATCCGGATCAACGCCAAAATCGAATCATCTGTTCCTTGTCCCAATCTGGACATTTCCTGAAAATTTAGTCGAAACCTGTCTTAGAAAATTTTTGAGTTATGATGCTAACAGAGAAACAAACATACAAACAAAAAAAACAGACGCTGGCAATAACATTACCTCCTTGGTAGAGGTAATAAACAACATTGTATTAACAGTTAGCTAAATTTTCTCTTGGGGATTTAACTGTTAACTTTAAACTAGTTGCTGTAAAGACAAAGAAAGGGAGAGTTATAACACCATCTGAAAACTGTGTTATTGCTATGTTTTTTTTTTTCTCTTTTCTTTCCTTTTGCTGAATCAGTGTTGGACAGAAAAAACAGGACACTTTTTGAAAAGCTGATTCTATTATATTTCCGATGGAAAAGATCAAGGATGAGCGATGTGATTTTTAGGACTGCTGTGTGAAAGAGGCTGTAAATGCAGATATCTGTGTGACACATGAGCAGCAGTAAATGCTCAACAAACAATGTTACAGCTGCACACTGATGGACGGCTCCTCCTCACTGAGATAAGGCAAGTGACCTTGAGGTCTACTTGTGTGTCTGTGTGTGAATAAGTGTGTGGGGGCCTTTGGTGCTGGTCGCTCCAGGTCACTGTCAAGGTTTTAAGTGCCCATTGTCCTGCAGTCTGCCTCGGGCTGTTGAAATACAGGAGCATGCAGGGGCTGAGAGGTGGCTGGCTGTGTGACTCTGGGCTTTACTCGCCACCTGTCTAGACATCAGGAAGATAACGTCCCAACTTTTAATCCATAATGGAGAGCCTGGAGGAGCAATTTTTAGCACCGGAACCTGACTGTTTATCTGTACACATGTCCGCCTCCCCCTCACGACAAAATGTGCACTTTCAACTAGACAAGATACGACACATTGCGAGACAAACGGTACACAATGCGCGACTTCTTTGCTTGACAGTGGCTTTAAGGCTTTGGTGAGGGAAAAGCTCCATCTGTCCAGGGCGATATGTCTCACAGTCGCTGCATTATTTTCAATCACAAGCAGCGTTTTAATGCAGAATCACTTCCCTGGGGTATGAGAGGCGTGCTCATACATAGATAAGTCTTTCTTTCAGTCATTCCAATTCGCTGGAGGGTGTTGAATTGTTAGTGTGAGTCAAAGTGTTGCCACCGGTTAATTCCACACTCTGTCAGCCTTAGACTCACACAGGTCGACTAAAATGGCGGCTATATTTATTCATTTCATTTCAAGAGCTGTCACCCCAATTACTTCGGGCATTTTTAAATGCTGCTGGATTAAGGCAGGAATAATGATTGGCGTGAGAATTTTGTTAGCCCCACGCTCTACCTGACGGGTAGGTAATTAAAGAGGGCAGGAGATTATTGTGTGCTGCTGGAGAAGAAGACATCAGGAGGCAAGTCTCTCATGTAACAAAGCAGGAGAGAGAGAGGCAACCTGTGACTTACTAAACCTGATCCTCGTAATGAGAACACATCCTGAACTCTTTGTTTTATCCAATAAAAGTCGTCATGTGTTAATTTTATACCTCTGCATCAACAAAAACTGAGGCCTTATGGGTTTTGTTTTTGGGTTGACTCTCTTGTCAATCCGAATTCCTATGCACACGATCCATTAATAACACATCTTGGGAGTTCCTTTAAACTTTTCTCAAATGTCTCTGACTCAAGAGTTTTGGAGATAGAAGGTCCAAGGTCAAAGTCTCACTAAATGATGCTCAGATTTATTCTATAGATAAAGACTTAAAATTATATTACCTTACTTTTATCTCTTTTCGTTTGAACATGCAACAGAGAATTTTTTTAATCAAACTTTGGCACAAAGTGGTAGTGTCCATTAGAGGGCATCATAAGAGTTTCAAAGGCTCTGATGACATGGCTCCATCTAATTCTTTTACAGTCTTTAGCTATATCTCATAATTGCATCTCGTCTGACTGAAGGATGATTACCTCCGCCAAGGAGGTTATGTTTTCGGGAGAGTTTGTTTGTCCGTCCGTCTGTGAACAAAATAACTCAAAACTAATGGATGGATTTGGATAAAATTTTCAGGAAATGTTCAGCATGGGAAAAGGAAGAACTGATTTAATTTTGGTGTTGATCTGGATCAGCGTCTGGCCGCCATGACAAAAAATGTGATTTTTGTGAATAACTATTGAACTAAAATAGATATCACTAGAAAAGCACTGGGAGAGCGCAGACCTCCGACAGCGTCACAGTCCTCACCCATATTGTGATTGTCACCATAAATATTAGTCCTACCTTTATTTCATCAAAATTTTTAGATTCCTTGACCATGAAAACATAAATTAGCAATTGGATTCATAATGACATCTATTTTAGTTCAGTAGTTATTCATGAAAATCACATTTTCCGCCATGGCGGCCAGACGCTGATCCGGATCAACACCAAAAATCGAATCAGTTCTTCCTTTTACCATGCTGAACATTTCCTGAAAATTTAATCAAAATCCATTCATCAGTTTTTGAGTTATTTTGTTCACAGACGGACGGACAAACAAACTCTCCCGAAAACATAACCTCCTTGGCGGAGGTAATCATCCTTCAGTCAGACGAGACTATTGTGCAAAGTCTGAACAAAATCCCTAAACTTTATGACTTATTTTGTTCACAGACGGATGGACAGACAGACAGACAGACAGACAGACAAACAAACTCTCCCGAAAACATAACCTCCTTGGCGGAGGTAATTATGAATCCAATTGCTAATGGTATGTTTTCATGGTCAAGGAATCTAAACATTTAGATGAAATAAAGGTAGGACTAATATTTATGGTGTAAATCACAATATGGCTGAGGACTGTGGCACTGGCGGAGGTCTGCGCTCTCTGAGTGCTTTTCTAGTTTGATATATTTTCATGAGGCATAGGTCAAGATCACTTGGCCCAGTGATCATCCTTGTGTGTGCTAGTGTTTTGATGACTCTTTGTTGGATTTATCTCAAACTTTCAATTAAATACCACTTAGAGTATAAAGCCTTTCACACAAAGATATTTGAAACTTTGAGCATTTTAAAATCAGTTAGAGACTCCATACGCGAAGGAAATTACTGACAGATTTAACCGTTTTATTCTTGTACTGTGTAATTCTTTCACAAGAAGACAGGCATGGTACACCAAACATCAACCGACTCCCTCACTGACAAACCAGGCCCTCTGTAACTGCAGCTTGTAATCTTGTTGGGTCAGTTGCTGCTTTGATGTAAACAAATATAATAGGAAACATTAAGAGGAATTGAAGCTTAATACAGCTTGCTGCTAGCTTCCTAGGACATTGTTGGCAGTTGTGATTTCTATCCAGCTCCTCTCCTTCTCAGTGCCTGATGTATAACTCACAGGCCATGATGTACATGTGCTAATGTTTTGCCACAATTTAACAAGTTGGTGCACCTTTTCTGAGCCATCTAACTTTGTTTCACCTTTACTGTTGCCATGGCTTTGTTTGCTTCCTTTTAAGCCAGCTTACTTCCTGTGGCTTTGTTCACTTTCATGTGATAAAATAACTCTCTGGATGTGCTCTCTTTATATATCAGTCACACATCAGACATCAATACTCTTCCGAGATGATTGTTGAGAATAAATTTATTCAAAGGATATTCAAGCCTTTGCTGACTGTGGTGTCCCCTTATCTATCTGTGTCTTCAGAAATACTAGAATTCAGAAATTTTCAATTGAACCTTTTTTGGCTCTCTGATTGGTTAACTGGCCAACCAATTGGAATCAGAAAATCCCTCTTCAGAGCAGAGGTTTATGGCAAACTCCAGATAATTATTGTGTTGGCAGAGTCTTTTTTATTGCATTGTGTTGAAATTGATAGCTTAATTTGCTACTTCAACACTGAAAATTACAAAGAAAACTAACCATCACTCAAGGAAGGAGAAAACCTTACAATACTGGGATTTGGTGTTAGGGAAATATAAGTGGAAATGAATAAGCACTTTGTTGCTTTGAATAGCTGATGTTAAATGACAACAGATCATTCATCAGTTATAACGGAAGAATACTTCCCTTAAAGGATAAGTTCGGTTTCTACAGCTTTCACATTGTTTATAGAATGAAGCAGAACAATATACTCACCCAGAAGGCTTTCCTGATCCAAACAGTGCTTCAGGAGATATTTAGATCCAAAATAGAGCGGCGGACATCCATATAATGGCAGCACATAGGGCATGTATAGCGCCGCTCCTAAAACTGCATTAATCGTCCAAAAACTCATTAGTTTCACCAATATTTCATCATGGTCCGCTCACGCTACTCCTTTATTAAAGTCTGTGTCGCTCCAGACATGTTTTGTGACTGTGCTGACCTCCGAACTGAAGAAGAAGAATGTTTGCCTCCGCGCATGCGCAGTACGGCTCATTGTTTCAGGGCAACCGCCAGCTACACAATGACTTTCTTCTTCCAGTTTCTTGCAAAATAGACAAAAATCTATCGGATGAAGATGTTGTGGAGGGGAACTTTGAATATGATGGGTGCCCTTACAGTTTCGAGCCAGAGTTTACAGATAAGGAGCTCGTCGAAAGGAGGACGCAGAGGCAAAGAAAAGAACAGCTTTGCAGAGAGTACTGCGCATGCGCGGAGGCAAACATTCTTCTTCTTCAGTTCAGAGGTCAGCACAGCCACAAAACATGTCTGGAACGACACAGACTGTAATGGAGGAGTAGCATGAGCGGACCATGATGAAATATTGGTGAAACTAATGAGTTTTTGGACGATTAATGCAGTTTTAGGAGCGGCGCTATACATGCCCTATGTGCTGCCATTATATGGATGTCGATTTTGGATTTAAATATCTCCCGAAGCACCGTTTGGATCAGGAAAGCCTTCTGGGTGAGTATATTGTTCTACTTCGTTCTATAAACAATGTGAAAGCTGTAGAAACCAAACTTATCCTTTAAGGGATGTGTTTATTCACATGTGCACCTAATGATTCAAGTTTTCCTACCGTAAAGGAGTCTCATGAAGCAGAGAAACACATAAAACGAATGACAAGGAATGACAACAATGACTTTAAACTAGCGCAGCCCACAAATTAATAAGGAAAATCGCCTCAGTGTTGTTCTTTTGGGTAAATATCCTCCTTCGCTTTGAATAACAGAGCTATCTTTTCAAGCACATACCACTCATTTTTTTGCAGTGTTTCTCTTAGCTTCATTTATTATGGAGCTTTCTCAGCACTGCAAGTTTAATTGGAACTTTTGTCCCAATTTCACACAGTCGATGTTGAATGTGTAAAACAACAAGCCTTGAAACATCCCAACCTGTGATTCTGTTAATCACACGGCGCCGACTGGTAAAATTGTGAACAGAATGTCTAAGATCCTGGAGGCCCTGCTGTGTGTTCCCTGTTCTTTTGGCCATAAAAGAGACATCTGCTGTCCAAAGTCATAAATAATTCATCTGAGCAATATCAATAATATTTATCCAAGATCTCATTTTCCAGCACAAGTGAAACTAATCACCAGATCCATACTTGCCCACACAGTTTGGATGGGTTGAGGCGAGTTGCTCAATCTGTGTGGAGTCTCTGATGGAGAGTTTCACCACCTGTTTGGCCCCCATCTCTTCTCTGCTCAGTGAGGCACAAGATGAAGCACTTTACATCTTAGTGATCCTCCCACTCCCGCTCATCACTCTTAATACTTTCAAACCCACCCCCCTCTTCCCTCTCAGTAATCTGCTGAGCAAAATGAGCAATGGCCTGATCTTTCTGCCACCTCCCCAAACAGCAGAGACACGCTTCATTTCAATCTGATGGTGACAGTGATGAGACAGGAGACGGCTCTCCCCCTTACCATGAGACTGTGGGCAAATAAACGCACATCAACACACTGAGGGTCTGAAACACTGCTCAGTGTAAACTTCAGATTTATGGCAGATGCAGCAGATGGCTCAGATGTCCATCACTGACTGAGGGTCCTTGCATTTTCAGTTTTTTATTTTCTAAGTATTTGTATTTCAAAGCTTTGCTCTATAGAGTGGTATGGAGAAAACAGATTTTTTGTAGATCACTGTAGAAGCATCGCATTAGCATTTTATGCAAGTTAGCATTTCCCTGTGTTTTGAATCTCTGCTGATTAAAATCCAACAAAAAATTATAAAACTTACATGGTCTACTCTTTGTGATTATCACAACAAACAAACCTGGTTTTCACAATTGTTTCAGCTTAAATGTATAGGCGAGTAAAAGGCTAAAATAATCTACAGGCAGGAGATTCAGGTCACCAATGGCCAAATCAAACAGGTGAAAAATTCTATCTTTCAAGTCATAACTGAGCTGAATGCAAAAATGAATCCAATTGATTGATTTCAGTTGTGTCACAGTTTTTAGTTTTCATGGGTGTGACTGTATTAATAATGTCTCTTTTTACCTGTCTGTAACAAATCACCCTGAGGAGACAATAAAGTTAAAGTTGAAGTTAAAAATTAAAAGTTAAAAGCTACTATGGAACTCCAACATGATGGTTTGACCTAAAAGCAATTGCAATATTTCTAATATAGAACATATTGTTGTAACTTCATTTTTAGAGTTGCATAATAATTGAGTGACCTTATCTACTTGATCTTCATTGCTGTGGTAATAGAATTTGAATAATTGATTATTATAAATTTGATTGGAAATGCTTGTGATCAGGCCCCTGGACATTTCTGTGGTCCATGTTAGCAGTTAGTTAAGAACCTCCGTTTTAAACACACAATAAAGCTTTAAAGATGCAATGAGGAGTTTCAAAGTAATTACAAAAAAGTCTCACTTTTAGATATATGCCTGATCGAAATACACACTTTAAGATGAGTTTTATAGCATCAAAATAGGTTATCTATAAATGCTATTCCTTAGCTTCAGCCTTAAATAAACAGGGCTGGACTGGCCTGGATACTCAACTTTGGGAACAAGACAATTAAAACTAGAGCAAATTTATATTATTCGGACACGTCTTGGAGCACCGGGCTGTAAGTAGCAATATATAGCCGGCTACAAAACTACAATACTAAGTGTTCCAAAAATTTCTTGTCACACATCAAAAACTACCGCTACATAACTAGAAAGAGATACATTACCTCGTCAGTTTGCATCCTGTAAGTTGTTGAAAAAAGAAGTTGTAAAACAATGCAGAGTTCTGAGGAAGGTCCTAGCTGCATTCATTAGCATCACAACAGACGCACGCTTTGGCTTGGGTCACGTCTTCACGACATTCGCCGCACGTGCTCATGGGTAGCAGAGTCTTTATGTCGCTGGAAAAAGATTCTCCTCATAGCACCTTAAATTCAAAAGCAGGCAACATCAGATGCATTTCACTATTTCCTGTTGAACATTAAAAATCTCAGGCTCTTATCCAAATTGTGCGTCTCATATGTGACTTGACACTGATAACTATCAGTGTCACAATCAGAGATTGAAATAAAGAGAAAAAGAGTCAGCATCAGTTTATGATGAATCTTTTTCATGTTGTTTTTCCACTTGGTTGTGATGTAAGTTCGCTCATTCTCTCTTCTGACTCCTAACTTCCTCGAGTGGATGTAGTGGCTCCATGTTTTAACGACATGTAATTTGGCAGAGTCCATTTAGGCTTAAGGAGAGCCCTGAGGATTTGCATTTTAATTATAAATTTTGATTCGCAGGGGTTGATTACTTTCTCAGGCAACAGGTTAATTGTGTGATCTCAGCTCTGCATCACTGTGGGCTTACTTGTGTCATTACTTGTGTGAGAAGTATAATGAGGCTCTGTTACATTGTCAGGTCTAATAATCTGGCAGCTGTAGTTATCTGTATTATTTAGTGTTTAAGTTCTTAGACAGTCTGTTGATTCTGTCACCACGGTGCTCCCTGTCAAAATAGTAATGAAAAAGTATAAGTTGAGATGAATCAGGGACCCAAAATGATGAAAAATTAAGCCATGTAATGTAAAAGTAAAAAATGCTCCCCCATGTATACACTTGAGCAGACATTACCCAATGAAGGACTCCGATCTAATACAGACCCATGCTGATTTCATTCATGTCTCTGTTATAAATCATGCTGCTTGCAGTGATGTTTTCCATATAACAGCATCTCTGGCAGTTTCATTCACAACTCTTCTGGATCACCAACCAATTAATTTATCCGAAAGCATGGCACATGATGATTTTGTTGACATAATTTAATATCCTGAACTACTCTCAAGGCAAAAACTAGGTGGATAAGATGAGCTGGAATTTTTAAAATAATTTTTCATGAAATAAACGAATAAGCTCTGTAATATGGTTTGAACAGTATGTGCTTTCAATAAATGTTCAATGCATTTTACTAGTCCATCTGAACAACAGCCCGTAGTTTGGAAATGGGCAGAAGCTTTCAAAAGTGCATCTGTCAGGTGATTGGATGACTGCTCTGTCAATAACATTTATTATTAGACTATCAAATAATATAGTATGCGGGCATTACTTCCACAGTGTAAAAAACAAACCCTAAGCCACAAAATAGAAAAAATTCTCGTCAAAAACATGTTGTAGGTGGAGTGAAATTATCCTTTCTAGAACAACATGCCTTCAGTTTTATTTGTTTTTGATTTAATAAAAAAATGCAGTCCAGATCTTATAAAACTGAAAGTGAAGCTGTTAGCATCTCTCATTGTGGGCAGTCATTTCCTGCTTTTGTCTCACCCATAGCTCCCACTTTTTCCTGATTTAAAGGACTCTGATTGGACCATGACGCTATCAGACATGCACAATATTGTAAATTGAAGACTGGCAAGATCACAGTTAAGTGTGTGAAAGAAGGTTATTAAAAAATTGGACATAAACTATCAGCTCTCTGTTAAAAATTACATCAACCTTCATGCATTCCATCTGCATTACTTCATATTTATACCTGACATTGATCCGTATTGTATGTTTTTTTCACTAAATAGTTTCCATTCACTTGCAGCTGCTGTGACATCGTGTTTTCTCCCCCTAAAGCAAAAAATAATTTCACAAAATTACAGCACCTCAATAGTATCTCGTTCCTGTTAACTCTGTCATGGCGGCTGATTTATATGACCTATCCCATGGTAGTTTAAGTGTAAGATGAAGGCTTCTTTGCCTTTAAAACTATTGGAATTGTTTGAGGTAAAATCAGTTCTTAACCATCGACATATCTTATATTTAGGACTATCCCACATTCAATCGATTTAGACCCTCTTCTTTAAAATCTCACACATTTTTCTTTTAAAGGAAGTTTTCAGGTTGTTGCAAGGCAAAAAATCTCTCTAGAAAAATGGTCCACCATGCATTAGTCAAACGATTGCATCCCCCTTGATTGTTCTTGGTGGAGGTTTCTCAGTGATTTCCATCTATTGACTCCCATGCTCGGCCAGTCAGCTCAGCTGTAACGGTGCTCTGCACGGACCTGGTCCACTGGGAGCTCTGCTTAGCTCTGTGTGCACAGGGAAGGGGAATTAGTGTGGGCTTTCAAAGAAGGGCTGCTGGAGGGATCTGCTATGCATCGAAAATCATTGCTGCTAGCGGTTCCCAGTGGACAGGAGGGGGGCTGATTTGTAAGCACAGTGGGAGGGGAAGGGCATGGATGGAGCATGTTATGAATGTTTGTCTTGTGGTTTTCTCCCATTAAAATGTCCTTTTTGCATTAACTATATTACTATCGGTGTCTAATCTCAGTCACCTGGGACGTGGTGCTAATTTACCTAACAGTGAGGCTGTAGTTTCTTGCCTGTTGGGGCATATTTCAGGTCAAATGAACCTGAATTCTAGCTGAAAGCACATTTTGATCAGGAAGAGAGAAATCAAATTTCTCCTAAACAAGACATTGATTCACAGTGAGCGCTTTCGAGTTGTTTTCTGAAAATAGATTTTCTTTTCCACTTTATTCTTGCAGCTGTTGAGGTGAGAATTCAGACATCTATATGTATGAGTGTGAAAATGCAGCTTGGAAACAGCATCTGTGAAATGTGCTTTCAATTACTCTGACTGGTCAAAGCATTTCCATATCCATAATTGCTTTTTTTCCATAATATATATGATGTATTCTGGGGTGATAGTACCCGGAGAGAGAGGACTTTTTCCCCCTGCACTGTGTGAAGGAAACTCAGTTTGATAAACAGTTAGTAAAAAGCCATTATTTGGTGATGTTATCATGTGCAAAATAGGAGCCAAGTCTGAGGAGATACTTACAAATGAGGTTTGAAGAAACATTTTTGTCTTGGAGGTTTATTATTCTTCTGTCAGATGCAGAAATGGTTTGCTGCTGGCTATAGTCCTGGAATTCCATCTACTTTCCCGAACATTTAAGCTCCGCCTCCAGCTTTGGGAATCAAGAGCTACTGATAAGGTAGCTGACATATTCAGTGCAGAAAGAGAAAAGGAAATCCCATTTGCATGTTGCTGTCCTCCTACAGTATGACTTCTTTATTGCTTTTGAACAATTCAATCTTTGTTTTCTCTCTTTTTGTTGCTCCATTAATATTCTCTGATTTATATTCCACTTCCCCCTCCCACCCCTGCTGTTCAGTTCAGCATCAAAATCTAACCTTTTCGTGTCTGGCCATCAGACAAGCTCTAAATGTCAGTGATGGATCTCTCCCTACCATCCCGGCCAATCAGGAAGACTTTTGATGCACCAAGCACGTTTCATCTTCATTTCATTTGAGAAACATGGTTTGTCCCATTGTGTGAGCCAGTCTGTAGAGAGGAGAGAGTGGAGAAGGCCAGATGAGACCCCATCTGGATGGACCCTGCTTCCTGCCAACTCTCGCCCCAGTGGCCCCAGGATGCTCCCCACTCATCAGCAGCCATCAAAGGGTGTCTGCCTACCAGCCAGGGCACCCAAGTGGGCCTGCCAGCCCGGCAAGCCCCCTTGTCTCATTACTGACAAAAAGAGGCAAATGCAGCAAGCTCTTCAATCATTCAGCCACCCGCAGGTGCCTGGGTAGACCTCTCTCATACAAATGTACTGTGTTTGTCCACAAAAACAGGGACCCTAAACTTCCCTGCCTGAACTTCTTCCAGCATCTCTCATTGTCCCATTATTCAGTATTAGCAAAACGAATGAATAGAAGTGATTTCCTCTTGAGATTTTTTTTAGTGCAAAATGGTACCAGTGTTCAGCTGAGCAAAATAATGGACACAACACAAAGGGTAAGAGTACTGATATTTTAATGTATTCATAAACCAAACTAGCCTTACAGAGCAGACAGACCTGACTGATTCCGAAATCCTGCAGGTCCGTCTTGCCAGCCTCCGTTGTCCAACAAATTCACTCGGCTGAATTCTTAATGGCCCAGTCAGGGAAGAGAGGTGGGAGCTGCAGAATGTGAACGTGACGACAACCAGAAGTTGAGAACCGGAAGTTGAGAACGGACATGCCGATTAGCCTATTGTCCTCATGGCTACTTAGTGAAATTTGGCGAAATCTGCCCTCCTCAGAAGTTTACTTGTAGGGATTGTCTTTGACCAGGTTAATGTCACATATAAGTGTTAAATGAATCATCTGTGTGGTACAATTTAGTGTAAGACAATAGAATAAGGCTGTTAGCTGTTAGCAGCTAAGTTAGCGGCTTAATGGTCATCAACTGTTGTTCGCTGTTAGCAGCTAAGTTAGCTGCTATGGCTAATCAATCAATCAATCAATCAAATTTATTTATATAGCACTTTTCATAGAAATAAAATGTAGCACAAAGTGCTTTACAAACAGACAAATGAATTAAATGAAGGAATTACAACCCAAACCCACCCCATCCAGCCCCTGAACCCACCCACACAGCAATCCATACACAGTGTTGATAAAAAGCAACATAGATAAAAGACAACAATAAAGCACACTGCTGTACCCAGTACATACTGAGGAAATGCCATCTTAAAGGTTTAAAAATGAGAAAACACTGGAGGTTAGGTTAAAAGTGTAAAATTAAATATATCATAAAATAAAATAAGAAAATGATTTTTAAAAATTAAGAATAAAAAATACTTGAAATTAAGTTAAAATATACATATATATATAATAAATAAATGAGAAATAAAACAGGAAAACTAGAGAATAAAATAAGTAAAATAGAAAAGATTTAAAAAAGAAAAGATAAAAAATAAGACAGGTTAAGATAATAAAAAGTGGTCTGTAATTTAAATAAATAAAAACATTAGAAGGTAATTCAGGTGAAAGCTCGACTAAAAAGGTAGATTTTGAGTTTGTTTTTAAAGACATTCACATTAGGTGCAGCCCTCAGGTCTACAGGTAGGCTGTTCCATAAGCGGGGGCCATAGTAGTAAAAAGATGTCTCACCATAAGTTTTTGTTTTAACTTTGGGAACTGTCAACAGAGAGCTTCCTGAAGACCTGAGGGCTCTAATGGGCTCATACGGTAAAAGCAAATCTGATAAAGGACTAAGACCATTAAGAGCTTTAAAAACCAGTAAAAGAATTTTAAAATCTATCCTAAAAGAAACGGGCAGCCAATGCAGAGACCTTAAAACCGGTGTAATATGAGCTCTTTCTGGTCCCCGTCAGCATCCGTGCAGCTGAGTTCTGCAGGAGCTGAAGAGGGTAGATTTTTTTGTGTGGAAGACCAGAAAGAAGAGCATTACAATAATCTATTCTACAGGTGATAAAAGCATGGATTAATGTCTCTGCATTGGCTTGAGAGAAACTGTCGCACACGGGCTATGTTCTTTAAATGATAAAAAGCTATTTTGGTGATCTCCCGGATATGTGGCTCAAAACTGAGCTCTGAGTCGAATAAAACCCCTAAATTTTTAGCCTGCCCACATGGATTAAAAGATGATGCTTGTAGTTTGCTGACTAGTTTCTCTCTCTTAACCCCTGAACCAATGACTTAAACCTGAGTTTTGTCCTGGTTGAGTTGTAAAAAGTTCTCTGCCATCCATAATTTAATACCTAAAATACAATTTAAAAGGGCATCGAGTGGCCCTGTGTCATCAGGAGACACGGCAACATAAAGTTGTGTTCATGGACATTCACGTAATGTCCATGAACTGTTTTTAACTGTTGTTAGCCATTAGTCGCTACATTAGCTGCTATGTATGCTACATTATAGGAGGCAACCCTGCTTGATGTGGATTGGTTTGTGATGAATGTGACGAGTCAAACGATTGTCCAATCACAAGCTTGTGTTTTTTTGTGTTTTTTTTTAACGTTCTGCCCCGAAAACAAATTTAAAGGGCTCCTACCCAGATGGACTAGTGAAATATTTCTGTGGCAGATATATTGAGCTGTCCATCTGGCTTGTCAGGTTAAAAACAAACAGAGTGTGAATGAAAACAAACCCTGGAGCTGATGAGCGGGTGAGGTGAGGGCTACTTTTTAAAAGCAATGGGACAGAAATGAAACAGGAAACAGCGCTGCTGCTTGGCTGGCACACGAGATCATTGACAGTAACCATCTTAAAAAATGTCAATTCAATTATCCAGGTGAAATGTGAGCACAGTAACATCATGTAACAACACGGTTCAAAGCTGGGACTGCAGTGATCCTCTGTACTGGGTGCCAACACTCATGGAAAAGAAGGAAAACAATATGTGGGAACTGGAATGGATAAGATTTTACTGATACCTACTCACAATTCTACTCATCAACCTGATTATATGGCCTTTAAAAATGGTTACAATTTAATATAATTGAAGTGTAAACATAAGACACTGAAGGAAGGCACCTCCTTTTACTGGTTGATGTGATTTTGAAAAGTAATGAGCTGACACTACAAGCCCATTCTCACCCAATGGCATACAATTGGCATGGTTTTATGCTTGAAAAGTGCGTGTGATGTATATGCCAGAGTCAAATGTCACAGCAGCTGATTCGCTTCGTGCTCCAATGACACATAGAAAGACTGGTGTGTCTTATGCTGCATTCCAGGCGACCTGTAACTCTGATATTTCCCAGTTAAAATCTCCGAGTTCCGACCTAAAAGCGTTCCAGGCAAAATACGAATTTGGTTTGAGCGCAAGGAATTCTGGTATGTAAATTTACCACCATGGCAGGCATTATAAGATTTATGCTTTATCAACAACCTAATTTGAGCGAAACAGAAGCGGGGAAACGGCACATAATGTAACAGAAGTTTATACTTCACCGTGTTTGTCTTTATTAAGAGGCTGCCTTAATAGTTAGGCAGTGATGTGACGTCTCAAGTCGTAACTCGGAGTACATCGATCTGGTACGAGTTCACGGGTTGTAAGTTACGAGTTCGACTGCCTCACCAGTTACAGGTGGGAAAAACACGAGTTACGGGTTGCCTGGAACGCAGCATTACATGCACGCGGGTGTTTCGACTTTCTTCTCGTGAAAATTGACGAGACAAGCCGGTGTTCTGACATATTTTGCTACATTGTCAGATTTTGCTACTGTCACCACATCCCTAACCCAGAGAGAGAGTGACGCCGTAAGGTGCATAGGAGAAATGACAGAACACTGACCTGTCTCGCATCAGCTGCATGCGAAATTCAACTTTGGAGTAAACATCACACATATATTGAAATTGTAAAACTGTATTATTTGTATGCGATTGGGTGAGACTGGGTTGATCTGTTTGTCCCTACTGTGGTAAAAAACTGTTTGCTTTTCTAAAAACATCCCAAATCTTGTGCAGTGGATTTGTTTAGTGGTTCAAACTTTAGAGAGACAAACTCCAAGACTTCTTGACATTGCGAAGACCTTCTCATAGTTTTTTTTGAGGGGGGAGGCAGTTTGTGTTCCTACAATCACTGATAGATTTTGTTTTTTTTTTCTTTTGGAAAGACAGAAAAATGTCTACTGTTCATCATTCTGCCTCGGGAGCATTAACAGAAAAGAACCGTTAAGTGTGTCTCCTGATTAAGAACAAAACTTTCATGGATGAATAATCAGACAGCATTTATTTATGACAAAAAGCGAGCATGCCAACACTCCAGAGGAGAAGAAAGGGAGAGGAGGCAGATTCATCACAGCCTCATGAATAGAGAGGCATGTTAGGCCTGACAGGCTGCTCAGCATGAGCTGCTGTATTAGTTTGTGACAGAGGTTTTCTTTGTGTGCACGCTTCATAACGCATTCATTTTCTACAAAGTTACACGGCGGTAATTTGATACAACAGAGTTACCCTGACATCACTATTATCTCCCTGATGTATGAGTCTTTACAGAGAGGAACCTGACTCCTGCCTTTGTCCTCCTCCTTTCTCTACCTTTTATTTCTCTGCCAGAGAAGACAGAGTGGGACACTGAATCGCTCCAAAGCAGGACACGCCGAGATCGAGTGTGGGGCTTTGTTTTGGAGATGAAAAATACAAATGGGCACCAGGTCAGAATGAGCAGTATTAAGTAACCCCACACTGTAGCTTTGTCCTTCTCTTGAGTAACAAAGTGAGAACATCAGTTTATTTTATACCTGCATGACCTTTGGAAACAAATTCAGACTTGGACAGTGAGAAGGAAGTTCACTCAACGATTGTCTTCATACATATTTTTTAGTTTCATGCTCCATTATTACTTTCATTCCTCTACTTGAAAGGTCAAGAATTACTTGGTGTTTTTATAGAATGAGGCTCATTGACATATGCAGTGTCCATTTCTAGGCAGTCACAAGTGGATTTACTAGCAAAGGGGAACCAATGTAATGTAACACAACTTTTCTAATTTATTCAGAGTATAGTTTTTTATTTAGTCGTCTGACTCTATATTTTGAAAATAACTTTGGACATGCAGACCACTGCCTATTTACCCAATGCACCAATCCAATTCTGATGCGCCACCTAGCTCAGCTGATCACTTGTTGTAATTGTGCCTTCTTCTCCTTTTCCACAGAACACAGGCAGTGAGTAGGGCTTTGTCAGCTGTTGAGGGGTCCTACTTTGCCCAAGTATTTCTTCTTTTACTGTGGTTTGTATTGTAGATATTACAGATTAATTGGGCAATGTACATACACCACTTTTATTGGAAATCCCATCAATGCATATCAACAGCCTGAGAAATGAGAGGAATTACATGATACATGATCACCACATGTGCTACCGGTTAGCTTTGCCTCCGTATGTCATTAAGCCTTCCTTTGGTCAGATATTGTAATCTTTTAGAAATTGCAGCCCCCCTGTTTATTAGTCACTCTGAAAACAAGTTCGAACTAGAATTGCTTTGAGAGTAAAAACCTCCACCAAAGCATTTCAAACATCGTTGAGTGAGTTATTGCCAAAAATGTTGAAAACTGCCCTATTTCATTATTAAAACCTAAAAATGGTCAGGATCCTCATCCAGATTTGGATCACCTCCAAATTTTAATCAGTTCTGTCTTGTGCCATAACCAACATTCAATGGAAATGTCATCAAAGTCTGTTAAGAACTTAATGAGCTACTACCAAAATCTAATCACCTTATCCTTGTGACCAACATTTCCTTAAAATGTCTTACAAATCTGTTTTGAGTCATCTAGTACATAGTCTAACAAACAAAAATACAAGCACAGACAAAACAGCCTTTTTGGTGGAGGCAATGCTGACAAATAAACAAATTTTAACCTAGACGGATTAATATGTGTAGAATTAACCAACATGAAGACACTAATGGCCCTTTTCCACGAGCACGCCTTGGCCCTACTCTACTCAGCCCTACTGGATTTGCAGCGTGTTTCCACTAGCCTGGTACCTCCTAAAACAAGCTAGTTTTAGTACCTACTCCGCTCTGGTTCCAAGCGAGCTGAGTCGATACTTAAAGATGACATCACCGACTGCCGGCTACTGATTGGTCAGACAATGTCGTCATCGATGAGTCATGAGTGCAACGACCTAGCATGCTAGCGGTAGCTACCGTTAGCTTACCCTTGTACGCCTTTTCTTTGCAGCTTGATTGCTCTCGTCCTCGGCTTCATTCTGTTGTATAGCCTCCAAAACTCTCCCGTGCTTCTCAAGGGGTATTTCTTTTTGCCACCTGCAGCCTTCTTCTGCTTTCCTTTTTTACTCGGCTTGTGACAAAAAGCCGCTGATTGTTGTGTCGCACTCAAAAAGACGGTACTGCAGTGCTGCTCACCCCGTTTGGCAGGCAACTGGGGCTAATGGAAAAGCAGCACAAGGCGAGTAGAGTAGAGCTGGGTAGAGTCGAGTAGAGTAGAGAAGGGCTGATGGAAAAGGGCCATAAGTGTTTGTTTCTATGATAGTTGCAAAAACATCTTATGGATAAGATTGTTCTCTTTCTATTTTAGTGACAATGCAATACATCATCACACCAAGAAAACCAAATACACAGACAATATCTTTGTCTCTAATGAACTCTTCGTATTTGTAGAACAGGCGATCCCATTACAACCATTTGAGTAAGTATTTTGAACACCTTACACGTGATCAGTTTGTTCTTGCTCTTAAAAGTTTACTCAATGTCTTGAAGAATAGAGTATTGTGTTTCTATTCTAAGAAACAGAGGTGCACAGGAAGCCTTGTAGAAGATTTTGCTTGGGGCCTCACTTTGATTGCATGATTTCTGCAGTTTTTACATGCTGTACATGCATCAGAAAGTTTCAGTGACTGGGTTGCCTTGCTGAGCCCCTGAGGTGATTTTAAATAAATATTCAAAGTGGAATGTGAGGGCAGCAGAGAAATAAGTATTAAAGTGAGGTGAGTCTGGTTAATTCTTGTTGATATAAAAAGGGCAGCGGGGCTTTAGGGCTCACAGTAAAAAGGATTGCAGTGGTGGAATCATACTACCTAGATTAATTAAATATATATCTAAGTTATGAGTGAGCGTGAAAGGTTGTCTGTCCCTATGTGTTTGCCCTGTAATTGGCTGGTGACCATTTCAGAGTGTACGATACCTCTCACCCAATGTCAGCTTAGATAAGCTTCAGCGATCTGAGACCACAGAGGAGATAAAGTGGTATTGATAATGAATAAATGGTAAGATGAATGAACTAGGCAGGCACAAGAAACATTTAATACTAATAATTTTACATTTTATGATGTTGTGATTACTAATTTCAATACTTTTAGTTTAAGATCTCGTATGAAAATTGTCAGGGAGTATAGAGAATTAAATATACTTGTATATACATATATATTATGTTGATTTTGAAGTTGATGTAGGCTACCACTCAGGGCGCACAGATTTAATTTACATGCGGATAGCTTCTTTTATCTTGTCCGATAAGCAGAGTTTTGGTCTCTTGTTGAATTAACTAAGGACATGAAATGAAAGCAGCAAAAATGACCTTTCAGCCTGAAATGTGTTAATGTGAATGAGGAGGTGGTTAATTGGTGATATGATGGTGCTGGTGGGCCACAGATGATAGTTTAAAAATGGGCTGCAGCTAACTAAGTTTGAGCTGATCAAGAAATATTGTGTTTTTTTTTTCATTAAGCATTCAACTGGTCCATTTCTCTAAGGCTCATTACTGTCCTCATATATGCTTTTTAACGGTTACGTTTAAAACAAGCTCTGTCTCCTTTAGAATTGAAAAATAAAACAAAAACCTCTTTGCCATGACATCAGTAAAAACACATTAACCTCCCAGCATCTGCTTCAGTGTCATTTTCCTCTTCAGACTAATTTTACTGTCATCAAGTTGCTGCTCTGTTTTTGGCCATAATTGAGCTCCATCTCCTTTACTCAAAGCTCTTACCAAAATAGTTTGTGTTTTATTCATCCAAAGGGGGGGAAATGAAATCTCTAAATGGAATCATTAGAGTCCATTAAATCTGAAGTGTGATGCTTTGCCTTTTGCCCATTACCATTCTGTCATTGTGTTTTTGTCTGTTCTCAAACAGCTGGGCTGGATCTACCATGAAGAGCTCATTGGTTGTCTGGATTTGGCACTCTGTGTTCAATTTGGCAAGTTTGGACAGGACAGCGAATGAAGCAAATAAATGACTTCCTGTAAGAGTTATTCACCCTGAGATAGAAATATGGTAGCTTTTACTTTGAGAAATATCATCTGCATTCCAGCCACTGACAGAGTTCAAGGGAAGTTCAAGGCTTATGGAAAACATACCATAATACAGGAAGTCTTTGTCTCTAGTATTATCTATCAGCTCAGTTTCTGAGTCTGATTTAAGTTTCACATCATTTCATTGCATGTCTGTGGTCACCTTGGTTTTGTCTCTGTCGATATATATATATATATATATATATATATATATATATATATATATATACATATATATATATATATATATATATATATATATATATATATATATATAATTATAATTATATAATTATAGGCCTATAAGTTTACTTAATGTCGATTGTAAAATTCTATCTAAAATTTTAGCAATCCGTTTAGAGAAGGTTTTGAAAGGAATAATTCATACAGATCAAGTAGGGTTTATTAAAAATAGATCATCGACAGATAATATGAGAAGACTGTTGCATCTAATAAGCCTGAACAGAGAGAAAAACAGCCCTGTTGTTGCCCTCTCCTCGGCGGAGAAGGCTTTTGACCGTGTGCAGTGGGATTTTCTGTTTATTGCTTTATTAAATTTTGGATTCTCATCTTCATTTATTACATGGATAAAAATATTGTATAACAACCTAAAGCATCTGTGATAACTAATGGTGTTATATCACCCTTCTTTAACCTTGCAAGAGCCACGAGACAGGGGTGTCCTCTCTCACCCTTGCTTTTTAACATTACATTAGAACCACTGGTTGTCATCATAAGAGAAAATAAACATATAAGGAGAATAGAAGGAGGTGGAAAGGAACATAAACTGCTGCTGTGCATGAGCGACATATTGGTTCTTGTGAAAGATCCCAGTCATTCAATACCCTACCTGATGGAAATAATAAAAACTTACTCAAATGTATCAGGATATAAAATTAACTGGTCAAAATCGAAGCAATGTCAATATCAGGGAACAGTAGTGAAGAGGTAATGACAAACTTGACTTCAAATGGAAATCAAAAGGAATGAATTATTTAGGTATTAAAATATGTAGAGAGGTGGAAGAAATGCCAAAATTAAACTTAAGCGCAGTTTTACAAAATATAAAAATTAATTTGGACAAATGGAATAAAATAAGGTTGACATTATGGGGCAGTGAATGTAATTAAAATGGTGATCTCACCCCAGTTTAACTACCCTCTTATGATGCTACCAGTTACAGTACCTCCTATTATTTTTAAAAATTATGACTCACTGGTCAAGGAGTTTCTCTGGGAAGGGAAAAGGCCCAGGATCAAGCTGACTAAGTTATGTCTACCACGGGAAAAGGGGGGTTTAGGATTACCTGACCCCAGACTGTATCATATTTCCTTTGAAATGTCGAAACTCAGTAAACACTGGACTGGACAACAAAATTTAGACTGGGCAGTTATAGAAAAATCCTTGGCCTTTCCATTTACACCCATAGAGTTCCTCTCTCAACGCTCATGTAAGACTACTAACCCAATTACGCTTCATTCTAGAAGTTTGGATAAAGATACACAAAATGCTTAAATTGTCTCACTGTAAGCAGTCATATTCTTCCCTGTGGCAAAATCCTGTGATTTGCGTTGGTAAAAAGACCAATTTATTGGAAGAGTTGGCACAATTGTGGAATAAGAACTTTGGATAACTTGTATGAGGGTGGAGCGTTAATGCCATTTAATGTTGTATTAAGAAAATATCACCTAAAAGGAAAAGAACATTTCTGGAAATATCTTCAAATAAGGAACTGTATGATGTCACTACACTGGAAAGCTGAAGACAATCCTATTCTGGAGTACCTTGTCTTACCATCTCACCATCACAAAGCTTCGATATTTTACAGAAAAATGAACTTGACACTTAGTAATGATCTTAGAAGTTTGAAGAAGTTATGGGAAAAGGATATTGGGGTTGTCTTTGGGAACAAGGAATGGGCAGAAATTATTTACAATGTGGAAAATTTGTGAAAGAATGTAAATGCAAACTCACACAATATAAGATCATACAAAGATATTATTGGACCCCTGTGAGACTAAATAGATTAGGCCTTATGAACAACAAACTGTGCTGGAAATGTCAAAATGATAACGGTACTTTGATACATTGTCTATGGGAATGCCCAGTTATCCAACGCTTCTGGACAATTGTTATGCAATGTTTAAGTGATTGGTTAAAAAGAACTGTACCACTCTGTCCAAAGTTGTGTTTACTGGGTGATAAAGGTCAGATAAGTGATCTATCAAAAGATAAATTCTCTGTTATAATGGTCGGGGTCTCGGTGGCTGCTAGGACTATTCTTAAACACTGGAAAGACCTTGGAACCCCACAGTTTAAAGAATGGGTAAATTTGATGATAAAGACAGCTTCGTATGAATGTGTGCTTTATAAGGTAAACAACAGGGATGGTACTACAGCATCAATTTGGGAATCATTCTGGTCCCATATTACTATCAATCAAGAAGATGACAGTTGAGTTAGTTTGTATGATATTTTGTTGTACTAAATAAAATAATGGATTTATGAACTAATGTATTTAACCTAAATATCCATACTATTTTATCTACTCATGAGCTAGTTATTTATCATTATTATCATCGATTATTTATGAATTTATTTATAAACCTTTACCTACCAGTAAATACTTCCATACCTTTTGTGTAAGATCATGTAATATTGTTGACACCACTTATTTTATATCTGTATATGAAGGCCCTGCTCAATATCAATGTAATTATGTAATACCATATTAACTGTCATGCATCAAATAAAAACTTGAGTTATATATATATATATATGTATGTATGTATGTATGTATGTGTGTGTGTGTGTGTGTATATATATATATATATGTATGTGTGTGTGTGTGTGTATATATATATATATATGTATGTGTGTGTGTGTGTGTATATATATATATATATGTATGTGTGTGTGTGTGTGTGTATATATATATATATATGTGTGTGTGTATATATATGTGTATGTATATATATATGTATGTATGTATGTATGTATGTATATATAAATATATATATAAATATATACATATATATATGTGTATTTATATATATATATTTATATATATATATATATATATATATATGTATATGTATATATATATTCATATATATATATATATATATATATATATATATATATATAATATATATTAATATATACATATATATATATATATGTGTGTGTATATTTATATATATATGTGTGTGTATATTTATATATATATATGTGTGTATATTTATATATATATATATATATATATATATATATATATATATATATATATATATATATATATATATATATATATATACACATATATATCTGAGCAAAGCATACATGAACACGCTTTCTGGTACTGCTATTGAATTTCATGGATTTGGGATGTTTATGTTAGGCAGAAGTCAAGTATCTTTGTTACAACTCTCTGCTAGTCTTATTTCCTTTGCGTATATTTGCAATAAATTGCAACTTTCATTGATAAAAAAAACCCAGTGGGGCCTTGAGAATCCAACTCAAGAAGACCCAAAAGTTCAACTAATCTCCTGTGAGACTTATAAATGTCTTGCATCAATCATAGAAATACAGTGGCGCATACTCCTCTTTGTGATACCAGGCCATATACAGGGCAATAGCCCTGAACGGAAGGTGGCATTGCCTGAATAGCTAGAATAAAACTAGAGATGGTCAGTTGTTCTAATGTTCTTTGTCATTTATTGCTGGTTTCTAATAAATGTTTCCTCACCTTGAATTGGAGGTGCTTGAGAGTACAACCTCTCTCATTGGCCAAACTCTCATAAGGAATGCCTCTTCCTGTGTGATGCAAACAATGTGTACATTACCTAAGTTTCCTTGTATGAGTGCAAAACTTCCCTGTGTTAGGGTTGTGTGTGTTTACTCACCACGGACAAGCTTGATTCATGCCACGATCAACATGTTAAACAAATCAGCAACGACAGTCTTTATCTGTGGAGTTAAAACGTGAAATTTAAAGGTCACAAGAGAACCTCAACTTCATGAGGTAATTGTGAGTTTATGAGATAACAGAGCAGCAGGTAAACAGTGGGGTATACTGCCTTACGTTTATTTGCTGTAGGTATCAATGTTGTTAAAATGATTTTGAAAACTTCCTAAATCTGAGCACTTGTTCTCCTGAGTTGGGTTTGATATGCTTCACTGAGATTGATGCAGAGTAGAAGCAGCTCCTGCTGAAAATAGATTCTTTGAATATATTAAATTCAGTAATGTAAATGAAGTCTTTCTCTCTTTCCGGTATCTTATGTCTTGTTCTCTTCCTCATAAAGCATCTTTTCCGAATCTGTTCCAATTCTGACTCAATTTAGCTGGGACAAATCAAGCTGGTGAGTCAAGCACACCACACCATGGGTGTGTGACGTCAGCACTGACCGTTGCTCTTTCAGCAAACCAACCACACATACCACGCAGAGTCAACAAAAGCTAATCTTCTTCAGCCTTCTCAAAAACAGGCGGGCAATGCAGCCCACTGTCTGGTTGTTGTGATCATATTAACAACAATACTGAGGATTTTCTTTGCTTTTCAAACTCAGGACAGAAATGAAATAATCAGTCGAAGCTAAAGATCTTCAAAGGTCAGGGTCCTGTTGCATTCTGTTGATACCCTTTCTTGTAAAGATAAGAACACAAAAACCCTGTAAGGGATTTGCACGTTAACTAACTTTGGACTGCTTCAAAATAATCCAAAAATGTCCATGTGAACCTGTTTGACTTTTGAAGTCAAAGGTGAGATGCAAAGAGCCTTATGATCAACTCATCTAGAAGTTCTCTGAGAACTCAAACCTCAGCCGAGGCATTTATAACATTGACGTGTGAATTATTGCCAAAAATGAAAGTTGCCCTATCTCAGACTGTTAACAATTTAAAAATCCTGGCTCCACATCCGGATTCTGTCTGCCACCTAAATTGTAATGCTTTTTGTGTGCTGCGACCAACATTCCCTATAATGCCAAAAAAAATCTGTTGAGGACTGCTAAGCAACTGAAACTCACAAACAGACAAACAAATGTTAGCAAAAACACAACCTTCTTCTCAGAGATAATTACAACTGAAAGAGTTTTGCAATGTCTTTGTACAGGTGTCAACTCTGGTCAGAGGTGGAAGTATTGCATTTTCAATCTAAATGTCAAGGTCGTGGAGTCTCATGATTACCCCTTGTGGAAAATTTACTAAACATGCTTTGATGGACTTTTTTTTTTTCAAACTTTGCACCAATGTTCACTCTTCCTCAAGGGTTAACTGAACAGTTTTTCAGGTCATAACTCAAAGGTAATGATACTTACTGACGATACTACAGCCGCTTTTCACACTACCACATAGCTTGTCGCGCGATGTGAAAGTAAAAAAAAGTTGATCAATCAGCGGTGTGTGCACGTGTGACGGTACCCTAGATAAACCGTTATTCATCCGAACTACAGAGTAACAATTTATGTCCATGTGGGAAGCATTAGTCAGTGAGGGCATTAGTTCCGCCTAGACGGACCACGGGAAACTCACAGATAATGCTGCTGCAGGGCATCAGCTGCAGTGTTTTTGGTTGATAAGAGAGTGAAAAGGATACAGCAGGAATAATATCCACTTATACATCCTATTATATAATACATGGTATGATCACGGTGAAACTCGAGCGGACGTGACGTCACCGAGCGACAGCAATGATGACCAAAATGAGGTTTTTATGGACGTGCGTCAGTGGGCCATGCGATTTTGGTAGCTGTGTCGCTTGCGGTGTGAACACAGCATAAGAGAGTCTTGCCTTTTTTTGGTGGCAAAGATAGCATAGCAATGCCTTCTGTGTTTTCTTCCAACCTTTCACAAATGTCTTCTCTGACTTAAGAGTGACCCAAATGCATTTCAAAAGTCCCATATCAAAGAATATTTTTCCTCATCTTCTGCCTGTAAACATGATCTCAAGAAAGCTTTGAGAACTTTCTCTCAAACTTCTCAAACAAGCAAGTGAAAGGCATAAAACCAACCGGTGGTTGTTTTAATCTGGAATTATTAAATGTTATACCCGTACCTTACACTAAATTCAACAGTTCTGAGGAGTCTTGTAGATTTTTTTATAGAGAGCAGGACAATGGGGAGGCCAGGTCTCTTCACCTCATAATTCAGCTCTGAGTCTTTTTCCCTGGAGCAGTTCATGAGGTGCTATTCAAGACACACACAGTGATGCTCAAACCTCCCTCATTTCAGCTTTTTCCTCTCCAGTTCTGTTCTGGCTCAGTGCACATTATTACTTGAGGAGGAGGTGTTCATCAGCAGCAGACTCCATCCTAGATTGTTGTCACCTCTGTGGAAGGATATGGCCCATATCATTGTTCAGCATGTCCTGCTGTATCTCTGTCACTATCCGTAAATGATGGGGAAGAGCTGCTAAGCTGCTAGGATGTGGGGACTGAAGTTAAAATGGACTATCAGAGACAACTATTCCACATTGGCTTTCAATGTGTTGTTAGCAATGTAATCTGCTTTGTAAATAAGATGCTTAATTTTTGTTTTATCTTGTTTGAGTTCGGTGTAATTCATATTACATTTCAATTATGAATTTTAATAAAAGTCAAGGTAGCAGCAGATTAACTTGATTTAGCATAGACTTAAAACAAGTAGCATGGCTGTTAAGTTACCCATGCTGGTGTTTTGGTTTGATAGACTGGTGCTCAAATGAAACAACTTCTGGACATTTTCTCTGAACATTGCATATAAAACTTTTCAGGAAATGGCAAGATCAAGATAAAACCAAAAGACTGAAGAAAGACACTTTGAAGAGTGAATAGAATTGAACATAAATGAATACAGCACATCAATTTTAAAGTGCAATTGAGCATGTTAGAAGCATAAGCAGGAGGAAACATTGGACATAACCAGAGGGATGTCAGCTGTTAGATTACACGGTGGGGATTGGAAGGCAAATGCACAGCTAAGATGGAAGTTGAACCGTCTCAATGAAACTTCAGATCAACCTATCAGAAAGCAAAAGGCAGAACTTACAACTGTCTTGTCCTGTACATACATAAAATATGCTTACAGTTATATAATCAAGCCCTTGTCCAGCATGACCTCTAGGCCCTGAAGCACTAAACAAGTGGGAGTCATAAAAATATTCACCCCTTGTACAGTGAGAGGACATAAACACAAACATTAAACAGAATCTAAGCTCTAAGTATGTTTATTTCTACTGTGAAAATGGCTCCTGAACATGTAGGATGTATGTGACATTACTGAAGTTGATCTTTGGTTGAAGCTTAAATGTGCTTTGTTAATTTAAATCACCCTGCACACATATGGGGAGGCCATGTGAGATGAAGCTCCCTCTGATCAATAATGTCACTCAGCAGGGTGTAGCATTGTCAATCATGCCCCACACTGTCAAAATTCTCAAATCTTTAAAAAAATCAATTTTCTTCGCTTTCAGTGTTGTTAGAAGGGGCTTTCGGAGGTGGAGTTGATGGCTCTGTCTGATAGCCCAGCTCTGGCTGTCACATATTGGTGTGTCCTTGGGCAAGACACTTCATCCCAGGTTGCTCCCATAGCATCAGTGGCATGCAAATTGACATGCAAAATGGGATGAAATGGCATGAATGTGTTACTTGATAGTAATGGATATCTGACATAGAAACTACAAAAATCTGTGAATGAATATGAGAGTGAGTGGGTGTGAATGTGACCTGAGATTGAAGCTGCTTTGAGTCGTCAAAGAGATGAGAAGAGCACTATAAAAGCATGTCCATTTTACCATTTAGGAGCAGATGAACATGACACATTTTAGTAAAGATGCTCTATGCCGCTCAAAAAATTCACCTTTCATTAAAAGTCTTAGAGATCTGTTTTTTTGTCTTTAGATGACAGAAATGGAAGTCAAACTCTTTTTTCCCAAACTTGGCACCAAAACATTGCCATTGTTTTTGTGCACTTTCCTACTGTGATGAATAGATCACGCTTCTTCATAAAATAGATTTAGATTTTGTTGCTGTCGGGACTTTTCTATACTTTTTTTCAAATCAAAATATAAAACTTTCTTTTTTTTTTTCAAACTGACAGCAACAAAAAAATGCCCTAAAAATTCAACCTTCATTTAACGCCACTTGAATATATTTAAATGTTCTCTGCAGCATTTTCTCATGGATCAGCTGTCCTCTGGAACAGCTCTGATCAGTCAAGTTCAACCTCTGCATTCAGCGTGAAGTCAGACTGTTGACGAACGACCTAGGTGACTTTTCCGTGGGCCGTTATCAATCACCTTCATCTAAAGTGAATTAATTCCAGATTAGTGAGTGCTGCTGTAATTAGATTTCATGAGCAGGGAGTTAAGAGGCAAGAGCGGTGCTTTGTGTGCCATGAAGGCGACAATTGTGAATAAGAGAGTAGATAAGCATGAGCGGGACAGTCAGTACTTGGGATGCTAAAGATGGCTGAAGGAGGTTGGTGGGGAAATTTTTATTGATCCCTCTGGGTGGAGGAAGAAGAGAGCCAGGTGATAAACTTGGCCTACTTAAGTTGACAATCAATACAGATTTCAACCCTTCCTGCAGGAAATAAGCATCAATTACGTGCAACGCAGCAGAAGAAGTGCAGCGGATAATTACATCTCACAGAACAGGTCAGTGGGTGGACAGAGTCCGTCTTCAGACTGACAAGGTGGCTAATGTAATTCAGCATGCTCAGAAGGCTGCCCGATGTGCTTGTTAGCTCAGCCATGTAGCATTGAAACAGGTCGTTTTGTCTTCAATCAGCTTGACCTTTTCCTCTGTGACTCAAAGGGACGTTGTGGCTTCAACACAATCACAAAGAGCAGTGTTTTTTGTTTTTCACCTGATAAGTACACTCTGTTCATCTGGAAACTTTCACTGGTTTACAGTACTGTCCGCTGTCCCAAGATGTTTGAGCGTTAAGTTTATGTTATACAGCTCATACCAGCAGAGTGGATGTTCAAATTTACACTTTGTATGTCATTTGACTTAGACTCTCATCAAATCCTTTGGGATGACATACACAAAGACAGGCTTAATGATTTCTAACCATTATTATTACTTAAACTGGATGGTTTTCAAGAGAAGGAGACTTTATGTTCTTTATGCAAGTTCTATGTTGCAAGAGAAAAAACGAGTTGAGTGTAACCCAGGCTAAAATAGTTGTACTAATGTGTTTGTAATTGCTGCCATGTTTGTAAGCTGTAAAAGTATGAAACTACCAACTGATGGCTCCTCTCAGTCTGATCCTCTCACTTGCCATTACTACTGTAGGTTGCTCTCATTGATTGCCTGAAATGCAGTCATAAATATCTCCAACAACCGTAATTGGAGAGTCTTTCTTTAGGATTATTCAGACAAAGTAACATGTTAAAACAAACATTTCTGCCCGAATGTGAGTGTGAGTTCAAGAGGAGGTAGGCTGTGAGTGGGTCAACTGTGGGACTGCAATGGTAACATCCAAGGTAACCTCGATTGCATCTGGTGAGTTATTTCAGGATTTCCCATCATTTCATCAGGTTTGAAACAAAAAGAAATGCAGGATTGCCATGGTTTTCCTCAGCCAAGAAGAAGTGGAGTTTTGCCCTGCTTTCCCTCTATGGACTGTGATCTGACTTTAGATTTTTCCTTTTTGAAAACAAATGTCAAGTTTTGAAAACAAATTTTATAACTTTATAAAAGATAATCCATTCTAATCCATTTAAATAGCTCTATCTATCTATCTATCTATCTATCTATCTATCTATCTATCTATCTATCTATCTATCTATCTATCTATCTATCTATCTATCTATCTATCTATCTATCTATCTATCTATCTATCTATCTATCTATCTATCTATCTATCTATCTATCTATCTATCCATAGAGACAGATCTATCTGCTTTTTTGCAGATGAGGATTCCTTCTTCAGTGGCGTGGTATGAGTGATCTTACATTATGAACTAAACTGTTGTGCAGGCTTTCAAATTTGCCGGGGCAGTAATAAAAGTGTTTTGTTGTGCTCCTCTAGTACTATGTAGTTTTTTATGTCCCTCTCAGCTGTTAATAGTTCGTATAGACTGGAAGGACATGGAAGCCTCTATAGAGTTCACCATTCTATGTAAATACAGATTAGAAATTCTTCGCTCAGGAAGACAAGGCAATTTGACACAAATTAGAACATATTCATGAATGTAGACATGGCTTTTAGCTCATAAATTATTTAAATGCTTCATTTTGCCCCTCTAAATTCTGATGCTTGATCTACACTCAGCAGGTTGTCTTAACATTGTCTACATGCTGAAATGCTTTGAGTTGCTGTCATATGATTGACTAGCCATTTGCTTTGGCAAGCATTTAAACAGTTTAAACCTTATCGGACAATAGAGACTTTGTGGAGTCTGAGCTAAGACAAGGTCACAAGTTCTCCCTTCGAATCAACAACCCCGCTGGCTGCCCCCCCTTTTGACCCCAAGTGCTCATCTCTGTGAAGTGTTTTTTTCCCGATCCCACACTGTGCTCCCCTGACAGGTGCCTAGTTTGGAATTGTTTTTTTCCCCTCTTCTTTCCCCTTGTTTTCTTTTCTGCAAGCACTTTGAGTTACATGTGTTGTAGGAAAAGTGCTATATAAATAAAGTGTGATTGATTGAGTTTTACCTAATAAATTGGCCACTGAATTTGTACACCTATATGGGTGGATGTATTTCTGTTTATGCTTATATTTCACATATTTACTGGTCTTATATTGTCCCTGTGTGAGGCTGCTTTACTTATTTCAACATAGTTAGCAAATTTAGACAATCTCGAGGTCATACTGTTTTCTTTTCTTCCTGTTAATTGCCAATTATCTTGAAACTGCAGCAATTAATAAAGACAAATAATTACATTTGTGAAAGCAAATAATGAGGAGTCCACCCAGAGGCATGTAAGCCATCATACCTGTTATAGCATTTCTCTCCATAATAACTGAACTTGACCCAATGATGGCAGCACCTGACAGAGTGTGTGTACAGTGTTAACAGCTTTTAAGTGGACTCTTCAGGTCCATTAGCCAAGGTTACGCCGTAATTGCATGCTGATTGTTGGCCTTTAATGCAGATGTCTCCATCCTCACAGGAGTAAACACAACCCCACCAGCTTCACTCTTTTTTGTCTGAAAGCACCTGCCTGGCTTTAGTGAAACATTTTTGAGTGAGCTAATTAGCCCTTCTGACAATAGCACCTGAGAGAAACAGACAAAGGAATTCTTTTTATATATGTACAGGTCTAATTGTGAAGCAAATTAAAGTACAAGTGCACCATTTAAGCACGGCTGTTCACAGCAAAAGAGCTCCATTGAAACCATCTGTTTTCACTGATGTTGCCACAGAAACTGGTGCCAACCATCGCCCTCATATCTGAACCCTTCCTACAGAAATAAAGAAAGGCGCCTCTGATGATTGCTTTAGATGTCATAGAGTTCACTCTTTGAAAAGGAAAATGAATTATTGTTCTGGTAGAATTTGAGGGCTTATGATGCTTCTCCACAGCTGGAACGTTCCCTAAGACTAAAAAACTTTTGTGAAACTCTGAGCAATTTGATAGTGGGACCCAGCGCTAGGGTCAGTTGTCTGCCCTCTTAAAAAGTTCCAGCCCATATGGTACCACAGATCCAGGTTAGATGGGCCGGCAATATTGGATCTGAATGTGTGCAATGTGCACTGTTTTACATAACTCAAACAACCAGTCAGTTTGACTCTGTTTGGGATACAGTTACAGGTGATTCCACTGTCATACAAGGAGATAAATAACTGACCCATGTCGTCCCACTTTTGTTGTGAGTGCTGTGTATTCAGTTTCTATTCCTAGGTGCTTGGTGTCGCTGTACATTTGCATTCTGAGATTAAGAACAGCAGTAAAAGAGTTGAGGGAAGTTCATGCCCTACTCTTTTTGTTTTTCCCCTTCTATTTTCCTCATTACAACATGCACACACAACAAGGAGGTGCTGAGCAAATCAAGCTGAACCTTAAGGGTGGAGCCAAAAAATGCTGCAGTCTGTTGATTGGTCACAAAAAGCATAAATTCTCATGTGACAGAAGCTAAAATGAAAATACCCCCTTATGTTCAAAATAGGCTGTGGATTTAGAGTGATTTGGGATTTGCTATAAAGAGTGTTCAATGTTCCACAGAGCACTGAAGTGCTGAAAGTCCTCCATTATTGCTCTGTGTTTAAAATGGCGTTCTGCCTCAGATGGCTTCACTGTGTTGTGCTGGTGTGATGTCATGCATTTACATATCTGGCTCCACAGCTCACATCCCCACCGTTAAGAGAAGGTACAGCTGATGGTGAAAACTTTTCTGGGCTGTACTAGACTAAACCACAGCACTCAAATGAAATAGGCAAAACTGTCTCCTAAAAGGCCAGACACATTTTCTGCTGTTGCAGGCTGTAGAGAAGTTTCTGCTGTTGGTGGTATATGTGTTTCAACTGCATTTTCACCTGTTAAGATTCTGTTGTCCTCAGAGAGGAGCAAATAGTAGATCAGAGACGTTTGAAAATCACAAAGAACCTTCGGTGGCCCTCAACTTTAGCATCAAACAGACTTTTGCCATTAAATATTGAATATGCCCAACCAAATTATAACTCCCCATTGCCCAACATTACCACTCTCATACAGCCTGAATCTGAAAGCTGCAGTTATATGTCATAATAGTACTGTTGACAAGCAAATTTTAGCATCTTGGCCTTATTACTTATATTTTGTGATTGCATTTTTTACCTTTACTCTTAAAACAGTAGCATTATTAAAGGGACTGTGAGGAGTTTCTAAGTAATTCCAACAAAGTCTCACTTCTAGATATATGCCTGATCGAAATACACACTTTAAGATGAGTTTAGCATCAAAATAGGTTATCTATAAATGCTATTCCTTAGCCTTCCGGTCAGGTCGAACAGGGCTGGACTGGCCTGGATACTCAACTTTGGGAACAAGACAATTAAAACTAGAGCAAATTTATATTATTCGGACATGTCTTAGAGCACCGGGATGTAGGCAGCGATATATAGCCGACTACAAAACTACAATACTAAGTTTTCCAAAAATTGCTTGTTGTCACGCATCAAAAACTACCGCTACGTAACTAGAAAGAGATACATTACCTCGTTGCTTTGCATCCTGTAAGTTGTTGGAAAAAGAAGTTGTAAAGCAATGCAGAGTTCTGAGGAAGGTCAGGGCTACAACACAACAAACACACGCTTTGGATTGCACACGTCTTTTGGTGCGTTCCAGTTGTAGTCAGAAGTGGGAATTTTGAGATCCGAGTAGGAAACCAAAACTGTATCGCCCCCCAAAGTCGGAATTTCCGACTGGGAACTCGGTGAAACCTCGCCACTCCCAAGTTGACAATTGAAGATGGATGCCCCCAGTGTGAACAGTTGTTTAGCTCCTGTAATAATCAATTTATTAGCACTTCTGACTGGGGTGTGCCGCTCTAGATCAGCTGTATACATCGTATTGTTAGACTTATATTTACAAAACTGCTGCCATAGTGATAATCACATTCATCATGTGATATTTGTGAACAACAATGCAGGAGTGCTAACAACAGCTAACAATAGCCTGGTAGATTGGCATGTTTTTTTTCCGACTTCAACTGGAATGCCGATAAGTCGGAGATGATGTCACTCCCAGTTCAGAGGTTACTGGAACGCAGCATTACGACAGTCGCCGCGCATGCTCATGGGTAGCAGAGTCTTTACGTCGCCGGTAATAGATTCTCCTCACAGTCCCTTTAAACAAAAACAATGATGATGCAAAAACTCTATTTTAAGGCCCTTTTTTCTGGTCTGGTCATTATGGTAGGTTGTTAATTTCCTGAAATGACATTTTGGTGAAGACTTCCATTAAAGCTAATAGAATAATGTTTCAGTAGCTGTCTAAAGGTCCAAAGAGATTAAAGCTCAGTTTAATTTAGTAACATTCTGCAGTTGTAATGGGATGAGTTGCTTTCAAGAGATAGTGAATTAAAAAGCAGTAATTTTTTCCCCTCAAGACCTTTGAGTGAGTCAATGTGTTTTGAATCTTTGCTGGTTATAAGGTCTGTAGCAATTTACAAGTAAGAAACATACATGTTCTATCTTTTGTGATAATCTTGAAAAAAACAACTTCTCATAATTTGTTGAGCTCTAATGTAGTTTGTATGAGCAAAAAGCTGTCGAAAGATATGGCTGCTTGTCTTATGAGCTGCTACAATATTTCCAGTTTATAACACCCTATTGAGCCCTCTTGTTTGAGAGTTTCCTCATTATCAAGCAAATTTATCAAATTAATTCTCATGACTGTGGTAATAGTGTGTGAATGATTGATTGACCAAAATGTTCAGCAATGCCTACAGATGTGTCCTAAGACATTTTTGCAGTTCATATTAGCAATTTGTTAGCAACTGTTGTGCAAAACACGCTACAAGGGTTAAAAATTCCAAAGCAGGACACATTAGATGCATCTTAGTATTTCTTATTCGACATAACAATCTCATTTGCATGTGCTCGCCACAAATCTTATTTCAGGCATTTATCTGAAGCTGGTTTTCAAAATTTCATTTTCTCTCAGGCTTGGGAATAAGGAAGGGCTAAGTGCTAACTCAATTTTGTGGTTTTGGACTCATTCCTGCACCAAAATGTAGTTATGATGTGTGCAGGTATGCATGTCATTGTGATGGTACTGAAATGCAGGGTTACACCTTTACTCGCTATGCCTCTTTAGCAGCTCATTTTTGCCCCAAACTCTACTTTTTAAAACGAACTGGTAATCCAACATCTAGCCAATTAAACTGTGTGGAATTGTGGTTAGAAAATTCCACCTCAGTTCTGCCAAATTAAAATGTGACAAGGCTGAGTGCATCTGATTTGTTGCCAAATCAGCTCCAGTTATTAGCATTATTGGCAGCTTCACCTGCACACATACTTACTGTATGTCCACTTTATGTCTGAATACTGAGCATGCATGTAAATGTGGGAGGAAATTGGGTTACAGAAGATCGTTAATAACATACAGTGCTATAAAAGGCTAACTTTGTTGCACAATAATGTTGCCAGCTTGTCTTCTGGGTCATATAATGTCAGTTGTGTTGTACCTTTATCGTCCTCTGATTTGCCTTATCTTCATGTAGAACTGCGGGCAACAATCGTTCACAGAAACTTTAATGTTCCATAAAGAATGGTAACTAGTGCTAAAATGTCCTCTAAGAATGGACTTTAAGGCTGATGTAAAAGAAGTAGAGGAGAATGAGGAAAAAACTGACAAAGAGTTAGACATGCGGTGCCGTAGAGACAGACAGCAGGACATAAAAGAGGCATTTGTTGCCCCGTGTGGCTCTCCCCTTCAGTCCCAGCTGCTTTCTACTCTGAATCTTTTCATGTACGAGTGCCTGAGCGCGCCGATGAGAGCCGGACCCACAAAGAGCCCTCACAGCCTGCAGCCCGAGGAAAAAGGTGACACAATCAATGGCCCCTCTCCCCCCCTCAGCTGTAACATGCCGATGTGGCTGTGGATGAATGTGTCCCCTCATCAATGCTACTATGAAAAAAATCAGACAAGAAAAAATCCTGAGGAAAAATAATGGAGGGAAAGGAAAGTGCAGATTGTTGTTTGTGTCTGGAGGAATCCATCTCGGAGAGTTCACACTTCACAGAATCCCCCAAATTAGAAAGCAGTCCAAAAAATCCAATACAGCACAAGCCCTTGTTATCCCTTCATGAGGAGGAACTAAAATATTCTCCTTGTTCAGTTTGTCTGTTTTGTTTGTGTACAACTACCTCATTGATGTGACTACAAAGCAACATCCTGGTAAACATGTCAGACTTAGTTCACAGATTGTTTACACTCCATCTCTGCTGGGATGCAACTGAGCAATATTGTTACACTGTCGAATTTTTACCAGATGATGAGTCCACTGCACCTCCACCAAGCGTCCTCAAGATTTGAGCCTGTGAGGAGAGGCATGTAGTGACCTTTCCAACATAAAAATGATTATGTTGTGAGTTACAAATATGTAGCATGCATTTTGGGGGTGGTCAGATACATTAAAGGATAAGTTTGGTTTCTACAGCTTTCACATTGTTTATAGAATGAAGTAGAACAATATACTCACCCAGAAGGCTTTCCTGATCCAAACAGTGCTTCGGGAGATATTTAGATCCAAAATCGAGCGGCGGACATCCGTATAATGGTAGCACACGGGGCATGTATAGCGCTGCTCCTAAATCTGCATTAATCATCCAAAAACTCATTAGTTTCACCAATATTTCATCATGGTCCGCTCGCGCTACTCCTCCAAGACAGTCCGGTGTTGCTCCAGACATGTCTTTGTGACTGTGCTGACCTCTGAACTCAAACTGCTCTCTGACCAGCTGTTCTTCTCTTTGCCTCCGCGTCCTCCTTTCGATGAGCTCCTCATCTGTAAACTCTGTCTCAAAACTGTAAGGACACCCATCATATTCAAAGTTCTCCTCCACAACATCTTCATCCGATAGATATTTGTCCATTTTGCACAAAACTGGAAGAAGAAAGTTGTTGAGTAGCCGGTGGTCACCTCTAAAACAATGAGCTGTACTGCGCATGCGCGTCAGCCGTAAAAGTTTTCAGTTCAGAGGTCAGCACAGTCACAAAAACATGGGTGGAGTGACACCGGACTGTTGTGGAGGAGTAGCGCGAGCAGACCATGATGAAATATTGGTGAAACTAATGAGTTTTTGGACGATTAATGCAATTTTAGGAGCGGCGCTATACATGCCCCGTGTGCTACCATTATACAGATGTCCGCTGCTCAATTTTGGATCTAAATATCTCCCGAAGCACTGTTTGGATCAGGAAAGCCTTCTGGGTGAGTATATTGTTCTACTTCATTCTATAAACAATGTGAAAGCTGTAGAAGCCAAACTTATTCTTAAACTCAGGCAATACAGGCGCTTACTGTAATAAAGCGGTACAGGACTGAGTAAACAAACATGCATGTTAGATTTAACATTTATTGTGCATCTGATGTTGCCTTTTGAATCTTAATCTGTTGTTGTTGTGTTAAAATTAACAGTTGCTTACTAACTGGCTTAAGATTTATATTAATTAATTCAATTTGACCACTACAGTTCTCTCAGACAAGTTTGGAGACATTATAATTACTTGGCCTCATCTGTGTTTTTGACTTTTTAAAGCAATAAAATGAAAAGTTCGTCATCCCTGCAGTGCTGCAGTTATGATGAGGATGCTATGCTTCTTTATGTTTATGGCAGTCACTACACAAACACCTGCCAGCAGGAAAATTGCAAAGCAAGACAGTAGTGTTGTGGAATAAGGAGAGAGGGCATTTGGGACATTTTTGTCTCACTTTATATGCTAATGATAATCATAATAACACTGGGTTCTACTGGATTTAAATATATTGTGAAGGCACTCCTGAAAAGCCAGAAGGTTCCCTATGGTGCCACAGCACCTTGGCTGAGAAAGTTTGGATTTATGTACCACATCATTTGGGTCCATGTTTTTTCTTTTAAACTTGTGAACTTTTAAATGTCAAGTTTGTACTTTTTGTGTTAAAGGAAAGGTTTCATACCAACTGCTCTCGCCTCATTTGACTAGAAGAAGTGCTTTGTGAGATTTTGACAAAATAACAGGTGAAAACAAACTCAAACCTCAAACCACAGAACTCAACACCAGAACCTAAAAATGGACAGAGATATAACCTCCACATTCACTGCTGATGAAGTTTTTACATTTCATCACTTTACTTTTTGATGAAGCTATGCTATGGTGTTTTGCTATTTCTTCTTTCTCACTCTATTCCTGGCTGGTTGGTTGTCATGGTTTCCACGGGGAAAATACTGGATTTGTGGAAAAAGAGAGAAATAGGAGATCTTGTGTGTCCTTCTTTATAAGGTTGAGAAAAGGTCATCATATTACTGACACAATGAGAACATTAAGGTCAGAGAGACAAAGTTTAAGCTGTGTGAGGACTCATGGGAATCCTGGAAAAAGCAAACAATATCTGATCTAATATCAAATCTCAATCACCAAGGCGGCGGGTGCCCCTGTGTGTATTTGGTGGTCAAAGGTTCAAGGAAGTGTTGCCAGAAATACGTAGGCTCAGATTGGAAGACAAGAAAAGATCCTCTAGGAATGTTACCAAGTTACCAACTAAGAGTAATTGAGGATGCTTCTTAACAAATTATCCATCTATCCCCAAAACGTACAACAAACCCAGTGAAAATGTAAACAACAAACTAAAGAGCCTTGCAACAAGTAACATATTATGCAACCAACTAACAAAACAACCCACCAATTAGTTAAATGAAAATAGTTCATTGATTTCAATCAGTCACCCCATTGGTCTTCAAACTGACCTTCACAACATTGAACAACCAACTAAAGCAACCAAGCATACAATCAGCTAAACCAACCAACCAACCAACAGATGAACAAACCAACCTAAAACAAAAAGAACATCCAGTTAAACACCCCAACCAACCAATTAATCAATTCCCATTCACCAAGCCAACTAATGAACCAAACCAATCAAGCAACCTACCTTCCCAATAACTGAACAACTAATCAGCCAACCAACTAACCACCCAACCACATAAGCTGGCCAACCAAAAGAACAACTAATCTAACAAACAAACTAACCAGTAAACCAAACAACAAACACTCATCTACCTGAACAAACAACCGAACAAGTGCTGAATCAAACTACCGAAAACAAAGCAACCAGAGACCCAACCAAATAGTCATAAAACCATCAACCAATGACCAGTCAACCACCAACTACAAGCCAAAAGAAAAACAACAGGCAAACTGAAAACAAACCAAATGACAAATCAACAACACACGAACACAATATCACCTTAAATCAGGTGACAGACCCACCGCTCAATCAGCCAAACGCCCAAACATACATCAAACCAAGAAATACGCTAACCAACCAACCAACCAAAAACCTGAACAAACTATCACCCATCAGTTCAAGCAACCAACCAATTATCTCATCAACCACCCAACAGACAGCAAAAAAAGGATTGAATCAAAAAATTATCTTTATGTTGCAAACTTCAAACATTTAATTCAAGGTTCCTTTTGAGATGTATCTTCATACGTGACGTGTCATACTGCTTTTGATCAAGCCTTCTGTAGTCACATACCAGAAGCTAATGGAAAAAAAAATGATTTGTATCTTTTATCTTTCAGATTTGTCAGATACAAAACTGGTGTCGTGTCATTTCATCTTCCAACAACTGAGAGAACTGATACAAACTTATGCTTTGAGATATGACTGAAATAATCCTGAACTTGATATAGACCAACTGTAAAACTGTGAAAACGTCTCCTAGCAACAAAATATTAATCTCTACTCCCCACTGAGCCCTTTACTATGTCCTGTTGGAATAATAACCCACCCAGTGTACTTTGACAGGCTCCTTAATGTAGTTATATCAGAATTGGTTTAAACTGGGCTCAAAGTCTAACAGGAAGCTTTGAGCCTCTGTACATGTGCCAGGCAGAATAGATCAGTCCAGTAGAGCTCGATATAAAATCAAGAACATCCCCCAACTGCAAAATTCCTATTTAACTCCTGGCTGCTCTTTGTGCGTTTCTGACCACAGGCTATTTGTCTGCGCTCAGTTCTGCTCTGCACAAAAGTCAAACTATGAATGAGATTACCTTATCTCCAGCCTCGAGCACAAAAGCTAAATCTTTTCAGCTTTCCTCGTCCCCCTTGCATTCACTGGGAATAGATACACAAGTTTCTCATACTCAAGTCACAGTCATAAATTATTTCACATTTCAAATCGTTTTCATTTTTAGATTCTCTGCAATCTTTTTTTGCTGTGGGTGAATATGCAAAGTGATGTCCTCCCAACATGACTCTATACATGCTGATGGTCTGACTTTAGATCATGCTTAAGCTACAGTTTGAGAAATGACTCTATCAGATAATGAAAATGCTCATAATATTCTCTCAAATAAATCTATTAATGCATCCACTACTTTTTGGAAAACCCAGGGATAGTGAGTTCTGTGGTATTGTCTGACACCTGTGGACTAGGGAGAAGAGATAATGTTTCTATAACCTTGATAATTCTTCATCTAGTATGCTAAAACAAATAATGCATAATTTAATTTGAATCCATGCAAAAGGTATGTGTTTATATTTTGAATGCCCCGCAGTTGGCATAAATTATGCATTTTTGTTTGTGTACGTGTGAATATCTTTTATAAATTAAATGCATCCATGTTATAAAACAACAAATATGCAAAGACTTGCACTATATTATATATTTTTCCTCTGTGCCTGTATCTTCACTTCATGTCTTGAAAGAACTGTTTTTTTATGAATTAGAGCTTTTCAAACACAGATTGATTAATTAATAAATTGCTTGTTAAAGCATGGACTCCTCATGGTCTGAAGTTCCAGCCTATACTGCAGTGATAAAGGTGAAAATAGAGCTGTAAAATCATTCTGTGCCAAATATGAAAGAATACAAAACAGTACCTGATTTCAATCTACAACTGTATATTGTTTTGTTTTTTGTTTTTTTTAAATGTATTTTTTGGGCATTTTGTCCCTTTATTGATATGAGAGAGACAGTGGATAGGCTTGTGAAAGGGGTGAAAGAGTAGGGGAAGACACATGCAAACTGGTCACAGGCTGGATTTGAACCTGGACCGGCAGAAGTATGTACATGGGACGTGCATGGTTGCTAACCACTCCGCCAAACCAGCACCCCTACAACTGTATATTGTTTTTAATTTGCACTTTTATCCTTTTATCCTTGTAAAGCGCCTTTGAGTCTTTGAAAAGCGCTTTATAAATAAAATTTAACCCAAGTGATTATGCTGGAAGTAGGGTGACATGACAACGAGGGGTTGACCTCGAGACAGAAGAGACCACAGGAGGATGATTGGTCGGTTAAAGCTATGGTCTACGATTTGGAAGCTTTGTACATCTTAATAACACCGTTTATAAGGCTGTTATGGTCCTATGGTCCCATCTACACAGTATAAAGACCAAAAAGAACGACAAAAATCAATTCAGTATATCCGCTGCAAAGCTGCATACTAGCTGACCAATCAAGCCTTGAAGGCTGTAAGGTTCAATTGGTCCGTGAGTTGGTCCGTGAGTCCATCCAATCCCCTGTCTCCCTCACTACGCGGCGTCATGCCCATGGTCCCGCCTCCTCCCCTCTACGTCCGGTGAGCAGCTAGCAGCGTTAGCTACTGAACTATCATGGAGCCGGAAAAGCCTAGCGCCGAAACCGGGAAGCCGCTTCCCTCTCCTGCGGGGCCCAACGGAGCTCTGCCCGCGGGTTGAGGCCTGTTAGCGGGCTAACGGCTAACGAATGGCCTCAGTCGGCCGTCAGACCTTCAGCATCGGCCGTTTTGCCCCTGGTTGATCAGGTAATGGCTTTGTTTACTACAGTGGGAGATGTCTGCTGAATAACTCTGGTTAGTCTGTGCCTGTCCTGGCTAATGACTTGTAGCGGAGCGGGTTAGCCTGTTAGCCGCTAATCGTTAGCATTGTAAGCTGAGCTGGGAAGGACAGGCTGAGAAAGATAAATCCTCCCCCACAATCGGCTCCGCTCTGGCGGCGCCAGACCCGCATTGCCGCCGGTCCAATTGAAATGGCTACTGCTGTGTGTTACAAGGGGGATGTCTGTCGTGTTTGATACTTTCAGTTGAGCTGAGCTGTTTTTGATTGAGTTTGCTGCTGATATATTGTGCTAGTCGCTCGTAGCTCTGCCGGAGGGGGCTTGTTAAGAGGCGAGGCGACACGAGCTGGGGGCGGGATCTTGGAACACGGAGGGGAGAGGTGAGGGAAGGGGGGGCAGGCTGCAGTTTCAAATCGTAGACCACAGCTTTAAGACATTAGCCGAATCTAATCTAAACTAAAAAATGGATCGTTCAATCTTTTTAACTAGTACATCTGGAATAAGTCCATGGAAAATATTTTGGAATGGACAGAACATTCAAAAGCCTCTCCAGCAGGTGACTGGATGAATGTCCCATCAATCTCATTTATTATAGGCCAATCAGATAATGTAGCTGGGGCTAAACGACAGACCATGACTGTGAAACAAAGTTGCGGCAAAATTTGTTGGAAGTGGAGTTAAAAATGTCCTTTTTATTGTTTTTAGGGTTGTTAATTTTTTTGCATTTTATGAAGAAATGCAGTCCAGATCTTATAAAACTACTACTGAAGCTGTTAGCATCTATGCTAATCCCTGTGTGAGCTGTTATCACACTGGTGACTACAACCACATCCTGCTTTAAAGGACTCTGATTGGGCAGTACTGCTTTGGGTCGAGCACAATCATTGTGGACTGGAGCATAGCAAGATGAATCTGTCTAATTTTAGACATTGAATCCTTTAATCTGCATAAACAAGGATATAAAAAATGAAATATTACAGATTTTAACTAGGACATGTTTGTCCACTTCCATTTTCAATCTATTAGGTCAAAGTACCGTTGTATCTTTAGCTTAAGAAACAATAATTATAGAACACATTAAATGATCCTCTAGGTCAAACTTTGTTTATAAGGGGACATTCCAGTTGCTCAAATCATCTTGTGATCCAAACAGACTTCCAGCACTCCTCTCTGAGCAGCCATGCTGGCCAAGTGGTGTTAATGACATTGTGTCCTTCACTGAGGGGTGTGTAAGGGCATGAGATATTGCTTTGTCAAGTGGATTTTGGATCCTTTCGCGTAATCTAATTTTGTGAGAGTGTGTATGTGCGTGCCTCTGCTCTCAGTCCAGTCATAGATTTCACAAGCAGGAACAGAGCAAGTGGTCTTGATTCAGGGGTTGCAACTTTAAAGGGCAAATATGAGAACAAATTAAACAGAGAAATCGTTAAATGTATCTTTTTTGGCCGAACATGGCCTGAGATTCATTGCTTTATTGATTAATGCAAACAACCCAGTAGACTCTCAAGCAGCCGAGTAAGCATAATGCAAGCTACTGGTTTTAACTTTTATCACACAGACGTCAATGATAACACAAAATCACCTTTCATACAATTAGGTGACATCAGCTATGTTAGCATGTTTTGATGAGGCTGTCATTGCTATAATGGCAGCAACAGCAAGTGACTCAGATGTAGAGTGACCACACCTCCTGATTTGACCAAAATTTTATGTCCCTGAAACAAGTATCAATCAAATACTAATATGTACTTGGTTTGGGCAATCCTTGTTGTTAGTAAAGGTGTCAGTCTCATTGTGTGGTGGCTGCTTAGCTAAGTAACCTGTGGTCTGGAGCATGGACAGCATTCCTAAATGTCATTGTTAAGCAGCTGATAAAAACTGAGTGAGTCCTCATAAATGTTTTGTGATACAAAAGGGTTTAGGCCACTGAGTTAAAAGATGCTTCCCCTGAATTGAGACACAGCTAGTATAATAGAAAAGAAAGACTGTCAAAAGGTCAAAAAGCTGTGAAAAATAGTATTCCCTTTTATTTAATGCCCTGGGGCGTTTTACCAAAGGAAAAAAAAAACAGTACAGAAACTTGGCCCGATAGGATCAAAAACAGACTGACTCTTGGCTCTCTTTACAACATCTGTCTTTTAAAGCAGAGTTTTGCTTGAGGACAACTTTCTCTCTAGACTCTGACTCAGCAGACACAGTTTCACGCTCATTTGAGTTCTGAATTCTTGAAGCGGAGTTTCTGGCAGCATCCATGAGACTCTGGTTTAGTCATGGGCAGCAGCGCACTGACAGCAGCAGCTCCTTTGTCTCTGCAGAGCTCCAGCTAACAAGGACAGCATTTATTCACACGTGCGCGACCTCAGGTTTGAACTGCATGTTTCTCCTCCTAGCATGCAAGGGGTACAGAAAACCCTCCCCTCGACAACCGTGTCCATCCTCTCAGCTACGGACAACAGGTCGAGTAGCCCCCTCCTTCCATTTATAAAGAAGAAGAAGATGAGAGGAGATGAGTGCCTTTAACAAATGTCAGCCTGCTGCCAGCCTGGCCGCTTCTTTTCTCTCCAGTGGTAAGCCCATGATCCACCATCCGGAGGAGATATTGGAAAATACAAATGCAAATCCTCCGCCTTCCAATGATTCCACCTGGGAGAATGTCGAGCTGTCAGTTAATGAATGGTAGAAACAGAGGGAGAGACAGTGTGCAAGAGGGAGAGACAGACACAAAACAAAGAAACAGTGAGACAGAGGATGTGTGTGTGTGTGTGCAGAGGTTTGTAGTTTGTATGTGTGACCCATGAGGACAAGAGGTTTGATTGACCATAACCTTTGTGCTGCGCCTGTGTGTTTGCGCATTTGTGTGTGTATGTGTGTGTTCTCTCCGTGAATTGAATGCTATTTGAATTGGTCCATCTGGGACCCTGATCCCACCCAGCTCCCGTGGCCAGCTCAGGTGTTCTATGAATGTGATTTATTTCCAAACAGGGAGATCCAAATGAAGATGAGGCAGGGGCCACTGCCACCATCAGCTGAGATGGAGAGAGAGAAGGAAAGAGAGGGGAAAATGGAGTGAATGCTAAGGGAAGCTTGTCTGTTTGCTTGAGCTGAAAGCAGCTCATTTACAGCAGCAGCAAAGGAGAAGATTTGAGTATGACATGAGCTGAAGAAGATTTCTAGTCAAATCGAGATAAATGTCAGATTATGTCTTGTTTTGACTTGATTTTATTAGGCCCTGAAATAGGATATAGAAATAGCATCAACAGTCAGTTCCTAAATGTATCTTTCATACAAAACCTTTTAGATTTAGACAGATTGATCCAAGCTTCAATTTATGATTGTGAGTAGGGGTGTCCCGATGCAACTATTTCACCTCCGATACGATACCGATATTGCAGTCTTGAGTATTGGCCGATACCGATATCAATCCGATACGATATCAGCAGGAATCATACAGACTTTTATTACCTATTTTGTAGTATGGACTGTAAGAAAAGGCTTGATCAGGTCAGATTACTCAAACAGAGAACAGTAGGCAGCGATAGTAGGTATGAGAAAAACTGACCCATTTGTTATTAACCAATAGGTTAAATAAATTTTAACCTTAAACATAAGAATATACTACAATTAAAACAACATGAATGAAAAATATTAGAAGACCCTGAAAAGTGACCTCAATAAATCAAACAAAAACATATTTCACCAATTGCAAAATAACCACTGTGTTGAACTTAAACATAAACATATTCTACAACTGAATAAAATAAAAAATAAATATATTAGAATGGACTGCTTGTATGGGAGTGCTGATATCGGAGATTTAGGATGCAGGCCGATATAATCCGACATTTGTTTTTTTGACCGATATCCAGTATCAATATTAGATCGGGACATCCCTAAGAGTGCCTCAAAGTGGCACAGCCCAATCAGCATCCTTAAGCAGGGCAAGGTGGGAGCTACAAAGTAGTTGAGAATAGGAAGTGACTCCTCATACAGGGAGTAACATTGATGCTAACAGTTTGGGTAGCAATTTTAAAAGATATGGACCACGTTTCTTTAATAAATGTAAGAAAAACACCATCACTGAAAGCATTTCATGGTAGAAATAATGATTTTGCTTGTTTTCTCTTTGATTGTTTTCTCTACATAATGGCTTACGTTTTGTATTTTACACTGCAGCTGTAGTGCATGCCCACTAAATTATCTGATTGGCCTGTAATAAGTGTCATTGACAGAACAACCATCCAATCACCTTCCAGATATACTTTTGAATGGTTTGCCCCATTCCCAAACACTTTCCATGGGCTGTTTTCTTGTGACGTATACTGAATGTTCAAACTGATAACTGTTAAAACAGGTAACAATCAAATGCAGAAAAAAGCAGCACATCACCAATATAGCTTTCCTGTAGATAATGAGCTGTATGAGGCCTTGAATTGTCAAAAATGTGAATGTTATATTAGTAAAAAAAAAAAAAAAACACCTTGTATGCAACTCACATACATGTTTCACCTTTCTTACCTTTGAACACTGCATGAAAAAAGTCCTCATTTATCAAATTTCACCTTGTGAACAACAGGTATAATTTAGGAGTTGGCAGCTCTCATTTTATTTGGCATTTTAAATAATGACAACCAAAAAAAGAGATTGATAATGGTATTGTTTTCTCTGTACAAAACTGTTGTTACTTTCAAGACTTACACCCTGGCTTTATAAGGAGGAGGACTCCTCATAATTACGCTGTGTTATGCTTTAAGTATCTCTCTGATGATTTTTTTTTGTGTGTGTGTGATTTAATTAATAGTTTAGAGCTTTGCAGGGTCAAAAGAGTGTACTATTTTTTGCTGTTGTTGGATGATGTTGACGAGTATCGGTAAAGAAATGAAGGATTTGAAAAAAAGAAAAGATTCTTGATTTTTGAGGTAACATTCAGATGGAAGGGTTATATGTGATGTAAGCAAATAAAAGCATGGAACCATCCTGCCTTGTATGAAAAAATGAATGATGGTAGTGGCGGGATATAATTTTTGCCACCCTTTTATGACCACAGTGTACTCATCATTTGATGGCCACTTTAATTGCAGAATGCCCCTCCATGACAATCAATCAATCAATCTTTATTTGTATAGCGCCAATTCATAACAAGTGTTATCTCAGGACACTTAAAAATAGAGCATAAAGCTCTTCATTTTATGGATACACATATATGCATAGATACATATAAAAATACACATATACAAATATATATTCAAATATATACACCAACACCCAACATGGATCCATATAGCCAATCATGAATCCCTCCATCATGGCGGCAAGAAAAAACCTTCTGTTAAGCAGCAGGAAATCTTGAATGTGGATCCCAGTCTCGTGATGAACAGCAAATCCACACGATGCTGTGCAGGTGTGAGGGCGAAGGAAGGGAGGTAGAAGGAGACAAGTGGACTAAAGTAAGAACTAAAGTTAGGGACAGATCCATGTACCATAGAGCTGTTGTCTGATTTATTAGAGGTTAGCCTCTTGAGATGCTACATCTCGTTTTCAGGAGGGTCCTTATGTCTGAATGATTGTGGTGATCATTTTATAGGAGTATAATCACAATTGGGCATGACACAAAGCTAAATCTTCTCAAACTGGTATCTTGAATATGACAACGCATGAGTACTCCAGTGGTTTCCACACCTGATCACCTGATTTCAATCCAATGGGGCGCCTTTGGGATGTGATGGACTGGGAGATTTACATCATGGACATGTAGCTGACAAATCTGCAGCAACTGTGTGATGCTATGTCAGTGTAGATTAAAATCAGGCCAAAGGTGGGGGCAATATTTTGGATTACCAATAAAATGTCTGAAATGTGTACTTAAAGATATAAAGATATTATATATTTCTCTGTTTGTCCATAACATAAAGATGGTATTATCAGCTGTGTGTTGCTCTTTAAAATGTTTCAGCCTGTACCCATGGTTTCATAATAAAAAAAAAAACACTTAAAATATTCCAGCCGGCTATTTTCTTTCCTTCTTATATTTTAAAGAAAGTTATTTCCTCATATAGGCGGTAGGGCTGCATATACCCAGTGGTGAAGCTTTCTCTTTGATTATGCAATGAATGGCATTTCCATTATATGCTTGAGCTGACATATATGTCAGAGGCAGCTCCTCTGGACTGCATGTTGATAGGACGGCTATGAAGTCGAGGCTGTATGAGATTCTCAGGGGTTAAAACCTGAAACTCTTCCTCCTCCGTCTTTCTTTCTCTCTTTCTTTCTCTCTCTTGAGCGGCTCTCCACCGTAACACGGCTGACCTCCGGCTTCCATGGGGAATCAGGCAGGGCTGAGGGGGAAAATGAGAAAGCGGAGAGCGAGGGTAGCCGCGCTGTGTGAGACCCAGTTATGTGGAGAGTGTTTGTGTGTGTGTGTGTGCACTGTGAATGAGCATGACATGGACTATAAGAAATGAGAATGTTTCACACATTGACTGCAAATGTGCTCATTCATTATTGCTCCAATTGTTCCATTTGTGAGGGCCGTTTGTGCGTGGACCTTATTACCTCCACGATGCACTCTCAGCATTCACGTCTGACGTGATGAGATGAGATGTGCCTGCAGGACGATCAATGAGCTCCTCAGCCTGGACAGCCTGACCTGTCAAACATGCTGCTGTCAACATATGTAACATGATATACATTTGGAGTAAATGGTAATAATCTTATGGAAATACTTAAAAAAAAATAGGCTCAGATTAGCCAACAGAAAGATTTAACCCAATAAAAATGACACAAATCCGTATCCACTGAAAGACAGTGATACTATGGTGATACCTAAAGATGTGCAGATCTGAAAAAATGGCATGCACTCTAAAACACAAACATAAAGCTTAAAAAGGCAGTTCAGCCAAGCCCACCAGGTGCCTGGTTAGCTTTCTCCATTTGCATGTATGTTAATGAAAGAATGGAAAAAAAGAACACAGAATTGCTCCCCTCCCATATGCAAATAGGGCAGATGATGCAAATTTTGGCCATCAGTAGTGACTGCTGAATACAAATGTACTAAAAAAGTGGAGGTCACTGCCGAACTACAAAACAAAAGATGGTGCCACAAATGTAACTTGACCCCAGAGATCAGTGAACTGAGAAATGGAAAAGGTGGTACAAAGGAAAATCTGCATAGACAAATGAAAGCTATCAGAGTTAATATTAACACTTCTAAGTGTCTTTATTGGTCCACACCACAAAGTGTTGTCACTCTCTTTGAAGCGTTGATTTTTAAACTCTTGTGAAGTGTCATGATGCCTTCAGTTGCACAGAGAAGCTGGGATTTCTGAGTTCTGAGTGGGACATTTCAACTGGAACGCCCCCTGAGGTTTGAATTTCCTCAGCAGATCCCCAACACCTTCAAGCTGACAATCGAAGATGGCTGTCCCAGGTGGAAACAGTTATTAAGCTCCTGTAATATTCTTTTCATCAACACTTTTAAATAGTGTAGTGTTTGTCATACTAAAGTTGTTAGTGGTACATCAGTAAGCTTTTTTGTAACTTGAACACTGATAACTCGGATCTGATGCCCCACTCCTCTATTCACAGTTTTGATGTAAATGGAACGCAGTAAAATTGTTGACTCTTTTTGGAATTGAAATTTAAAATTACTTCAGAGTATTTTTTGAGTACTCAAGTGTTGAATCTTGTTTAACCTTATTACCTCCGCCAAGGAGGTTATGTTTTCGGGAGAGTTTGTCCATCCGTCTGTCCGTCCGTCTGTCCGTCCGTCTGTCCGTCCATCCGTCTGTGAACAAAATAACTCAAAAAGTAATGGACGGATTTGGATGAAATGTTCAGCATGGGAAAGGGAAGAACTGATTCGATTTTGGTGTTGATCCGGATCAGCGTCTGGCCGCCATGACGAAAAATGGGATTTTTGTTAATAACTACTGAACTAAAATAGATATCATTACGAATCCAATTGCTAATGCTATGTTTTCATGGTCAAGGAATATAAATATTTACATGAAATAAAGGTAGGACTAATATTTATGGTGAAAATCGCAATATGGGTGAGGACTGTGGCGCTGGCGGAGGTCTGCGCTCTTTGATTGCTTTTCTAGTTAAAGTGTAAATCTTGCTGTGTTCATTAACTGTACATAAATGGGCTGAAACAAAGATAAAACATCCAGTTAGAGCACATGCTTGTATTGTAGATTGCCCCTTCATGTGTCACTTACAGGCACAATGTTGTTAGTTAACGATCATTCAGTGACAGTAATGGATTGGATTTACTATCATAAAGTTTTACACTTGTTTTTTGACATCAACTCCATTTTAAATTCAGAATTACTTTTCAGAGATTTGACCCCATCAAGAGTTTAATTAACTCTGCAAATCCTGAATTAAGTAAAGTAACACAATATTGATGACATATTTCATATCTGTCAAGTTTTGGATCTGAAAATAAGGGAAATTTTCCAGCGCTTGCTGTGAACTGTCCCACCACCCCAACCAAGCTCCAGTATCCCTTACGTTTTAAGACAGGAGTACAAGATATCTAAAAACAACTTGTCAACAGCTTACTAATTAGTTGGGTGATCAGAATCTGATAGGCCTACCTTTGTTGACAATGAAATGCTGTGAACACTCCTACATTAGGAAAGTAAATTCGCTGTCCCATTTTCGAGATATTTACAGGACTTATTTGTTTTTTTGGCAGGAATGCCTCCTCCCTCCTCACATCCATCCATCTCTCTCCTCTGTTGTCCTGGGTTTGTTCCCGCTGTCGGCACTAACCTCGCGACAACTGCCACCCAGGCTACTGCAGGTGGCATTTCTCGCGAGGCTAGTGACAGTGTTCAGCTAGGAGCAAAGGCAGAGGAATGTTTTTTTTTTTTAATACGGGAGAATTACACGATAATAGTAATACGGGAGGACGGCGGGAAAGAGGGGTAAAATACTGTAGTTTCCCGGTCCAAAACGGAAGGCTTGACAGCTATGCATATTTAAGGATCATCTGAAGGATTGACTGTGAAAATTATTGTTCAGTTACATAATCCAGCATTAGCTCCCTGCAGGCTCTTGGTTTATACCTGACCTTTAAACACAAACACCTTGAAGCTGCTGAGCATACACCTCGATGGCCCATGTCGCATGTAATTACAATGCTGTGATAATATGATTAATGGCTTATTATATAACATGAGTAAAATAAAGTGCTGAGAGTTTGATGATTGATTTGAATAAACATTATGAATTCCTATCCCCTGTATGGCTATTTAATTAAATGCCAGACTGTGTTTATTTGGGCCGGGGTTAAAGAGTCAAGAGAGGGAAATAGGCTGAGGGAGGGAATGAATCAAGAATTAATTCTGTCGGCCACAGTAAATGAGACATACTCTATCACAGACATAGCAGAGGAAATATGGGTAATGGATTCTGTCACCCTGATGATTCACACGGCATGGGAATGAAGGAGTTGAACTGTGATAGCTGGTCTTCCTTGCTCTTGCTCATAAGAGTGACTCTTGACCTCAACAGTTCATAAAATAGCTTACGGGTGGCATTACTGTTTTACTTTTATTTCCTATGACAACCTATTTCCAACTGTCCATTCTTCTGCAGGAGATATCTAAAGGACACTAACAGGGATTTTCTGTGGACTATAAACAGATTGCTCAGGCATGTACTCTTCTTTCAAGTCAAATTCATTGGGATTCATGATCATCCTGCACATACATGTAACATCCAAACAAAAACAAAAATAAACCTTTTTAGGATTCACTTTATCAACACACACAGAAATCCAAGCTCACTCAATGATAAGCTGATTAGATGTTTATAGCTATATTTTGGGGTTTTGAAGTGAGGTTGCGTGAGGTACATGGCATGAACCTGATCATCTGCCACAGTGTCACAGCCCAGTTCTCTCTCTGTTCAGAAAAACTCAGGACAGATGCTAATGCCATACATTGCTATACATGGCGCAGAACTCTACATAATTAAAATAATTCTGGGAGAAAACAAGCCACAAAACGTGATGCCTTATTTTTCATTACCAAGCTGCTTTAATTAGGCACTATTTGCAAAATGCCTAAACGGACTGCCAGCATCAAAAGGATCAACCTACAGTGTTGCTTGAATTTAGTAAGTAGTTGGGTTTTCTGATTGTTACTTTTGTGAAGACAGAAGCCTTGGGTTCAATGATAGGTGTACTACACATGCATGTTTATGTTTATTGTTGTGGGTGTAAACTGAGCTATAAGAGCATTCTTTGTTTATATTACTGTGCTTGCAAGATAATCCTTTAACATTTGTACATTTGGTTAATATTTATTTTTGATGTAGTATTATTGAAGTCATACCATGGTTTGATCCTTTCACCACTGGTTTAAGGACACTGAGGCTGGACTGTGTCTCCAATAGTGCCAAATCAAAGCAGCTTGGTGGAGAAAAACTAAGTAGACGTATACACACTGTGATGACCCCAGCTGTTTTTGTGCCTTTTTTTCCCCAACAATTAATCTATTTAAGCAGAGAGTTCGGTGCCATGTACAGCACAGTATAGCATTAGCGTCTGTCCTAAGATGTCTGAACAGAGAGAAAACTGAGCTGTGACACTGTGTCACATGTTAAGAGCTATCAAACTCACACAACCTCACTTTAAGAAACTCAAACTGTTTCTTTAAAGACATTTGGCAAAGCTTTAGGTCATTGACCCTTGCTTTCAAACAATGTATCATAAGAACACTTTGAGGGGTGTTTAAATGTCCACCCCAGTCAAGATAATCCGGTCATTTGTTCTTTTAACTTTGCTCAAATGTTGTTTCTGATGTAAGCTGAAGCATGACTGCAACTTGATTTGGTAAAATATGAAATAATCACTGCAACTGACTCATTTCAATCCACTGGGACACTGCGGAGGTAGGCTGAAAAGAATAGCATGACCCCTTACAGAAATTATGATATTGATTAACTGGTTACAAAATACGTTTTGAGCCGAATGACTTAAAACAAATGATTAAAAACATTACAAATTTTAATTAAAAAAGGGGCAAATGACTCTTTTGCATTTTGTAAAATGCTTGTAACTTCTTATTGCAAAGCAATTTGTGAGGGCGGTTAAAAACATCAGGCCCCTATTAGCTGTTTGCTCAGTAATGAAGTGCTGGGTGGGCAGCTCTGTGTCTTGCTGAGTTTAGATAAAGAGGCTGTGGAGCAGAGGATGTAATTAGCTATATTTACCGTCGCCAGCACACGGCCTGAAGCTCAGAAAGACTGAGTGTGTCACAACTCAGTAATTACACCTGCCTCCACACTACAGACTCATCTGACCACGGGCCATTCTGAGAATGGAGGGAAAATACAGAAATGTGCAGAGGGATGTTCGCTGTCAGGTCCAAACTGCCCCCGATTATTAACGCAAGTACAAGAGTCCCTCACTGCTCTTCAGGATATGCCAAAGAGATTGCCCAACAAAATCTGATTTTTTTTTTAACATTTTGGAACACTAAAGCATAAAAAGTTAAAACATTAAATAAGTCATAATAAAGATAAATATAAACTATTTTACAAAATCAAAAATTTGTTTTAAGCTACAAATATCTCCAGGTTTAGCTAAATGTGATATTATGCAACAAAGCGCCCACTAGAAAATTGCTGCAATTTTCAGACAGAAAAAGGCTTCTCCTCGAGACATTGACATCATTGTGGCTAAAAAATATCCAAAATAAAATGAGCATGGCTTTTTTTTGATAGAGATGGCTCTTTGTAGGGAGCTGGATCTTGAGGAGCTGTACCTTTCAAAGAGCTGTTCAAAAGACTGGCTCATTTGAAAATGTCACATCTCTAGGTGTCAGGCGATGCTGGTGACAGACAGACAGACAGAACAGTGGCCTGGCACCTTCCATTACTTGGTGTGGAGGCAGAACCAGCAGATTCAGATACAGCACTCTGAATAGTGCTGACGTCAGTCTGTTCTTGTCGGACATCTGACATTAATACTGCCTTCAGGTACTTTTTTATGTGTCGGTGAGGATTATTTGTTAACCTGGATAGAAAGACATGTATATCTGCCCTGGTTTCAAAAATTCATGCTCCAAACTGATGTCCACAATCACGTTTATATCCTATCTCTGAAGATTCATGGGACACCATGAAAACTAGAAACAATAACAATGAGTTTGTAACCATATCATTTTCCATACATGTCCCTTTTACTGTGTTCCCCATGTACCAGTGGTAGACAAGTTGATGAGCATCACAGTGCTCTGTCTCCATCCTCTCGAGTAACATCTCTGCTCTTTACTGGCTTTTCGATCAAACTTCCAGATTGTATGTCTCATGCAAATCTCAGTTACTAAAAATCACTTTACCAGAGCATATTAACTACTAATTTCCGTAACTTTTTTGGGAACACTTAGATAGTTAACCAATCATGAACAAACTCATATATACATTTGTAAATGATTACTAAGTCATTTGTAAATGATTATTAAATCATTTACAACTTCAGTTACAAGACATATATAAACTATTAATTAAAGGTATTAGAGGATAGTTTAACAATAATGAAAAATTGATTGGTTAACTAACCCTAACCCCTAACCCCTAACCCGAACCCCAACCCCAACCCTAATGATTTCATAATCATTCATAAATAATTTAATAATCATTTACAAATGTATAGTTGTAGTTAATTCATTACTACTTCAATATCTACTAATAGCTTTTACATGTCTTGAAACTTAAGTTATAAATGATCTAATAATCATTAACAAATGATTTAATAATCATTTACAAATGTATTTAATTGGTTTGTTTACGATTACTTAACTATTCACTAAAATCTACTAATAGCTTATAAATGTCTTACAAAGGATTGTTATTCTAAAGTGTTACCCTTTTTTTATTGTTGTGCAAGTTTCCAGTCTAAATATAAACATTTAACATAATAAAAAACAACAACAATCTACTTACATCTACTTCCGGAGTCACCATGGAGACACATAGACAACCCGACTTGCTTTAGGTACAACATGTTTGTTTTTACAAATGTTGTACTGAACTTTACCTTGGCCTTTGTCTCCAGAGAAAGACAATGCTACTACATTTCTGTCTCTGGTTCATTTTGTTGGTGTTTTCCAGTTGCTACCTTCTCCTCCCTGATATACCCTTAAAAACTGGATCCAGTCCAGGAAGTCGGACTTGGGCACCGAGCAGTCATTACTTTCTCTCCACCTCCTTCTCCCCGGTAATTCAGAGGCAAATGTCATCAGTCAGTTGGGCTGCCCAGTAATATGTTTTTCTCATATTCACATAGACACATGTGTACAGTAACTCAAACATCAGTCAGCATGCCGTGAGCAGCTCAGACTCATGCAGCGTGGGTAATTTCAATGGACTGCCAAAGAACGACCCACTCACAACAGGAAATCGCTTCTCATCATTCACTCTGAAGAGCTATTTAAAATACTCGACTCGTTTACCAACGTCACATCTCGAGTTTTTGAATTTATGGCACATAACTGTTTTTATAGGCCTTTAGTGGATTTAAATGTATTTCACCTTTTAACACTGATGGTCTTCTTGGCATTTAGTTTCCAAATCCAACAGCAAACAAATGAACAATAGTACAGCTGTGCTCTCTGTACTTATATATTGATTGCAGGAGGTAATACCGTGTTGCATTTGAGCGAACATTTCCCAGACATAGTGAAGACAAATCCTTTAACCCCCCCAAAGAAATGTTCATTTGAAAAATCTCCCTAATTAGTTTAAATTAAACTGTAATCCCTGTGTAACTGTGTTTCACTCTTAATTCATATAAGCTGCAGCAAAATTAGAAGTCCAAAATCTTATTAATAACTTGGAGGCAGGTTTGAATTCTGTTTGGGTCATATGTGAGAGTGAGTAAGAAGAGAGGTACTCAGCCAGAACATTTAGTAGAAATATGACGAGCTGGAACAGAGTGAACACACAGATGGATGGCGAGGGAGAAGGAGTGGATCATGTCTGCAGAAGTAGTTTCAGAAGTTTCTTTGCACATTTTGTTAGTTTATTTCACCATGGAGCCCAGTCTAGCTCTGTGTGATCTGAGACTGTGTGCCAAAGGAAAACACAAATATTTTAGCAGAGACACTAAATAGAAAATATGTTTCTGACTGAATTTTACTGTTTTCCCTGTTCTTTTTATTTCCCAACCACAGCCTGGTGTGCATATGCCTCCACAAGGTATAGTAATGGCAGACAGTAAAAATATGGACGGTCAGGGAGGAAGGTGGTGGTACTTATTATGGCCGTGTGACCAGTCAAAATCTTACTTCCTTAACAGTGTAGATGCTTTTTTACTAAAAATGTAACATTGCAATTTGTAGTTAAAGCTATGGTCTACGATTTGGAAGCTTGGTCTTAATAACACCGCTTATAAAGCCGTTATGGTCCTATGGTCTGATCTACGCAATATAAAGACCAAAAAGAATGAAAAATATCCATTCAGTACATCTGCTGCAAAGCGGCATAATAGTTGACTCACGGACCAATCAGAACTGCGGGGAACAGCGGTTTGGATTGGTCCGTGAGTCCATCCAATCCCCTGTCTCCCCTGCTACGCACCGTCCAGCCTCCTCCCCACTACCCTCATGTACCGGTGAGCAGCTAGTTGCACAGCTCCTGAAGTGTCATGGAGCTGGAGAAGACCAGCACCGAAACCGGGAGGCCGCTTCTGTTACCCTCCACATCGAAGGGAAGGAAATGCAAAATATTACATATATATATATATATATATATATATATATATATATATATATATATATATTTATATATATATATATATATATATATATTCATATATATATATATATATATATATATATGTATGTATTGTTAGGAGGCGACATGAGCTGGGGGGCGGGATCTTGGAACACGGAGGGGAGGGGTGAGTGAAGGGGGGGCAGGCTGCGTTTTTCAAATCTGTCTCAACAGCCAAACTGGTTTTCAGATCGTAGACCCTAGCTTTAAGTAACTGATACACAACATGAAAATCAATCAAAGAGAAGCACAGGAGACAGTCGTATATGAGCATTACAAATTAGATTTTGGTTCCTCTAACATTATGGTCTAACAAAAGTGAACATGATTCAGCAAATACTGCAGAGCTTTTAGTGAGCTAAATGGTAGCTTGGCTCCAGTATGGGCTCCAAAGTGTGACATATAAAGAGGAAATGTTAAAAAGACTGTGCTGAAGCTCCAAACAGTGGTCAAAGCCACCTGGCATGTTTTTGCCCTCATATTCTCTTCTTTGGTCATATGACAAAGAGATACCAGACTTTAGGTTACCAGTGACAATACTGAAATAACTTACAACAAACATCTAACAAGCTCACCATATCTCTTTCAAATGTTGTTCATAAACAGGCTTATCAGTTATATTAATTTTCTGGAGGAGGAAGATTCTATATCTTAAAGTCAATGCTAACATCACCTTTAAGTTTTATAAAACTACAGGCATATTTTATAAACCACATGCTCGTACCCATTTTCCAACTATTTACTGTTGTCTTTCAGCAACCAAATGTTAATTTTCTTTAAAGAGACTGTGAGGAGTTTCTAAGTATTTACAAAAAAGTCTCACTTTTAGATATATGCCTGATCGAAATACACACTTTAAGATGAGTTTTATAGCATCAAAATAGGTTATCTATAAATGCTATTCCATTCGGGTCGGACAAGGCTAGACTGGCCTGGATACTCAACTTTGGGAACAAAACAATTCAAACTAGAGCAAATTTATATTATTTTGTTATTTATAATACACATCTTAGTGCACTGGGCTGTAAGTAGCAATATATAGCCGGCTACAACTACAATAATAAGTTTTCCACAAAATTGCTTGTTGTCACACATCAAAAACTACCGCTGCGTAATTAGGAAGAGAAACATTACCTCATCGCTTTGCATCCTGTAAGTTGTTGAAAAAAGAAGTTGTAAAGCAATGCAGAGTTCTGATGAAGGTCCGAGCTGCATAACAACAAACAAACACACGCTTTGGATTGCGTTTGGATTTTGGGGTGTTCCAGTTGTAGTCAGAAGTAGGAATTTTGAGTTCCAAGTAGGAAACCACAACTGGAACGTCCCCTTGAGTCTGAATTTCCCACTGGGAACTCGGTGAAACCTCACCACCCCCGAGTTGACAATCGAAGATTGATGCCCCCAGTGTGAACAGTTACTTAGCCCCTGTAATAATCCATTTATTTGCACTTCTGACTGGGGAGTGTTGCTCTAGATCAGCTGTATACATAGTATTGTTAGACTTATATGTACAAAAATGCTGCCATAGTGATAATCACATTCTTCATGCAACAACGCAGGGCGTGCTAACAACAGCTAACAATAGCCTGGTAGATCTGCATGTTTTTTTTCTGACTTCAACTGGAACGCCGATAAGTCGGAGATGATGTCACTCCCATTTCTGAGGTTACTGGAACGCAGCATTACGACAGTCGCCGCACGTGCTCATGGGTAGCAGTCTTTATTTCGCCGGTAATAGATTCTCCTCACAGCACCTTTAAGCTGTGTTCACACCAAACACAAAAGAAAGTACTTATATTGTGCAAAAATGTCATGCATTTATATAACCTCTAAACGGATTTTCAACCCTCAGACCCAAAAACAATGATAGAATGGGAAGAGTCTGTCTCTTAGTCATGCTGGATATTTTTTACAATTGCCGTCTTCTTCCTGTTCCTGGAAAGAGAAGCTAAATGCCCTTCAAAAGTCTGAAGTAGAAATGCATACATTTGATGTTACGACTGCAGACTCACTCCTCCTCTCTTCCCACCCTCTCTCCTCTCCCTCTATACTTTCCCTTGTGGGTGTCCCTGCCATTGTGCTGGCTAACTTGATTCTCAATACAGCCCATGAAAAGCACAACATAAACATCAAAACACACTCAAAACTCTCCAGAGACTTTCTTCCTATTTCTCCTTGGTAGTTGCGCTATAATAACTTCGTAGAGGAATTTGATGCATCCATGTTTACTTCCCCCTTTGTCTGTGATGTCATACACAGTTCATCCTCCATGCTGAATGGCTGTTGTGCCGTGGCCTCAGGTGACTTTGTTATGAAGTTGGATTTTTCTGCTTGAGCTGGATGAACATTAGGTGTCGTATTTGCTCTCCATCACTTTCTGTTCTGGTTTTCCCAAACTTCTCACAGAAACTTACAGAAAAATAAAAGTTAAGTCCTCAGATCAAGTGCAGCTTTATGATTTTCATGTTTAAAACTGCAGTGTTGGCTTATTCATGGATCAACAAACTAGCAGTCATGGTTGTCAGAAAGTATATTTTATCAAAGTTGTTTTTATTTTTTATATATTTTTTGCTGAATGAACAGTCCCTGCACACTTGTTTATTCAGTAATTTACTTTAGTTTAGCCTCACTGATCAAACCTGAATCACAAAAATCCACATTGCCTGGCCTCAGCCAGCAATGAGTTATTAAGTGTGATTGCTGGAACTAAAGGCATGGAGCGGATTGCATTTGCATCGTCTCACACATTACCATTCAATAAACAGAAAGCATAGGTGTCATGGGAGAAGCGGGCTTTATAATGAGCAGCAACATTGCTATTCTCAAGTGTCCCACTGCTCACAAAATGCACAGAATTCAAGATTTATACAATAAGGCGGAGCACACACACAATCACACATGTACACACGCTATAAAGTCAATGAGTGCACACCAATAAAAAGACTCCATTCTCACTTCTCATCTCTCTCAGCAAAGATCATTTTGGAAACAGCGATGGAGCCCATGTGGCTCGAGGTGGATATCAATTAAAATGATGTATGGCCCCAGTGTTTTCTAATTGGGACATGGCGATGTATTTAATAACACACATTAGAGCCCTAATTAGAAGTAAATTGAGCTGCATCCCATTGTCTACTAATCAACATGGTGAATAGGATGGATAAATAACTGAGCATGGAGGCTGTGAGGCTTTCAAATGGTCACATTTCTGCAGACATCTGTTTGTTTTCTGTGGATTAGTCTCTGCTGTCTGTGTTTTAGCTGAGCTTTACTGAGCTCAGGATGGAAGAATTCATCAGCAGATAACAATGCTGTGTCTACTCACTGTAATTCAGGGAAAAATGCATATAATGCTTTAAGCTTAGTCACTGACCAAAGCTGACTCTGATTATGATTCTCTTCTATTTTCACTCAGTTTTAGATGCTCTGTAAGAGGACCTGCTACTCTATGAACCCCTTTTCCATGTGGGTCCAGTTTTCTCTGATGGTGGATCAGTCGAGTCTTGGTAGTATGTCATTATAGCATGTTTTCATAGGCTCTGCATTCTTTCATCAGTCTATTCTCTGCCACCCAGAGCTGTTGGGCTTGAACCACTGATATAATCAAGACAGGATGTCAAAGTGGTAGTCCTCGTAAAACAGTGTTTAATGCTCCTTTAACAAAACTGACTAATTCTATGTTATATATGATGCTCCTTAAAAAGTTTGAAAACCATTGGTATTTTGTTAACTCTGCCAAGGAGGTTATGTTTTTGCCAGTGCATGTTTGTTTGATTGTCTGTTTGTTTTTTAGCAGGATTATGAAAAGCCACTGGACAGATTTTGCTGAAATTTTCAGATGTTGCTTAAAGGTGCTATGAGGAGAATCTATTACCGGTGAAATAAAGACTCTGCTACCCATGAGCACGCACAGCGACTGTCATAATGCTGCGTTCCAGTAACCTCAGAGCTGGGAGTGACATCATCTCCGACTTATTGGCGTTCCAGTTGAAGTCGGAAAAAAACATCCCGATCTACCAGGCTGTTGTTAGCTGTTGTTAGCACGCCCTTCATGGTTGTATGAAGAAGAGGTCATTACCACTATGGCAGCATTTTTGTAAATATAAGTCCAGCAATACTATGTATACAGCCGATCTAGAGCGACACACCCCAGTCAGAAGTGCAAATAAATGGATTATTACAGGGGCTAAATAACTGTTCACACTGGGGGCATCCATCTTCAACTGTCAACTCGGGGGTGGCGAGGTTTCACCGAGTTCCCAGTGGGAAATTCCGACTATGGGGGCGTTCCAGTTGCGGTTTCCTACTCGGAACCCTGAAATTCCTACTTCTGACTACAACTGGAATGCAGCAAAGACGTGACTGAAGCCAAAGCGTGTTTGTTGTTATAAATGCAGCCCGGACCTTCCTCAGAACTCTGCATTGCTTTACAACTTCTTTTTTCAACAGCTTACAGGATGCAAAGCAACCAGGTAATGTATCTCTTTCTAGTTACGTATCCGTAGTTTTTGATGTGTGACAACAAGCAATTTTTGGAAAACTTAGTATTGTAGTTTTGTAGCCGGCTATATATTGCTACTTACAGCCCCGTGCTCTAAGACATGTCCAAATAATATAAATTTGCTCTAGTTTTTATTGTCTTGTTCCTGAAGTTGAGTATCCAGGCCAGTCCAGGCCTGTCCGACCCGACCGGAAGGCTAAGGAATAGCATTTATAAATAACCTGTAAGTGTGTATTTCGATCAGGCATATATCTAAAAGTGAGACTTTTTGTAATTACTTAGAAACTCCTCACAGTCTCTTTAACAGTCCAACTTAAAAATGATTTGATTTATGTAGTGATCCGGGTAACCACGATTAGAGAATGATCGGTTTTGCTCACTAACCAGCCAACCAACCAAATGATATCATCTTTCTGAGTGTGGGATTTCAGAGTCCAGAAATCATACTATGATGGTAGCTTTATCATCGAAATATTGCTTATAGATGTAACAACAATATGCAAACTACCTTGGTGGAGGTTTGCACTCTCAAGGTGCGTTCACACTGGACGCTACTTGTACTACCTCGGCGATCACTCTCCATTCAAAGTCAATGTACAGCCGCGATGGGGCGGGGCTAACCCTCCCGCGATGCGACAGCCGTGTACAAGACGACCACTTCACTCGTTGCGCGATGTCAGAGTTAACAAAAGTTGATCTATTCAGGCGATGTCATGTGTGGCTGTGCAGCATCAGCCAATCAGCGGTGTGTGTACCTGTGGCGGTACCCTAGACCAGGGGTAGACAACCTGCGGCTCCGGAGCCGCATGTGGCTCTTTTGCCCCTCGCCAGTGGCTCTCTTGACTCAGAGGTCAGAAGAGCAAAAAACGTCTTCTTTGACTTGCATTAAACTCGAATTAATTGATGTTATTTTTGCATGTTTTAGCACCATCTGCCTTTTTTCTTTTAATGACAATTTCTTGGTTTTTACATTGTGAACTTTGCGTCATGTGTGCACCTCCCATGACCTCCGCGTGACCTGCAACAGGTCGGAGAGAGATCAGGACGCTGTGGCATCTTTAGCTGTGAGCTCACTTGATGTTCATTTTAAGTTCTGATGAAGATGTTTTGATGAACTCTCATACTTTTAACTGCTGCTGTGAAGGGATTTAAACTTTTTAAACAGAGGCATGTCGGCGATAAAGCTTTGGAAAAGACGAGAGACATGGGGAGACGATAATTCAGCAGGACTATGACGGCGTTGTTGAAGCGATGGATTTTTACACAAAGATATCAGGTGGATGTTTTTTATTACCATTTCTGCGTTATGATTGCAGTCAGTCAGTCTCTCCCCCTCACATGATCTCTCATTCACTAACTACAGACTCAGGTGTGTGAGTAACTGTGTTATATATATATATAACAATTTTTTTATGACACATCAAAATTGGCATGAAACTAAACATTGAGTAATTATGTGGAATAAGCTTCTAAAACACTGATGAGATGTCAAAAACACCTCAAGAATTACAAGATTACTTCATGATTGATAAAATTGTGCATAATAAAGATCAGAATGCAGGAAAAAAAAGATTTAAATTTAAAATGTGAGGGTAAGACCTACTGACCCCCCATCTCACCTGATGATGTCAAATAAATATTTATGATTTCTCCACAGCAAGTAAAACCTGATCCTGTAGAAAAAAAATGGAGCAACAACAATAACAAAATAAAAATTGAAAATAACAGTGTTAACAGGGCTAATATTAATAGATGGTTATTTTTGTTGACAAACCTGAAAATCAAAGTAAACACACCATTGTTGTCATTTTAGTTCTAAATGAATTACTTCAATATAATATGGTATAACACTAATGTCAAGTTAAAGCAACAAAAGTACATGGTCCATTAAAGAGCAATCATGTCAGGTGGTAAAGCAGTATGCTTATAGATCTAATATCATTATAATGTAGAGTCAGCAGGTGCTGCTGTTTTCATTTTTAGGTTCAAATGTGTTTTGTGGCTCCAGACCGATTTTTTTGTTGGGAGTGACGGGCAAAATGGCTCTTTTGATTGAAAAGGTTGCCGACCCCTGGCCTAGATGGACCGCGGTAAACTCACAGATAATGCTGCTGCAGGGCATCAGCTGCAGTGCTTTGTGGTTGATAAGTGAATGAAAAGGATACAGCTGGAATAATGTCCGCTTATACATCCTATTATGTGATATATGATATGATCGCGGTGAAACTCGAGCGGACGTGACATCACCAAGCAACGGCCGATGGCAACGGTAACCAAAACGAGGTATTTATGGCCGCGCAACGCTATGCTAGTGGGTGATTTGGGGATTTTGGTGGCTGGGTCGCTTGCGGTGTGAACGCAGCATCAGAGCTGCTTTCTAGTTACAAAATTGAACATGCACAACCTGAGTTCAGCAATCTAATTTAGATGGAGGAGAATAAACAAAAATTTGGCTTTGGTTTTTCATCATGATTTTAAGAACTGACTTCAATACCCTTTTCAGAATGGCCAAAAAACCTATTTAAACTCTGTAGGAATTGGCTCCTGTCAGCAGTTCGGAATGATTTAATTTGCATTCCGACCTGGGCAGATTATCTCTGCAAGCAATACAGGTTTAGGACTGGTGTACAGGAGAGTCTTCTCGTTTGCAGTGAACCATCTTGTTTCTTTTAGTTTGTTCTCGCTGTGGGCTCTAATCTCTGATCTCTAATCTCAACTGCCACCCAGGCTACTGCAGATGCCAGCTCTTGGGAGGCTTCTTCATCTTCTTCGGTTTTACGGCGGTTGGTATCCGTTATTTTGGCACATTACTGCCCCATTCTTGTGGCAAGGTTTGTGACTGAGTTCAGTTTGGAGAGACAGAAAAAATGTTTTTTTGTTTATGTTTTATAATATGGGTAATTTGCTGGAAAATACTATGACAGGAGGATGGCGGGAAAGAGGGATAAAATACGGTAGTGTCCTGGCCAAAATGGGAGACTTGACAGCTATGCACGTCCGTTCCTTCCGTCTGTAACTTAAGTGACTCTTTGTCATCTCAGCGACAAATTCCATCCACCTTTGCATCATCAGCACCGAGTTTGTTCATTTTTTAAGAGGGACAAAAGAACAAGTAAAGAAAACCATGTCCGCGTCTTACATGCTCCTTTCCATTGTTTACATGGCCGTGTTTCGTCACGCTGACGATGTCATTCATGTGATGACATCAGTTTGATTCGCCAGAGGAAAAAAAACAGCCATGCAGCTAGTCTGCTGCAGATTAGACCTGGGCCTGCTTGAAGTGAGAAAAGAGCCACCTGCTGATTTTTAGTGGAATAACCTGCATTAAAAAACCCACATTTTAGTGAGAAAGAGGTGTTAGTTTGAAAGCCTGCACGGAGCTATTCATACTGGATTGATCTGCTTCTATCATACCAAAAAATAAAAATAAAAGTAGTGAAAAAGAACTGACTGTTAGACTATATCCCCTGAGAATTATCCTCATATGTGATTGCCTCACAGTGAGAAAAATCAAATAAACCATGTTATTAGGCCAAAAAAGCAACTAAACCTTTTCACTTGGAAAGTTCCTTCCGTCTCAGATGATTGGAAAATGTAGAAGATGGATGTAAAGTACAAAAGACCTTAACCTGTAGCTATTTAAAGATGAATGGACTGTTACAGAATCCATCTGAAGCCCTAACTCTGTATTGTTATGTTGGAGATTTTTTTCTCCACCAAGTGCCCATGAAAGAGCATTTTCGCAGGGAAAAGCACCTCAGAAGGTATATATGGATCCATATCAGACTTTGTTGGATAAAGTAAAATGCTTTTGTGCTGCTAGAGTATGACTTCTTCTCCTGGAGGTCAGGGTACTGTAAATAGTAGTCATACATCCATGCTGACTCCGGTGTAAAAACCCCTCTGAGCACATTTTATGGATTGGCCAAACGTTTGACAGGCTCTCTGCAGTCGGATGTGTCAGTATAAAGGATGATGTGTTTTATGGGGCTCAGTCGCTGCAGATCTGCTTCTATGAACATGCACTACAATTTAGCCCAAGGTGTGCACTGCAAAGGTTATCCAATCACCCGATTCAAAGTGCCTCTCAAAATGACTGAACGCTGCTCGGCTCCGTCACACTGTAGCTAAACATTAACACAGCGCTTTTTCGATCAGCAGCTTGGAGCTCCTGCTTTAAAATATTTGCATCACTCCTGTTGTCTTCACTTTTTCCACACGACAACTCTCTCTGGGTTCTCTTGCTTATCCTCAAACTGGAGTAAACACACCCACGTATTGATCTTAAACTCCCTTGTACTGTATTGGTTATCTATATGGTAATGTGGGGTTGCATGTCTCATTTTTATATTTCATCTTTCTTCGTCTCCTCATTACAGCAGAACAGAGCGGCGAACACCTCCTGTGTATCTAGATAAGACCATTTGAATGGATCACACATTCTCCTCCACATACAAAGAGGTTATCTGTAAAAGAGCAAGGCCCACCTGCTCCTACAAAACCATTCATCATGCGGCGCTGTACTCCTTTGTCTGTGCTGCATAATTAGCATAACCTGGACTAAAAGTGCTTATTTAGCGGCAGGAAGATAGATAGATTGATATTATCAGTCCAAGGAGTTAAAGAGTTGGAAAAGGCAGTATTGATGGGTATATTTAGAGGATCACTCAAATGGAAAAGCACATAGCGGGACTTTGACTTTGGCACACTCTGTAAGCCTTGTTTGTTCTGAGGTCAAGAACTGAAGCCCTATAATGTGAAATGCCAGGGCTGAATTACAGCTGCTGAGCTCACGGAAGCCTTCTTCCATCTTTAATCCCTTCAAAGATTCTCTTTTCCCTTTTTGCCATGATGATAGTAGGGGTGCTGAGACTTTGAGGCCAATTAAAAGATGTCAAATAGTGCCCTATCCCGAACCAGCACCACACACTTTCTGAAACCATATATCTGTCAAGCAAAAAAAGTTCTATGATGTAATAAAATTTATGGCCAAGCTCTTCCGTACAGTAAATGTAACTTTCTGTCATCTGGACCATTTAGTATTCATCCATCCATTCATTATCCTCTCTGTGGCTTAATCCTTTCTGGGGGGTAGGAGGCACAGACCCACACCCAATTCACACTCACACCCATACCTAAATGCAATTTGGAGTCACCAGTCAACCCAATGAGCATGATTTTGCTCTGTAGGAGGATGCCAGAGTGCCGGGAGGGGACCCACACATGCACATGGAGAACATGCTAACTCCACATAGAATGACCCCGATCGACTCAGGGATCAAACCAGCAACCTTTTTGCCATGAGGCACATGCGCTGTCTGCTGCTCTTGTAGGTATTGAGTATGTTTTTATCCATCATTACCTCCGCCAAGGAGGTTATGTTTTCGGGAGAGTTTGTTTGTCTGTCTGTCCGTCCGTCCGTCTGCCTGTCTGTGAACAAAATAACTCAAAAAGTGATGGATGGATTTTGATGAAATTTTCAGGAAATGTTCAGCATGAGAAAAGGAAGGACCGATTCGATTTTAGTGTTGATCCAGATCAGCGTCTGGCCACCATGAAGAAAAATGTGATTTTTGTGAATGACTACTGAACTAAAATACTATGAATCCAATTGCTAATGGTATGTTTTCATGGTCAGGGAATCTAAATTTTTCGATGAAATAAAGGTAGGACTAATATTTATGGTGAAAATCACAATATGGGTGAGGACTGTGGCGCTGGAGGAGGTCTGCCCTCTCCGAGTGCTTTTCTAGTTTAGTTTTAAAATTTGATCTGTCTCTAAATTCCCTGATCATTAAACACTGTCAATATAAGATATATGCCAAAAAGCATGAACAAAACTAACACTCTCTTATAAGTGATTTTCAGGGCCTCTTTCTGGTTTAAATCTTGTTTTATGGGGTTTCAGCAATGCAAAGCATGCCTAAATATTACTTGCACTGAAAAACAAGAAAGTACTTTTTGTAATTAAAGAGAAAAAGAACACCTAGAACGCCTAGAACACCTAGAGCGAAATGCTGTGATGGTATCACACTTTAAGGGACCCAAGCAGTCATGAGCTCTTAGGATCCCCACCCAGAATACTAGTGATAGCAAAGGCCAGAGGACTTACCTTCTGGGGGGAAGTCCACCCAATCATCTGAAACCTTCCTGTGAGTGCAATGTCCTGAGTATGCTTCTATGAAAACTCATTAAACTTTGTTCAGCTGTCCTCTCTTTCTCAAAGGTGCACTAATTAGATTACATAAGTTAAAGGTTAAGGTTACAATGCTTCTCACGTATTCACTGGTAGATGTTTTTGTACAAAGTCACAAATGTTAAATGTTAAATTGCAACACAAGCAGGGAAACAACTTGATAAGAATGATGATTAGAATGTTTGGCAGCTAATTACCTTCTCTGATACACCGTGACAACAATTCCAGTCAACACAATATTTTTCAAAGAAAATTGTATCCTTGATGATGGCCTGTTCTTTTGTTGCTCGAAGAGATGATGTTGTGGGGGTTTTTATGCCTATGAGTGTGTCCAAAATGCCTTCCCTGTGTGATACTGCACCTTTAGAAAACAAACACTCTGCATCATAAAGTTTATAACATCCCTTATATTATGCCTCACCCACTGAACCTATTCATTGTTCCCCTATCAATAAAGGAACGAAAACCAAAAAATGGGCTACAAAAGAAACATGTTACTGACTTATCAATGCCAATGTCTTGCCCCTGCTGAGATATTCAATCTTAATTTAATAGTGTAACAGTACAAAATGGTGATGAAGCAGAAGCACTGGACTGGGTACCATTAATGACAACAATGGCTGGTTTTATATTGATAAAAAACTCTGTGAAGAAAAATTTCAATTTTTTTCAGTTTTTTATTTGACTCCAAATATTTTATGCCTTATAAAAAATTATGCAGTGTTTTCAAACCATGTTTTTTTCCAAAGTTATTTTCCCCAAAAACTCTCAAATACTAGGTTCTGACATGTAGGCAACATCCTGTGTTTCAGCCCTGCTCAGAACAGACCTTATTTCAAAGCTTTGTTTGGTGTGTCTGATAGCACAACTTTAGGTGAACGTGGCTTAGGCTATCTGTCTGTGCTCTAATGTGTACTGTAGCCATCATGGCATGTTGTTTTTAAGTGAAGCTGTCTGTGGGCTGAACAAATGCCACTGTAAGGAGGAGCATATCCCCGAATGACAACTTTAAGACTGCTTCTTGAATGGATCGTCTGAACACAGATTTCATACAAGGGAAGTAAAAGGAAGCAAGCAAAAGGAGAAAGGGGATTTTTTTCATGTTGAGGCCTTGTAGACATTTTGTGTCATGAAGTGCATTGTGCAATTTATGTGACATTTAAACCTTATGTATTTTCCTAATATACTACTGATATACTAAACACAGCAGAATAATCAGGACCTGCTCCAAGGCTTTTGTAATACTGCCTCTAGCAGTTCAGTGTTTGCTAATGTCTGTTTCTGTCTCACCTCAATTGACAGTCATGATCCTTTTGTCAAGTTGACTGATTAAAGTTTTATTCAGTATGACGTTTGTGTATCCAAAACACATCTTGAACATTCTGACTGGCCAACATTGCCTGGTGGCATCATGGGTGCTGCTGCCTTTAACAATAGTGAAGTCATGGCGTCTTTGAGCAGTCAATATAGGTCTTTACTGTTTGGTTGACTTTGCCTGCACATTACTACTAAGAATGACTATGTGGGGGATTCAGCCAAAAGAGTGAAATTTTTGTCCCCAGCATATTATTGTATATTAAATGTATAAACACAAGTAATAATATATTACAAATTATATTTTATTCTAAACACCATACACATTAATCTTTGTCAAAATAACAGATATATTTTTTTTAATATTTTAAAATGGCATCCAAAACACTTATGCATAGCATTTCTTGACTGTCCCCACAGACAAACACTACACTTTACTACAATGCATCATGAACAAAATCCTTCCAAAGCAAATTTTCTTTTGCATTTAAGTTTGACTCCATATTCTATCTACACTTTTAAAACAAAAGTTTGACAAAAAACTCATATTTTGGTTAAAAATCACATTTTAGTGCTGTCCCCAGGTTTTCACTCATTGCTGTTACCCAAACACATTCCTCTCTTTAAAATTCTGGAACATTTCACCAGTGACATGTTCTGCAGGAACTGACATCATTTAGGTCTTCTGCAAGTCATGGGAAGACCAAAAGTAGGTTATCTCTTTTATTTTTCCTTAAATTTAATGATATATTAGCTGTTTTAGAGATGGTCAATCTAAAAACTCATTCCTGTTACCAAAGTCATCTCTAAGTCAACAGTTGTTGATATCAAAAGTAAAATATTCAGTTAAATCTTAAGAATGTGCTCCATGTGCTCAAGCTACTAGCATTGATGCTAAGTGGCTAGATTTCAAACAATTGCTAATTTTATGCTAAAAATTGATTGCTGTTACTCAAATAAAGAGTAGCAGCAAAAAAAGTCATTTTTTTTCATAAATATTTGTATTTTCATCATGTAACCAACCATTTCTTCTAAATTATACTTATACTGAATTAGTTCAGCATTCAGTATAAGCTCCTCCTACTCACCTACAAGTCCCTTCACGCACTCGCCCCCCAGGACCTGGCTGATCTCCTCCGCCAACACACCCCATTCAGGAGTCTGCGGTCGTCTGACGCTGGTCTCCCCCCCATCCCGCAGACCAAACTGAAAACGTTCGGGGACAGAGCCTTTAGTGTGACTGCCCCCACCCTCTGGAACTCTCTCCCCTCAGAAATCCGCAACTCTCCCACTCTTGACTGTTTCAAATCACTTCTCAAAACTCACTTGTTCTCTCTGGCTTTCCCTGTTTAAGTGTTTAGCTTAGGTCCTAGCCAGGTTTCCTGCTTTGGCCTTTGTTGTCGATTCTTATTTGTTTGTCCCCTCTACTGTGGAAAGCGACCTTGGGTTCCTTGAAAGGCGCTATACAAATTTAAGTTATTACTATTATTATTATTATTTTTAAATGAACTCTTTTTCTAAGGGGAAACATTGTATGTGGTTAATATTCTTTTAAACATTGTTTTAAAATGAAATGGTTTTAAAAATTTGAGTTTTGGTAACAGCAGAGAAAAAATTGCAATGATAATAAATGGTCCAAAGTAGCAATAAATTAAATAAAGTAGGCTGAGATTGACCAGTACTCATTTTGAATGTGTAAATGTGTATATTACTAAATTCTATCTTGAAATGGAATGAAAAATGAAGGTTATTTTTGAAGAGTTACAACAAGCAAATTTAACTCTTTTGGCGGAATGACCCACAAATGGTTCCAGAGCTTTAAATACAAAATATGGCCTTGAAACGTATCATTAGGAAGTTTTACACCGTCCACTTGAAACTGAGGTCAACAATGGGCCAAATGCCACAAAGAGCTGAGAGACACTCATTGTTTGTTATGAATGGGAAAAAAGCTGTTTTTGCATCACACAAAGACAGTGTTTCAACTAATAGTTGTCCAAGATTAAATGCAGAATTACTTTTCTTCTTATCATGAGTTATGCATTATGTCAGCAATTTTTATTAAAATGTATTTTCTTCTTTTCAGTCTTTACATTTCTTCAGTAATAATTGTAATCTTTGAGTCCATTGGCTGAATGCCTCTGCTGCTTGATAATAAACCCTGGTGATTTAAACAGTCAGACTAAGAATAAAGTGCTCTGAAGAGCCATCAGCACCTTTGCACCTCTCTGCACCAACTTAGATTGCATTGTGTGGTCATCAGGGTTCAGGCTGATAAAGCGACCACCGATCAATAACCATTTCTTATCCCCACCCTTCATCTTCTCTCTATCAAAGGGCAAAAGCTCCTTTCACAAGTGATTCTCCTGCAGATAACCACCTGTTCAAGCCCCCGGTGGTTCAATCTTCCCCCTTAGAGTCTGTCAGTATTTCTGCTAACCTCCTCTGACTGAACATCATGTCTGCTCAGCTTCCACTTAACCAGCAGCAGCTGAGGGGGGTTTATTCCTCGTATGAACTCTCTTCTCCAAACTCTTGAGGTTCAAAGTCTATACTGTGGGATGGTGTCGTTTTTCACGGTGACATTTTACAAAGATGTGAGAGTCTGAACGCTCATGAGCTTATCCACCAGAGTTATTTACATGGAAGATCACAGCGAGCCGAGGCAGAGCAAACATGTCGCGTTTGTTTGAAGACGAGGGACTGAGTGCTGAGAGAACAAATCATGTTCAGAATAACAAGTCACATTTCAGCTCCTCCTAACACGGCTGTGAGTGCTGATGAATAAAGTTTGAGAACTTCACCTAAAATACTAATTAGTCCGACAAAAACATCAAAAAGTTGAATCAAGCCTCTGGTGGCTGAGAGTCAAGGTCCAGTTTCTTAGCTTATTATATTATATTTAGTCAACAGGCTGCGTGCTGTTCATTGCAGTAACAAATCATCCAGTGACCTTTCTCCTTATCCTCGGTAAACTGTTTTAGAGAGCTTCTTCTTGCTGTAATAGGGCCCTCAACACCTGGCTTTTTGCTTTTCGTTGTAAAATACAGATAAATAATTAATCCACTAACCTTCGCTATACAAACCGAAAATCTGAGCATGATGAGTGGAGTCAAGGTTCAGTTTCTCTCATGACATTGATGGAAACAAAGTATTTTCTAACATACCATGTAGAAATAAAACATCTTTAACTTTTAGCCCCTCATGCAGGACTTTTCTTTTCTTTATACTTAGGTTTAGTTCCAAACAACATTTAAAGTCACGGTAAGCAGTTATGCGTTAATGTGCCATTTTGGACAAAGTGGTATTTGTTTTCCTTACTCATAGTTGGTCATAAATATGAACAAACACACACTTAAGCACTAAAGCACAGGTATGCATGACTTACCACCTTAGATATTTCACACTGCTGTCCTCGCACTGGAATTCACAGACCATTGTTTCAAATAAAGTGCTGGCTGTTAATGCTGTTCTGCTCAAACGGTAATGCTGCATTCACACCGCTTGCGACCCAGCTACCAAAATCGCGTCGCCCACTGACATAATGTCGCGCATCCATAAATACCTCATTTTGGTCACGTCCACTCGAGTTTCACCACGATCATATCAAATATCACATAATAGAATGTATAAGCGGACATTATTCTGGTTGTATCCTTTTCATTCACTCATCAACCACAAAACACTGCAGCTGATGCCCTGCAGCAGCATCATCTGTGAGTTTCACCGTAGTCCGTCTAGGCGGAACTAATGTCCTCACTGACTAATGTTTCCCACACGGAGATGGATCGTTACTCTGTAGTCCGTATGAAAGACTGTTTGTCGCGGTTACTGTCACACATGCACACACCGCTGATTGGATGTTGCTGCACAGCCACGCACGACATCGCCTGAAAAGATCAACTTTTTTTTACTTTGACAATGCGCGACAAGTTATGTGGCAGTGTGAAAATTGGCTGTCACATCGCGGAAGGGTTTGCCCCGCCCCATCGCGGCTGTACATTGACTTTGAATGGAGAGTGATCGCCGAGGTAGTACAAGTAGCATCTGGTGTGAACACAGCATAAGGCAGCTATACCTATTTCAACTGGGGCCATAGATATATTAATGACAAGCTATACCTCCTGCTATTGAGCCATCTATTCTTACTCCACTGCTCGGATGCAAACCAGATCAAGCTACAACCAGTATTTTGTAGAGCAGAGTTCTTTGGCTTCATTTTGATTATGAAGAGAAAGAGAAATCTTCAAGAAAAATCTCCTGATATACTCAGGCCATAACTGCATTCATCACAGGAATGTAAATGTTTGCTACATCAGCACACAAATTCAGCTGCTAGAGCCAACCATTAATATAGCATTTCTATCTATCTATCTATCTATCTATCTATCTATCTATCTATCTATCTATCTATCTATCTATCTATCTATCTATCTATCTATCTATCTATCTATCTATCTATCTATCTATCTATCTATCTATCTATCTATCCTTTCATCATGGATTTGCCATTAGCCAGCCATCCACTGAGCCATCTTTTCATCCATCCAGTCATCTATCAATCCATTTATCACCCATTTAACACTCCAGCCATTCATCCAGCCCCCCATTCATCTTCCTTTTTATTTATTAATCCATCAATCCTATTTATCAACTCATCCATCCATGATCTATCCATCGAGCCTTCCATCCAACCATCAACCACTCACCTTCTTCTAGTGTTTTCATCCATTCATTTAGTGTTAATCCACTATCCATGTTCCATCTATCGTTCCACTCATCCATCCATCTGTCTGTACATCCATCCATCCATCCATCAATTGTAATAACAAATGTATCCATCTATTAAATTATCCATCCTTCCAGATTGCTTTACATCTTCAATGGACCAACAATTTAAAATTATATTTTTAATTTTCCATCTTGTTGATTTATGATGCTTGCTCCACACAAATATTGCTTAGCATTAGTGCTTTCTGTCAGTGTTGTTCAAAATATTTATACATAAGCAGTACAATAAGGCCACAAATTGCAGTCAAATTGAGCCATGCATGAATATTTTATAAATATGCAGCCTGCTGATTATAACATCATATCACAAGCAGCCTAAAGTCCTGTAAAATATTCTTTCCTTGGCTTGAAGCTTATAACATACAGTATCTCCTCGATTTTCATTTGCTGGATCAATAGATTGTTTCTGGGGATCGTGTTGTTCCATAGGAGCGGACACAGGGACTGATGTTTGAACCATGGAGAAAAAAAACTGCTATCAATCTTTCGTAGCCCCCTCCCGTCAACTCTCCACTGTAAGATTGGAAAAGCACACAGAGCATTTTTACTCATTGCAGGATTATTTACTCAGAAATATCAAAGTAGATATCAGGGTCCATTTATCTCTATATCCCATGGCAATATCATACATGGTGATTCTCCTTTCCTGGTGAAGACAAGGTGGATTGTAATTGAAAGTGAGAATAAATATTTTAGCAGGTAATCCCCTCAGTGAGATGTGTGTTTTGATAATATTTTCAGCTTGACTTATGGGACAAGGATGAGTCCTGTTCTCTATGGATTCACATTCTGAGCCCACATTAATCCATTCCTCTGCTGTGTAGTAGTACCTGCATACTAGCCTCTGCTGAAATGGGAATTTGAGGGGTGGTGATGGGGGGATGTGTTTCTCAATGCTGGGGCCCCCGAGCTGAAACAGAGAGAGGACTCATGCATTAGATTGCTAATGCCCCTAGCCTGTCAAAAAAAAAAAAAAGAGAGAGAGAGAAAAAAATGCACCTGCTTTCTGTTTGACGTTAATTTGTTTGGACATGGTTTATAATTTAATTCCATGGCAGAATTAACTTCCAATACAAGAAGCCATTTGCTGCAGAGGAGGTGATTGGCCGGGCATCCCTCTGAGCTGCTGCAGCTGTCCCAGGTGAATGCTAAAACTTTCATGCTCACCTATAAAACCCAGAATGCCTATGGATTTTGTGCACTGCGGTAACCATAATAAAAATCCAATCTAGACTTTTGAGGAGAATCTATCACAATACAACTGAGTATAATCCCCACTCCCTTTATGCCTCATGATTTAGTGTCTGGTGCTGCTAAAGGTATGAAGACTTTCACCTGCTCAGTGGGAGACTTGGACTCCTTTAGCTTGAAAATGTTTGACTTTTGTCGCTGCAGACTCAAACACTTAAAATCAATAAGCAGTTAAAGCACCTGTGTAACATTAGCGATGGCTCATATCCATTTTAGTGGCCCAGTAAGTCATGCCAGACAGCCAGCACGGACAATGCAGGGGCCCTGGCACTGGCCCCTCTAAATGGATTGCAGTCATTATTAATGCTTGCTGCTACACCTGTGTTTGCTGAGATGAAATACCTGCCAGGAGAAAGGACTTGGGTGGGCATTAGAAAAACGCATGCCTGATAATTTTGCAGTAAATCATTTTTTCCCCGGGTCAGTGATCAACCAGTTCCATTAATGCAGTTGTGCATATGTATTTATTGTAATATGATCACCCCTGTAGTGAGTAATCATAAGTGGTTGGAAAAACTAATTTTTTAAACAGCACTGGAACATACTACATTGATACACAGAGCAGCACAAAAGCATAAAGGTAAGTAATGTCAAACAAACTCAGTAGTAGGGATCCAGTAGGACAGTATGCACTCGCTGGCCACCTTATAGGTACACCTATCCAGTATCTGGTTTGACCTCATTTGCCTGCAGATTTACCGTAATACATGGCATTGATTTAAAAGGATTTCTGGAAACATTCATCAGAGATTGTGGCGACAGATTTGTCAGCTGCACATCCATGGTGAAGATACCCTGTTCCACCACACCCCAAAAGTGTGTTTTTGACTGTGGTGAACACTTAAGAGCAACAAAATTCCTACCAAGATCAAGATGATGTGGACTACAGCCCCAGTTTCCTTTCTTAGTTAACAGAAAGATGTTTGATCTCCTGCTTCTGTGGCCAATAAATTTAAATTTGGCTTGTTTTGTGTTTGGAAATGGTATCTGCGTAGTCTGATCCTTGGCATTAGTGGGACCCTTTCCTGTTAGAACCACCCATCAGAGGTAGACTTTGTTATTTAAGCAATACAGATGATGCCAAAGGGCCCCAAAGTATGCTGAGAAAACATCCCCTACACTTTTACACCACCACTTCAAGCTTAAACTATTGATCATCTTCATCTTTAAAATTCATGTAAAGTCTGATTCTGTCATTTGACACAACAACGAACACCCATGCCATGTTCATGGTCATATTTTATCACTTCCACCAAGAAGGTTTTTACCACAGCCAAGGAGAGTATGATATTGCAGGCATCTGTTTATTTCTCTGTTCGCAACATAACTCAAAAAGTTACGAATGTATTTCCATGAAATTTGCAGGAAATGTCTGGACAAAGAACAAGTGATTAGATTTTGGGAGTGATCCGGATCAGCATAAAACCACCATGATGAAAAAAGTGAGTTTCGTGGCTAACTACTGAACTAAAGTAGATATCATTATGAATCCATTTGCTAATGGTATGTTTTCATGGTCAAGGAATCTAAATATTTAAATGAAAGGAAGATATCACTGATTTTGATGGTGAATGAACAATATGGGTGAGGACTGTGGTGGAGGTCTGTGCTCTCTGAGTGCTTTTCTAGTTTATTAATGTAGTTATGATCAGGGTCTGTTAGTTTGTTAACAGGATTACTCAAGAAGTCATTAATGGTATTTGATGACATTTTCAGAATCTGTCAGAAAAGGGGATGGACCATTTGCTTAGGTGTTTGTTATTTTTTGGTAGTTAGTTTTGCTTGTTAGTTTGTTAAAAGGACAACTAAAAAAAATACCATGGAATTTTATGATATTTCAGCTCAGATCAAGAATAGACCAAGGACCAATCAGTTACATTTGGGTGTTCTGAATCTGGATGGGGATCCAGGGATGCTTTGTAGCATTTGTCAGCAGATATGGCAATTTTCCCACATTTAAGCAAATAACTTGGTAGAGACTGTCAAAAATGCCTTGGCAGATGTTTTGCTCAGGGAGCATCTCTAGTCGTTTTTTAAATTTTAGATTAGCGATTGATACAACAAAAACTTAAAGAAATTGGCATTTTTGTGACATTTTAGCATTCAGATTTTGGAATGAGCCTGTCTGTTAAATCACTAAGCAAAAAAGGATTGCGAACAGGGCATCATTTACAACAATTACCAGGTAAGGGTTTTTCATTCATTTTTGCCACTATTATTTTAATACGTTCTAGGTCAGTGAAGATGCCACATGCTATCCAGGTAGAGATCAGGACTGGCGGCCAGTCTTGTATTCAAAAACACATTTCACTCTTTTTGCCCCCCAAACCCACCAGTAGACAACATGGACAATCGTTATGTCAGCCTCTACAAATGGGAGACCCACGGTACATATAAAAAGCTTTTCCTAGCTTAATAAAAAAACTGAAGCTTTATTCTGATGATTTTACATTTTTTTGACGGACTTCACATACAAATAGAAACATTCTATCCTATGGTCACCGTTTCTGTTCATCTACACACTACACCTTTAAGAACTTCTCAACTGATTCTGATGAAATTTTAAGGCAATGATAAGGATTTGTTAACAGATTGAGATTGGGCAGTTTTCAAACAATTTTTGAGAACAACTCACCCGACAGAAGGAAATTTCTTGGTGCAGCTTTTTTTTCTCTGTGATCTCTTCTAGTTTGCTTTTTGGTGTTTTTAGAGGTGCGATAAGCACCCTCCATAAAAAGCCATGTCCCATACAGGATGAATAAAAACACCTTTGGTGACCTCTTCATACTTTTCTAAAAAATTAGGACAGTCTTAATTTTCTGTAATCTTATGTAGTGATAAAAATGACCTCCATCAACCTAACATGAACCTTTTGTTTCATCTAATTAGAAAACATTAAAATGTTTTTAATCTTGTATCAATATGTTGAGTTTTTTACCTACAAAACAGAGTTTTCATGAACAGTGTGATAGCCTAGCTGACATTAAACTTGAGGCACAGCTTCACAGAGCTGTAAACGTGACTGTACACTGTTATTCAGGTTGATTTACAATTCATCATCCCTGCGGTAAGCTGTGACTCTAAGAAGCTTATTTATTACATTATCTCAAATTTATCTGTGTATTCTGTGAGGCGACTGCTCTCCTGCTCAGCCTGTTTGGTAAGACGTATGCTAACGCGAGGATTTCTTAACTACAACAGTTGGATGTGTGTTAACTGTGGCCTACAGCAGAGCCTGAAATAGAAATTGAAGCAAACACGTCTGCCTCCTATGTAGGGCTCAGACTAACACAGACGGGAGGCAGTGGAAAAGACACGTAAACACAATGCTGTCAGCTCTGTGATCAAATTCTGTCAACCACGTCTGTTCCTTTGTAAACACAACAGCCGGGGAGGAGGCTGGTTTTTATTGGGAGCAGAATGTTTGAGGGTGAAGGAGGAAAGTTTTGCTGTGTTATGTCAGATGTTGGATTTGCTGGAGGCTGTCATGAGGTGAGATGACAGTCCCAGTCAGAAGTGGGCCAGACTTTTATGACTTCGGGAGGAAGAGAGAGCCTGAAGACGGGGACAGAGCGTGCCGTGTCCTCCCCATTCACCTCAGTCAGATAGAAGAAGAGACCACCTCAGGACAGGATTCATAGCTCAAATACACACTGCTTAGAAAAGAGGGGGTTAGAGGAAAGAAACCTCTGACACATAATGTGTTTCATGTCTTTATCCCACTGAGCATGGAGCCAGCAGGCACTCAAACAGCTCCACTTTTATCAGAGCGTGTCCTCTTTACAGCTCAGGGGTTCAGTGAAGGGCAGTGACAAAAAATTTGGTTATGATGACTTACCTCTGCTTCAATATCAATGTGGGAAAATATATATATAAAAACTTGAACCACTGCCCTGAGGACATATTTCTCCATGAGGCTTACAATTACCTGGCAGCTGAAGGACAGTGATGGGTCAAGAAGAGCCAGGGTGATTTTTCGAGGCCATGATTGGTAGAAATCATTTTCTACCTGCGTCTGAGTGATTGTAGAGCTATTTAAGTGTGTTAGGGTCAGATTTATGCAAATGATAATCAGATTGGACATTTCTAAAGCTGAAGAAAGGCCTGACTGTATTGTCAGAAAAACCAACACCTTTTTTTGTTTTTCTCATCATGAGTTGGAGTAAGGACTTAAAAAATCTAGTCAAAACACTTACTTTGAAATGTTGTGTTTTCGTAGCTCTTTTATTTTTACAGTGAAATTCCATGTAAATGGTAAATGGACTTGAGCTTATATAGCGCTTTTCTAGTCTTTGACTACTCAAAGCTGCTTTACACCGCAGGTCACACCGACCCATTCACACCCATTCGCTCTAACAGTCACTCACTGATGGTTCTGAGTTTCTATGTTAGTTATCCATCAGTATATCTAACACATCCACGCCCTTTCATGCCCATTTACACACCACTGACGCAGCAGTGGGAGCAACTTGGGGTTAAGTGTCTTGCCCAAGGACACATCACCATGTGTCACCCAGAGCTGGGCTTAAACCTACAACCTCCCAATCACTGACCAAGCGCACTATCCAACTGCGCCATTGTTGTCAGATGCAAAGCTACCTATTTTGCTGTAAGATGGATAATGAAAGTTGTTTCAAGCTTGTTGCACTATCCAGTGAGTTGTGGGGATGGTGTTAGTCAAAGAACACGTTGAGGGGAGAGTTGTTTACTGAAAAACGTTTTTAAAGGACAAGTTTGGTTTTGACAGCTTTCACATTGTTTATAGAATGAAGTAGAACAATATACTCACCCAGAAGGCTTTCCTGATCCATAACAGTCCTTCAAGAGGTATTTAGATCCAAAAACCAGCGACGGACATCCGTATAATGGTAGCACACGGGCATGCATCGCGTTGCTCCTAAAACTGCATTAATCGTCCAAAAACTGATTCGTTTCTTCAATATTTCATCATGGTCCGCTCGGGCTCCTCCTCCAAGACAGTCCGGTGTCGCTCCACTCATGTTTTTATGACTGTGCTGACCTCTGAACTGGAAACTTTCTTCACGGCTGCGGCGCATGCGCAGAACGGCTTCCTCCTTTTGATGAGCTCCTCATCTGTAAACTCTGGCTCGAAACTGTAAGAACACTCATCATATTCAAAGTTCTCCACCACAACATCTTCATCCCATAGATATTCATCTATTTTGCACAAAACTGGAAGAAGAAAGTTGTTGATTAGCCGGCAGTTGCCCCTGAAACAATGAGCCGTACTGCACATGCGCGGCAGCCGTGAAGAAAGTTTTCAGTTCAGTGGTCAGCACAGTCACAAAAACATGGGTGGAGCGACACCAGACTGTCTTGGAGGAGTAGCGCGAGCGGACCATGATGAAATATTGGTGAAACTAATGAGTTTTTGGACGATTAATGCAGTTTTAGGAGAGGCGCTATGCATGCCCCATGTGCTACCATTATACGGATGTCCGCTGCTCGATTGTGGATCTAAATATCTCCTGAAGCACTGTTTGGATCAGGAAAGCCTTCTGAGTGAGTATATTGTTTTACTTCATTCTATAAACAATGTGAAAGCTGTCGAAACCAAACTTATCCTTTAAGTCTAGTGACTTTACACACTATTATTACAGCACTGTTGTTTCTTGAAGGTCTCACCAGTTTGTAATTGTTGTCCAATAGATACACAAGTTCTTACTTGATCACTCTGTTTTATTCTTGCGTCAGCCGTCACCATCCTCTTTTGGCTTCTAATATCAAATGAATCACCTCTCCCCTGGTTAAGTGGCGGAAGTTGGCTAATACTGTTTTATGTAAAGAGTCCTCCTACTTTTACATCAGCCATAAACATGCTTTTAAGATTTGAATTAAGAAAATACTTTGTCACTTTAACATAGAATGTTCAAGCAAAGGAATGGGGAACAATGATCCTGATGTTAACCTCAAAACTTCAGTTAGTTATTAAGTCAGAACGAATTTGTTCGCTGTTTGAAGAAAGTCCCTTTAGGCATCTTCTAAAAGTACCTTACAAACAAGGGGTGAACATGAAACCATAAAACTTTGACTCAACAAACTCAAGTGACCCTCAGTTTATTCATTTATGTCACCAAAACACAAAATCAAATTATCATGGTAATACCATTTGTGACATACCTTAAAAGTCATGGCATTGTTTGAGTTTTTCAGGATTTAGCGTGACTTTCTTGAATGTTTTGCCCTTGTGTAGCCACAAATGGCTCCAAGATTAAACTTTCCAACAATAGGTTATTAGGACAGCATCCAGATAGAAACCAACATCCATACCTTAAGCTCCTTATTTAAATGAAATGGGCCACTGACTATGCAGCTTTGTTAATGACTTGGCAGGAAAGCCGGGCTGGACGTGCTCATGGACAATGATTGGCTAAATACACGTTAGTATTTAATGTTAAAGCAGACTGAAAAACAGCCTCAATAATGCCAGAGAGAAGGTTTGCATGTGTAAATGTAAATAATTGCTCCTATTGTCTTTGTCGTAATAATCAGGATTCCAGAGCCAACATAAGACAGAAAATCCTTCTTCAAATTCATGTGTTTCCCTGGAGATTGTATTGTAAACCCAGGCATACGATGATCCATACCTGCATTAAGGGCTCCTCCTCTTCCTCCTCTTTGAATGTTTGAAAGATTGAAGAGCTCAAATACATCAACCTGACACACATGCACACATACACAGACTGCTCAGTATCTTTCACTACTCCATCTTGGAAAGAGCTCATAAAAAGTGTTTGGATATGAGCAGAACATTTTAAAAGATTATCCTGCACAGAAGATTGGACAATAATTCAGTCGATCGCTCAATACAGGCTAATCAGATCATGTATTAAAGTACAGAATATTCATACTATCTGGAAACTCTCAGTGTTGTTGTTTGGTTGTTTTTATTTTTAAATAAATGCAGTCAAGATCGGATACAACTGCTACAAAAGAAGCTAACATTTAAGCTAATCTCTGTGTGCTCAGTTGTGGCTCGTTCCTTTTTCTGCTCTAAAGGGCTCTGATTAATCAAACTTTGGGCTAATCACAGCACTTCTAGATGGGAGCTTCGCAAAATGGGTCTTTTTGATTTTAGACTTTGTGTCAGGTTGATTCACTCACGCTGATATGTTAAATAAATGTTAAAATTAAGACATATATTACTTAATACATTTATAACACCAACTTCAACAAATGGTTTGTTTGAACATCAGTGAAAACTAAAAGCAGAACTCTGTGGAGATCTGTGGAACAACATGAAAGATGATTTCAAGCAGAGCAAAGACTTTATTCAGTTTAAAAAAAATGTTTGAAGGTTTTGTTTCTGCTCAGTGTGAAGAAAATGCAGGAGTAAAATACCCAGATAAATAGGATGTTTTTTTCTCTGGTACTGATGCAGGGTGTAAATCAATAAGAAATATCTGAGGTGTAAATGTGCTCTCTCACATTATATGGGGTTTGTAGTCCTACACCAGTGTTACTTAATTAACTGAGAATGAGTAAATATGTGAGAGGAAACCGTAATCTGTTTTATTTTCTGTTTCTGTGCTGCCGTCTTGGCCAAGTCACTCTTGGAAAAGAGGTTTTTAAATCTCAATGAGTTTTTACCTGGTTAAATAAAGGATTGATTGATTGATTTTGTGTTGTTTTTGCTTCATATTCTGATTTTAGTCTTTTCACTGTGTTACGGTCTCCTTACCACTGAAATACCTGGCTCGAATTTGACCACAAAGGAAGACCAAAACATATTAAAGGACGCCACACAACAGACAAGGTTGATTGTTTTTTATTGTTATTTTAAAGTAAAAAGTTCAAATAAGGAATGAACTCAATAAACCAAAAGGGGCTGGAGTTGTCGGCAAAAATGAACAAAACAGGAGAAAATGAGCAGGCCAACCCATAAGGGGCCGTCGCACTTCCCACCTCTCCCTAAACTGCCTGACCAGAAATGAACTAAACCAAAGAATACTCAAAATTGAGAAAACTGGACCACCGACAATCTCCAGCCCAAATTAAAACAACAAAACCCAACAACCTAGTGCTGCTGAGGAAATAAAGAGGAAAAAGGAGAAACAAAACTACCTGTTAAACCAGGAAAACAGAAAACACAGGAGGAGTGCTTGGAAACCTCCTCCTCAGGTCTGTGCCCCAAATCCAACATATCCTATCTCAGCTCCTCCAAATACCCCTCTCCCCGAGCACAGATTGCTCTCAGGTGTGCACCAGAGGAGAGGAAGGAGGAGGACCAAGGAGAGGGAGAGAGAGAGGAGCAAGAAAGGAGGAGAACCAGGGAGACACAGAAGAAGCAGTGCCGCACAAAACAACTGTCAGTAATGAATACAAATGTGCCTAAAACTGTCAAATAATTTTCAGTTTGTACCAGACATTTCTCGACATAAATTTATTTTCTGATCCAAAGACTGAAGTTGTTGCAAACTGTGGTCAAACTTCAACATTTCTTTTATCCTCACAGCAAATAACAAGACCAAAGAGCAAATTAAATGTCTGTAGTGAAATGGATAGAAATCTGCATAAACAAGTTTGAGCCTTCTTGCAGCAAAACTATCATTACCACACTGTTGGCTACTTTCATTTTTGATCTGAAGACTCTTTGAAAAGCAGCGGTGTAAGAAGTCGTGTTAAATCTTCGCTGCCTCAGTGCTCATATCTCATTTGGACAACACAGTCATTGGAAGCAGCTTTGTCCAAACGCTGTGACCACATAGCAGGAAAATAGAAACTTTTTCTCAAGTTTTTGGTGTATGTTTTGTAAATTTATACTGCTGGTCATTTTTCATTTCTTTTCCTGATGAGTTAAAAGTATTTCTGAATTTGGATATTTGGCAAGTTTATGCCTCTGTAACAATAATAGGTGGGCAGCAGGAGTCATGTTAGACATGTTCTCGCATGACCTGAGATATCTGTGGCATAATGACTTTTGACAAAATTTGACATTTTGGGGTGGCCTTTATTTCCCCAAGTATAAGAAGTGTCTTGGTACAGCTCATACTGTTTGAGCACCATCTGGAAATGCTACACCCATGTACTGTGTGAAATCACTGCATCACTGAGCAAATGCTCACTGATATCTAAGTCACACATTCTTGTTTCTCATGGCGATTGTGCACGACTGTACACGATTGAGGAGGCTGGTTTGATCTCTATGATACGGGATGAAATGACTGTCTCACCCCTGGACACACCCCGTAAATACACCGTCAGTAGCGCTTCTACAGCGCTTCTACAGCGCTTCGGCGGCGTTCGTCCCGCTCCAGTTAGGTTAAAACAGCGATATGACGAGGACTCCTTGAATTTTCATCCCGCTGACACGACGTCAGCCCTGCTAGAGCTCAGTTCGCGTCACGTAAACCCCGACTGAGCCCCGTCACTTGCGCTGTCTTGAATGGGATACAGAAGGGGCACAAACGGATACATCTGTGTCAGTCGTCCTCATAAAGCTTTCAGGATTGAGCCACGATCAGCCCGACTGAGCTCCAAACATGTCACGCTAATACCGTTCACCTTAGGACTGCATTAGGCTTCCATCCCGCTATACTGAGAACGGCGATTCTCCATGACAGTTTTGAACAGTTCAAAACTGTTGGGACTCTTCCCCGTTCCCCACCATTAATCCGTGACTATACATGGCTGATCCAGACCAAGTAGCGCATGCACCACGACCAAAGCACGTTTTATCAGGATTATGACAATCGTGCACAATCGCCATGAGAAACGGGAATGTGTGACTGGGGCTTGACAGAGAGATGGATTAAAATGGTACACAAATCAAGAGAAATATTCCTGTTGTACAACTAAAAGTCAGCATATGCTCACTTAGAGTTGTTAACTCCTTACGGCATCAATATTTGACATGGGGCTTTTCTATTTTTGTTCAGTGTACTAATGTTTTGACCTGCCCAGATGTCTTCATCAGAGTCAGAACCATTTGGACTGAACAGAATATACATAGTAAGTTGTGTGCTCTCATTGTTTCTCCGGGGGAATCTATTGAAGTTGTTTTTCATATCCAGCCTCATGTTCATCCTTTTGAGACTGTCAAACGAAAGAATATGCCTTTAAACTTAAATTCAAGAGTGACTAAGCTGGCTTTGGAGGTTAAGAGTTCAAAGATCATGGTCTCTTAATTTAAAGTTTCGAGAACATTTTAAGGAATTTTACTCAAATTGTGCACATGCTGTATATCTACTCTGACCTACGAATGAGAAGTATGAAGGTGGTTGAGCCTAATGTTCAACATTTGCTCCTGAATGCTTTGAGGAACTTTTTCAAATTTGTCCAAATATCTTCACTGACTTAAGGATGAGTCTTGGAGGTTAAATGTCAGACTATGGTCTCTCTTAAATGAGATGGATGCAACTGGGTCTTAAGCCAATGTTTAGCTTGTGAAAACAAAAATGCTTTGTTGGGTTTTCAAAAATCATTGCATAAATCCATGTCTGCTTTAAGGATTACTGGACTACATCTTGATGTTTTAAAACCAAAGTGAGCTCAAACCCTAGCATGAAAAATCCCCGTGCACTGTTAAAGAAATAAGATTCTTTTAATTCAAAAGGCCACAATAGAGCAGCTCTTAAAGCTCCACCCATGGTTTATCATTTTTGAGGAATAGTTCTGGTTGGCTGTTGAGGGTGTCCAATAAGCTAATGCAGTTTAGATTTCAAAGGGTAGTTTTGAATGGCTAACAAGAACATGGTTGCATTTTTATCAATATACTTGGTGCTGTACATTGGCTCATATTATAGTTGTACCCTCATCTGAGAAAATATCCCACTGTGAGTCCCCCTTTGATTTCTCTCCAAACTAAACTGACATCAAACGCATGAAAATACACAGTTCTCCAACAGTTTTCTGTAGAACCAGAGACAACTTAAACTTTTGCCAAGTTTGCCCCAAAACATTGCACCTTGAACATGTTTCTAACAAGGTGAGAGATACACCCCCCCACTGTGAACCAAGGCTGAACAAAGCAAGTCCAACTCCATCTAATTGGCACTTTTGGACTGACTGCGCCAGCTTGGGTTTTTTATTCCTCAGAGATGTTACATTTCACGTATTTAGAGTTCATTCCTGCTCCAGAGTTGTCTGACTCCCCTCTCTGGCTGTGATTTTGCCGGCAGCTGCTGCATCTGTGTTTTCACGCAACTGAACTGCAGCTTCTGTATAAAGAAGATATCTGACTGGCCTGTCTTGTGTGTTTACATGCTATATTTAAGCAGATACTGAAGTGTCGTTATTTAGACTTGTGTACACTGTAAGGATTAGTAACATCTGTTTGTTGCTGTTTTATTCAGTGTGTGAGTGTGTTGTCTCTGCACTGAAATAACAGCGTGGTATTTCTGGCCGGTTAAGCTGAACATGTGGCATTCTTCCTGGAAAGCTGACCCGCGTCTGCCCGTCTACGACTTAATGTTTGAGTGGGGCGATACCCATCTGCAGTCGCCCCTGTTTTCTCTCCATCTGTCCTCTCCACAAATACTGCTGCTCACACACGCTGATACACACTAATTTCTTTAGAAGTGCTGCTGCAAGGTAGCAGAGCTGACAAGCATAAAAATCTCCATTCGTCATTTCATCAAGTACCTGTGAAAATTAGAGCTTAGTATGCCGAGGGTGGTTTAGGCGGATGGTTCATCGCTTTCAAAGAACATGAAAGAATAGAAGCAGCAATCAGATCTCTGCTAAAAGTCCTGTTAGAGTTAGTGAAAAGTTTAATACCACACTCCCTCCCAGAAGCTTATACACAGGCAATTTATGTGTCAAACAGTGGTACGCATATTTATCACTGAGGATGATAGCACTGCTTTACACATTAAATGTCAGTCTTTTGGGTACAGAGGAGGCTTTGACAGCCTATCCATGAGTGTGGCCATATTGAAGGGCGCATAGAACCAGAATGAGTCTTATCAACATTCATAATAACTCTTGAAAGGTGCTATGAGGAGAATCTATTACCGGCCAGATAAAGACTCTGCTACCCATGAGCACGCGCGGCGACTGTCGTAATGCTGCGTTCCAGTAACCTCGGAACTGAGTGACATCATCTCCGACTTATCGGCGTTCCAGTTGAAGTCGGAAAAAAACATGCCGATCTACCAGGCTATTGTTAGCTGTTGTTAGCACGCCCTGCGTTGTTCACAAATATCACATGAAGAATGTGATTATCACTATGGCAGCATTTTTGCAAATATAAGTCTAGCAATACTATGTATACAGCTGATCTAGAGCGACACACCCCAGTCAGAAGTGCAAATAAATGGATTATTACAGGAGCTAAATAACTGTTCACACTGGAGGCATCCATCTTTGATTGTCAACTCGGGGGTGGCGAGATTTCACCGAGTTCCCAGTTGCAGTTTCCTACTCAGGACCCAGAAATTCCTACTTCTGACTACAACTGGAACGCATCAAAGACGTGACCCAAGCCAAAGCGTGTGTTTGTTGTGATAAATGCAGCTCGGACCTTCCTCAGAACTCTGCATTGCTTTACAACTTCTTTTTTCAACAACTTACAGGATGCAAAGCGATGAGGTAATGTATCTCTTTCTAGTTACGTAGCGGTAGTTTTTGATGTGTGACAACAAGCAATTTTTGGAAAACTTATTATCGTAGTTGTAGTCGGCTATATATCGCTACTTACAGCCCGGTGCTCTGAGACGTGTAATATAAATGATAAGATAATATAAATTTGCTCTAGTTTTAATTGTCTTGCTCCCGAAGTGGAGTATCCAGGCCAGTCCAGCCCTGTCGGAGCCGACCGGAAGGCTAAGGAATAGCATTTATAGATAACCTATTTTGATGCTATAAAACTCATCTTAAAGTGTGAATTTCGATCAGGCATGTATCTAAAAGTGAGACTTTTTTGTAAGTACTTAGAAACTCCTCACAGTCTCTTTAAGTAAAACTTGCAGAAATCCATTTTCAGGTAATGTATCTGTCTGTAAACCAAAGGTAACTACAGACAGCACGGACTTTTCAAAGACACAGCCATGCTGTATATATTATTAATGCCCACCAGTCAAGAATTTGCTCCTGAATTTCATCCAGCAGTATCCTGTCATATGAAAAGCTTACATGGTCAACATCTTCTCTCTTCTGCAGCACCTGTGTGCTTCAACAAAAGATGCCCCAAAGGTCATGGAGCTTCATTCAGCCATTCAGGATTGAGGCTTGACCTCTACGTGTGTCATTGCTTTCTTGGTTTTGTATGATTAACAAGTTGCAGATGTAGGCTGTTATCCAGCATGTCAAGCACAGCCACAGCCGCTGACTCCTCAGTTTTCTCCTCAGCAAGGGCGCATGGAGTGAATGTAAATGGATGTGAACTTTAGTTGCCTCTGACCATCACATTGTGACACTGCAGGACCTGCAGTGACACATCACGGATAAATGAATGGACTAGAGTGGATGTGAGAGTGATGCGTCAATGATGGTAACACATTCTCAGGAGATATGAGTCAAACCTTCAGAGTGGATGATGCACAACCCCAACTTCCTACTTGCTGCCTGATTTGCCTGAATGTTAAAAATACTTTCTATTTACAAGTTAAACTGATGTAATCATTGGTGTATCATCAATGTTTTGGTATTTTAGACTTTACAATCCTTTTTTAATTTCTACTGCTGATTGCTGACACATTTTTAGAGAGATTAGGTTATCACGTTTGTAATCATCAAACCTTGGTCACACCAAACATGAAAAACATATTTTCATTTAACACACCACACAAACTTTACCCAAGGGATCCCAGACAGCTCAATAGCTAAAGCTAAAAATCCCCACTCTGTGAATGGCTTGATATGACTGGAATGCATTTTACTGACCGTCCACTTTGAGACTATTTCAGGTGTATCTGCACAAGTTTTCAGTCATATGGGTGTTTTGCCCATACCGGTATGACATTTCAGGTTCATGATTCTAAACATTTTTGTAAACGGGTCCCAGAGTGATCCCGGTAACAACAGGAACAACAGGGGGATACAATGTCACGTTCATGCTGATGAAGCTACTGAGCTTCTTATGAGTTTAACAGCAAAATCTGCTGCTCCTCTACAGCCACTGTGAGCAACAAGAAGACAAAGAGAACAACATACGTGTATGGTGTTTCTCATGATGAATGTTCATGCTCCATGTCTTCTTCCCTGGTTTTGGTGTATATCCACAATAGGCCTGTGCTCAAAATATTGATACGGCAAAATATCGTCACGCACTCCTTCGGGATACGTGTATCGATATGGATTCTACAGAATTGATATAGCCTAAATATTTTTGACTGTTGTTGTCAAAACACTTTGGCTAATGTTAACAGTGGCACAGTTCATGGTAGAAGACGAGCTACATAATGAAGCATATGTTCTGAGTTTGAAGTTAGGTCTACCATCTTTGAGGATCTGAATTTATGTCTCTCAAGTTGCAGAATCTCATCCCTGTTTGTTTTCTCCTTAAAAGAAAAAAACAAAACTTACCATGAATTTTGTTTAAAGCGTAGTCAATGTTCACAATTTACGTGTATCGGGATATATATCGTATCGTGGCCTTAGTATCGGGATGCGTACGGTATCATGAGGTTGCTGAAAATACCCAGCCCTGATCTACAACAGCGTAACAGCATCACTTACAGGCTTGGCATGCAAACGACAGCATTTTCAGTGTTTTCAAGTGGACAGACACATTCCTTGAAACAATGCCGCCTTTACAGAGAACATTGTCAACACTGAAATTTTCATCCTGTGCGGACAGCGACTCATTATTGCTTTGAAAGCCAATAGGACAGTCCTGAAACCATCCCCACTAATGATCCCACTCCTCGACCCAGACCCAGCAGGGACTCTAGACTCTCAAAGCCTATCCAGCTCTCACTTTCACACCTCGGGAACAACTCCATCCTGGAGGGAGATATAATTAAGGTCTTTCAGGGGCAGAACCCCTGCAAAGCTGCTAGAAAAGACTCTGTCTTTCCCTCCACTTTGAAGCACTGTGCTGATCAGCAGTCTCCAGTCTTAACAGGCACTTTTCACACTTTTCTTTAGACATGTCATGTACTGCTTGACTCAAGACCTCCGCCATCATTGCAGTGTAAAAATAAAAAAAGAGCAAGGGCCACAGGACTGAATGACTACAGATCAGAATGTAGAGACACCAGCGTCGAGATTGTTGATAAAATGGATCACTCTGATTTCAAAATGAGCCCAGGTTCTGAACAGATGGTCTGGTTTCATCTTTTTTACAATCAGAGGCTCGTAGATGGTGGAATGTTTAAGAATGCAGATTTTAAACTTGGTGGATTCAGATACTTAGGAGACCAAAAGATATGTTCAGAATAAAAGTTTTATGATATGTCTCCTTTAATGGAAATTTCTCATGCCTTTGAAGAGGGGTTGTTGGAATCACTTTGGTTAAAGCAATTATTATTGAAATGAAACTCTTAACACCCCACTTGAAAAACTGTTGAACTATCCCTTTTACTAATCTTCATTCTTTTATTTTCCAGAGAGATGGGAAGCACAAACTCCAACTTCACCAAGTCAAACAAGGTAAAATATAAGGCCATTGTCAGCTGCAGCCTCTAATCCATTTTTTTTATCCAAAACAGAGTCACTGGTTCATTTTCTACAGTTTTGACATAAGACCTTACATATTTCTGTCCATTTCTAACCAGTTAATAGCAGTTATAACTGTGCACCACAGTATGTTCTGTTCCATGTTTTAGAGAGTCATTAAAATGAGAAAACAGATATTAAGAATTCATCCACCATAACCACAACTTCAGTATTTCAGCTCCGTTTCAGAGTCTATCATAGTTTATTAAGATTAATGGAGCTAGGCTGCAGACAGGGCTCAGTTTTATTACAAAAGAATAAAACTAAAACACTAAAAGACTAAGCAGAAAACAACATTTGGTTGTAAAATTTTTATCTTCATTGTAAACATAGTGAATTTAAACATAGTGAGCCAGCAGCCGTGTTCTTATTATCGATGTTTACATCCACTGCTCATGCACCTCTTTATTTCAGCAGTATGCAGTTGTCCAAGTCAATACAGGCAGCCATTCGTCATGTTAACCTCCATACAAAGACCTTGAAACTAATTAGCCCAAAATATAATGAAGCTTAATTGTTATTAAACAACTGAACAGCAGCACTTCTTATCTGCAGCTCCATTTAAATCAATGTAGACATGAAACACTTGCACAGTTGGCTCTCCTGCTGGACACACAGCATATGCAACCTGCAGATGATGAGGGGGCCTAAAGGTCCAGGTGGGAGATGATGACTTCGTGGTTAGAATTCGGACGGATCGGCGTTCCCCATTCCCTGTGGATGTGACCCCTCTCTTTCTCAGTCTACAGCAGACAGGCCTGTTAAGATTCAGGGAGAGGAGAGGAGAGGAGCAGCTTGAACGTTCGCTCAATCCATTTTCCGACAGACAGCCTCAGCAGTGATTGACAGGGGGAGAGGTTACATACGTATTTACGCTTATAGAAATACATGAGGTTGTAAAAAAAGGAATAAATAAGAAATACTGCAGAGCAAAATGGCTCAGCACTGAATAGCCAAACAGGGAGGGGAAGAATTGGGGGAGCATAATGCATGAAGTGATGGACTGATTCAAGAGGATGATGGAATACATAAATGCATCAAAATAGAAATTCAATTTTAGAGCCAAATAGAATCCTCTGACACGGGCGAGAAGAAGAAACTTCCTCTCTAATCAGCAGAGACACACCACTGACAGATGGAAATCAAGTCTGAAGTCCCTTGGATTGAATAAAAGTGTTGTCTAACCTGCACTCACCAAGTGTTTGCATGTTTAAAATCAGGGCAGCAGTTTGATTCAAGCCAGTTTCACACTAAAATCATCCCTCTGGATCAGCAGCCTCTGATCAAATACTCTTGTATCCTAATCTGACAAACAAAACTGACAAGTCTATTCATGTTGAAGTTCAATATTAGCAATCATCAAATATACATTAATTCAGCTTCAATGTAGAATAATGTCTGCTCTTACTTCCTTTAGTAATGAAACACAGTCAGAAAACTCAAACATGAAAATCCACTTTGGGGCTCATTCAGTTAAATTATTGTGTTTTAACCAATGGTGATTTGAGGGCCATTCACACCCCAGGCAAAAATTGACAGAAATCTCCGACAACCAGCGTTCATCATCATTTTATAACAGTCTGAAGTTAACAATGAACAATGGAAGTCAAAACCTTTTTTTCAGCATGTTATGTACAATTATAAAAAGAATAATGAAATACAATGTTTTGGCCATTATTTGTGTCATTTTGAACGATTAAAAACTAAAATTTGACCTTTTTGTTATTTGGATCTGCCAAATATGCAGGTGCTGGCTGAAAGAGAAGGCAGCCCTGGGGGTGCTGAATGGCTAATGAAGGGATGGACACTTCTATCTCTGATACCCCTTTTCCACTGAGCTGGAGCCGGTTCAGAGCTGTTGCTCATGCTGGTCAGACCAGTGTTTTGGATTGCAACTGCAGACACTGACAGGTGCATGCCAGAAAACAGGTAATTATCAGAGACAATCTTATTATTTAAATTGAATGCAAAGTGTTAGTGTTGTTGTCTCTGCACACTAAAGATAACCAATACCATGCTTTTTGTCATATTTGATTTTTCAGTCAGAATTTGCCAAACTATCTCTTCAGTAAATCAAAACCATTACAGCTTTCATTTGCATACCGAGTTGCCGATAGTTTCTAATCATTTGTTTAATGTCTATGGTGTGCTTGTGGCCTAATGCTGCGTTCACACAACAAGCGACACCCAGCTACCATAATCGCGTCGCCCACTGGCGTATCATCACGCGTCCATAAATACCTCATTTTTGTCACCGTTGCCGTCACCGCGATCATATTATATATCATATAATAGGATGTATAAGCGGACATTATTCCAGCTGTATCTTTTTCACTCTCTTATCAACCACAAAACACTGCAGCTGATGCCCTGCAGCAGCATTATCTGTGAGTTTCCTGCGGTCCGTCTAGGTGGAACTAATGTCCTCACTGACTTATGTTTCCCACACGGACATGGATTGTTACTCTGTAGTCCAGATGAAAAACTGTCTGTCACGGGCACCGTCACACACGCACACACTGCTGATTGATCAACTGTTTTTTACTTTCACATCGCGCGACAAGCTATGTGGTAGTGTGAAAAGCGTCTGTCGCATCGCGGGAGGGTTAGCCCCGCCCCATCGCGGCTGTACATTGACTTTGCACAGAGAGTGATCGCCGAGCTAGTACAAGTACCGTCCGGTGTGTACACACCTTTAGACGTTTAGTGTCCTGGACATCATCTGCCTTCATGTAATCTATTGTGCCTTTCAAACACATTTGCATGTTCCATCCAGTGTTTCTCATACACATCAGTTTATGTAGAGCCCCTAAAGGTTATGTTATCTTTTACCATACTCTTTTTTTTCTGTTTTAATTTTGAAATAATTTGTTTTTTTATTTTTTTAAGCAAATTTAACCCCGAGACACTGTATAAAGTAATGAGATATAGTCACTCACTCTTCGAGTGGTCCTCACGCACATTTTTATGTGTCCAGTCAACAGTATGTTGACAAAATTGCAGAACAATTGATCTCCTGATACATGATTCTCATTGGCATACTGCTCTGCCTTGTACTCTGGAGTAAGAGTTTCATAGCTTCTTGCTAACTTGAGCGCTGCTCATGCTCGCTCCTGTTGCTCGCATTGCACCGCTTGATGGCAACGATCATTGAAAATGATTGGCGGCTTGAGGCAGATGACGCAGAGATTGATTTTATTGTGAATGCAGGGTCAGCTGGTGTCTCAGACGGCCGCTGTGACATGTTGACATCATTAATGAGGAAAGGAGGAGGGAGGAGGAAGTGAAGCGTGCGTTGTCCGCAGGATCAGTGACCCCCTCTGGGCATTTTCCCAAGAGAGAGGTTCCTTTTTAGTCGGAAATAAACACTTTTATGTAAAATGTCGGTCATTTCCATGATAGTCCGTGTTTATATTGAATTCTGCATTTAATGCCTAATTTCATGATTCCATCCAGGATTCAATGATCGCAGATTTTATAGGAACCTATTAATCCAAAAGATTCAGCTGATGTTTTCTTCAATTTCACCCAAAAATTGAGTCAATTCATTGTTTAATATTTAAGCTAATCATTTTTAGATGTCTTAGCGTACGCACTTCCTCTTTAATCAGTGAATAGCTGGCATTGAACTACAAACTTTGCTTTTGTCAGACTACAACAGTTGTGCACCGTGCACAAATACACAACCTTTAACATAAATACTCAGTGTGACTGTAGACCACATGGGTTTATCCTCAATAGCTCAGTCTTGGTATTTTAAAGCCAAACCTTATTATATTATATATAAAATGTTAATATTTGTAGACATACATGAACATTACTTCGTACATACACATTTGTGGGTAAACATATGAAACTAAACGTTTCTGTACTGAACTTTTGCCTTCAATTAAAAACGTCATTTGAATAGTGGAGGTCTCCTTTTGGTAGCATTAAAGGGTTTGAATGAGACCTTTAGGGGCCCATTATGGTATCGTTTCATATCGTTTCATAAGGGCCAAAACCTGTGGCCACGCCCCTGCACATCTCATCTCTGATAATGAAGAGGCTGATTTTGCTTTTCAAGTAACACATTGGAGTCATTCTCATCGAGTCAGACTCAGAAATGCTTCCTCATGGCCCATGACATCAGAGGGTTACCTTTTTGAGTTTTCTCGAGTATCATAAGACAATCTCATAAAACAACAATAATCTAAGGCTGCATGCACACGCTTCTTCTCCTCGAGGAGGCGATTATTCAGGTGGGCAGAGTCTCCAGATCTCAGTGAGATTCTTTTCCCCACACTCCGTGATAAATCCGTTATTGATTTAGTTGTGGGATGCAGAATTTCATTGCTTTAAATAAATCACAGAAAATAAAAGTTTTGTGCAAACCTACAGATTAATTTCTAATCAGGAAACACAGGGAGGGAATCAAATTAGCCTGATTTAGTGTTTCACGCCATTATTTCAAAAATGTATTCATAAAAATGATTTAGTATAATAAAAAAAATTCACTTGTCAGAGATGGCTTTAGTCGCCCAAATTTGGACTTTGGCGACCCTGGAAGTGTCATCGGAAAAGCAACACACTGGAGAGGATGCTTGTCTGACGCGGATGCTGGTGCCAGATGCTGGTGTCAGTGTTTGAGCGCAGCTTTAGGACCCGGGGAGGCTGACGCTGCTGCTCGCTGCAGAAGAAGAAGAAGAAGCATGGACAGATCTGTCTGCGCTGGCTCACCACTGCTGAACGAGCGACAGCACACATAACCGCACAGGATATTGTTTCGGAGCCCTGAGGATATCGGCGTGTTTGGTTCCACTTTTTATTCCTTTAATTCTCAAAGATAGAGGAGTAACCGGCGTCCTCTCACTCGCTTGAACACTACTTTAGCTTCACGGTGTCATTCCTCTCTGCAGCGCGCACGGTGAATAAAAGTTTTACGCACTCGCCGGTATGGATCACTCTTTATTCTGAGGGACAAGCACGTGCGGCAGCTTCAGCATCATTTTGGAGAGGTGAGTTTGGTTTGACTTTACTGGATCAGCGTGTGAAGTGGTGCAAGTGCTGCTGCAGTTTGGGAAGCATGGAGCGCGTTGCTCTTTCTGCCGGTGCGTGTGGTTGGCTTTATGATCCTCAAAGGCTCCGGTGCATTTTTCCCCCCTGCAGATCCAGATTTAGATCCCACAGCTGTACGTAAAAGACGGTGTCTTTACTCAAATCTGGATTAGACGTTTATTTTACAACAGAAACAGTAAATCATCTTATCTGATTTACAGTCTCTGGGTGTCATGTCAAGGAGTGAAACACGAGCTTCCTCCACAGATTGTGCCATGCGTTGTTGTGATTTGACGGATGTGTTCGTTACCTGTCACAGCAGCCTGTTGACAGACTGACAGGCAGGAGGCTCGCGCTGCTGTGGAGGAGCTGTCCCTCTGTCTGTAGTGCTGAAAGTTTCCTGACAGAGCAGGCTGGAAGTGGGGGACATGCAGAAATGTAAAATGCAGTGATGGATAAAGAGCGTTAAAGCTCTCCATGACACCCGTGAAATCCATGATGTAGTGTCTGCTGGAGGTGGAGGGGTGTGTGCGCGCGTGTGTAGGTGTGTGTGTGTGTGTGTGTGTTTCTCCTCCAGCTCTATCTTGCCGCACTAGAAAGGAGAATCTCAGCAGGGATTGCACCGGACAGTGAGGGACAATGAATCAATGCAGTTTCAATGAGCACAGCAGGGACTGGAAGAGGAAGAGTCAGCGCAGACAGGAGCCAGCAAGAAGCTGCAGCTCTCTCTTTTTTCAAATCTGATCAAGTAGAATGATCAGGAAGACAAATGCAGCTACATTAGCTTTAGGGAAATGTTTGAATATTCACTGCATCTTATTGGGTCTAAGAAGTGTCATTTGAAGCATGGCTGCATGAACAGTATTCACTACTGTTATACATTAAGACTGTGGCTCTCAGTTGGTAGTCAGGACCAAAAGTAACCTGTGAAATAGTTCTCAGTGGCGAATGTGTGCTCAGAAAAATAATTGTGAAAAAACAGAGTCTAATGTTTGACAGCCTAGAGTGCACATGAATCAATCTAATTCATTTCACTTTATTTTCCATGGTGGTTCGTCAGTAAGGGTTATTTTCTGTACCTAAGCACATTTGTCTTATTATCCCAGGGACAATGAAGCTATTTTTCTGATGATGACAGTGATAATTCATCCAGATCTTCAGAAGTAAGGCGAGATATACTAAGTACCATGAAAAATAGGGCTGTAAAAGTCAGTGTAAGCATCTCCCCAGGCAGCTTCTGTAATGGTGCTCCTTTAAACATGACTGTTATCTTCTGGTTCTTTGTTTAGTGACGTGTTTTGTTTTACCTGTGGACAAAGTTCAGCAAATAATTTAAGAAACTTTCGAGTGGTTCAACTAAAAGGAATTCTGAGCTGTGGTTTCTCATTAAGGTGGTGGTGGGTCCTGAGGCTCAGCCAGTTGAGGGCGCGAGTATTAATGGATATGTAAGACTGAGTGAGCAAAGATATTCCTATGAGAGAAATGATCCCTGCTTGATGGAACAGCTTGTCATCCCTCTCAAAATTATATGGTTTTATCTGATATGTTTGGGAAAAAAAATTAAAAATAAGTATTTGAAGTTTTTATTTGCATAGGAAGATAACAATAACCTTGGAAATAACTTTATATTTGTGTACTGCAGGACAAATCAGATCAGAGTTGATGAACACAGTTAAAAGGGTATGTGAGATATATTTACTTAAAAAGAAATCTAGGCATTAGCTTCTATTACACTAGTTTGTTTTTTCTTTTAGTTTTTATCCTCAGAAAAAAATGTAGAAATGTATGATCCATGGGGATAGACTGCCATGAGATCCACTTGACTTTCTTTTTCTGAAAGTTACCCTGTTTAGTTTAGAGTATAAGCTTTCCATAATATTTTTTTCCAGCAAAATTCTCAAAGAAATGTTCTCTATGTCTTTCCTTTGCAGTTTGAACTGTCCCAATGCATCAATATTTTACTTGACTTAAATCAGATAAAGATGGTTTTTTCTTGAAATATTCATTTTATTTAGTGTTAAAGCTTTACCTAACCACAGGGGGAACAAAAATAACTTGCCAGGGATAGAAATGTGAATAATAAAGGCTGAAGGGAATGACAAAAAGAGGAAATGTTCAACATATTTCTCACTTAGTTTAAAGGATAAGTTCAGTTTCTACAGCTTTCACATTGTTTATAGAATGAAGTAGAACAATATACTCACCCAGAAGGCTTTCCTGATCCAAACAGTGCTTCGGGGGATATTTAGATCCAGAATCCAGTGGCGGACATCTGTGTAATGGTAGCACATGGGGCATGTATTGCGCCGCTCCTAAAACTGCATTAATCGTCCAAAAACTCATTAGTTTCACCAATATTTCATCATGGTCCGCTTGCGCTACTCTTTCATTACAGTCTGGTGTCGCTCCACCCATGTTTCTGTGACTGTGCTGACCTCTGAACTGAAGAAGAAGAAGGTTTGCCTCCGCGCATATGCAGTACGGCTCATTGTTTCAAGGGAATACCGCCGGCTACACGACGACTTTCTTCTTCCAGTTTTGTGCAAAATGGATGAATATCTATCGGATGAAGATGTTGTGGACGAGAACTTTGAATATGATGGGTGTCCTTACAGTTTCGAGCCAGAGTTTACAGATGAGGAACTCATTGAAAGGAGGACGCGTACTGCATGCGCGGAGGCATACGTTCTTCTTCTTCAGTTCAGAGGTCAGCACAGTCACAAAACATGGGTGGAGCGACATCGGACTGTAATGGAGGAGTAGTGCGAGCGGACCATGATGAAATATTGGTGAAACTAATGAGTTTTTGGACGATTAATGCAGTTTTAGGAGCGGCGCTATACATGCCCCGTGTGCTACCATTATACAGATGTCCGCCACTCGATTCTGGATCTAAATATCTCCCGAAGCACTGTTTGGATCAGGAAAGCCTTCTGGGTGAGTATATTGTTCTACTTCATTCTATAAACTATGTGAAAGCTGTAGAAACCAAACTTATCCTGTAAGTTTTCAAATGTAAAATGGAACACTCAGATGAGTAATGGTGTGCTATTTTTGTTTGACTGTGATGGCAAGAGGCACAGTGAAGTGTTATCGGTTTGGTCTAGTTTTACATTCTACCATAAAGGTCGAGTTTTCAGGTCTAGCTCTGGCTGTCACAAGTGTATGTGTCCTTGGGCAACACACTGATCTCCACATTTCCCCCACTGTTGTGTCAGTGGCATGTACAGGACATGAAAGGATGTTGTTGTGTTTTCTGAAACTGAATGATACCTTGCATAGAAACTCAAAAGTATCAGTGAGTGAATGTGGAGGTGTAACCTGCAGATGTCAGAGAGACTAGAAAGTTCTATTAGCTCAACTTATTATGTCTGATCTAAAATGTCAAGATTGTAGGTAATAATAATAACAATAACAATAATTAGATGCATTTATTTTGATCTTAATATCACTGTAGTTTACACATTGATGCATTAATTCCCAATGTTAACTACCAGCTGTAGATTCATTCAAAATTACAAAGTTACCTGTAAATATAGATACATTTTACAGACTTTTATATAGGACAGTGGACAGCCTCAGACAGTGGGAAAAGAGTGGGGGATGACATGTGAAAAGACACCTTGAGCCACTTTGAATCCATACAAGCCACAGGAGGACCAGATCTTCTGTACATGGGGCCCGCTCACATCACCGCGGGGCTACCTATGCCCTGATTTTTGCAGATTTTGTTTATTTCTTCACACTCAGCATTAAATACCCTTAACTTTACCGTGCCATGGAAGCAGATAACAGGTCTGATCTTTGATGTGTTTGTAAATACTGCGAGGGGTGCTGTGTATTTGTCCCCGTCCCCTGCTGTGATCATCCCCCTCTCTGTGATTGCTGCCGTCGCTAATGCCACACTCTGCACTTTTTCTGAGATTTACAACAAGCCTGTGAGTGTCTCTGTGGGCAGGTGGAGGGTCGTCCATGCTGCTGTTGTTGCATCGCTTCATATTTCCTCTTTGCTCCACCCTGTGCTGTACTCACTCTTGTGTGATATTGCATGAGTCTAACTGGACTAGGGAACATTTGCCACCCTGCTACTCTCCAGATTGATTTACTTTCCTGGAGAGCCTCCACCAGTCTTTATCTTTTTATCTCCCCTCTTTTGCCTCTCTGGTTGGATTGGTTTGGATGGATTTTTAGATCAATGATTTGCTTTTACTTTTTATCGGAGACCTCACTGCTGCCTCAACTTTGGCAGCTTCAAGGGGACATATTGTGACTTCCATGTTTGGTCCCGTCAAACTTTAAATTATTTTTGACTATGTGGACGTGGATTTTGTGGCAAATTACGCCTTAAAATTCACTGGCATCAACTTGAAAAACAGAGATTCAGAGGGATGATGAGCTACTTGTTAGCATGGTGCTAATGGCTTGCCAAATACCAAGATAGATGTTTGTTTTACCATTAAAATAAAATTTCGAGAATATAGATTTTCCTAGGGTCCCATGGTCCTATGATATGTAAAAATACTTTAAAATATTTTGATACAGAAATTTGAGTCCATGGCCTGTCTACAACTCCTCCCCATCATAAGAAGCATCCCCCTCTCCTGTTTTTTTCTTGACTGATGTCATTTCATGCTCATAAATAAACTTAAAGAGGGGTTCAAAGACTTGTCTTTGTTTCATTTTAAAGCAAGGAACTAGAAATTCATGTCCCTGCACGTGGGCATCTGGTCTGGTCTGGTTGTCTATGTTGACACAGAAAAGCCACATGAAATCAAAACTATTTATATCAGAATCGAAGTATTTCATCAGCAATGGGGATCAGTGGTAATATTAGTGTAATAAAATTGTTTAACTTTCCACTCTTGCCCCCTATTGACGTTCTTTTATGAAAGAAAGACTGCTCATTGAAAACTGCACTTCATGAGGTTTATATAAAATCAATCAATCAATTAAACTTTATAAAGCACTTTTGATACAAAAAAATTGTAGCAAAAAGTGCTGTACATTCAAGAACAGGTATCAGAGGAAATTGTGACACAATAAACTGATAAATCTGTTTCATTTCATGGAAAACTTTCACAGAATGGAGAAGAAAAGCTGTTAAAATTTGAGGACCAGATATGGAGAAGCCATGATGTTCATTATCAAGCCATATGTACTGAAAGGTTCTGTTGCTGTCAGTATTGGTTTTATTGAGCATATGTTATTCTGGATATGACATCTCTCTCTGTCACCTCAGTAATTGTTGTTACCGTCTGTCTGTTCCTCTAAAGGCATGAGAATTACATAAATAAATTAAAAATTTGAACTACCTGGTTTGTGCAAAAGTTATTTGCAAGGTCTTCTGGGATCACCAGCAGTATTAACTTGGCTTTCTCTCTCTCTTAACCTTCATAATAGAAATGTATAAGAGTAGTCATGAAGAAATTATCTGATTGCTAAATACACATCACTTGCTGGTTTTGTTGAAAATGACTTTTAAACTATGCATAAAACATGATTAGTGGAGGTGGGCAGAGCTGGCAGCATACCTCTGCAACACATAGTCATTCATTAATAATGATAATAATGCATTTTATTTAAAAGTGCAGCCACAATAAAACAAAAACAAAAGCAACCACAGTAAAATCAACAATGAAAATAAAATTAACAATAATGATTAAATCAACAGTAGAAAAGCACAACAGATAAGGACCAGTGAGGGGAGAGGAGGTAAGCTATTGTCAGCTGGGTTATGCAGTCCTGAACAGGTGAGTTTTGAGTCTGGACTAAGAAAGAGACAGGGAGGTCAAGTTTCAGAGGTCTAGAGGGAGAGAGTTCCAGAGCTGGGGAGCAGAGCAACTGAAGGCCCTGCTACCCATGGTACTGAAGCGGGCAGAGGGCACAGTGAGGTGGGTGGAGGAGAAGGATCTGAGGGAGTGGGCTGGAGTGGCAACGTTGAGGAGGTTTGCAGGAGAGGTAGAGCTGGGTGTCATCCGCGAAGCAGTGGAAATGAATACTGAACTTAAGGAAAATATGGCCAAGAGGGAGGAGGTAGGTGATGAAGAGGAGGGGCCCCAGGACAAATCCCTGGGGCACACCTGTAGTGACTGGAGAGGGGTCTGAATGATTGTAGCTGAATGAACTGAGTACGGCATTAGTGGTTCAGTGCAGAAGTTCTTGGCAGCAGGTGTCACAATATTTTCTCCCTTTTTAAAAAAAATATATATCATACTTAATTAAAGATAGCGAGGTAATAAACTCTTTTGTCCAGAGCGGCTCTTAAGGCTGATTAGATCACGATTTGGTTTCCCCTCTTTTCACCATTCTTTTGTATTTGTTCTGCATTCATTCCACTAAAATGAAAATAATGCATTCAAACCTAACATTTTGCTCCTTTTGTGCAGATTTATCTTTCCTTTCCACTGCACATCTGTCCCACATGCCAGACTGTTTTTATTTTCTTTGTCATAGCCTGAATATGACATGTCACCCTGGACCACCATGGCACTAATTAAGTCAAAAATCAGATACAACACAGACCTGAATGGGACATTAGGGAACATTCATCGAGAACAAAAGTCCCCAAAAATGAAAATGACTTTATTTGCTCTCTCTTTTTGTTTGTGGAGCGGGTGAGTTTGCCCACTGTGAACTGATGGTCACACGTCTGTGTCTGCCTGGATAAATCTCTCTAATCCAGACAGGCGGAGGAGATCTGCCTTCATGGCAAATTTGGGGCTTAATATGAATAGACTTGGAATTCTGTGAGCGGCAGTCCAAAAAAGCTGAACATTAATAGATTTCATCTAACAGGATTAGTGATATTTGGAGGAGAGATGGGCAGGGGGAGATGAGTAAGACATTAATACTCACTGAAAAAAAACAACACTAACTAATATGTGAACAAAGATTCTTGGAAAGACCACACAATGTACTTTCATAAATCTTCTCAGAAGTAGACAGCAGGATGAGGAATTATGTTGCAAACAGACTCATTAAGATAAGCTAGAATTTGATATTACAACTGAAATGCTGATGCTAGATCAGTTCAAAAGTACAGTAAAGGAGCAACAGAAGAAATTGAACTGAAGTGTGCAGTCAGGTCAGCGGGCTTGTAGCACTTTTCTTGTCTTGTGACAGCTCAGTGTTTTACAGACTACAGGTTACACCATTCACACCACATTTGTACTTTGCACTGTACAAAATCGAAATCAAAAATTAAAGGTATCCGTCTGCATTCAGTTTTTAAACCTCATAATTTTGAGTTTTAAGAAAAAACTATGTAAAATAAAGACACGATGGATTTAAGCCCTGCCTGGTTATGGCATATAGTTTTTGCACTCCAGAAGTTACTTTTTTTTTTTACACAAACCATAAACCCAAAACTGGGCCGGATCTTGAAGCAGTCATTTTAAGTTAAGAAATTAGACCAACTTAACATAAAACCTTAATAAGGACAGTTAAGGTAAATGCTTTCATGACCTAGTTGTTGTTGTTTCTGTGACTTTGTTTACTAAAACTGTAATTAAAGCCAGCAATTTTTTTTTCTTCAATGCAGTCTGGTGGCTGCCATGTAACTAATACCAATCTAAACTCCTTTGAGGCAGCAGTCGGAGCATATTGAAGCTGATTAGCATATAACTGCAGGGACTGGCAGCTGGACCCTTGACTTTTTGGTTAATAAGTCAATCACTGATCCACATTATACAAAATAATAGTACATATACTGATAGGGTTTGATTAAAAGATTGTGTGTCTGATTGAATACCAAGAGGAACATAATCAACTAAGGACAAAAATAAGCTTGCAGCCACAGTAGACTGGTTGTGTGTTGGTTGTGTGGTAGCTAGGGTGTCAGTCTTCATTTTGGTGAGCAGTTTAAAGAGTCTATATTTTCTTAACTGGTTCATGCTAGACTGCAAGAGTATGTTCACAATTGCTGAGAAGGTTTCTTGTTTCACATGCCGAGTACACCTGATCCACCTGTATTCTCTCTCATTTACTCAGTCCTTTCCGTGTGGGCCCAATACTCTCATAATAGTAGAGATTGATCCTTTTCAATCTCTTTTGTTCCTTGAATCAGAGAGGATGAGAGTGAATTAATGCAGATCAGACAGTTGCTCTGCCTTTTTCAACCCAGTCACTACATTTAATTTTGTATTTCAACAAGCTCTTGTCATTTTAGATCATACCTTGTGTAATCTAGACTTCATAAGGGTTGGTCTCCATGTTTTTTTTACCTCTGCCTTTTTGCTGGCATTTGTCTGTTCGTTTGTTTGAACGTCAGCAAGATAATGCAATACCTTCAAGATTAACTTGAATTTTAGAGGAATGTTGGGACAGGAATGAGGAAGGAATGATACGATTTTGGCAGCTATATGGGTGCAGATTCAGGAGTTTTCTTAAAGGATTTGTCAGCATTGTAAGATCTGGCAGTTTTCTACAGTTTTGACTATAACTCAAAAAGTTCTGAATAAATTTTGCTAGAATTTTCTGCGAATGTTGTTCTTTAAACCGAAGAGAAGTGAAGCCATTTTTGTGGACCAAAATACCAACTGATAACAAGACAATAACCAGGACTGGGTGTCCATGATATTTTATTGGATGCGGTTACAATGTTATAAAGTGGGTCCAAATAAACTATACGTTCAGACATTCAGTGTGGCTTGAAAAATATTAAAAGCCAGTAATTCACAGGACTAGAAGCATTGAAATAAAAATAAAATGTATCAGGGTGTATCCCACTATAAATCCAGAGGATTAAGCTGTTAGCTTTTGGTGCGATGTTTCTAACCCTATACATAAAGGCCTTTTTATTTCTCAAACCATATTGAGGATCTGGACCTGCATTATTTGCATCTACTTTTAAATTTCAGTTTCCCTCACTTATCCTGATGTTTCCATCCATTAGCACTTTTGGTTTGAGGGACACCAGAATCACTTTCACTCATCATGATGGAGTGACAGCTTTTCATCAACCTAACATATATACTGATGATACAGCCCACCTAAAAACCTGTTGATGTTCATTTTTTGATCTATATTACCGGACAATTCTTAGTCGAACATGATTGATCATAGCTGTGAAATAATGATTTAACTAAATTAGCTTTCCAACCTGCAAGCAAACAGAAGCAAATACAGTACAGGAAAAATCTCCCCCATAGAAACTGAAAAAACACAATAATAACCTTTTGATGGGTGAAAATGATGGAGGAAGTTCCCATCATACTCCTCCATCTTCCCCCCAACCTTCAAGATGTCCCAGTGCCTCGAGGCTGCTGACGATTGATTCCTGTTTTATTGTTTTTATTTTTCATCGCGACACCATCCCACATGAAATCACTGTCCTGCAAGGGTGCCTGATTGAAAAGCTCCAGTCTCCCACTGTCGTCTATAGCTCATCCTCCTCCAAACACTGCCTAGGGGCTGAGGGTCTGACATCAGGGGGCTCCTGTTTCCTCCCCTCAAACAGCCGACCTCACATGCAAAAGGTCGAGCGCTGCGAGCTGTCGGCAGATCTCATCATTCCTTCATGACACGGCCATTATGGTGCCCTCTGGATGGCATGTCAGTCACCCATGGTGGCAAGTCAATTAGTCATGTCTGGGGGCAGTGGGGGTGTGTTTGCTGGTTGGATATTTGACACTCTTGTGCAGGTGGGGTCATACTGGAAGCGGATTACTATTTCTAATTACCTTTTCTATGTCAACTGTCGGGAATGATCACATGTCTTATAGTAATCAGCCTTTGAACTGTGATATGATTGTAAAATAATTCAGAGACAGTCCTGCTTGGTAGATCCAGGGACGTCATAAGAGGGTGGGATCCACCTCGCAGGGCTACATGAATAATCTTAGATCATACTAGACCTTTTTCTGGTTTAGCTCCAGGATCCACACCAACGCTTTAATGACTAATTCAAACAAAAATCCTGGATGATTTTTAACCACTAAATGCTATTTGATAACTATAAAAGTACTCAGAGATCACAGACCTCCACCAAGTAGCTTAGTTACAGCAGTGGTTTTTTGACAACTTCTGTAAAAGATACAATTCTGGATCACCATGCGCTTTGGCAAGTCTCATGTCTGTCCATGTGGAGATCTCCTCAGCCGGTATTGCAAGGAAAGCTGCAAATGAAGTCACATAGGCTTAAAAAATGTTGACATCATTTCTCAAACAATTTATAGCCCCCATAATGACATAAAGGGGGCAAAACCTTCAAAGTCCCCAAAGAGAAGTGTATGGGATTTCCCATTATGACCCCCCTTTTTTTGTGACACCAATTAGGTTGGATCCACATGAAATTCACCTAATAATAGAGACATATTACTGTATATCCTGTACATTTTATAGCAAATCCATTAAGTGATTGAAGAGATATGACTTTTGAAATACAGCCCTATGTTAACTTATGGGATTTTTAGAAAGTTTGTTGATTTTTTATGCAAATCACCTCCATGATTTAATGGCTTCTTCCTTTGACCAAACCACACCTGAAGTGTTTACATAATCTTGCTAACAGATATGGCAAACATACAGCGGTGAAAACATAACCTTCTTGGCAGAGGTAAAAAAATGTTTCTGTTTAGACAAGACAGTGAACCAAACAGTAGCACAATGTTAAAACCACAAAAGGTAACACTACCTTTAAAAAGGAGAACGATTTTTTTTCATTTAAGCACTATTTCATTGACAGCTTCAGCTTTGATGGTTTCCTTCTTTTCTGTGCCAGAGCAACAGTCAAGTTTTCACCACCATGCTTTTTGCATTCAGCATTTAAATTTGCACAGCATGATGCAAATGTGCATATCTGACATATTTTTTCCACTCTCAGGGGTGCAGTACATTATTTGACCCATGAGTAATCCTCATGACTCAGAGTCATTTTTGCTATTTTTGTCCACCTGGATTTTGCTTCAAGTGAAAAGAGTAGAACTTCAACCCTTTCAAGTCAAGTTAAAATCAGCAGTTTTGCTTCCAAAACAACCCATGATATCAGAATATCAATGTAATGATGTCAGGTTGTAAAATGGATCCTCTGCTACAGTGGTTCCCCACTGGTCCAGCTTCAGGACCTGCACCACCTTCTTAATAATAAGTTGTTATTTTAACTCTAAAACATTTCCATTTGACTTCATTTAGTAAAAACTGGTGCAACTTGGTAAAAAACAACAAAACAGCATTGTTATGGGCAGTAAACAGCTCGAATGGAACAAGGAAGACTTGGGAGCAAAATACAGTCTGAATATTGGTGCCTCATTTGTGATCTCTGTTTCAGTTTTTTGGCTTCTTGTTTTCATGTACAATGTCAGGAAATGTAAAAAAATATATTTATTAAAGTAAATAGCCCATTTCTCTTTGAGTGGGTGTGTTACATAGTTAGTGTCACAGTTTCTATGTCCTGAAACCACTTTTCCTGGATAAAAGTTAGTCAGCCAGAGGTAGTCAAGGTAGCCAAGAGGGATTTTTATGATTGGTAAGTCAGGGAGTTGGGGGAAAATTTTAAATGGAAAGAAAACAATAAACCTGAAGACTGTGCAGTGAATAAGTTTGAAACATTTTTGGAGCATAGAAGCTAAATGGGGATTTTCCAATTTGAGAGCAGACCCTTGGGACTGGAAGCATTAGACAGTCAGTGGAGCAAGTCTGATGTAAACCAGTTTAGTGGAACATTATGTAAGATGACTGACATCCAAAATCTTAATGGTGTAAGGCCTTTTGTGCATCTGTTTTTATTTTTTTATGCATAACTACCAGATTTAGATACAGCATTCTGCCTGGATGATACATGACCTATTAACCTTTCAAATTCCACTGCTTTTTTTTACGACTTTTGGCCCATCTGGACATTTTTTTCGTTGTAATATTGCAATGAAAACCTCCACCAAGTCAAATACAACCTAGGCTATGTCTATAGAGGGTGCATTGGGTAATATATGACAGAACTTTGCACTCTCAAGCACAAGCTTGTATTTATTTTTTAGTTCAGTTGAGCAAGTTTGGTACAGTTCCATATTGCAGTTCAGGGTCGATGTTACGTACGGTGATCAGCATCCAAAATCTTCTCCCAGGAGGGTCCTATAGAGTTTTTGCTTTCTTTTTCTCTAATTCATGCAAAGCAAATATATTTAGATACTGTCTGCCTGCATAAAATAGCCTTTGACATGTGCACCAATAATTTTAATGTCTGCAGGAGAAACTTGCAAACCGATCTAAGACCATAAAAGACACTGAATGACAAAAAAATGAATATGAATATTTTTTACCCGAGCTCTTAGGATGCTTTAGTCTTTAGATTTATTCCCACATGAATAAGAATCACTGGAATGTGTCACATTGCATGAGCCTCAAACACCTACAAGAACAATTTACTCTAGATCAGAATGACTGACTGTATCATCAGTAACAACATTGCTTAAGAAGATGAGATAGAGGAAGGAAAATGAGGGTATGTTGATTAAAGCTTGGATTAAGGTGTCTTTGGTTGCCTTTCAAGGAGATTCAGTGTTGTGTAAAATCAAACAGACAATCTGCTGCACCACATGGAAATTAATGCTATTAAGTTCCTGGGAAACTGCTCGAGTGAACAATATAATGTTATGGTATGTGCTGTAGTGTGCATGGATAATTACCTCATGTGTTAGTATGCCTCCTGTGATATTTTACAGTTTTGATCATGTCTGGAATATCACTCCAACTGTGGGAAGCTGATATAAATGGGCTGAATGCTGATTTCCTGCTGTAAACATATTCCTGTTTGTATGAGCATATGGTCACAGTAAAAAGTGAATTTGCTCTGCCCCCAAATGTGTAATGCGATTCCAATATACAGCTCCATAAAGTGTGAAATAGAAGAGACAGAAAATGCGTCTGAGGCCATACTCCATCATTTGTGTCGGGATAACCGAGCATTCACAACTCATAGAAACACAGCCTGGCAGAAAGTGTCATCTCCATCAGCAGTAGTGAGACGCTTCACTGTTACAACGATTTCCAGAAAACAAAGAGGCAGTCCTCAGCTGCACGCCACTTAGTATTAAAGACAACATAAGTCAGTGTGATAGACTGCTGTCCTATCCACAGGGTTTGTGTTGTACACCTGCTGTAAGCTGCTTCATGGCCCTGCTTGGGACGATAAGACAAGGCTGTGAGCCAGCGCAGCATGAACGAGGCCGACTTCACTGAAGAGATTACAGACATATGAAAATGCTCAGAGAATCACTTTTATGAAAGCAGAAAGTGGTGTTAACTGTAAAGGATGATTCAGTGGGGAGTATTTGAATTCCGGTCATGTCACAGGTTTGTCATGTTTAAATGATCATCATTTAGTGTGGGAAAAGTGCACATAGATTCTCAGCACTAAATTTAACCCTCAAAATTATGACTCAGCATCTCATTATTAGTCAGTATATCCAACATGTGATTCAGCATCTCATAATTATGGCTCACTAACTCAGAAAAAAGACTTGGTATGTTATATTCATACTTACAGCTCTCATAATTATCTTAGCGCATAAGTATATCATAATAATGATTAAGTATCTTATAATTATGACTAAGAATTTACTAGCAATGACTACGTATCTCATAATTGCAACATGGTATGCCACAATTACGACAAAAATATATCAAACCTCTGACTAAGTCACTGATAATTCTGATCTTTTATCTTGTGATGAAGACCAAGTATCTCACACATTTGCCCTTATGTCCCACAATTTTGATCTTTAACCTAATGTTTATGAGCAAGTACCCACTATTTATGTTTTTCTTAAGTCTGACCTTGTGTCTGATCAATTTGAATTTTTATCTAGCTAATATCATTTAGGAGATAAACATAATATATAGCTTCTTTTTTGTTTGCTTTTAACTTTAAATTATAATGAGTTTCTCATAATTATTGCATTTTATTGCATAGTTATGACTTTTACCTTCTAATTTCGTTCCCAGAATTATGATTTTGTCTCATTAGTAGGACTTTTTATATCATAGTAATAGCTTTAATGCCATAATTTGACTCTTATCCCACAACTTTGGATTGCTTTCCCATGATTATCTGAAAATATAATTATTCAAAAATGACTTTGTATATCATAATTATAACTTTTATTTCACAATTTTGACTTTTTAATACAATAATCATGACTCAGCATGACTATTTCTTCCATAATTAAGACTATGTATCACATAACTAACTTAACCGTACAGTCATTACTTTTCTTCCTGTATTTATGGCTTTTCATTTCACAAAGCTATGACTGTATTCCCTTATATAATCATTTTTTTCATCCCACAACTATGGCAATGAAGGTATCAGATATTTCTGAAGTTTCTCTAAAAAGTATGACAACATATCTCATAATAGAAAAGCACTCGGAGAGCACGCCAGCGTCACAGTCCTCACCCATTTTGTGATTTTCACCATAAATATTAGTCCTACCTTTATTTCATGTAAATATTTAGATTCCTTGACCATGAAAACATACCATTAGCAATTGGATTCACAATGATATCTATTTTAGTTCAGTAGTTATTCACAAAAATCACATTTTTTGTCATGGCAGCCAGACGCTGATCCGGATCAACACCAAAATCGAATCAGTTCTTCCTTTTCCCATGCTGAACATTTCCTGAAAATTTCATCCAAATCCATCCATTACTTTTGAGTTATTTTGTTCGCAGACGGACGGACGAACGGACAAACAAACCCTCCGGAAAACTTAACCTCCTTGGCGGAGGAATCAACAGTAAAAACTTACAGTTGACTTTATATCCAACGATTATGGCAAAGTTTCTCAGAATATTAACCGTTTATCTCACTTTAATAGCTTTTAGTCTAATAATGTTGAATATCTCAGAATTATGACTTTAAATTTTTATCAGAGTTCAGTATTTACTCTGTTTTATAGTTGCTTAAATGTGCTTTGCTGTACAGCTCCTTGCTCAAAAGAACAGACACATTTTCTGCCTCCAGAATTTTCTCGGTCATTGTCAGTTTTCTTCTTGGGGCAGTGGCCTGCCAATGATTACTGAGAGTGATACAATTTGTTGAATATGTATGTTAATGATGATTCACCTATTGGATGCTTCACTTGCGACAGATGACTTTTTCTGCTGCATTTGAACAAGTCTATAAATGGCCACTGACATGCCGATGTGACATGATTACAGTTGAAAGTTACCTCCAAAGAATGCAACCCCTGAATTGGGACACACCAGTTGCTTATCTGGAGAAGGGTTTGTCAGCTTCAGATATTATTGAAGGATAAAAGTTATCACAGTAGTGCCTCAAGCAAAGAAAAAAATCCCATATAATCAATAGTATACAACTTAAATAACCTTTACCTCTGACATGTTTAACATTACGCTTAGAATGAGTACACATACAAAGTTACATAATAGGTTCATCCTTAAGAGTAAACTTAATTCAGCATCTTGTCCCTGTGGTTTTTCTCTACCTCCAACTTCTTGAACTGTTTGACATTACAGTCCGGGCATCTCCCACAGCAGTGGGTGGACACCCACACTGCCCACAGTTTGGAGGGAGATCTGCTCTCTTTTATTTTGTAGTTCTTCTTGCTGTAAAGTGCTGCATTATTAAAAAGATTTTAAAGTTATAAAACAGCTTGGATCTCAGTGGGAGGTACAGAGCTGTACTTGGGCAGTTTTATTCCCAGAGTTTTAAAGAGTTTTTAATTTGGAACTGTCGACAACTTGCAGTAAGTTTGAAATGTGGGGAAGAGATAGCAAAGGGCGACTAAAGCAACATTTATCTATCAAAGAAGTGTCCTCCTCTTCACTCCCCGACCTCCAGCTCAACTTTTCCCTCTTAGGTTCTTTGGATAACACCAGTCGCTGCAAGCTAAGCTATTTTTCTTAAACGAGCGTCCCTTATTCATACATCCCATCCCCTGTGTTATTTCCATGTATGAAAAGCATAGAAGAGCAATAGCATGATGAAAAATTTGCATGTTATTGTACAACACAAAAGCCACACAGGAGTGCAATTCATCAAGCCCACAACAATACTGCAAGGTCACTCCTGCAGTGTCCGTGTTAGCTCAGATTGAGGACTGTTTACGTGCTCCTGTTTGTCTCAGGCTGCATCTTTAAACATAGCAGCAAACTTTGTGCTCACTCAGCAGTGGCTCTGTGTTTGATGTCAATACACAACTCCAATCAGGATGAGGACGAGTACACAGATGGCTGCTGTGTGTGGTCTGACGGCGCCTCTGATGTCTGAGCCGCTCTAATTTTGTACGAAAATCAAACATACCCTTGTGAACGTGTGTTTGCAGGTTTATTTGTGTGTTCGATGTGTTGAGTCCTCTTGTGTACATTAGTGTTGGTTTATCAGGGGCTGAAGTGAAAAGGCTTTCACTGTCTTGTGTGCAACAATTGGCAGTCAGAACACAGATTTTGATGGCATGGTAGGACTTTATACCAACTGGCCCATTTCAGGTCACATTGGCTGTTGATCATGCAGTTCCCGCTTTCAGTTTCTGATATCAGTCGTTCATGCGTAGCCTGTCCAATGATGGCTGATGCAGCCTTGAACATTTGGCTGTAACCCTCGTTTTCCACATAGTCAGCCTGCAGAGCGTTTTGCATATGTGACTCGCTCTTTAGCAAAAACCCTAGTCTTGTCAATCAGTTGGTCCATCTCCAGTGCATACCAGCAGATTAACTCTGGTGTGGTTCGCTGAAAATACGGGCTAAGTTTATTTTCAGATAGAATACCCAGTTTTATACACAACATTCAATTTATATATATTTTTTTCTCTTTGCCAAAGAAAACACCTTGTAACACAAACTGCATAAAACAAATTTTGCCCAAAAGTTATCAAACTATATTTCAAACTAAACCAAATTTACCACTTCAAGTACATGCTGTAGTTTTGTCACTAAATATTCATTTTCGAATCCAGACAAGGCAGACTTTTCTACATGAACACTAAAATCTACATTATTTTCACATTGAAAATAAATAAAAACAAGCCTCAAAATGTGCTTGTACACAACCTGACAGGGTCTCCATCATGAAAGCAGTGTATATTATTAGTTTTGTATTGCTAATCAGTCTAATATCGATCTATTAAAGTTGTTTCCTGAAGGATAAGTGTTGCTGGAGCTCTTTTGATCTCTTTAAGACTTTTTCTCTCCAGGCACCTTGGAAGTTGGTGAAGTTGTGCCAGAGGTTTTGACCTTTGATTTTATTGCTAATCAGTGCCACAACTTACAAGTGTAACAAGGAAAAGTCCAGGGAACAATCTTGAGTTAATTTCCAAATATTTTGCAAAAAATAATTTGAATTATTTTGTTTGACTGATATATCACCCATCCCTAGTTTCCACCAAGCACCATCAACCCAAAACAGGAAAAAGAAATTCAAAATACAGTGAACATAGAGGAAGTAATATGATGCATATCAGGCTGGCAATAAAATCAGGTCTTTTTCTTGCTTGTCCTGTTGTCTTGTGATCCATCAACCCGCCTGAGAAGTTGTAGTTCACTTGTGATATTACTCAGACTGTGGAAATTGATTGATGGACTGGACCATTTTAATACTTCTAAGAAACATAAGCAACCCATTCTTCTTAAGACTGATACCTGTATTTACTGATTTATGATAGGATTATGTTTGCAAGTCATGGTCAGAAACAAGTGTCTTAGTGTCTGTGTCTACATGCAGCTATGGAACTTAGTAGAAATGAAGCAGATAAGTAGTTGGGCTGAAAAGTTACAGATACAAAATTGACAAGTGGTTGTAAATGTGCAAACCAATACCAGTACTAATAACAGTTTTGGTATTGGGCTGGAGGGGCCAAGGTTTCTAAGCACATCAGATTAGGGCCTCTATCATGACAAGGTTGCAGGCCGAAATCCCTTGTTGGCACATCCTGCTTTTGAGCAACTGTCTAACCTGCTTATTACATCTCATAAAACAACATTGTAAATGAGACAGTCAAAGGCATTTTAGTATCTGTATTGTCCATCACTGTGAAACAGAGAGTAGCACCCAGGTGTTCCCTGTCCCCAATACACAACATGGAATAAAAAGAACAATTAAAGCATTAACTTAAGCCTGTAATATTATCACCATAACATGTTAACAGCCTCAAAGTTAACACAACCTCACAGCAGAGACTAGGTCATCAGTAAGGAAAACGTAAACTCATCCATACTCCTGGCAGAGACAAAGAGAGCAGCTCCTCATTGGCTGAAGCTGAGAACAAAGCATGAAGAGAGCAGCGCTGCATTAAGTCAGGTAGATAAACAGATACATGAATTAATCTTGAGTATAGTGAGATGCTCTCTCCTCGTCCTCTCCAAATCAATGGCCATTATGTTTCCTGGTCTGCTGTGTAAAGAGTGTACACACATGCCCCGTGCAATAGTACCTCTGTTTAATGATGGGCTGGTGCGGTCCTGTGAACATCGTTTGTCCCCTTTAATTACCTGGAGGTAGGGATTGTTATTCATGGTATTGGACGGGGAAATAGCCCCTCCCTCTCTTTCCCTAAGGCCTACTGCTCCCAGCATTGATGTGGAGGATGTGCACCAAACAGATGCTACCCCGTGATTTCTGAGTGTTTGCACTAATGATGAGCTCCACTAGGCTATCTTTCAACCCTTTTAATGGAGGTTCAGCCTGATTTAAAGTCTGATTTTATGGATGGAGCTGTGCTTTCCAGTCCTGCTCATCACCAGGGGCCAAACTGAGGCTCTTTTTATGCAGCGTGACTGTAATTCTTTATACTGTGAATCCTCTTTGGAGTTAAGGGCTGGTCTGGCAGTGTTTTCTGAGGACACTCCGTAGTTGTAAGAGGCATTAGAGACACATCAGAACTTTAAAAATTACTTCTAAAGACAGTCACAATAAGGTTTTTTCACTTTCAGGACCCACCACCAGCACCGTAATGAGAGACCATCAACCTAAATTTTATTTTTTTTTCTCTCGAGTTTGCTTGGGGAAAAGCGTTGCAGTTTGATCTGTAACACAACAAAACAAACAGTTATTTAGTGAAAGTAAAGTTGGAAGCTTTTCTGTAATTTCAAGAAATTAACAAACTTACATCATGGGCAGAGTCAAATTTGAATAGTAGTATTACATCTGTATCAATCATGTCTGTGTGAAAGCTCAGAGTCACAGGTGCAGACATACAATACAATACACCTGATTTATCTCTGCAGTCACATGGAACAAAGGCAGCGCTGTCCCAGCCTAAAAATAATTACAGTGTAACCATGTGATTTTGATAATGAAAATGATGTGCAAAACTAAATCAGCCCATTACAACTACTTTCTGTCCTTTCCATTCTTAACCTGTCCCTATGTTTACATGAGGAACAACATAGATTGACACAGCTTTAGGTATCTTTCAGGAATAATTCCTTAATTTTCCTTTACTTTCCTCATGCTAGCAACATTTCTTTCACAGCCTCTGTAGCTGTGCTTAATTTTGTCACTCTCGTTTCTGTCAACACAGAGGCTATACTTTTTTCTTACCACTGTTCATCAGTTGTGATGCTGTGTGATACAAAAGTGTATGTGACACTCAGGTGTATGTGACACTCGGGTGCTGTTTGGACCTGGACAAAGTCCTTGGTTACCGCACAGCCGTGCGAAGGTGAGGTCATTTTGACTCACAGCAAAAGCGAGTTGCATCATCTTCCTCCAGACAGCCCAGCCTGTTTGTTCACTTCTCAAGAGCAAAGAGTTCTTGGACCTCGATTGCCTTCAGCATGGACGAATCAATAACTTCAGTGAGACACATAAGGGCACAAATACCCGGGGTTCTTAGCATGGATATTGATACCACCGAGGAGAGCGTTTCTTTCCTCCTGAGTCCCATGCGTGGGTGTCTATCCTCAGTGTTTAACCGTAGGATGGGATGTCCCGCAGGCTGCCTCTATTTCCCAGTGGTGTCCATCAGCCCCCTGTCCCTCCGAGCTCTGACAGAAGGAGCTATTATTTTCTCATCGCCCCCGTGGCCCGCGTCCCCAGGGAGACGCCTCCCCCCACGTGACTGACGGCTCCGTAAACACAGTGGCGGCCTCGGGGGGTGACTGAGTGAAAGCTCATCATGGTGACGCCCTTGTCCCGCCTTTTTCTCCTCCCCATCCCTCCCATTCTCTCCTGTTTGCCTCTCCTCCTCACCAGACATCTCATCCTGTCTCTCTATTCTGACCCGTCCAGCCTACAGGCTGCTGATATCACCCTCACCTGATGCCAGGGGTCAGAGGTCAAATGTTTTGAAGTGAGGGTTATCTCTAACCTTGGTTCACCCTTGAAAGCATCTGTCCAAGAGGCAGCATCCCCCAGAACCTTGATGGATCTATAGGGCTGGGCACGTATAATAGATTTAAGGTTTGTCAACATTGCTTTTACAGAGCTTATTAATATCACTATAGCATATTTTCAAGATTATCATAAAGAGAAGGACATAAACCTGATACAGTTAACCTCATTTGAAGTGATTTGCCTATTGACCATCAGATAACCTTTAAAAAATGTTCTCTGAATGAGGAAGAATGATTGTATTCTGTCTTTGCTAAGGAGCTGTCTTTTCTGTGTTAAAAGTAAAACATTATTGATTCCAGTTTAATTCTTTCCCAAGGAAATCCCAAAACACTCAATACTGAGTATTTTGCTTGCAAACTCCCTAACACAGTCTAAATTTACAAATGCTTCTCTGAGATTTGAACACTGATCTGTACTCAAGAAACCAGTCTGACAGGATTTGAGCTTTTTGACATGGCTCATAATCTTCCTGAAAGTAACTATCAGAGCTTTGGTACTCAAGGGATGGACATGGTCTCCAACAATACTGAGGTAAGCTGTGGCATTCGCACAATGTTCAGTAGGACACAAGGGTTTCAGAGTGAAACTCATTACACCAACACCAGCCTGAACGTGGATATATGGTAGAATCCTGGTAGAATATGATCCATCCTTTCATGCCGTTCACACAGAATTCTTACTGTATCACTAAACGTCACAGCAGAATCTGAGACTCACTGGACCAGGCAACATTTATTCTAAAGTTCTGTTGTCCAGTTTGGTGAGCCTATAAAAATTGTACCTCTTGTGGCACCCAGTGGGGTCTCTTTCTACTGTAGCCCATCTGCTTTGAGATACAACGTGTTGTGAATTCATAAATGGTTCTCTGCATACCATTGATTTAACAAGTCAAGTCACTCTGGCCATTACCCCGGACCTTCAGCTTTAACATGGCATTGGAGTTCAGTTAAGTCATTGAAAATACTCAGTATCTGGGAGAGATGGGAGAATCTGAAAACCTGGACCAAAATTTAACAGGGAAAGCAAGTTTTAGCCAGAAATCTCTGCTCTTTCCAGGAATATTGGCACACATATTTGGCTACACAGGAACATGTGCAATTCCTGATTGATAAAAACAGACACTACACCCAATTTTAAAAGGTACATAGTTCAGAAACCCTGAAGGTTTTCAAGACTTTGTTTGTGTCCATTACATATGTAGGTATGCAGAGGCACCAAAACATTTTTAAGCCAAATCTGAGTCATTGACCGTGGACTGTTTCTGGACTTTAATTGAGTCAATTTATTGCCACCTTAAAGAGACTGTGAGGAGTTTCTAAGTAATTACAAAAAGTCTCACTTTTAGATATATGCCTGAGCGAAATACACACTTTAAGATGAGTTTCATAGCATCAAAATAGGTTATCTATAAATGCTATTCCTTAGCCTACCGGTTGGGTCGGACAGGGCTGGACTGGCCTGGATACTCAACTTCAGGAACAAGACAATTAAAACTAGAGCAAATTTATATTCTTCAGATACATCTTAGAGCACTAGGCCGTAAGTAGCGATTTATAGTAACTACGATACTAAGTGTTCCAAAAATTGCTTGTTGTCACATCAAAAACTATCGCTATGTAACTAGAAAGAGAAACATTACCTCGTCGCTTTGCATCCTGTTAGTTGTTGAAAAAAGAAGTTGTAAGGCAATGCAGAGTTCTGAGGAAGGTCCAAGCTGCATTTATTAGCATCACAACAAACACACGCTTTGGCTTGGGTCATGTCTTTTGGTGCGTTCCAGTTTTAGTCAGGAGTAGGAATTTCCGAGTTCCGAGTAGGAAACTGCAACTGGAACGTCCCCCGAAGTCGGAATTTCCTACTGTGAACTGGGTGAAACCTCGCCACCCCCGAGTTGACAATCGAAGATGAATGCCCCAAGTGTGAACAGTTATTTAGCTCCTATAATAATCAATGTATTTGCACATCTGACTGGGGTGTGTCGCTGTAGATCAGCTGTATACATCGTATTGTTAGACTTTTATTTACAAAAATGCTGCCATAGTGATAATCACATTCTTCATCTGATATTTGTGAACAACAACGCAGGACGTGCTAACAACAGCTAACAATAGCCTGGTAGATCGGCATGTTTTTTTCCGACTTCAACTGGAACGCAGATAAGTCAGAGATGATGTCACTCCCAGTTCCGAGGTTACTGGAACGCAGCATTAAGACAGTCACTGCGCGTGCTCATGGGTAGCAGAGTCTTAATGTCACTGGTAATAGATTCTCCTCATAGCACCTTTAAGTTTGACCTGAAATCATTGAAAGGTGTGAAAGTGCACTAAAGGTGATATACAATGCCTCCAGAAACATAACTGTAAAACGTTATTGTGGTATTTGTTTTCATTAAATGTTGAATGTCATTGTGGTGCTGGTTTAGTAGAGTGGAAAGCAACGACCCATATACCCAAATATCTGCTTCTGCCATTCAAATCCAGAGTATCCTCCCCTTACTCTCCCTTTCCATTTTCACAAACTTATCCACTGTTTTTCTCTCCTATCATTAAAGGGACTAAAATGTCCAACAAAATAATCTTTCAAAATGTAGAATGTCCCAATGTGTTTACTCCAAATGCTCATATCCTGATAAGTATAAAAGTGTTATTAACGGCTCAGCCCTAGCTGCTGTGGCATGTAACAGGTATCAGTATCATTTGACTATTGAACTAAAATCCCATCAAGTAATATCCTGCTTTTTTGGTCCATGTTTCCCAGCCCTATCCCTCCAGCATCCATTATTCTCAGACTAGCCTCTGTGATACTTTTAATATTTCCATCTGCACTCTATCAGCTTCTTTAATGCAGTATCATAACAACACAGCAGAGATTGCAGGGGCCAGCCTGCTGTCTGTGTGTGTGTTTGTGTGTGAGTGTGTCAGTAGGTCTCACTCCGGTGTAACTAAGACAGATGACTGTGTCAGGGCTGTTTCCCCACAAGGCAGAGAGAGGACTTCTCCTCCCATGCTGCTCCGCTTCCTCCACTTTGCGGGCCGCGTCAGGCCACGCTGCTTTATTGTAATGACCTAATGTGGATTCAGGATCAGCAGGCGGGGACATCCATCTACATCAGGGGGCAGGAGACAGGAAAGCCCTCAGAGTCTGTCTGCCCTATGGTGTGTCTGTGTTTGTGTGAGGGTACATGTGCCGCTGTATGTCTGTGTTTGTGAGTGGGTGTTAAGAACCACTCGTCCAGGTGTTCTTTTGTTCACCTGTTATGTGTTTACCGTGTGTATTTATTACTCGGCCCTGCCACTTGATGTTTTGTTCATATTAAACCATCCATCTGTGAAGTTTCATTTGGCTGTTTTCTGCTGTTGATTAAATTGTGATTCATCTTCTAGGGCTTTAGAAGTGCTCCCAAAGCCCAAATTTAAGATCACACTGCCAACAACAGCGTAATAAAATAAACAGCTTTTTGTGGCTAATGCCAAGCAAAGAGAACACATCAGCTTAAAGAATTTTCTTAAATAAATCACTTTAAGTGTATGTTATGCAAGTGCTTTGCTCTCATCAAAAGATATTAGTTCAAACAATTGGCAAAGAATCTCTAAATTGTTTCACTACAGTGTCCACTACAGTGCGCAGACACTTGAGATACATTCTGTGCCATTTAGGTTGCAGTACAAACAGGTGGTGAACCTCTTAATCTTTGCTTCAACTTTCATTAAAACATTATCTTTATATGTTTTTTGTCATAATAGGATATCACATCATGATCCAAAATGGTCGATGAGTGGGGAAGTGCACTACGTTCTTCAGGAATAAACTTTTAATTCTATTCTCGATGAAATAGAAAGGTATAAAAATCATTAGATGAGATATTAGGAACACTTGCATGCAGATTTTAAAAGTCCTTTTCTTCCACAGTTTTTTCTGTGAGCAGAAGTTTATCTGTTCACTCCAGGGGATGGAAAAAGAGGATACTCTGTGTATTACACCTCTATTCAGAATTCCCCTCATTTTGTATTTTTTAATTCAGATTTTGGTGTAATTCACAAATGAAAAGTGTAATTAATAAGCAATACTACATTTAATTCAGGTTTTTTCATTTTCTTTCAATGCTAACTATTTATTTGGTCGACTTAAAATGTGGAGGCCCATGCAAAAAAATCTTTGAGTGTGCAAGGGGATGGTGCATAATTGTGCATTTTTCTAAACTTTAAATTTGCATGATTGCAGTGTAATTGCACCTAATGTGATTATTCCTCTAAAATATCACGCTCTTCTCAGAGAGACTTAAAGGTGTAGTCAGCGATGTGGGAGAAAAAGAGTGGAGAGGTTGTTTATAAATGAATTTAAACCCGCCTCTCCCTTCATACCTCACCCCTGGCTCCACCCCTGAAAGCTGATGGACGTGCATCATCAAGGAAACAGCCGCAGAAACTGTGTAGATGACCAGCGTAGCTAAGGTAACCCTGACTCGTCAGACAACTCGACTGACATTATTGATAACATCACGACAACAGTACATTCTTGCAGATTAGACAATAAGATGAATGCCCGACGGCTGTTACTGTTATGTGAAGCACCACAAAGCTAATGTGGCTTAGCTATCCAGCAGAAAGACGGCGACATTCACATCCATTTTCAGGTCTTTCAGTTCACGGAGTTCCCTCCACCGTCGGAAAGCAACACCAATGTTGATCCGGGTCTTCGCTCTTTCATGGTCATAGCCCTTCTTTTTCACTTTTCACTCCTCTGACTTTTTTCTTTTGGGCTGTTTTTCAGCCATGGCTACTGCACATATTGTATCTCTCTCTTACGCTAACTGTGCATGCTACGCTAACTGTGCACGCTACGCAACCTGCTACGCAACCTACTACTCCCCCTCCCCCCTCTGTCTGATCTGCGCATGAGTATGATTGCCCCCTGAATGTGGGGGGATGTACTTTGTTTTGGTGACTCGGCCCGAGCCACAGTATTTACCTGCTGAAATTCAGAGCCAAGGCTGTGTATTGAAACCGGACATTTTTTTCAACATGCTGTCAGTGGTGACATCTTGTGGATGGAGAGCAGAAATACATTGAATTTGACAAATACTGCATTAGATTAGAAGATTAGAAGATTGCTGACTACACCTTTAAGGCCAAGAGCTACAGGGTAATTGTGAAAATTCCAGAAGACAGAGGCAATGTCATGTGATGTTTTATTTTTTTGTCATATTCATATAATTTATTCTTAAAGTGATATTCCGGGATTGAACAAGTTGGGTCCTATCACAAGGGTTCGGGCAGAAATTACCTCTACAGCAGTGTTTATGTGGAGAAGAAACCCAGGGCGCTAGGACCTATATCCCTCTTCCTCCTTCGGCTCTGCTCCTCTGCTGATTTGGCTGGACTCACACGGGGCCATATTTTCCTTGATCAAAAACACAAATAAACGGACTCCCACCGAAAAAGTCTGATATCGGTCTGCATTCACGCTCTATTTAGAGAATTTTCAGTGCGTTACTTTCACACAAAACACCGCTAAATAAGGCTCTAGTTCTCGTAGCGCCGTGAAACGGCCTCCGCGGAGGAGCCAGAGCTGCAGCTCTGGCTCTGCAGCCACAGCTGAGTCTCTTCCGCGTTGGCGTTTCACGCGGTCACGAGAACTAGAGCCTTATTTGGCGGTGTGTGTTGTGACACAGAAACACTGCTGTAGGGGTAATTTCTGCTCTTAGCCTTGTGATAGGACCCAATTTGTTCCATCCCGGAATATCACTTTAATAAATGTTTGAAACCTGTAAAAATGATTCATTCGTGATCTAATAATGAATGCATAAAAGGGTATAAGTTGATATTATGAATAAAAGTTGCATCGACCTTCCTGACCTTAAATAGTATTAAGTGTCCTTCAGGGCAATTTTAGGCTTTTTTGAAGTTGATCATTTGTAGAGTCACTCTTCAAGTGGAAAGTCAGGGGTTCTGTCCCCTGTTCCATTCAAGCATATCACATGCCTGTAGGGAAGACAAAACCTCATTTTTCTTGTTATTAGTGGTGACTAAATGTAAATGAAATTAAATTATTTTGTCAGTAAAAGTAAAAGTCACCTAAAAATATTGCAATAGATCACTTTTGATTAAAAATGTATAAGTAAAGCACTAAAAAAAGTAAAAAAGGAAAAGGATATATCATCATTGCCTCTGAGAAATTTACTGAATATCAGTGTATGAATGTGATGTGAAGGAGTAACTGCACACAGAGGGTCAAAGCTTTGGAAGTAGTCAGAGAAAATGACGACGGCTCACCAGCTGTACACCGTCTAACAAGAAGCATCATCAAGGTAAAATAAAAGTTTACTATGTGACCCTCAGATTTCATCTTTAATAACAGTTCCCCTTTAACATAGCTGTCCGATCAAAATAAAGTGTTGAGTTGCCAAACCTCCATTGTACCGTAGCACTTTGGTTTGTAGTCTGGGTTCTGGGCCCTCCTGGGGATTGTCAGAGGTTCACACAAAGTTCTCAGGTCCAGTTCTTACATACAACTCAATGGTAAGAATGTTGGGATCACTGCCTGAGCATCACATTGCCATTCTTTCTTTGGTACTGTGACCAAGAGTAGCTACAATAGAAATTCCTTATTTACACAACCACAGTTTAAATACATTTCACAACTTAGAATGTTGGATGTAACGAACAAAGGGAAACCTCAATCAGTCCGTTATAGTAAAGCAAAAACAATTGATGCAATAACAGTCCTTCCTGGTGTCTTTGTAAATAGCAAATCCTAGTTTTGATTTTAGGGTGACCAATAAGGTGCCTGATCAGATTTAAAAGATTTCCCTTTTTGGTTCCATACCCTTATACAAAAGTAGTTTATACTGTTAGTGAGAGCTCCATATGTGAAGGAACTTAAAGCTTGAGGTAAGAAAAACACTCATGTTGTGCTGTTCAATATGGGATCTATAAATAGGCTCACCAGCATGTCTTTGTGTGCTCTGTTATGTTTGGGTGCCATGGCATCTGTTTCTGTTTTAAGGTCCTTTCGTGATGAATTCAAAATAAACTCGGTCAAGCTATAATGGAAGAGCATCCATACTCCTTTAAAAAAAAACATTTGGAAATGTTATGTTTTTGATCCATTTTTTTCTCTCACACTAGGCCAATAAGTATTGTATTTTATATTGTTGGAAAGCCCTGATTTGTCGCTTTACAATGAGGGACAACTTCAGAAAATTGACTTTTCTTGGAATGAGCAACACAGCTAAACATGGAAGCAGAGCCCTAAAAATGTGCCCAAATCTCCACTGCCCCCTAGAAGAAAGCCTCCAGTAATTCGCAGATCTTGGATCCCCACCTTGTGGTCTGTTTGACTATGAAACACCAGCTTCCTGTTGCAAGGGTCTTGGGTACATTTTGGGGGAGCACAACCCACGTGCATAGCTGTGTTTTCCATTCCACAAATGCACAATATTTTCAAGTTGTACCACATTGTAAAGATCACTAATCAAGTTTTTCCAATCATATTTGATATGATACTAGTATGTATCATTACAAGGCAGAAATTATCAACAAATTTGATGTCTACAAACTCTTTTTAAAGGAGTATGTATCTAAAACTTGAATGGTTAGTTGATACTGAGGGATAACTAAAATAGATAATCCAACCAGCAGGGAGTGAATGTAAGAGTGAATGGGTTTGAATAGGCAGGTGTGACCTGCTGTATAAGCTCAAGTCAAGTTCAGAGCAATGTCAGGTTATTAAGTAGATCTACTGGCTGTTGTAATGTCTATAATGCATATAGCAAGTGAAATGCATCTACCGAAAAATGCCAAATAAACGCCCGGTCCCAAATAAACGCCAGGTGTAGCAGTACATTTTGACAAATAGACGCCCATTCCAAATAAATGCCTGGTGTAATTTATTCACATTCTCCTCCCTCTGTATGTCAACAAATGTATGTTGGTGTGAGGCGCTCCGTTTCATGACAGTGCAGTTACACTCAACGTCCACAGAGGGCACTAGAGCGGAGAAAGACAGAATCTTACATACTAGGGCTTTGAAATTCAACGAAGGAGACGTTACCACTGCCGCTGTTTGTTTTTTGTCCTTAACTAAAGTCAGGGAGGCCAGTCACGTCAGTTAGCGGTACGTTGCTGCTTATCTCCATGTCCCTGGTGCAGCTTAAATAGCAGTCATTCCTGATCAGTATTAAGAGTGTTGAGAGAGTGCTGAGTTGAAAGAAGAAGACAAGAGTGTAACAACGGTACTGTAATCTTGCCTTGAAAATGTACAGGTGTTATTCATACTAGTGTAAATAAATAATTTGATTATATTTACCATATTTTTTCATTTTTTGCTAAGTAAAATTTTTGTGCAAAAGGAATTAAAAGCCTGTCCCAAATAGTCGCCCGGTCCCAAATAAACGCCTGGTCTGCTCAGCGATTGAAGTAAATAAACGCCCCCGGCTACTATTTGGTATTTTACGGTAGTTGTATGTCAGCACACCTGAATAGGATTTTTAGTGGTCCTTTTGAAGCATTAACTAATCTCTGTCTCTGTATATTGAGTCACATTGTTTTATTTTAGAATTTTCTCTAACGTTCAGTCTAAAAATGAAGGAATTTTAGTTTGTTTATAACCTCAGGAACTGTCTCCAACAGTGCAGTTATAATTTTAAACACTTCTGTTGTTTCTCTGTTAGAGTGCCAGTATCATAAACAAGAGTCACTTTGAAAATGTCATTGGAGTCTGCCATGACATCACTGACAATCAGGATGAATTCACCTTCTTCAGTGGCAGAAAAGTCACAAGAGTTCCTGCTAACAGAAGTGAGGTGAGGCAGGTCATGCAACAGAACACAGTTCTCATTAAGCAGAAAGTTTGGCACTTTTCTCTTCTGTTGTTTAGTCTGCACCATATATCCCCTGTCATCTAATTAATATAGGAAGACAAACTGTTTGATTTCATCCTTTTACGCTGCTGTCCTCTTATGCTCCAGAATTATACAACAGAAACGGTGTGTGTTCATGCGAGGACGCTGTCTGGGATTTTAGTACAGAGTGGGCGACACCTGCTCCTTAGAGGGAACAACAAAAGGGTAACATCTCCAGAGTCTACGCTCTGCTCTCTCTAATTTAAACCAAATCCTGACAACACATCAAGGTCTGTGGTTTTCTGTCAGGTATCACCTCACATTAATAACAGAGTCAGGTTATGAGCGGTGCAACGCAGTAATGAGCCACTTTGAATAAGTGCAGCCTCACACAGAAGGTCAGGGCAAAGTTAAAACAATGGAGTGTGTAGGAATGAATATTCAGCTCAATGTTCCTGATGTTTGCCTGTCATGGTCCAGATAAACACCAGGGCAGGGATCTGAAAATGCCCTTTTTTAATGCTCCATAAACAAACGCTGAGGCAGAGGAGTACTGAGGACAGGTTGTGTAATTACCAATTTGACTTGTCTGGTGTTATTTCATGCAACAGAAACCTAAAGAAAGAATAAGAGTGTGACTTATAGGGGACTGACAAATAAAAGTGATAGTGGAAAAATGTACTTGACAGGATGGTTCAGTGTTTTTTGAAGTGGGGTTGTGTGAGGTACATTGCATGAGCCTGAACATTTGCCACAGTGCCACAGCTCTGATCTCTCTCTGTTCAGAAATCTCAGATGGACATTAATGCTATACATTGCTTTAAATGTAGCCACACATTTTGAGAAATTAAAACAACTGTGGGTGAAAACAAGCCACAAAAGAGCATAAGGTCATCACACACAACAAACACTTTCTTTGTATTAGCTTAATCTCCAACAGCCAAGCTGCTTTGATTAGGCACTATTTCGAGACACGGCACAACCTACGCATCCTTCTGCCAGCAGCGCAGACTTTTTTTTTTTTTGTCAAACAGTCATTTTGAAAATTTAAAGATACAGTAAGAGTTATATTTTAGCATTAAAAAGATCATCTCTGTTAAGGAACTTCTACATGCTGGTGTATTACCCATATGAGACAAAAAAAATATGTTGATAAATTCCAGTGCTGTTAATTTTGGGCCACTGTGGCATAGACCTTACATCAAGTGGTGGTTTAATAATTTTTGTCCATAAATACATTCAAATATTATCATTATTATGTGATTAAAGTAAACATTACCATTTTTATTTGTATAATAAAAACATATGTAAAATGTGTTGTAGAAAGCAACAAATAAAATCCAGATTTCCCAAAAAATTTATTTTAACCAGCTTAAATTTTATGTTTTAATGAAGTCTTACTTTTTTCATTTTAACTTAAAATGTAAATTTCTTGTATGATTTATTTTTTTTAGAAAAGCTATATTTGTTCTTGTGTTCCTCATCCAGTACGCGCAGAAAGTACTGTATGCTAAATAAGGAGTATTTCAATGTTGTATATTAGCCCCTTCATTCGGATGAGACCTTATGGGTTGTCAAAGTTGCCGATCCCCGATGTACATTAACAGTCTATTCTGAGCAGGGCTGAAACAGAGGGATTTATTGGCATGCTAAAACACAGTATCTGAGCAGATCGCAAAGCAAGACATTAAAATTATGTTTTTTGGACTTCTGGGTCCAGTGTGAACTCTGTTGGAAATAATTAGATATCTGACCTCAAAGAAAGTGCCTCAGTTTGATCAACCCACCCAAACAGTATATACCCCTGTATGTTGTCTAGTTTTTGTGCAGCTGACTGCATGTTGGAAGATTATTGTGCAATATTTCAGTATTAACACCAAAAAACATTCAAAATTTGGTGTCTGCATCTTCTAATTCTTGCGACTCTATTTTTTGTTTTCATTGTATCAAACAGATTTTACCATTAGAGTTTTTAACTCTGGTATTAATGCACGCTTTCTCTTTACACAAAAAATATTTATGAATTATGTATTACATATACGCTTGAAAAAATTAACATGAACCTTGATCTGCCCAGCCCTAGTAGAATAGTATCCAGCCAACAAAAGAAAAACAAAGTTTTCTCCCTGACTTTGACCCTGACTTTTAATTGGCTGAGGGAAAAGGAAGCTGTGATCCGTGCCTGTCAACGTGTGAATACTCTAATTAACTCGAACCTCGGAGCATTGTAATCTCTGGATTTTAGGGTATCATAATGTATTAACTTTAATTAAGCTTGTGAGCTATGCGCACTAATTAGATGAATGTGCTTATTTGTAATCTGGATAATATGAATACATTTTACACAAGCTCAAATCAGTCTGTCTAACTAATTACAGCGTGCGTGATAGCTCTAATTGGTGATTGTGTGTGTGTGCTGCTGGAAGATTCGCTGAAGCTGCTGTGTTCCTCTCGGTGCACCCGGCTTAGGCTAATGTGATGAAACCCTGGTGGAGAGATGATGTGCTCTGCTGAAGGCTGACAGTCCCGAGGAGTGGGGCTCAGCATGTCAGAGGCTTGTTGAACCACGTACACGTTCAGGACTGCTGCTCCTGTCTGTCAGCGCAGAGACGCTACAAACCCACCGTGTTCTCATTATCTACCTGTGGGTTTTTTTTTCTGTCTGCCCACACCATGGTGATCTCTGCAGCCACGGCTTTTTATCACTGTGAAGTTTTTTCATGTCTCATATCACACATTTGATCTTTCTCTGCTGTTTGCTGGAGCATGAAAGTCTCTCGCCATGAGTCTGCGGGGCCAGTGGTTTGAATGCTGCAGGAGGAAGTGAGAACTGTAACGATTTCACAGCTTTGGTTTATCTCCTGAGATATGACGGAGACTGGGGCCTGGTTATGGCAAATAGATGCTACTATAGGGACGGCTCACAGACTGCTAAATTTAAACAAAATAATGATTTAGAACAACAAAGTTCACCAAGTCCAGTGTGTTCGGGAAAAAGAATGTGATGCTAATTAGGAGCTTATACTCCATCATCGGGATGCTAACTGTTGCTATGATTTGAGTTCAGCTTAGCACTTTGGACTCGGTCTTGTAGCTTTGGTGTTAGCATTGGCACAAAGGTGTTAATGTTGATCAAGGGGTTACCCTATTTGTTTTTTGAGACTGAAGGTCAAAACAGGCCTGGAGTGGCGAATTGGTAGAACAGGGATGATTCCCAGTGGGTTGGGCTGGTTGTTGGGCTCTGTGGGCCGGAGCACAGTATCATAAAAATGTACCCCAAGCTGTAGATGAATATGGATAGATACGTGGATAGATATCATAGATATGTGTATGTAGAAAGTGTTACAGCTGCAGCGTATCAACATGGACGCCATATTTGGGAGGGGTACGTCCTGTCTTTTTATCATTGAAATGCAAGCCAATGTGGGCTGCTGTACCTTCAAACTCAAAGGGTAAAATAGAGTTCCACTCTGGCCCTGGGTCAAAGTTAAAGGATATTTAGCCTCATATTAGAAGATTTGTATCAATCAGTCAATCATTTAAAGTGCTTTACATAATTAGGGAGAATGGGAATGTATGGGAAAGAACAAACAAACACAAATCAAGCAACAACAACAAAAAAAAAGCAAAGAAAATACGCTGGAGATAAAAGTGAAAAAAGAACACAGAATATAAGTAATAACATTGGAATAATTAAATGGTTTGAAATAATACTAAAAGATGGTTAGACTGATAAAATAAAAAAGCTTAAAATGTAAAAAATGATAAGTACATAACAGGAGTAACCTGAAATCAGTAGTCAAAAAGCTCACCCTAGCTGAAGGGTAAATCTGTACTCCTCTGCAGGTCATGAGTCAAAGCCTTTAGCCATCAGGCATCATGCTGGTGCTGATTTGGTGATTCCTCCTTGGGCATGCATGGTAGTTGTAAATTGGAGCTTGGCTTTTGCCTGATAACAGACATTAAATCAGGCTGATGCAGCTGCACTGCAATGTTATACCTGTGTTTACTTGCTTATGTCTCATAAGGAAGTAAACATGGGTAACACATGTAAATATCATGACCTTCTGCACTTTTCTCCTCTTATCACTCACTTTGACCAGGTTTCCTCTCTGTGCTGTTTCAAAAGTCTTTTGTTAAGTGTATTCCTTCAGATTCAATAAAGCAGACACACTGTTGTATTGCAAATATAACTTCAAGGTGCTTTATAAAAGGAAAGTCTGCAGTTCTCTCTTGAAGAACAACGAGCAACAGATCTTTTTTATTCTAACCTTCTTTGCAGAATTGCCTTCTTACATCATCCCGCTACCGAGACAACCTGGTTAACTTTAACTGTAAAGACAAATGAGACAATATAGTTCACTACGCAGGCAATAAGAGCTATGTCAGATAATAAATGAACAGCGGGACATGTTCTGCAGAAGGAGGAAAATGTGGCCCAATTTGAAACAGACGCCTGCAGTCATCTTGTCTCGGGTCTTTCTCTGTGCCTATGTATTCTGTTTATTCAGCTTCAGGCGTTCTGTGACAGCTGTGCAGAAATGAGCCCGTCAAAGTTTCGAAATGGGCCCGTGCATAGTCAGACACTGCCTTACACAACCATCACTGTGTCACTTCTTACAACAGGCAGCACCAGGGAGCTGCCTGCTGCAATCACAAATCACACCGCATAGATGAATAAGCAAAACAAGCTGCGACTATGATCCACACACAGACTGTAAAAGCGGAGGATGCCTAGACGTTATGTTCAGTCACATAAACCTCTGCAGAAGCCTCGCCTATTTATAAGTCATCACTGACAGCAGGGTGAAATCCATACGGGTATATGGCAGGCAGAGGGAGATTGCCAGCCACCGTCACTTACTGTGAATGAAACCTTTGCGACTCCTGTCCTCCACAAAGTGCATCTGAAACACACTATTAACTTTCCCATTGCAGATGTCACTTTTTATTGGCCCATGGTTTCAGGTCTTTCTGAGTTGGCAGGCTCTGCTGCGCTGCCATCCAAAGCCAGATAAATGCTGGTGTCAGAGCACAGAAATACAGCAATGATGGAGATATTATTCTGAAGATTTAATTTGCCAGAGTGGCTTGGTAAAGTGCACCCTTATGGTGATTAATGCAAAAAGGCTGCTGTTCAGTGCTTAGGGAAAATCATCCTGTGTGTAGCTTCTGTTTGGAAGGTCTTTGTGGTTTTATGAAGAGGTTTCTTTCAGCAAGGTATTGTGCCAAAATGCAAATTTAAATACCTTTTACTGCAGTTGTGTTTTAGGAATCAGCATGAAAAATGCACTGTAGTAATGGTGTTGGCCTCGAGTGCGGCTCTAACAGCAGTACTGGATGCTTTCATGAAAGTTGATGCTCTACACTGATGACATGGCGATCTCACCACATCATGAAGCCCTACAATGGCAGTAACCACAGAAAGGCTGACATTTGTTAACTTTCCGTCAGCAATGACATGTAGCAGTGGGCCTGAATCCTTTGGTCTAACCCCACCAACGTCCCCACCTATCACTCCAAACAACATATTTTCCCTCTTAACGTTCTTAACACTTTTCTCAAATGTAGTCTCATTGGCTTTTGCAGCCAAAATCAAGTGGAAATATATGGAACTCTGTTTTCACTACAAGTGTCTTTTCTACAACCCAGAAGTCAGAGCCTTGATTTTGTCTTTATTGTGGCCTGATCAGGATTTCTTTTTGTACTGATCACCCATTGCTCCCAATGTGATCATTCAAACCTGTTTACCAGTACTAGTAATACTTAGATAATGCATTCAAGAGCAAAATGCAGACTCTAAATACATTGCCAATTATATTGGCAATTATACATTGCCAGTCATATTACAGATCAGAAGATAAATGTATCCTCTATTACGCTGTAAAATATTTAAATGCATATACATCACCTGCTCATCATTACACAAAGGGCTCTTAAATGCATCATCCAAAAATCCAACACCTAAAGGCAATCTTACTGAGGAACATTAAACACATCATAATACAGCTTTGTATTGTTGTATCTGGATGGCATATGAGCCCCTTTTGTGACTGATTTAACAGAAAAATCAACACTCAAATCAACACAAAAATCAAACTCTTACTTTCCTCTACCCAATCAGACTGTAATCAAAGTTTATGGAATTTTTCTGCTTTTTCAAGGGAATGGATGTGCCTTAACAGCAAGAGCAGACAAGTCATCACAGGTGATCAGACTGGTGGCTTCAAGTGATTATTCCTATGAACCTATCATGTATTTTCATGAAACTCAGCCAAGGTATACAGACCTTTATATGCTCATATTCACTTTGGGTTTTATTAAAAATGGGCCATGTTTGATATAAATACCTCGCAGTAGTAGACCTTAGCATAGGATTTAAAACCATAAACCTGTCTTCGGTGACACAAAACCACATCATCTGTGCTAAAGGATTCAGCATCAAAAATTTATATTAGTGTGAGTCTTGGCCTCTAGAGCTTTCTATTATATATTGAGCTTTATGATTCACTAAATATAACATGTAAATAGTCCCAGTGACATTACAAACTGGATACTTAAGGATACATGAAGCATGACAATGATAATCACCACAATGGCAATATTCTGTCATTTTAAGATCTGTTCAGGCTATCAGCAGGCAAAGACATGAGCTGAGGTGATTTTTATCTTCCTGGCCAAAAGTTCTATTGTGCCTTTCTGCCTTGCCAAATCTGCTTAAAGTTTTGATATTTTAAATTAGCCACTGCTACCTTTCTATCATCTTGTACCACTGGCCATTCTCCTCTGACCCCTGGCATCAACAAGACATTGAACCTGTTCACTTGATGTTTTCTCTTTTTCTGAACCTTAAAGATGGTTGTGTGTAAAAATCCCAGTTAATCACCTTCCAGGTCCTTTAAATAATTATTATTTATCACCTTTCTTCCCAGTGCTGACACTTGGTTTGAGCCTCAGCAGGTCATCTTGACTGTATTTTAAATGCCTGAATGAATTGAGTCGGTGCCATGCAGGTTGCTGGTCAACTATTTTGAGCAGTTGAGTGGTTGCACCTAATATCATATCGCCCAGGGAGTACAGATGGTAACAAAAGAAGTAAACAAACAAGGAAAACAAAGAAGTTCAGTTTTAGTAAACAATGACATGAGCTTTAGAGACCAAATGTTTTTTTGTAGAACTCAACTGGTGTGTCATGTGGATGGGACTGAAGTGGAAACATCTCCTCCCTCTCTTACCCGTCTGGGCTCCAAACAAAAGCCCTCCACTTAAGTGCACTCTTGTAAACACTCACAGATGTTGCGTTTATTGCTGGAAAGCAAGAAAATGTTTTTTGTTTTTTTTTTGCCAAAGGAAACTTCTGCAGTAGCATCTGATTAGATTGCTGAATCTCAAGGAAGCTGAAGCAGTATGACTGTTAGCATTAGGTGTATCATTTGCAGCTACAAAAGAGATATAGTTAGCTTTCTCTCCTAAAACTACCTATTCATAATCAATAATAGAATCACGTACATGTATTTATGTATATACACTATATATATTAGGAGCTCAGCTATCCATTTGAAGTACTTTGGTCCAACTTTAGACAGATGCTTTTGCGCAGTTGTCTCCACCTCTCAAATGTCTTGTGTGCTCCCCCTTGCCTTGTCCCTCCTGCACTCTCTGGCTTTCTTTGGTGACCAGAGAGGTGCCTTTGTTTTCATTTGATTTGTTGTTTAGCTGTCTCAGCAGTCATTGCTAATGCCCATTTAGGTACTTTGCCAACAGGTACCTCCGTCATTGTTTAGATTTCTAAGAATAGTATGTGTAAGTGCACTTAAAGTCCCTCAAAAGAGCAGCCAGGACGATCTTGCCTCCTTATTGGACGGAAACTGGACCTATACCTCAGCTAATGGAGGAGCGCTTTCTGAACTGAGCCCTTATCAGACTTTCTGATAGTTTAATACAGAACCAAGAGGTAGAACAGACACCTAATAATCTCCGAGATGGAGAAATAACAAGAATCTCACAGATAACAGCGTTTTTTTTTTTACTTGAAGTCACCCTGGTATGGATTTATAGGGCTTTGCTGCCACTTTGAGACAGCTTTAAATGGCCAGTCTAGGAACAGCTACTCTATGCTACTCTCGTTGTATGCCAAATAACTGTTTCCATATTAATAATCATGTGTTTTCAACGAACACAATTGTGACAGTGAATAGTGTAATGTTAGAGCAAGTAAAAAATAGAAAATTTGTCCTATTTGTCAAAGTATTTGATGGATGGATTTTGCTACTGGGGGGTCAGAACATCCCAAACTTTAGGTAATAATCAACATTTAATAGCCTTTAAAATGAGGTATGGGAATGGCTAGTTAATTAATGTTAGTTTTGATAAATGATGTTCCTGTTTTGTGTGAATATAATTGTGCTTCTGAGCCTGTTCATCTGATGGCTGCAGGTTTTCAATAAGACAAGTGGTCAGTGATATGTTTAAATGCCAGAGCAATGGCTGTCATCCCCGAGGAATAAAAAATATGAAGTGATTGATTCTAAGGTCTTAGGAAAACTCATCCTCCTCCTGCTGGTGGTCTGCTGAGATTGAGTAATGAGATGAACCAGTTGATAAAATGAGCCCCATCAATAAGGCTTACACAGACATATTGGTTTGTGTCAGATAATTTAGTTAAGGGTGATTCATTACAACTATTATTAATGAGATATTATTAATGACAGGAGGGTGTGATAGCACTGAGGGTTTAGACCAGTCATCAAGGGACATGTCTGCGGCTGCTTTGGTGAGACGTATGCTGCTTTTGTGTGGTCCACGATGCTGACTGGCATTTGAACATGTGCTTGCTGCATTGTCCACGGGCAATTAACATTGCATAATCTACCTGCTTACAAAGCAACTTTTGTAATTAGAGTTATGATTGCGGCGGGATAATGACAGCCATTGTACAGCGCATAATGACTCTAGCACTGCTGGCAGTCGCTGCATTGTTTGTGCGGCAGTCTTCTGACATATGGGACACAAAAAGACACAGCGGCCAGGCTGACCGCCTTTGTTCCCACTCTGGCGGACCCAATCACTGCAGACAAATTGCACTGTGGGCCGTCCAAGTGATGCGGGCCACAGAAAAATGGTTCAGACACATGAGAATGGGACTATAATGTAAAAACTTCAGCTATATGGAAGCTCATGGACTGTGAATGTGAGCTCAGAGACACGAGCTATGGCGGCTCTCTGTTTGGAGGAATGCTATTTCATGGGGATTTAATTCTCAGGGGAATAAACTTGTTTGTTGTGACTTTAATGCTGCTTTGGTGCATCTCATTAGAGCCTGGATATAAACAAAACCATGAGAAAAATTTTGCTTTGTCTATTTTTTATTTTCCATCTGATATTGCTGTCTCCCATAAAATGGGCCATCTGTACACTGATGACATGATTTTTTACTATCTCTGACTCTAAACAGCTTGCTCTTGTGTAACTTTTCAGGAATATTTTGGGATAAATTAGGCCATGGATCTCTTTATTAAGCGTTTATCCGTTAAAATATTGCAGAGGTACTTCATAAGTCCTCTTTCCAGAGATGTTGCAATGCTCAATTCATTTGTATCCACATTTGACTAAGCAATATTGAGAATAATAGAGTATGAATGAGTTGTATGTGGCTCAATGAGACATTTACATTCAGAGCTTGTTTGTTATGTTGCCATGCTACTTCCAGAGCATAACACTAGAGCTAAGTAATTAACAGAAATATAAGAGACAGTCTGTATTTTAGTTCTTAAATTCGGTAATATTGTCTTTTGTTTATTGCTCTGCTGACAGTTAAGAAAAATAAATTCTTGTTTTCATTATCTTCAAGATAGAATTCATAAGCTATAATTTGTAGTTAACTTAAATGAGTGGTTTGATCCAGTCGCTGACTCAAATTGGCTTCAAACTGTGTCGTTGGTGGTGATGTTTTTAAGAGCAGAAATGGAAAAATTATCTTTTGGGGGCCAGTGTCGGCCTATCGTCATTTAAAACTGGCTATTGTTGCTGGATTCTTCACATTAAAGACAAAACTGTCCGCAGGAGAGAACTTGACTCTCCAAAGGTATAAATTAACATATGAGACCCCAAAAAGGTTCCAGCTTAAGAAATACACCTTTGTGCTTGCAAATTGACCATGTGGGCAACTACATGACCCTGCAACTTTTTCTATATAATTGTTCATGTCTTACAATCATTTTCTCAAAAGAAGCACCTCCTTTATATTAAAATACTTTTTCAGTCCCCGCCATCGAGGAAGTGGGGGGTTTAAGGCTGTGGGGGAAAGAGCACTTGGCTTCTCCCTCTAGGAAATAATCAGCTTTTAATTTATCACAGATCACATTCATGAGAAGACAGATAGCTGTGCCGAGGCCCTCCAGTGACTGCAGCTATCTCCCCACTGTCACGCTGGAGTGCTTTCAGCACCGCTAATTTATTCCTATTTCTCCATCATTTTCTCATTTTTGAATGAGACAGCCTTTAAAGTAGAGGATCTCAACTGTTAGGTCATGATCCAAAAGTGGGTCTTGGAGCTGTTTTCAGTAAGTCGCAACTGTGTGCCAGAAAAGAAGGAGAAAGGAAAGCCCAGAGCACACAGTGCATGCGTGTGCTTTATTTAACTTTATTGTGATAAATATAGGGTTTGGGAAATTCTGGGCACAGCCTAACATACTTGCATTATGAACAGTGGTTCCTCACTGGCTGAAGTGTGTGTCAGCTCTGACCTAAGAAAACTTTGGAACAAAATCCTTCAATAGAGTGAAGGAATTTTCTCCACAGCCATGACAAACTAGGCTTTTACTGTAAATAACAAAAAGTAGAAGTGTATTGAAACTGTGTCCATCTTGTTTGTGACCTACTCTGCCAAAGAAGACATAAATGTTTCTTTCAACAAGATGAACACAGCTCTCTATTCATCCTTTCACTTTATATATTTTTAAAACACATGCACTGTTGAAAATACTCATTTTCTTCTTCAGAAGCTTTGCACATGTCATGCACATGTGATACGTTGCACATGCCTGCTGCCTGCACGGCCTGACTTGTTTACATGTTTGCCAAGGTGAAAAAGATGCACTGCCACCATTATGTAGCCTACACGCATTAAGTCCTGACAACTAGCAGTTTTACCAGCCATGCATGCATGCTAACTATGTATAACTTTAAAATCCATATTGGGAAGTAGACCCCCACTCCCACCCCAACTCCACAGTCTAAAAAGCTCCTCTGTGATCTTGTATGACCTCTCCAGACCAAAAACAGCGTCCTTAGGTAAGCAAGGAGCATGCAATCACCAACCACAGGCAGACATGCTTCTTTGAATAAACTGAGTCAAATATTGGGACTTGAACGGTGACAGTCAAACTGCCCAATTGAAGCAACAGCTTTATTTTCTAGAACTACAAAGTGAAGCTCAGTGATGATGAGTCAATTTTTGTTGTTTCCTCCAAAGATCACCTTATGTGTTTTGTCATCTTGGATAACAAAGATGTCTTTTTCATGACATTGTAAATTCCTTAAAAAAAAAAAGTTAATAAGGAAAAACTATTTAAATAAAATGTATGCAGTTGTGTCCTTTGAAGGCTTCTGTGATTATCTGCCTTTTGAAATATGTTTCTTTTGTCTCTCTGCTCATAGGTATGTATGTATTGTTACGTTGAAAATTTAACCTGCACCATTTGAAGTTTAAAACCTGACCAGATACCATTTTTGGACTTTTTGTATTATGATGTCTCATCATGGACGTGACTGTTATTCCCAAGACAGCATTATAATTTTGGATTCTTACTGCCTATGGATGATGCAGCCATAACCTGACACACCTTCCTTACCCAGATACCCTGTTTCTATTTCCCGTCTCAGTTTTGTGACAGATTTGGAACAAGGAAAGAGTGAGGTTTTTTTTCTTGACAGGCTCTTGATTTTCTATTGCTTGTCTTACCACCAGAATTTGTAAGTTTCTTTTATAAAGTTGAGATAGTACTGAATTATTCAAAGTTATTTCTTTTTTTTGTTGCCAGAGCTCAACGTCAGCGTGGAGCTCTACAAATGACACCATGTTCAATTTACAGATGGGGAATAGAACAACTATTTGTGGAACTTTTCCTTTTAAGGCCCAATAAAGGATTTACTCTGAGGTTAGGCATGGTTAGGCCCAAGTGCTGTTATCTATCAGATGGCCTTATGACTCTCTTTTATTAGGTTGATCTGAAGTTAGTCTGAGATCATTGTTTCAACATGTCAGCCACAGCAGATTCAGCTAAAAGCCCTTGTAGTGACACTCTGACTTGTATTTCCTTTAGGCTGTGCTCCATGGGGTTTGAGTTGGCAGCTACAGATGTAAATTAAAAAACATTTCTACCATTTATCAGAGACTTAAACACCAATCTAGGCCACATCACAAACATGTCTTGGGAACAGCATTCATTAAATGACAAACAGGAGCACAGAACAGAAAGTGGGACAGAGAGGCAGCATCTCTCCCAGTGGAACGGATGGAGCATATGCCATTATGTAAGTCAACTGCAGGGCGTCTTAATGGCTGCAGATTTGTTCCTGTTCCCTATGTGTAGCTATGATCTGCACCGAAGCCTCCACAGGAGTCAAGATGATTAGTAACAACGCTTGCAGGAGCAGCGGAGATGTGGTCTACGCTGAGGGGGAAGGACAGTTCAGCCGCATGTCGTCCACCCTCCCCCCTCGATCACTTTCACAGGTCCCGGCAGGTTAATCCTTTTATTGTAATGAAGTGAGGGGGCATAATGTACTGTCAATGTGAGATGCTTAATCCAGTGTTGGCGTTTTTATGAGGAAGGAGTCGCCATGGTGAGGTGAGAACAGTGTGCTGGAGAGGAGCAGGAACTATCTATCACAACATGACGCTGACTTAGCACAACACAACAGCACACGCTCAGGGAACATTCATGTGTTTCTGCTCCTGGGTGAGCTTGGTTCAACCTAACACATTTCTTCTTTCTTGTTAAAGTTGACTATAATCTTTGAACTCATGGGTAGCGATAGATCCGTAATGTTGGTTGTCCCTCATCAACAGTGTGGGGTGTAAAACCCATTGTCTGCAGCCACGTGCCAAAGTGTCCTGTGGGCATAACTGAACCTGCTTCCACTGTATGTGTTCTGTGCTATGCTGTATGTGTATTGATCTGCTAGAAAGCCAACTAACAGTGTGTAAGGGCAGGTGGTGCGAACAGGGAGATGTGAAGGATGTTGTACAAAGCAGGTTGAGTCAGCAGAAGACCAGGAATTAGATATTCCTGCTGTTGTCCATGAACATTACTTTACCGTATGTCCCTGGGAGCAACGTCCAACTCTCTGGTAGAAAGACAAGACAGGCTTGTTTCATCCTTAAGAGTCTAACTTGTAAGTCTGGAGGCAAAAATTGATACTAAAATGACAATATGACAAAAAAAGAGTATGTTTGGGATCAGGAAGTTTCATTTTGCAAAGGTTCAACCTAAAACAACCTAAAAAAATCTATCTATCTATCTGTCTGTCTGTCTGTCTGTCTGTCTGTCTGTCTGTCTGTCTGTCCGTCCGTCCGTCCGTCCGTCCGTCCGTCCGTCCGTCCGTCCGTCCGTCCATATCCATATCCATATCATTAATCTAATCAAGGATTGATATATTGATATCAGGCTAAGAATCATAAAGCAAAACAATAATTTAGTAAACCCCCTTCTGGGTTTGTTGTTATCAGCTTTGTGCTCACACCAACAGTATGGGGTGTCCTTAGGCTATCTTACTTCAGGCCTATCAGATGTTCAAGACCTCTGATGCTTGATAAACACTCAAGTTAGAGTCCAAGCAAATAAAAACACTTTATTTGGTCTAAAATTCTCCAGAAAAATAACCAAATCAACTCCAGAATGCATATCAGACAGTGATTAGTCATGCGGAGGGATGCACTGGTTACTGAGGGACAATTTGTTTAAGCCTGATGGACTGGTTTATGGCAGCAAAATCTTCTGGACATTTACAGATGCAACTACAACTTCATCCCAAACAGAAATATCCACTTGACATTTTTAATACATAAAGATGTAGTGGTGATGGACCATACTAACAAGCCACAAGAGTAAAAGACAATGCTGGATTAAGCTGCAAAATAAAAAAATATATCATGTGAGTTTCACTGTATCTAAAGCAGTTTATATGAGCTTTCATACAAACAGCTATAGCTGAACGTACTTGACTGACATATTTAGAGCTGTATTGACACTCAACATTCTATCCACCCACCTGAGAATACAAGGGTACAAAGTACTTATTTTTTTAAAATGTAACCCTATCATTGAATAAGTAGTTAAAAATTTGTCAACAAGGGCTTCAAAATTTGGTCGCCTATAGATTTTTAAACAGCTGGTTCACCCTGGATATCATCCCTTAAAGCTAATGATGCATCTTTGTCTCTAACTGAATCACTTATTAAATGGCTTTACCGAAATAGATGAAACAATTTACCCCACCATCGAACTGCAGCCAGTGATTCATAGTATGGAGTGTTTAATCCCTGTGCCCTCTGCAGTTTGTTTAAATTCTCTATCGCTGTGTTTTGAAAAGACTCTTGAAACATATGGAGGCATAAATTAATGCAGAACTGTGGAGTTGAAAACTTTGTTGTTGACACTGAACTTAAATTGCACAAAACTCTTGACTCTCCTGTGGGTGGCTGAGTGCTTCTCGTGCATAAAAATAATGGTTGGCTGCAGAGAGTGAAGAGACTTGTTTCTATGCAGCAGGGTAAACTGTTTAAGGCTAACTTGAAAAGGGAAACTTGCATTAAAATGGTCCTGAAAACTGTTTATAAAAAGAGTCATACAACAATTTCAACCAGATGGAGCATTTGGATTATTTTCAGCCCATCAAAATACTTAAATTCACGATGAGCTCTTAGAGGGGAAAGTGGACCCTGATCATTTACAATAGCAGATCTCCTTTTCACCATGTGCTGGTTGACGCTGCTGGTTTTTATCTAAAATCCTTGCTCATGAATAGATGGATTTCCAGTAACAGTCATGGTGTATCATTTTTTATGGTGGCCAAGAGGGAGCGGAGGTTTACTAGCTGTTCAGTGTCATCAATGAGATTTCTGTGATGTTCTCCATCCATGAGAAATAGATGACAACATCAGTGCTTTCCTATTTTTATAGGTAGAAATTGTTTGACTCAGCTAGCAGTCACAAGTCATTAAATCAGCTCGTGGTGTTTCTGATGATTTCTAGCCCTGATTAAACTGTTGTTGTTTACACTACCTGTGGGGCAAATGACTGTGTGCCAAAATCATAACACTTATTGCACAACAATACTGCATTTTCTTGCTTCTTAAGAATGAACCACAGTCAACATATGCTTCTCCTAGTCTCTTTATAGTTTAGCAAAAGATTGATTCAACTGGCAGGTTCTCAAAGACATTCATTCCTTTCTCTAAAAGGCTTCTTCAGCTCAGAGTAAGCCTGTTGCCTTCAAAAATCAGTACAGTTCAGCCCTAAATTCAAGTGGAAATTTGGGTCAGCGTTTGATAATAGTAGGAAAAATCAATTTACAATTTCTGAGGATTCATGTTCACAAGCATAAAACAGAACTTTGTTGTTACGGCTGCTGGGTTTGGCTCCCCCTGGTGATACCAGATGGAGCAGGCATTATAGGTATTGAATGGATGCATGGATGGATGGACAGATGCACATTTGAGTGGATGAGTGGAATGATGCTGGATGGATTCTTTGATGGACGGATGGAATGGCTTAAAGAGATATACATAAATAGATGGATGAATGGGTGAAATGATGAACACAAGAATGGATGGATGTACAGGTGGGTGGTTGGATAGATGTTTGGACTGAATGATAATGGGTGGTTGAATAGGTTGGATGGATGGGTTAATAGTTTTTTCTTGAATAAATAAATAATTGGTAGGACTGGTATAGAACTAGTGGATGGATTAAATGTTGGAAAAGCAGACTGGTGAATAAATGATGGTAGCTGTAGATCAGTGGTAGAATCAGTCATCAGGTCTACGACCATCGTGTTAAATACATGTAAATTGACTTTTTGTTGGCTCTCTGATTGGTTCACCAACAAACCAATATGAACCAGAGAGCCCCTTATCAAAGCAGCCTTTGCAAGGTTTGCTAGTCATATTGGCAGTTTGTGTTGGCAGAGTCTATTTTAATACATTTCTAGTAAATGATAAATGGACTTGGGCTTATATAGCGCTTTTCTAGTCTTTTTGACAACTCAAAGCTGCTTCACACACTTACCCATTCACACCCATTCGCTGTCACATTCACTCACTGATGGTTCTGAGTTTCTATGCTAGGTATCCATTACGATCTCTAACACTCTTTCATCCCCATTTAGCAGTGGGAGTAACTTAGAGTTAAGTGTCTTCCCTAAGGACACTTCGCCATGTGTCACTTAGAGCTGGGCTCGAACCTGCAACCACCTGATTACTGACCAAGCTCCGAGGATTTCTAAAACAATACCAGCTCAAGACCATTTACCATGTCCGTCACTGTTTGAACTTCCTTTTTATTCATGCCATTTGCATTTCTGTCTTCTTTGCTCTGCCCTTACACTTTGGCTTTCCCCCTCTCCTCACACTTCAGCCTGTCGGTATTAAAATAGACAGTTTGGATCAAAAGCAGGAGATGAAAGAGAACAGTTTAGACAGTGAAGAGTGGAGGTCTGAAGCAGAGGTAATTTTAAGTTCAGTTTCACTTTTAGAGGCCTTCAACTGTTTGCCCTCATGTTACCTTCAAACCTGTCTCTCGAGCACCTCACCTAAGTTTGTCAGGGTTAAGGATACCTGAAAAACTCTGCATCCCATCAGGGCTTTCCAAAAAGTTGTGTTCGCTCATATACCCAATCTCTGACAAGTTACCTACAATAGTCTCATTTCTTCTGAGTGTAAGTGTTTGGGTCATGAGGAAGTGTCACAATGAGAAACCACAGGATTTGAATGACATTGCTTTTTAGTTTAATCCGGCATCAGAAAATCAATTTGTGGGCAGGGGCTGTTCTGCTGATGGTTCCTGTCTTTTGTGGGAGTCGGTCACTGAGCCAGCAGCAATGCTTCTTGTCACTGCCCTGATTAATTGGCTTCAATCCATTCAGCAGTCATTGAGTTAGATAAAGAGAGACAATAAGGGCCTTTCACTCCTCTCAGACTGAATCACTAGTGAATGCAGAGGAAGCCACTAAGACGACTCTTGTAAAACATGCTCATTTCCTTTGGCGGAAGCGGGGAATAGTCATTGATTGGGCTTTGATGCATCTTCTTGTACATGTTTGCGGTTTTGAGAGAAAAGGGCTTGAATTAATCTTCTCTTATCTCTAATCCGTCCATTCATTAATCAAATGGAACAGCATGATGAGTTGAATTACAAGTCTATATCAGGGGCGCTTTTAGCAGGTTGGAGGCTTCAAACAAAGATTAGTATGGGGCTCTGCTCAGTTCAAAAGAGAGCAGTCATAACTTTAAACAAATGATGGTAATTATAACAATACATATAATGATAATATTAACGGTTGTTTGTAGTCACTATTTGAATTTGAATTTAATTTAGGATAGCCCCTTGAGATGCAACATGTTGTTTTTAAGGGGGTCCCAACGCAGATAAAAAATAGGAAAGTTCTAAACTTCCGCCAAGCATCTCAATTACAGTCGTGGCTTTTCCACAACCCCTGTAAAAGATCCAATTCTGGATCACCAAGTGCTTTGATTAAATGGCAAGTCTTCGCTCGTGTCTGTCCATGGGTAGAACTCCTGTGCTGGCGTTGTAAGGGAAACTGGGAAATGCTGTGACATAGGCTTAAAAACGTTGACATCAGTCTAGTAAACTACAATTCCCTATAATGATGTACAGGGGGTAAAACCCCGACTGTAGTCAAGGAGAGATGGATGGGATTTGCCTTTACAAAATTCAGTCTTATTTTAGGATGTCAAATCCAGATGAAATTTACCTCTATGACAGCAGTATGTTATATATATTATGCTGTAAATTTTGAAGCGATTCTATCAAGTGATGTCATATATATATATATATATATGTATGTATGTATGTATATATATATATATATATATATATATATATATATATGTATGTGTATATATATATATAAATATGTATATACTGCATTTTTTTTTCTTTTTTGAAAATACAGTCCAATATTAAATTATTTTGGGATTTTTTTTTGCATCCAAAGAAAAATGCAGATCACCAATGTATTAGTTTCGTCCTTGAACCAAACCACAACCCAAAAATTTTAATGTTAATACGTCCAGTAGCTTTTGTGAAATCTTCCTAACAGACAAATAACCAAAAAAACAGATCCTGACAAAAACCAAAGCTCCTTGGCAGAGGTAATATCACAAAACATAATGTACATAGCAATACTATACAGCAAACAGAAAATGTACATAACAATAATATTCAGCGAACGCAAAACACATTGCTCTACCACTTCCGCAACCCCCACATCCCACCCACCGCATCACCAGCTCACAAAAATAGTGCTCACACACATGTAAGTAGCTTCATCGCAATACAATACAATCATCAGGAGCAACAGAGCCTTAGCAAACTGAAGGAATGGTTTGATTAAATGATGATGAAGATCCAAGAAAGAAGGAATAAATGGCACAGTGTCAGAGGTCATGGTGGCTTAGAGCTGAGTGGTGGTTTTTGTTTGTGTTGTCGTGATTGTTAAAAAAAAAGAGAGAAAACAGAGTTTGAATTTGAACAAAGGCAGAAAAAGCTGATAGATGTGTTCTGTTTATGGTGTCATAGACCAATATTGTTGAGGATCTATCTTGTTCTATTGTTAATGACAAATTTTTTTGTTTTGGATTGATGGCTCAAGTCTGTCCTGAAAGATGTGGGATGTTTTATTAATTACTGCTGATGTGTAAACATTCCCTGCTGAGTTCTCCAGTGATGTGGTTGTTGTTTCATCATTCTGTTTGATGGGTTGGCCAGATATTTTCCAGATGTACTGCTGTGTTCAAAACTTGTATTTCAGAGTCTGAGGGAGAGAATTTTTGTTTTCCTGTTGATGTGCTCATTCAGTTTCATTTGTGTTTTAGTAAATCATGGTGGGTTTGTGCTGAGGTTTATTTGTAGTTGATGTTTCCCAATTCTGCTATTTTTTTTGCTCCAAATTTATTTCCTGTTGATTGTCTTTCATTTACTGTAAGTGGGATTTGAAATATTTTTTTCCTCTCAGCTCTTATCTCTGTTTCCTAAAGCAGTTATGGTTCCTGTGAATCATTTGTTTCTTGAGAGGATGTTCACTCTCTTTTGATGTAGTCATCAAAATCCAAAAGTATGACTGATGGACCTGTGAAAAGTATCTATGAATTCATGCAATGATGAAGGGAATGTTTTGTTTTGATATGCTAAATATGATATATCACTATATCTTCCCTCTGCATCTCTTACAGTGTTATTACTAAATGGTATGCTGTTGTGTATTAGAATGACCACTCCTCTTTGTCAGGGGCTCAGTGGAGCAAAACATACTTGGTCAAATCATGAGGTCATTAATTTATGGTGCCAAGAATTCAAGGATGAGTTTCCTGTACCAAACATATATATCTGGTTGTAGTTTTATATAAATGACTGGAGGCCTTGATACTTTTTCTGTGTACTAATGCTACAGATGTTCCAGGAGATCAATTTTAATGTTTTCATATTAATAATAAGCAATTCTGTGATGTTCTCAGATGTTTGGTTTGCTTTTGAAGAGAATGTAAGGCATGTGTCGGGGAGTCAGAAGAAAAAAAAAGACTTGGAGTAGTCTTAGTGATAGTGTGATATGTGGTGTATGTATGATGCTTGTGTTTTCTCATTTGACACATTAGTACCATTCTCAGTGGTAAAAAAATAAATAAATCCTACTCTTTGTAGCAATAATGTGTAAAAAATATGTCTTGGTTCAGGAGGGGGAGGAAGTTAGGGAGAAAAAAGACTAAAAAAAAACAAGGAGGTTAACATTAAGGTTAAACTATTACTGTTAACAAACATCACTACCTGTTTTCTTCCTAAATGTTCTTTTATGGATCTGGTGCTGGGTTTCCATCTGTTCCTGATTTCTGGAGGGAATTGATCATTGATGCTGTAGTTGGTGCCTTTCAGAATGTTGCCATGATGTCTATCAGCAGTTTTTTTGTTTGCAGTGTTCAAGTTGGGTCGCAGGCATTTGTTGTCGTTGTTTTGATTTGATGCAGTGAATGTGGTGAAATGTAATGTCCTTTACAGTGTATGGAGGGATTTGAAGTTCAGCTTTCATGAAGTCCTGTATGAGCTGTTCTGGGTTTTTGAGTTGCTCAGGGATTCCAGAGAAAAAGAGATAGTCTCTCATACTGCAGGATTGTAAATCAAGTGTTGTTTCCTTCCCAAGTAGTTTATTTTCATGAGTTTGTTTTCTTTTATAACAGAGTGATGGAGGATGTTTTTTTCTTTGAGATTGTGGTTAGTTGCTCTTGTGTGAATTCTAAACAAGTTCATAAATGCTGGAGGTCTTTATGTAACATTTCAATCAGAGCCATTATGGCATGAAGTCCAGATAGTTTATGATTGATTGAAACCAAAACATCACTGACCTCAGCACAGCAGATTTTTTCAGATGTGTTCATGAGTGCGTCTGACTTGTGTCTTCTTTCCTTGTCATGAGCTCATGATGTATTCTTGTTTGTTTCTTTGTAGGTGATTGTTCGGCAAAAGCGGTCATAACAATCAATGATGTAAAGTTCAAGGTTTTCCAGTTCTATTTATTGTAAGTTACAAATTGTGGTATATAAATGGGAAGGGTTTAAAGTTCCAGTGAAGATGAAGGATCTGTATTTGATACTCCCATGAAACTTAAAGACAGGCCAAGTGTGTGAGTCCCTCTCTCCTGGTGCCTCTCTGTGGTACACCCTGGAAACTGGGTGCCGTGCAGCCCCAGGCTAACCTGTGGGGGATCTAGAAGCTGGTTGGAGCCCCAGAGGTACAGTGTGCATGACCCACTGCTGCGTGGACAGGCTTTGGCATTTACCATTCCAAGCGCCTGCTGTCTTGCAGGTTAGGTCTCTTTAGGCAAAGGCTGAGAGAAGGTCACTTTTGTGTGATACCTAAACTTCACTGTCACTGTCCCAGCTTTCTAGAACATGGCAGATGAACCTCAGATGTATAAGTTGGGATCAAATCAACATGCAACCTGCTTGTCCTGAATCAGACTTATCAATCAAGAGCAAGCTTGCAGCAGCTGTGGACCCCTGCTTCATAATCGTTGTTCACGAAGCCAAGCTAAGATTTAAAACATGTTGACCAGTGCAACAGTAAAACAAACCAAAAATTAATCAGTTTATTTTCTCTGTGAATGACACAGATCCATGAATAACTTTTTAAGCATTATGACTAATCTCTATTACCTAAGACTTCTATATTGAATGACTATCAACATTTTCATCATGAGAGTCATGAGAGGATCAACATAGAGTCAAATTGAAAGAGAGAGCAATAAATTTGGCTGTTATTAGATGACTTAATGTATGTTTTGGGCTCATAAAACAATTTAGAGCCAATCAAACTAGATTAAATCACTCTGCTCTACCTCCTGTTTTTCTGCCAGTGTTGTCCAAAATCTACATGCGACGCTCAGCAGAAGCCGTGTCAGTCAATTGTGGATGAGGGGAAAGGTTATCATAGATCCTATAATTCTTTTTGTATCTTGCTTTACCTTGTTCTTCGACTGCATTTCTTCTTTCTGTTTCTTCTGGTTCCTCCTGCTCCACAGCAGAGTCACATGATGTCAACCTCAATGCTGAGTTGTCAACAGACTTGGTTGCCCATTTCCTGTCTGAATATTTTTTTCTTACGGACCAGATGCAGTTTTTTTTCATCCATTCATGACTTCTGGGAACTACTCTTTTAAGCCTGGGTAGTGTAAACTTGCCTTATATGACTGGCCAAAAATACACGCAAAAGCAGTCTAATTACTTTGAATATTTCCTTGTAGGGAACTATATTTTAGGCATAAAGCAGCATTAAGAAACCCATTATGAATCCACAAAAGTGCTACCAAGAAACGGCTATCATATGCTTTTAGGTGCACGGCCCAAACTCTCAAGGTCCATCCATTGCGTTGTGGTTTGTACATGCTCTGATGATTTTGTATGTCTTCCTCTTTAAAAAATCAATGTGTGCTGAATTTAAATGACATGCCATAATATCTTAAAGTCATCTTACATGCACACCTGATATTCAGTGCTCTCAAATGACTATATCTCAAGGCTGTATGGAGCTTGTCAACCAATGAAACTGCTTACTCTTGCTCCCTCCTTACAGGTTTTGGAAGCTATCCTAAAACCACACATCCCACATTCCTGAAACCTAAGACCCCCCTTTGCTGTAACTTGTCACTGCCAGCTCCTTTCTGGTAATTGGGTATTTATCAGACTGCCTGCAAGAGGACAGTACAGCATTTATCTGACACAATTATCAAGAAAAATGGAGAAACCCAGTCTGCGACCGCTCCAGGATACTGGTGTGCAACTGGTTCAAATGCAGGATAGAAATCTCCCAGTCTAGCTACAGGGACTACTTTATCGGACATTTCGCCAGGTGTACGTTGCTATTATTATATGCAAATGAAGCAATTGTGCAAATAGAACACACGATTCTTTGGGCTCTTGTTCGGCTCAGGAGAAATGAAAGGTTATGATAACACACCCTGCAACAATGAGCTTCCCCACGGTTCGGATCTGACTGACATCTCTAAGAGGCTCTTCTAAATCTGGGGACATGTAATGCATATGAAAGTGGGCAGAGAGTGTCCACTGAGCACTGGAGATAAGATTGGGGAGAAAGAGGAAATTGGTATGCTTGTGCCTCCTTTTTCCTGCAAAGCCATTAGAGAGAGGTGGAAGACTGAGACATGAAAAGAAGGAACTGCTGATAATAAGGAGAAAAATAGAGGGTCCTTTTAGGGTCAGATGAATTAACTAGCCTGAAAGTGTGTCATATTCAAGCCATGACTGTGTAATGGGTAGACTTATGAGATGCATTGGTTTGTGATGACAATTTTAAGGCAATTTGGTCTTGTTATAGCAAACCACCAATTTCCTGATAAGCCAACAATGGAAGTGAACCTTGGTTTCATTGTTGCTTGTTAGGAGTCACACAAAAGAAGAGCAAAACAGTAGGCATCAAAGGAAATTAACTGTGCTGTATGACTTAACTGATAAACGCACATGCCGTCAGCATTATGGTATAGTTCGATATTCAAATATTCAAAGAAGCCATAGCTACTGTCATAGCCTGCTTTAGCAATGTCACTGACTGGATGGTAGAAAATTCCTTCACGAGTGAGGACCACACCATCAACAGGATGAGTTTGACAATTATTTATTGTAAACAGTGAATAACAAGCAACATAGCAGGTACATGAAGCAGATAACGGTTTGGGGAAACTTCATGGGGATATCGCTGCAGCTGCCGGCATGATGAACCCCCTTTATAAGGCCCTAAGGAAAGAAGGAAGTAAGAAGTTTTAAGAAAGGGGAGAGAGGGAGGGGTGCGTCGAGTGTGTGAAACAAAAGAGGGAAATGGTCGTTTAGGATTTATAGGAACACAGGAAGAGGCGTGGTTGAGCTGTGGACCTACTCCTGAAATTCTGCTTAAAGCTCCACTACAAAACACAAACTCTGATGCTGCGGTTTATTTACGTGAATGATTCAATGGGGGAGCTGGGAACAATGTCATATCTGAGCTGGAGCATGTGAGCAGGAGTCGGGAAGCAATGTCATATTTGTAAAATAACAACCACTCCTGTAACGTCAGCAATAAAACACTTTTTCCTAAGATCATATACTCGTGCTTAATATACTACTAATATACTACTTAAATAAACTTATCACACCAACTCTTTGGAGCCTCATCTGCATTTAGCCTTGGTAGATCTTAATAGACATAAATGGCATGCCACAAGACAATTTCACACAAAAGTCAACATCACAATTTGTCCACATGTAGATGATAAACAATACTGATGTAATTGGTTCTGATGCAGAAGAACAACCCTAAGCTGTTACACACTAAGCAGCCATGTTTGTTGACAAACTGGGGGTCCAGAAGAGTTATCCAAGTTCCCCAGAAGAACTTTAATGGCATTCCAGTGTATGTTTCCAACTGAGGTGTCAGAATGTGGAGCTTAAAGGAAGTGCACCATAAGAGACATTCCTCTTCAACACAAATACCTCTATATACATTTCATCCTTGGCTGCTTTTGAGAAAACGTCAACCCCACAACTGGAATCTGAGAACTGTATATGGTTCAGACCTCACTTTTTCAAACATATCAGTACAGCAATACCTAGTCGTAGGTTTCTTTGGCAGTAAGATATACTGTTTTTAAATATTTGAATTATATTATTTATTTTTTAAGCTCATGAGCAAAATAAACCTTAATGAAATCTAAAGGTTGTGCTCATATAGATAATCTTCAGAAATAAACAATTCTTTCACAGTCGATGAAGGGTAAAAATGCCCTGCTGTTGCTAACATAAGTTACATAGCTATTTGTAACATACCCTAAATAACTATAAACATCAAGTTTGAAACTTCTCTCTAGTTTCATAGCAGGACATGGACATCAGCAAGGTGTTATTGGTCACTGCATGATGTTCTGTTTTGGCACCTTTTGCAGGCACCTTGAGGAACTTGCCGTCCTACAATAAATGTAAACAGAGTCGGACATAAACAGGAAACCAGGTTGTTGATTCTTGGCGCAGGGTACATTCTCAAGATTGTGCACAGAGCGTGTTATTAGCAAAAAAAGCAAAAACTGCCCTGCAATAGCAATACAACTATACATACAGCGATACAATTAACATTTGATATGAATGTGGGAAATGTATTTCTGCTTAATTGCCAAAAATATATTCCTTTTTAATGAAGCACAGAGTAAATCTGCCTTTGGCTTCTTTTGTCTTAGAGAAGTAAATGAAGAAGATTTACAAACAAAAATAAAATACTGACAGAAATGCTTTCTATCACCAGAATATGAAGGAAATTCAAAATTGAACATTTTTGATATACCTTTGTAAGAATTAAGATAAGAAGCATGTTGAACAAATCAAACTGAAATTGTTTTATGATTTAAGTTTTATGATACGAATATTCCCTAGTTGATTTTAATTACTTTCCTACAATTTAAAAAATGAAGTTTATTGTTTTATTATCAGTGGAGGTTAACATGTTGTGATTTAGCCCCCGGAAAAGGGTGTGTGCAGGGCTTTAGTTGTTTTTCCAGTGTGAGGATTTTATCTCCTTGGATGCCTTTTGTACATCTTAACTGTTGAGTAACAACGTTTAAATGTTATTCATAATCACATGAGATGCATGCTTTAAAGATTCAGTAATTTTTTCAGTGTCTTGAAATTCCTGATAAAGGAGGTCATAATTTAGCAAAGGCATATCTAATTTAACAAGTATGCCATACCGGGGAAAAGCCCCTGAAGAGGAAATCACAATGCACAGCGGTGCAGAGAGGGAAGTGTGAGTAAGAATGAGAGATGTGGATAGGAAGACCGGGAGACAGAGCGGTTGAATCCACCCGTCCTGCTGGATGTAATCAAACAAGGGTGAACAGGTTGTTCCACAGATGGCTGATCTGAAGAATCCTCCAATTTATTTCCATGCTACAGACGGTCCCTGTCACCAGCACCCAGGTGATGTCAGCTTGGCGGCATCGTCTCACACACACGGCTAAACTCTGACACTTCTGTCTTACCTGTCTCAAATCAATTTAACACACAGGCATTTGTTGTGTGTGCGCGTGTTTGCAAGAACAAAAGGAGAGAGTGAGAGGGTGCTTAGGAGACGAGAAAGTCGATTTGCAATCTTCTTAACATTCAAAGACTGAACTCTCTTGGGATTTGATATAATGGATTCAACTAACATACCATTACAACATAAAGGAAGTCAACTGATACTTGTTAGTCATTTGCCATGAAAGCTGCTTTGTATCCACTAATGCTGTAATAATACTGTTGCAAATGAGATGTTTTATGTATTACAGTCATGTTTTGCAGCAATTGTTGTTTTTTATTGCACTGTAGTACTTCTGACTTGCTCGATGTGTTTGGGAGAAATTGGTTTCAAGCGTAAATGAAGTTTTCTCTCCCTTTTAGAGCCAAACATTAGCATTTTGGAGATGTTCCCAGGCAGATAATGTGAAACATGATTAAAAATATATACAGTTTGGCCGATTGAGCATCTACCAGTTCAATAAAACATTCAGAAACCAGTTGTCTTTCTTTAGCACAGGATCCCAACCTCTTTTTAAAAGATGTAAAGTTGATTTTCATTTTGTAGTGTGCCTTATAGTGTTGTGTTACTTAAGACTGGTCTTGGTCTCAAGACTGTATTTTGAAGGTCTTGGTCTTGTCTCGGACTCAAGACTGCATTTTTACTTGGTTCCCGTCAAGACCAATCAAGACCAGCACTGATCTGCTGTTCTTCAGCTTCAATAATGTGAAAATGGAGGAGCACTTGGTAAAACAACAAAAAGCTTCAATTCATGTGTTATTTTCACCTGTGACGACTGCAACCTTCCTGGCATTGTGACTGAGGGACACCCCCTTAACTGTTCAACCCTTTTCATGGTTTTAAAAATTGATTTTGATCGTCTTGGTCTTGTCTCGGTCTTGGTCTCAGCTCCCAAGAGTCTTGGTCTTGTCTTGGTCTTGACACATTCTGGTCTCGGGCAAGTCTTGGTCTCGGATAGTGTGGTCTTGAGCTCAACACTAGTGCCTAACTGAGTTGTGAGTTGCACTTCCTCATTCCAAGGTTGTAAATATGTAGGATTTAGATTACTGGTTAAAGTGAGTGCCTGAAATAAGAAATAATGAACACATGCACACATAATTTTTATGATCATGTGTAAGCTTTAAATTTATGAATAGCAGGTTTGTTTATTTAGATGCTGAAGCTACAGATGCTTTCAATTTCCATTATACCCTTACAACATTGCTTATTTACATCTGGAATGGAGGGTATTTTGGAACAAGGTGGCAGCTATTCTAGGTGCAGGCTAATTGTTCATAGTTTAAAAAGATTAGCCTATTTGATTTGAATTTGGCCATGTACTGATAAACAATGTGATATAGTTTGATCAAGTAGGTAATCTGGCAATTTAGAAAGTGTGCTTGAACCAATTGTTGAGTATATATGAACATCCTGAGGAAATGTTTCTTTTGTTTGTGAATGGTTTTATTAAAGATTTATGGGCATCTACCTGGTGATATTTTGAATGTTGTGTTCCAGTTTTTGATGATTAAATTTATATAGACATGCAATTGTAAAGTTGTTTGTCATCGGCATATAAATTATATCGTAATTTTTCGTTATGGATTAAAGTGCAAGTTATTCCCATTAAAGGCTCCCTATAATGTAAAATACATTGCCTTATGTTTAGTAGCAAGCATAAATGCTCATTTTTATGACCCTTTCCTCATCTTCACCTTGCTCCACCTTCAGATAATGTATGCTTTGCTCCGATTTTCCTTGTTTAATGTCTTTGAAGGACTAAATATACTCCTTGAGCCAGGTGTTTGGTTGTCCCATGGGCAGCTTTAGTAGAAATTACATGGTTAAGCATGTTGGGGCTGTCATAGCAAACATTAGAGCACAACACTGAAAGCATCCTCATCTTCAGAGGGGTAAATTATGGAGATTTACACCAGCCATTAAGGACATGCCATTATCCGTGATTGTTTAGAGAAGTAATTTAAATAAGTATGTCAGTGGACATCTGGGACCTGTGTTAATGTGTTCAAAAGTGTAAAATTCTGGACATTAAACAGTAAAAAAAACATTAAAGAACAGAAATGGACAAGATCAGTGAGCCATGAAACCTTTAAAAATCATTTTAGAGGTCTCATAGGTGGCTGTTTAGTAAGGCAGAACTACAGCTGAAGTTATTTTCATTGTTTATTCTTCTGTTATTACCAGGGCAGTTTCTTTACTGTGGTTTACTCCTAAGCCATCTGGTATGCATGCACATTGCTTGTGATAAGATGATTCATTAGTTGATCATTCACTAATTCCAGGATTCCATATATGAATGGTTGATCTATAATTGTCTGTGGATCCAAATTGGTGATCATGCTTTGTTTGTTTGATGTAACTGTGCACATACTTCAGTCCTTAACAGTCTGAAGCTTGCTGTGTGAATAAAGAAATGATTGTTCAGTAGTAATATTATGGGATTTTACCTAACATGTTGAGCTCCTTAAAGCTACCTTTAACAAATCAATTCTCTTCAAATAAGGTTGTGTATTTTCATTGCTGCTTTGTTGTTTATTTGTGTATTTTTTTCCTTGAAAAACCAAACTTAAAACTATTTCTTTTCTGTTTTTCTCTCCAGATTGATGCCCAGTGATGCCAGGACTGTGAGCATCAGAATGCGTGGCAAGTGGTTGGGGGCCACACCCCTCCTCATAGTGGTTCTGCTCAGACTGGCTCAGGGCCAAGAGGTTCCTTTAGTCCCAGGTAAGACTGATGGTATTTCTTTGCTCTTTCACACCATTACATCAGCGATGAGCACTCCATGGTCTGTCTGTATCATCACTGTCAGTCTGCTACTGTCTGACTCTTATATGCCTGACACCTTTGCTCTAGGTTTAATGATTTATCACTGAAAAGTTACCGTGAACCCTCTGCTCTGTGGAGCTTCATCTTCTTTTGCATCAGAACGACAGCGTTTTACTTGCACACATAAGACACCTCTCATTTCCTATTTCAGATTTTCTAAGAAAAAAATCTTCGACAGCTCACCTCTCCCTGAAACATGCAAGAGTAGCTTTCAACTTTTGCAACAAACTGCAATGAAAGTGTATCAATCTCTGATGAGTTCAAAGACTTGTGTCAAGGTTGTAGTCTTGGCTGACAAATACAGGCAGAAACAGCCTTTAAGCTATCACGAAAAACAGGAAAATAGAGTGGCTTATGGAGTTTTTCCTACAGAATCTAGAGGTAGATTGTTTTCTTAATTACACATAAAGTAGCAGTGTTGGAGATCGGAGAGTTTTACCTGCAGCAAATGAATGTAGGTGATTTGAGCTGTTTGCTTCCATAATTCCTTTACCTTTACCCATCAGTCAAGCACTGACTTTGTGCTCTAATGCAGACAATATTTACTTTTCTTGTATGGAATTTGCTGCAGCTTGATTGATGTGGTCCTTAGGCCGCAGTTGACTCACGGACCACAGTTTGGACAGCCATACCAATATGAGACCATTATACCAAGGGTATGAGATGTAATTTGATGTCCCTTTAAGAGCAAAAGCATTGCATTTTTTGTGCTTCATGACTGCTTCTATCACTGTCACTCTTTGCAAATGACTTGACAGAACTGAAATTTGTCTCAAGGACAACAAGTGATTGGCAAAGATTCTCAGCTAATCTCACATGCCAGATACTCAATATATCTACAGGATATATCTCACAAGTCCATCTGGGCAACAGTCCATAGCAAGTGTTTGGGAAGGGCAGTGCCTTTCAAGTATATTTCCAGAAGGTGACTGGAAGATCGCTCTCTCTCAGTCACATTTAGTATGAGCTGATCAGATGATGGAGAAAGTGGGAGCTGCTGCCAAGGAGTAAAGTTAAAAAAAGGCAAGCCAGGCTGTAAATCAAGCTCTTGCTGAAACCTGCCGGGAGAGGCATGGAGATATCTTTTTTCACAGAGATTTTTAAAAAAATATATTTGTCCTTTGTTTTTCATTTAAAGAAGGCATATTCTCTTTGATATAGCAGGAAGCATTCATGGCAACCTATCCACAGGTGGCCTTTATTTATAGACCTGCCGTTCACCTCTTTCTGTCGTCACACCTGTAGCTCCTGCCTCTTTCTCCTTAAAGGATGTTGTTGGTCAGGGTGTCCTCATACAAGCTCAGTCATGAGTAGAGCAACCTTAACCAAACTGACCTTTGTACTGTGGCTCTCTAACTTCAAACTCATACTTCTGTGAATGATAGAATAAGTTAAGTGCACAATCACTGAGCCAGTGGTGGGGAGTATTGCAGCCTTCTTTTGGCTTAGACTTTGATTTAATGCAATAGTTTGTGCACATTCTTAACTAGCCAAGCCTCAACCCACTGAGATGCATGCGTCCACTCGAATTGTCCCCTTTTTCTTTGACCAAGTCTTGGCTGGAACCTTTTCATCCTCATGGCAAAGGACAAAGGTTAAAGCCCACTGTGTCTGTTGTAAGGACAGCACCATCTCATGGGGACGCCCTACAGTTGTGGCTGGAAATTGGCTGGTGTTTAACAGGAACTTGGCAGCCTTTTGGCTGGAAGAGGAAAATTGAAGCTACTGCATCTAAAATTCTCTGTTTGATACCAAAAAAGCTCAACCAGAGAGGATAAACTGGATACAAGTTTGATCTCAGAAAACTCAAGTCCTGAACTAATATCTCTACAGTTTAAAACAAAAACTTGTCACATTACTATTGACATTAAAATAGATATTTCAAAGAGGTTATATCATATAATCTAATGCTTGGCACAATTAAAGTGGAATGTTAAGCACAACATGTGCCATTTTAGCATTAGGGGATTTTCAGCAGTGGTTCTCAACTGCTCCAGTTCTGGACCCAACATCAACCCTGAATGACGAGCTGTGACCCATCCCCAAATCGAGGAAAACTTCCAACTCCTCAAATGTTTTCAATAAAAGATTCTGCATTTTCAACCTGAGAAAGTAAGTGAGAAAGATATCACTGTTTGCCAACACAAAAAATCACGAGGTTTTCACAAAACACTGTGAAAGGAGCTTTCATTGCTAAAAATATGAAATAAAAAAGTTCAGACACTCAAAAGGTGTTTCAAAAGATCTTCAAAACATGTAGCTTAAGCTGAGTACCTATTTATTGAATATAAAACAAACCTTTCTATGAAACTTGTGTCAATTAGCATAACAGAGTATTATTGCCACCTTTTAGGATTGTGAAGAGATGGCACTCCAATACCTGAAAAGTCCCCTTGAAAATAAAAGCTCAGGGTTTTTTCCTTTTTTACTTAGGGAAAGGCTCATGACCTACTGAAAAAGTTTCCACAACTCACCAGTTGAGTCACTGGTCTACACTGAATTAACCCATGAGTTTTGGGTCCTCCAGCACCTCTTGTTATGAAATGAGGGGCATTGTTTGATAAATGAAGGTTGTGCAGGGTAAAAATGGCCATACAAAGCAATTCCCCATGGTATTTTATCCCTAAGTTACAAAAGAGGCAAAACGAGTTTAATTAGATTAATTCTCCCCAGTTTTCCAAACCAACCTTTTTGGATCTATAAGTCTTACTCGCCTGTTTTCAGTTTTGTTCATCCTTATTTTAACACAACTTCTTCAAACCTTTTAAAAGTAAAATCTCTCTTGAGTCCTGCTGAAATGCCTCCATGTCTGCGATAAAAGAAACACCTACAGGCCTTCCTTGTCACCACTGGCGACAGTCATCAGTTACACCGTGTTGATTCCTCTTCGCTCCCACCCGCCTCTCATCAGATGGGATGACAGGTCCAATGCGGTCCTGCTTAGCGGACCATTTCGCACTCGCTGCTCTTCTGTTATCTGCTTCATTCTGGCGACTTTGCTCCATTCTACTGCCTTTCACCTTTCATTCATTTTCTTTAACCACATTCGCACCACCTTCTTTTCTTTTGCCAACACAATCTAGGAAGCAATTTACTTGTCAAGCAGAGGGCAGTGTGTGGCTCCATGTACTCTGAATTAATGGTGAGGGTGTGTGATGGAGAGAGAGTGTGTGCAAGGGTTAGAGATCTTTACCATGTTTAAAATGCTCTCAATCACATCCCTTTGACTGGCAGCAGTTAGAGCTATATAAAGACTGAATTCAGCACTCAATGACACTTCTGCTCAAAAGTCTGGCGGCATCAGAGCACTCTAACCACGAGGCTCTTCTTATCTTTTTCTGCTTACATCTCATATTCTACTCCTGTTATGGAAACAAGGTGATACCCACAAGAATTTAAAGTGCAGAGTGACGTATCGGAAAGTCTGTTGAAGTCTGGAAAAAAAGGCTACTCCATCTTATGTAAGACATTTGATGCCTCGAGCAAGGTGTTCAGCTTCAGTGTCGGTTCACCCCAACCAGAGAGCAATGTCACCGAGTCATGAATTGTGCCTCCTGCAAAAGAGTCACTGGAGTACAAGCAGCAGTCAGGAATGTCTAGATGCAGGAAAGTCTAAATTTGTAAGAATAGTGTGTCTTCCTGTTCCTTCACTGTGTCTCATGGGATGAAAGTGTGAACTCGTGACTTTGATTCTGCTTCTCTGTGAACCTGATAGCTCCTATAATTCCTATCTTTTAAGCAACTCTCAGATGTAAACTGTTTACTCTGTTCAAAAATACTCTGATAGCCCACTCAGGCAGATAAGTGAAGCCATTTTATGTTTTGGCCTTGTGTTCACATGCAGACAGCATTTTAGGGCAAAGAAAATGTTTCAGAAAATTCTGCACGAATTGGACGAGGATTTTCAAAAACTCCACTAAGGCCCCATCCACACGAAGACAAAACGCTTAACAGTTTCCAAAACGATCGTCATAAAGACGAAGGCGTCTCAGAAAATGTGTGCGTCTATATGAATGCATTCGATACGCATGAAAACGCTGTAAAACACATGCCAGACCTCTAGGGGAGCTGTAACAATATGACGGAAACAAGCGGAAACAGACGATAAAACAGTGGGCATGTGCACTTGCGGCAAAAGTTGTAAACAGACATTGTGATAAAGTGATCATAAAGTGCCGTAATGTGTCCTCGATAATTGTTTGTTCAACTCGGTGGTGATTGAGAAGAAGGAGATTTTGCTGCAACAGGGATAGTAGGGTCACTAGCTTCATCAGCACATATGCTTCACGTACACCGCCATTGTCGTTGCCGCGTGTTGTGCATACATGTCAATGAAGATATGAAACTATGACGTAAGCGTATCTGAAAACTTGCGGAGAGCCAGTAATCACGGAGCTGCGTATACGGCATTTCAAAATCTTTCCACTCTGGAACCTTGTTTCAAAAATGATCGTTTACAGACCCTCAAAACGCCATCTTCGTATGGATGATACGCAGATTCGACAAAAAACGTATGTTGTTGTCTTTGTGTTGATGGGGCCTTAGAATTTCTCTGTGTGGCGGGAAAACTGAAATGTCAGTCTGCACAATTTCTCCTCTTTATGATCTCACTTTGCAACATCATCACTTTCAAGGCAGGAGGTTTGTGCCTGATCGTGACAAAATATCAACAAAAATCCAACAGTTTGATATTCTGACATGGATTTGTCAGGCTGACTGTCAAATAAATCACAGCATTACAATGTTTCCTGTTGAAAACATCGTGGGAGAAGTGTTCCAGCAGCATGGGCTGTCTGACACCCACCACAAAAATAGCTGTTTTAGTCAGCATATTAAGAATAAAGAAAATGACAAAACTCATTGCTGACATCTTTTTGTAGTCTGTTTTATCTCCAGTTAAAACTCTTCACTGACATTTTAATCTTACAGTGATTCAAGATTTACTTTCAGGCATCTAAAGCCTTCAGTTGACAGGACACTTGATGAAATTGGAAAAGAAAATAGAGTGGTGAATGAGATTCTGATCAGACTTCTCTAGGGAACATAGTGGGAGGGGGCAACATGCCATCTTATCTTTGCTTGCCATTAAAGTCTTCAACCTAGGTCATAGCTGAGGCTGCATGCATCATAAGTCTTGAGTCTTCTCCCAGTTGCTCCCACTGTGGCGTGTAAATGAGCATGAAATGGCATTGAAGTTTTACTTGATACAGATGGACAACTGAATTAGAAACTCCAATCATTGAGGAGTGAGCGTGACAGTAAATGGGTGTGAATTTGTAGATGTGACCCTATAAAAGTGTTATATAAGCTCAAGCCCTTTTATAATAATAACTTGAACAGATTTGTAGGTAGGGGGTCAAAAATCAAGGCTTTGTTGGCGCAGTATTTCAGGACTTCAAGCAAGATTTTTGTTGTTCTGTTTGACTTTCATTGTGACCATTCATTGTGACCATGCACTACCACCAAAGCTGCTCCCAGCCTCTCCACTTGACCCACCTCATACCCTTACAGAGGAGATATTAAATATCCCGCTGAGGCATGAAACTGCCAGGCAGTATTCCCGCTTTTATCTCATGTTATCAGGATTTGTAATTAAGATCAGGACTATGCTGTAGCAAACCTGCTGTAGATTTATTAATGTTGATGGTCTTTTTATGGATATTGAATTAAAAGAGTCCAAACCACAGAGGCTTTCTAAACTGATTAACCCATTTTGCTAATATAGTTCTCCCTCTTCACACCTTATTAACTGAACACTCTCTCCCCTTACTTTTCTGGTTTTAAGCTCGGCTCACAAATGTATTCCCTCATCCAAACATTCCAGGTTTTATTTTTAGCTCAAGTGGAAGCATGGATGAGCTCTTCCTCCTCCATAACATGAGTCACATATATATCCGGTGGTTGCAGGAGGCCCTGAGCTGAACTCTGGATTTTACCTCTTCCCTTTTTACTTCTAAGTATTCAGCTCGCACAGCACCTCGAGGGTGATTAAATATGTGGTTAATACAGCGCCATGAGAGTATTGAATTACACAAGAGCCACGCTGACCTTTTTAAATTACAGAGCCAATTGTGCGAGACGGCAGAGAAAGTTTATAACAGGTGCTGCCAAGATGGAGCCCCGAGGAGAATGGATCAGCCGCCGCCCGCCATCCTGCTGACGCGCACCTTATTAGTGCTCTGCTCCATAGGCGCCCTGTTTGACACCCGCACTTCCTTCATATTCTCTCATCGGGTGTCATTTAAAGGGGGTTTCTTTGTCTTTTTAGAGTTCTGCTACAGGGTAATGCTACACCTTCATTACATATCTGTTTTGGCATTTGTTCTCAAGTTGACATGGTACTTGGTCTGTGTCTCCAAGATATTAATTTACTGCTGGTTAGTGAGTGCCTTGACCATGCTGCAGTTTAGTAGTGAAGGAAATAAACATGCATGGGGGACAATAAGTATGTCATTTCTTTTTTTTTTCGCTTTTTAACAGAATTACTTAAAAGCTATGAATGGTTTGGATGACATTTTTAAGGTTTTTTGTCATATTGCAAGAGAGAAGTCATTCAATTCAGCCATTTTTCAACATTGTAAGAGAGGGTAGATCCACATTTTTGACAATAGCTCTGAGATGCCTTGGTGGAGGTTTACGCTTAAAGAATTTCTTAGTTCAACCCTTTGCAGCTCCAAGGCATTTCCTACTATCATTCAGTCTTCACACTGACCACTGCAGGCCAGGCACAGCCAACAAGAGCTGCAGTTTTTAAGATGCTCTGTTCCAGTCTTCTAGCCATCACACTTGCTCAAATACTTACACTTAGCCATTTCCCTGCTGTACATCCAAACTAAGCATTAAGATTCACCACCCAGCATCCAAACGCTCACTTCTTGTGTTTATGAAATGTGCAAACAAGCTCTTTGTCTCAGTGTACAACAGCTTTTAGATATCCTCACACACAGGAGCAATAGTCCACACACACGCCCACCCACAAACTAATTTGACATTTCATTTCACCGTTGATGAGACACGTATCACTCCCGACACCCGCAGCACCCTCACTCCATAAATCTTGATCACTGGCCTTTTTACTCCCATGCATCCTAGTCAGCATATTGGCTCCGCTGATATCTGAAGGTCGTTTCTGATGCCTGATCTAATTTGAAGCTAAAGCCAGAAAAATGAAGCAGTCTGCTTTGGCATCTGAGTCCGCGGAGTCGCAGCCATTTTTCTGCAGCGACTGTTCTCATCTTCAATCCACATCCGGAGAATTTCCAAACCTGCCTGGCAGCCATACAACAATCTCGGCTTGGCAAAGGGCACACAAAAGCTTTTTACCAATGAGAAAGCCCAAATAAAATATTCAGACATTAGAAACAAAGTATGTTTCTCCCCTTGCCAACTTCGAAGAGTGATTCCTGATTGCTTTTTGCAGCACTCTGCAAAATACCCTGTAATTGTCTGCAGCTGAAACGTCCCCATTTCACCACTGTGTTTTTATTCCTGTCTCTCAAGGGAGCATTACTGAAGAAGTGGTGGGATTGAAGTTTTGGCTTTTCATGTAATAAAAGTCTTGTGATGGACTGTTATTCTGCAGAACAATACAACTTAGTGACACCCTTCATTCCATTAAATCGTATTAAAAAGCTCTGTCAAAGAGGCTCAAACACTTTGAGTTGGCTTTTTTTTAACGCTGTCTGGACTGATTTCTCAAAGCAAACCAATCTGAGTCTGTCAGGGGAAACTGCAAATGCTTTTCCAAGTTGTCACTTCATGCATTTTGTTCCTTTTCATTTTCTTACCCTACACAGTATCAGATTCTATTGTGCATTCAAGACTGGTGTTTGTTGTGTTGTGGTTTAATCTGTTTCAACACCCCTTAAGTATGATGTATGGCCGATTTTGTGCTCAGGGAGCGAAATGCTAGCACTTGTGTTTAATGGAATCAAAACAAGGCGAGTCGGTGCAATCGCAGACTCATTACTGAGGCGTGTACAGACCAGGCTTGAATAAATGTCAGGAAATCTCAGGCGTTCTTTTAGGCTGGATGTTTGGTGAAATTGTTGACTGTTGCACACACAAATGACTGTGATCAAAATGATATACATCCTGCATAGCTATGGTTAAGTTGTTTTCAGATTGCTTTCTGTACAATGGAACTGATTTGCCTTAGAAATAGAATGTTGGACCAATTGATAGTTGACACAGGATACACATTTCAATATGATAAGGAAAATTTTGAGCCTGATTCTCTGCAGAAAAAAAATGTTGCAAATTCTTGATATTTGTCAGTTAATAAGATTATCTTAACAGATTTTCCAATGACAGAAGATGCTGTTTGTAAGAGTAACTTGATGCCTTTTTTTTCTTTTTAACTTTTAAGTATAAAACTATTGCCAGCTCTTTTTGGCTATTACTAAAGATACTTGCAAATGCTAAAAGCTGCATTATGCATCAGATACAGTTTGGGAGATTTCCAATTCTGAAGACAGTTGGCTGCAACAATAGTTCCATGATAAAGTTACCATCAAAATATGATTCTTTGACCTGTGAAACCCAAAAGTAGCACTCATAACTGGTTGTTTCAACATCAAAATCTAGTCTTTTTTCAGTTTGGCCATTACCAACACCTCTAGAAATTTCAGCAAAACCCGTCCAGTAGTTTTGCTTAATCTTGCTAACAAACAGACAAACAAACAACCATGCACCGGAAAACATAACCTTTGGTGGATGTTTTTTTTTTTTTTATTGAGTACTTTTTGAGATCGACTGTTACAAAGTGCTCTGATAATGAACGCCGGAAAATAATAAAATGAAAATTACCAGTCAGGTTTAAAAAAAAAAAAAAAAAGAGAGAATAAAATGTAAGCACAGTAAAATGACAAGAATGAAGAATAAAGCAGACAAAAGGAATGAGGGTGATTTTGGGCATTTCTCCAAAGACAGTGAGAAAAATTTCATGAAAAGCAACAAGATCATAAATACTGAAATCAATCAATAAATATAAATATAAAAGAAGATAACATATGAAAAGAAGACAGAAGACAAAGTCACATCTGGAGATACATGAGGGTAAAAAGACTTAAAACACGTGAATAAGGGATGGAAAACAAGTGAGTGGATGAGTGAAATAATAAGAGAAAGATGGCTAATGAAGGAAAGACATAGGAAATGAGTGAAAAGAGTAAAAGCATAAAGTAGTAAAAGCAAAAGAGTAAAAGTAAAAGCATACCGTAAAATACCAAATAGTAGCCGGGGCTTTAAATTGCTTCAATCACTGAGCAGACCAGGCGTTTATTTGGGACAGGCGTTTAATTCCTTTTGCACAAAAATTTTACTTAGCAAAAAGTGAAAAAATATGGTAAATATAATCAAATTATTTATTTACACTAGTGTGAATAACACCTGTACATTTTCAAGGCAAGATTACAGTACCGTTGTTACACTCTTGTCTTCTTCTTTCAACTCAGCACTCTCTCAACACTCTTAATACTGATCAGGAATGACTGCTATTTAAGCTAAGGTTGTACTTTTTATTTTTTTTTTGCTGCACCAGGGACATGGAGATTAGCAGCAACGTACCGCTAACTGACGTGACTGGCCTCCTGACGTTAGTTAAGGACAAAAAATAAACAGCGGCAGTGGCAACATCTTCTTTTTTGAATTTTCAAAGCCCTAGTATGTAAGATTCTGTCTTTCTGCGCTCTAGTGCCCTCTGTGGACGTTGAGTGTAACTGCACTGTCATGAAACAGAGCGCCTCACACCAACATACATTTGTTGACATACAGAGGGAGGAGAATGTGAATAAATTACACCAGGCGTTTATTTGGAACAGGCGTCTATTTGTCAAAATGTACTGCTACACCCGGCGTTTATTTGAGACTGGGCGTTTATTTGGTATTTAACGGTATATATAGATAGATATATAGATATAGATCAAGATAAGGAGATAGATATAGATATAGTTATGTGAAAGAAATTTTGAGGTGGGTCTGAGTGATTAAATCTACCAAACAAAATGTAAAAAGCAGCCACGCTTTTCCTTTAATCCATCACAGTTTTTGTTTCACTGCCTCTGTGTAATGCAAACATATTCTCTCTCTGTTTCTATTCAACCTGTGTCAGAGGGCCAACTTGAATTCATCTAGAAACAGGAAAAATCTGTCTGCCATCTTTGTTTTTGCCAAAAAAAAAGATAAGCATAGAGTTAAAATTGTCTGGCAATATTGGTGTGTCCTGAGGCACGGAGCCCACATCTTATCATCATCTCTCTCTCTCTTTCTCTCTCTCTCTCTCTCTCTCTCTCTCTCTCTTTCTCTCTCTCTCTCCATCCGGACACCTTTTAATTACAGAGCCGGGCACATGCCAGTGTTTCCTCATCACTCTCGCTCTGCCCTCAGGCCATCATTTAATGATGAAAAATACGCTCCAGGAGTGGTGGGACATTTGTTTTATTGTTATTCTCTTCCTCTTTATTGTCTGGTCTCCTCTCTCTGTGTGTTTGTCAGGCTGTTGTCTTTGTACACAGCCAGCTTTGTTACTTTTTCTCTCATATTTTGCTCCTGGGCTTGGATTTTGATGTGAGGGGCCCTTCAGTGAGTATTTTTTTGTGAGTTTTTTTTATTCGGCACATTCAGCTGCAGCTTCACATCCTGACTTCATCATGACCCTGGACTCAGAGCTATGAAAGCTGCAGCTATAACTAAGTTGTTGTGAAGGGGAAGGGGAGATTTGGGGGGGATGGTCTTTCCTCTAAAAGGAAGAAACTCTGAGAAAACAAGACACCAAGGTGGACTTTAATGAGTCTGAACAAAACTTTGGTAATAGCAGATGTGTTAAGCCCACAAGTGTGTGTAAGTCATTTCTAGCAGTTTTAGCAAGATCAACAGAAATGGCTGTTTCTTCAATGTCATCATAAAATGTGCTGACTAATTTCAAAGTCATTACCACCCACACATGTTGCAAATCCTCTCAGGAGTTCTAACTTTGATGAGAAAACCTGGTTTGAAGCTTTTCCTTATCATATTCTGGGCACATTTTACTCAGTAATAGGAGTTGTTTTAATTTTATATTATATAATAATGGCTTTTAGTTAGATTTAACAAACAAAATGGTTCCGTTTTGCAACACATGAGATCAAATAAAGAATAAAGCCACCACTTTAAATGTTATGTAAAACGACGATTGATGCAGCAATGAGCCCGTCAATGTGTGAAAGAGCTAAAATTAGCATTTTTGGTCTCATTGTCCCAGATTAGCTTTGAATATATTTCAACTTAGATGCCAGAAAATGGGTCTGCTCTAACGTTTTAACAAAACTTATTCTCGCTGTCATGCATAAACTTTCTATCTCCATTGTTCATAATAGTATTTACTTTTAAAATAGAGTGTTAATGGTCATCTTCCATGTTGATGACTCAGTTTTACAAACCTCAAATCAAAGTGCAAAACAATGATCAAAAATCAGGACACTATGATTATTATTTAGAAGACTGTTTTTGTTCATTTCCTGTTAAGTATCAATTTTTGAGATTGGAAGTTTGAGCCCAAAATCAACGTAATGTAGGATTAATGTGGTTGGTATTTGATTTTACATGTTTAGGGACATAAACCGATATGATTTGGGACAGGTCAGGGACTTAGTTTCATTTGCTTAACCTGTTTTCAGTAAGGTGAGACACAACAGTAATGTGCAAACCCAAGCAGAGTGTGAGAAAATGCAAGACTCATTGAGGGACAAAGGTGAAGATGTTTGACCTTGTGAGGCATCTCCATGCCACTGGATAAGGTTGCACCTTCTCAACACCCCCATAAAATATCTGAGGGAATATTCTGACTGAATGGAATGATTGCTGTTTTTGGTCCTAAGGAAAGTGAGCTGACTTTGGTTTGGATGAGACAGCATGGATGTGGTGACTCACAGATGGTGTAGCTTTCTACACATGCATGTAAGCTCTGGCTCTGATGTTAAAGGTAGTGGTATTAGGTTACCCATAGACCACTAAATTAGTTAATATTCCTTGACTGGCAATACAACATTGCAACTGTAGAGCACATGATTCTAAAAGGTCTGATATTTTGCTCCTTTTCAACAAGTTTAATCTGGTCCCATTGTCCCCAGGCCATTTCAGTTTCTTGCCCAAAGACATTCAGATATTAGATTGCAGCATGCTTAAAAGCCTGATTCAACTCTGCTAAGAACAGGCTGTTTAAACGTGAATTATCAAAAGCTGTGCAAGGCTCTTTTTTTAGAACTATGTGGCTTCTGATTTCCAGCAATGTGCTCTTACTTTGGCTTACTTTGGCTAAAGAGACATGCCTAGAAATGTTCAGTTCTGCACAGACTGAACAAAACACCTGTCTCCCAATAAAGGAGGGTGGCACATCCCTCAAGACATCATCTGGAGGAAAGTAGCTAGAATTGGCTGGTTACTGTCCGGAAGTTTGCAGACTGCTGGCTGGGGGGTAGATGCAGCCTGATCTGTATGCGTAAGTATATTTGTGAACATGTGGATTACTGTATGTATCCTTAAATGTATGTAAATTCAACCTGCTCTATTATGAAGTTTTTGAGATACTGAGACAGTTGTCATAAGTTGGTGCTACACAAAAAGACTGATTTATTTATTTACTTTTATGTGTTGGGGCACACAGGTCATTGACTCAGAATATATCAACTTTAACAAAAGTTACAAGCATCTAACTTGAGGATGGACCATATTTTGAGATCAATGTTCAAGTTACAGTATTTGTTGCTTGTTAACTTGATTTGCCCAAATGGCCCTCAGGGGTTTCTCCAAACTTTGCCCAGATGTCCACTCTGATTCAAGGATGAAGTGATCACAGATCAATGAACTTAGAATTTATCCCTTGTGTTTGAATGTGATATAGCTATATATTTATAAATGCTGATCTTGACCTGCACAGACTCTGAAATGAGTTATTACTGTATAAAGCTCAAAGGTGAATATACTTAAAATCTTGTGTGTGTAATAGTACAAGTAACAAAGAGGCATTTTTGTCAATTAGCACAAACCTTGACTTAAGGACGAACTGACTGGATGTTGTTCACTAAAAATCGCTACAACCTCACACAACCAGAAAGCATCCAGCCATCCTCCCTCACCCACCACTCCACTTTCACTGTCCAGCAAATGTACACCTTGCAGAGGCATAAAAAGCCAGATGGCAGTTCCAGCTCCCCCCTGCAGTGTCTTTATACCCCTTGTGTGTGTGTTTGCTTGTGTGTGTACACTTGTATACACGTGTGAAACTGTGTTGTGCATGCCGCAGAGTTTATTGATTTCCACAGGGACATGACACAGGCACCTCTGCATCTTTTCACCCCTCTCCTCAATTTTGTAAACCCCACCCCCCAATATGCACACACACAACACCTAACCCAGCAGCCACTGCTGCGAGCAACATCCCTCTCACGGGGCTTGGTGCTGTGGGGCTCTGGGAGAGTGTCATCTCACAAATGAATTTCTGCTCACATCCCTCTCTCCATTAAAAGAAGCTGTTTGTGCTCATGCAGCAGCGTGCAGGCGCTCCTCCCTGCAGGTGTTTGTGCTCACACACATTAGAGCTTGTTATTTATACCTGCGCTCGCTTTGCCTACCTGTATCTCATGATCAGTGCAGAAACCCTGATCCGTCTAAGTGTTTACTCTGCTGATATGCTTTTGTTTATGCATGTTAGGGGGTAATAAGGTCTGAAATTCACCCTCTAGATGGCTGATTTTGTTAAGATTTTGCTAAATCACTGTAGACAAATGCTTGCTTGTGGATTACAGCAGCTAAAAGCTTTGCAGCCCAGGGCGAAACCAAAATAGAAAATGTCCCTACCTTCACACACAAGATAAAGATAATGTTGTTGCATATGCTCAGTATGAAATTAGACTTAGGTCATATGCTGAAGTCAGACTACACAGTATAATGACAGTGAGTTTGTCAAAAAGGTGACCAAAGAGGCCTACATTTGTGCAGTAATAAGCATGACAGACCATATGACTGAAACCAACTGCATGTAACAACTGATGTGATGACATTGGAACAAGGGGATGCTGAAGGATGCAATGAAACACACTGTATTTAGAGTACCTCTGTTTGTATCTAAAAATGCTCTTTTGAATGATATTTTAGTTTGCTTATAAATGTGAACAGTCACTCACTACGCTGCATCTGTTGTTTCTCTCCAACATATCTCTGTTTACAGTCTGCAGTAGCTCCTGTCAACATATCATAAGAGCAGGGCTGTTGTTTTCAGAACTTGCTCAAACTTTCATATGTCTCATAGCTCCTAAGCAGCTCTCAAAGAAGCAACCTTGGTTTGTTAACGTCCGTGGTCGTTGCACGTGCAGAGCTCGCTGTGCTCTCGTTGGTCAATGTCTCTGATATGGGGGAACAGTTGTGAAGTCTGATAGTGCGCTTGGCTGGTAATTGTGGGTTGCAGGTTTGAGCCCAGCTCCAGCTGTCGTGTGGCAAAGCATTACTGGAAGACACTTGACCCCAAGTTACTCCTGCTCCTGTATCAGTGTCATGTAAATGGGCATGACAGGCGTGAAAGTGTTATAGCCAAGGCACACATTCCCGTTTCTCATAGTGATTGTGCACAACTGCACACTATTGACAAGGCTGGTGTGATCGCTATGATATGGGATGAAATGACTGTCTCACCCCGGACACACCCCGTAAATACATTGTCAGTAGCGCTTCTACAGCGCTTTGGGGGCATTCGTCTCGCTCCAGTTAGGTTAATACAACGATATGACGAAGATTCCATGAATTTCCATCCCGCTGACATGACGTCAGCCCAGCTTGAGCTCAGTTCACGTCACGTAAGCCCCGACTGAGCCCCGTCACTTGCGCCGTCTTGAACGGGACACAGTCGGGGCACAAACGCATACGTCCTTGTCAGTCATCCTTATAAAGCTTTCAGGATTGAGCCACAATCAGCTCGACTGAGCTCCGTACATGCCACGCTAATACCGCTCGCATTAGGACTGCATTAGGCTTCCATCCGGCTATACTGAGAATAGCAGTTCTCCACGACAGTTTTGAACAGTTCAAAACTGTCGGGACCCTTCCCCATTCCCCGCCGTTCATCCGTGGCTATACAACGCTGATCCAGACCAAGAAGCTCATGCACCACGACCAAAGCACCTTTTATCAGGATTGTGACAATCGTGCACAATCGCCATGAGAAACGGGAATGTGTGACTGGGGCTTTAGTTGATACTGATGGACAACTGACAATGCAACTCCAACTAGCAATGAGTGAATGTGAGAGTGAATGAGTGTGAATAGGTAAATGTGACCTGTGGTGTAAAGCTGCTAGTAAATGACTAGAAAATTGCAATATACTGTAAACTCAAGTCCATTTACCATTATCACCATCGTGTGTGACATGACAAAAATCAGTCCCGATTGACATCGTGTCGGGGAGACGTGTGGCATCCCAGACTTATCTGTTGTTGTTGGCCATTATGACACACCACACGAGATGCAGCTGGCGGATCCGAAATCCCTACGACTGTCAGGCCAGGCTACAAATTATTAGGGGTGCAACGATACACATAATTCACGGTTCGGTTCGATACGTTTCTGTCACGGTTCAATACGTTTTCGATACAAAATATGAGAAATTTCGATGCCTTTTTTACTTGTGGTTTATTAAAATAACCAACATTTGTTTCAACTCAGAGTACATTTCATTAAATTGAGTTAAATGTAACTCTTGCAGCTAAACCAGGCACATTCTTCGGTGCATACTTAGAATCATAACAAACAAAAACATCCCTATGTAAAAATAGGAATAAGTAAAAAATATAAATGTATCTAATGGAGAACTCACCCATCTTATGTGGTGCATTCTTAGCAGCAGAGTAAATATTACAAAGAACTAGCTATAAGTGTATCAAGTGTCCGTACCATGTCCTGAAACCCGGTGTTATCCACAACAGAAAGTGTCTCATCATGTCAACAGCAATAAAAGTAGCTATCGCCCGGTCGATTTCCTTTGCCCTCTTTGAATCATGTGCTAATGGCTGTCTTAATGACCCAGGTAAAGTCTGTAGCATGTGTGCTGCTTGTTGTTTCTGTCTGGTTCCACTTGTTTTAACACCAGGATGATGTCGGCGTTTGTTGTATTTCCCCCCGACAGAGTTTAGCATCGTGTTGCACTTTCAACATACTGTTGTGTTTTTGTCCACAACACGCTTACCATCAGGGTCATACTTAACACGGAAGCCAAAGTAGTAACAAATGCCAGATCTGAATGATAGTGGAGGCTCTTCAATTTCAACTGAAGGTAAAGCACTCGCCATGTTGCAGTGCCCTAGCGTCTGTAGCTTCTTCTGTCTCAGCAGCTTGGCCGAATGAAAGGGGAGGTGTGCATGCGCTCAGTGGATCTGTGCTCGACAATGTGGCCTGATAGAGTAGTCGAACCCAGATTCACTGAACTTTCAGCACGTAGCGCCTCGTCAAAAGTTAAATCGATCAAATAAATAAATACAAAATAGCGTGTTGTTCAGTTCATAGGGTGTACCGAACCGAGGCCACTGCATCGAATGGTTCAATACAGATACATGTATTATTGCACCCCTACAAATCATGTATAAACTAACACTCTTTTGTGGTAGGCCTTTAGGGACAACACCCAAGGGTATCTACTTAAAGAAACGGACTGCATTCAAGGTGGAGATCGATCAAAAGACACTTGCCATCCAAAAACAGACAGAAATCAGTTAAAATCAAATCTTTTCACTAAAAGAAGAAACTAATCTCAACATTTTTTGTGACTCTTGAAATTTAATTCTCTCTGAAGTGTTGTCAAATGAAAATCTTTCCAACATTGCTACACATTTGCTCTTTTTAATGACAGTTTTTTTTTACAAATAAATGAACCACATGAATATAATATAGTACTACTGTTCTTTTATGCTGTCATATTCATATGTGGGGTTGAGGGTAATCTCAGGGAGAAACACTCCCAGGAGCCGTGGCATTGCGGTTTCACGTGAGATGAGGTGCTCAACAGGCCCCCGTCTGCACAAACTGTTGATTTGGATGCAGTACTCAGCCCCGTAGATTGGGCATACTGGGGGACTAGCAGACAAATTGAGTAACACCCGTGATTGGAAATCTATCTGTCTACGTGCTCGGCAAGATAATGAATGTCTTGGTTTGTCTCCACGGAAATCACACACTGAGATTTCCAGACATATTGGGTGCTTTTTTTTTTCTTTTTTTTTTGCTTAAGGAGGCAGACAATTTTGGCTAATCAGTTCCTTTCTGTGTGAACTCCTTATTTCTGTCCATCTGTGTATGTTAAGCAGGATGGATTTGTTAGCATAATGTAGTGTGAGAAGTTTATAAATTGAAGGGAGGGAACAGTCGGGTGCAAATCCCTTCAGAAAGTCACTTTGCTGTCTTGATGTTTCATTGAATCTGAGCTTTAAAGCCTCCTCAGGACTGCTGGGTATTCTGTGCATGTTGTATAAATGGCCTTTGTAAAGCCTTGAATTGTGAGCTCAATTTCCCATGCACGCTCATCTCTGCCTTTTCCCATATGAGACAAGATATTGGAGATGATCCCCACTATTCTGGCAAGTAGCCGTTTTTAATGGAAGCTATTTCGGCTCTTTCATTTGTCAATCAGTCTGAAGAGTCAGTCTCCAACGGCAGCTCAATGTGAGCCTGTAATTGTCAGCGTCCCCTTCTGCCCGTCGCACAGCCCGATGTTTTGCATGTGAAAGGATCCTGAAAGAAGACGTGAGTGCTGAATTAATACCCAAACTGCCTTTTGTCTGCATCACTTTGGCTTCTGCTGCCACAAGACACCAAGGCTCAGACATGCAGACAATCAATGAGGAAGAGGAGAAGAGGAAGACAGGGGGGGTCTAGTGACTTTTTTTAGCTTCTTTCTTTGTGAAAACTTCAAAACCTGGCTCAGAGGGTTGGATTTTTCATTCAGGGTTGATGTACAGTACAGACTTGTAAAAGTATTGAGCTATTTTGTATTATAAATCTGCACTTACAAGCTGTGCTTTTTCAAGATTGCTTCTCCTAAAATTAATACTCCGATGGTACTAAAGCTGGAGGGTAATTTTTAAGAAAGGACTGCTCACACACTGTAGTCAAAAGAAAAGCAGATTTTTAAATCAATGTACTTTCGTATGTCACAAATACCTTGGGGCAGAGAATAGATTTAAAGACAAAGTGCTTAAAATTCAGCTTTCAGGGAGCTTTTAAGTAAACAAAACAGCCACGGATCAGTGAAGATGTAGTAACCCAGTCATCCCCTCCTGCCTTCACCAATTACTGCTCCTCAAATTCAGGACTCCATTCAGTAGGAACGTCACTCCATGAGGGGTGTATACTTAACACAAAACCAGTGTTTTCAGTTTTGTGGGAAAACTCTACATAATGGCAGAGAGGAACTTCCAGAAGCTTTTTCGTGAAATTCATCCATGAAACAGAAATGCCTTTTTGCTGTGTTGAGGATACACTTTATTGGAGTGATGTTTTTGCTCACCAGAGTCCTCAACTTCAAAAGAGAAGTAGCACTGATGGTGGATCAATAACACAGCTAATCTCTACATAACTTGAGGTTGTCTATTCATTGAGGGTGGCAGTTGGAAGTTTGGGTGACAGAATGGACAGCGGGCAGGGATTAATGATGGTCCATCACAAGACATACTGAAGCAGAAACAGGTTCTGTTTTTTTCCCTACGTGTTGTCATGGCGTGGTGAACAAACGGCAATTACACACAAGTTTTTCTGTCTTAAAAAACTTGAGAAATATTTTAGAAAAATGTTAGCTTTTTAGCACAACATACTTAAAATACAACCGGTTAAAGAAGTACAAAAAATCACAAAACGTCTAATTTTATAGACTACATGTGTGAGTGACCCTATTTTGGCCACCATCTTGGTTTTGACTACTTGGGAAGTGAGCAAATAGTAGCACAATGTCTCAAGAATGTATCAGAGCGGTTTGGTGATTTTCTTCCTAGATGGCAGTCGGTGAGGTGACTGAAGGGGCTTCCAGCAGTCCTCTAACTTTGAAAAGAAAGAACTCAGACTGCCAGTGAGGTACGCTGCTGTTGGCAGGTACGGTTATTTCGCTTAAATGTGCCAGCCATAAAATTGTGTTGGGTCCAAAAATTGGGCAAAAAATTATATTTTCTTCCAGGAAGTCTCTTTGTTTGGCACCATTTTAGGATGCACCAGATGGCTTTGTATTCTTCTGACTGTGCACATTGTTTTTGCAGAAGTTTGTCCTCTCTCATTCAGCGTGTTGAATCTTGTTTTGAAGACTTTTCCCTTCTGCATGCTCCTGTTCATGAAGGTAACTCTGAGCATCCACAGCACAGGGATTGTTACTGACATTTTGGTTAGTGTTGTTGGTATTTGCTTCTTCTGACATTGCTGGGTAACAAAGTCAAGTGATGCAAGGCAAAATAGTCTAACAATACTATGTATACAGCTGATCTAGAGCGACACACCCCAGTCAGAAGTACAAATAAATTGATTATTACAGGAGCTAAATAACTGTTCACATTGGGGGCATCCATCTTTGATTGTCAACTCAGGGGTGGCAAGGTTTCACCGAGTTCCCAGTAGGATATTCCGACTTCGGGGGACGTTCCAGTTGCAGTTTCCTACTTGGAACCCGAAAAATTCCTACTTCTCACTACAACTGGGACGCACCAAAAGACGTAACCCAAGCCAAGGTGTGTGTTTGTTGTGATGCTAATTAATGCAGTTCGGACCTTCCTCAGAACTCTGTATTGCTTTATAACTTCTTTTTTCAACAACTAACAGGATGCAAAGCGACAAGGTAATGTATCTCTTTCTAGTTGCGTAGTGGTAGTTTTTGATGTGTGACAACAAGCAATTTTTGGAAAACTAGGTATTGTAGTTTTGTAGCCGGCTATATATCACTACTTACAGCCCGGTGCTCTAAGACGTGTCCGAATAATATAAATTTGCTCTAGTTTTAATTGTCTTGTTCCTGAAGTTGAGTATCCAGGCCAGTCCAGCCCTGTCTTACCCGACCACGAAGCTAAGAAATAGCATTTAAGATAACCTATTTTGATGCTATAAAACTCATCTTAAAGTGTGTATTTCCATCAGGCATATATCTAAAAGTGAGACTTTTTTGTAATTACTTAGAAACTCCTCATAGCACCTTTAAGGAAAATGAGGCACTCTGAAATTTTCGCTCAAATGCACATTGAACAAACATAGTTTTTTGGCTTATTTTAATGTAAAACTGCGTAACCATAGGCCTATATCTGAAATACCTTCATCATCCAACATTAGTGTGTATTTTACCAGTAGTCTGATCTCATCTTCCTCAAAGGTACATCATTTCTGAGAGCCCTATCAGCCATTTCATTGACAATATCAAGTATCTGAATCTGATACTAGCCAACTTCAAAAATACTGAATACTGAAGTTTGGCAGTCACTGCTCCAAAAAGCCACTTGACTTTCTTACTGTCTTAAATACAATGAAATGTGAAAACATTTCAGAGGGCAGGACAGTTTTTGGAGAGTGTGAATGTGAGACTTCAGTGTCAGACACTGAGCAGAAGGTCCGTCTGTGTGCCGTGGCCTGTGCTGTAGAGACTCCCCGACACTGTTGTGTGAGTCAAAGTGTGTATCTGAGTTACCTGAAATATTGATGTGCTTTGTGCTTCTAAAGCGGGAGGTCAGGTGCCCTGAGAGAGCGAGGATGAAATCTGAAAGATGTCCTGAAGTTAGAAGTAAGATGTAGTAACTCCATGTAAAAGCAAAACACTTTTTGCATATTGTTATGAATGAGGCTCTAATAACTGGTGATTCTGCAGCTTCTACTCTAAAAGTTTCCTCCATGTCAACATCAGCATTCCATCCACAGCTCTCCATGTGGTCCTAGTTTTCTATTTAGAGCTATGATAACATTGCTATGATTCTACAGACCAGAAGATAGTCGTCTGTCAGGCAGCACTGGCATCTATTGTGTTTTTAGGAAATGAAACGCTGCTATTTTATGAGTTTTCTCTTATCTCCTCTTAATGTTGTTGTCCCACCTGCACCCTCCTAATCTCCACAGGCATTCATAGCTCAGTTCCAACAAACCTGCCGCCTCCTGAGCACAAATGGATTTGGATAAGAAATGTTAGGGGACGTTCTGAGATAGGACTTGTGTCTAGACTTTGGGAATTTTCCTGTTTATATATTAGAGTATGTAAGAAGAGATTAGAAAAGAAAATAGGCTTGTCTCAGCTGCAGAGTGAATTATGGCCCATACCTACAGAAAGTTTTTGGCACTGGTCGCCCTTTTAAGACTACTGTCACCTCCAAAACTTGCGTATAGACATTTGAATATTGAGCTTCCCTTCTGGAATGACATGATGTATATATAATAAGTGCACTTGGCCATCGGTGCTACACTTGCCTCCACCATAACAGCCCAAACTACTCTGTACAATAACTAGGGTTGGAAAATTCTGGGAATCTTCAAAAGTGAAAACTTTTCATGGGAATTAACAGAAATGAATGGGAATAAATATCAATATCATCTGGAATAAAAAAAAAAATGTTTGCCCTTAACAAGGATTGAAAATTTAGTTGGCACATTTAGGCTTGGACCCCCACATGCAATGTTTGTTCCTCCATCACATCCACAAATGATCCCTAGAACCCTGGACTGTTAAAACATGATAAAGAAATGTAATGCTCTTTTTTGTGCTATTTTTCATGTATGTCCGCCAGTGACAAACAAACTATTTATATCAATGTTTGGATATGATGCTGTTTGTTTGAATTATCCCTAATGTCCTTTTAATTACCAAATCTTCCCACAAATTTGAATTATTCCCATAATAAACTTTAAACCAATGTGATGTGAGACAAAATTTTCAACATTTTTCTTAATGCCCTCACAATAGAGAGGTAGCTTTGACAAGCGAAGCATGTGAAAAGTTAGCTTAGCATTTGCATTGCTTTTTCAGCTTTTGCTGTCACTGGGTGATTCCAAGTGATTTGAGCCAACTCAGTGTGCCCTGTCCATCTCATAGGTCCCTTTCAAAGTCCCAAAAAGTCCATGACAAATGCAGAACGGAGATCCACATTGATCCCACTTACATCCAGTCCCCATTTTATCTTTGTTGTCTGAAATACTGTATGTGCCAAAGAGTCTGGCTAAGAAGTTTTACATATGATGTCATCACGGATTTACCTCCTCCTCAGATGGCAGACACACCAAGTATTTGTTCAGTCCACAGCCCCACTTGGCTCTGCAGCCACAGTAAACATTAGAGCACAGCTGTAGATGGCCGAGGCTTTTAGAGAGGGAAAGGGTTAGACACAGTTAATGAAGACTCACACTAAAACAGCCTGTTATGAGCAAGGCTGAATCTGAGGAGTCTACAGGCATGCCAAAATGATATGTCTGTAGGGAAAAACTTAAATTATGTTTGAGGGATATGTAAGACTAAACTTTCTGAGACGGAGTAAAATATGGCTCCATCAATTTTACTTCTTGTCATGTCTCTTATCCTAAATTTGTTTTGTCTTTAAAGGATAAGTTTGATTTCTACAGCTTTCACATTGGTTATAGAATGAATTCGAACAACATACTCACCCAGTAGGCTTTCCTGATCCAAACAGTGCTTTGGGAGATATTTAGATCCAAAATCGAGCGGTGGACATCCATATAATGGTAGCACACAGAGCATGTATAGCACCGCTCCTAAAACTCCATTAATCGTCCAAAAACTCATTAGTTTCACCAATATTTCATCATGGTACGCTCGGGCTACTCCTCCAAGACAGTCCAAGGTCACTCCAGACATGTTTTCGTGACTGTGCTGACCTCTGAACTGAAGACTTTGTTTACGGCTGCCGCACATACGCATTGTTTCAGGGGCGACCGCCGGCTACTCAACAACTTTCTTCTTCCAGTTTTGTGCAAAATGGACGAATATATATCAGATGAAGATGTTGTGGACGACAACTTTGAATATGATGGGTGTCCTTACAGTTTCGAGCCAGAATTTACAGATGAGAAGCTCATCAAAAGGAGGATGCGGAGGCAAAGAGAAGAACAGCTCTCCAGAGAGCAGTCTTCAGTTCAGAGGTCAGAACAGTCACAAAAACATGTCTGGAGCGAGCCCGGACTGTCTTGGAGGAGTAGCCCGAGCGGACCATGATGAAATATTGGTGAAACTAATGAGTTTTTGGACGATTAATGCAGTTTTAGGAGCAGCGCTATACATGCCCCGTGTGCTACCATTATACGGATGTCCGCTGCTCGATTTTGGATCTAAATATCTCCCGAAGCACTGTTTGCATCAGGAAAGCCTTCTGGGTGAGTATATTGTTTTACTTCATTCTATAAACAATGTGAAAGCTGTAGAAATCAAACTTATCCTTTAATGCAGCATTGGGACCACTTCATGTGCAAGCATGACAATATATCATGAGATGAAATGCATCTGTTGTTATTAGCTTTATTACTTAAAACTGAGATGTATTATTTATACATGTTGTTCTCCGAGGCCCCTGCCACCCTTTGAAATACTCCCACCCTCCCCTTCATACTGCCCCCCCACTTTTAGCAGCAGCAAATCTCTTCATTGATGACCTGTGATAGATTTCTCCGTACAAAGTCTGCTCACTGATGATCATTTCCAGGTAATAAGGCTGATATACAGCCCCCATTTCCCTAATGTTTACAGCAGCTACACACAGGTTTAATTAACCAAAGAGGCACTCCTGTTGCTCCTGAACATCCTCACTTGATCAATTATTCCCATTTAGAGACACACTTGACGATAAAAGTCAAATAGAAAATGATTCTAAAGAAGCAGCACCTGAAAAACAAGAGATTAGCTCGCCGACAGAACAAAATGCCGCCTAGGAAACGAGGTGCACACAAAGACAACAGAGGGAAATAAATATGAGACAAAGAGACGGTGGCAGATCGTCTACTCTTATCTCCCTCGCGTGAACTTCACAAGGAGCGGGATGACATTGGTTTTATTACCACCGAGCACTGATGACGAGCAGGATGAGCGAAAGTGCTGACGAGAGGGAACGGGCGAGCAATCAGTCACTGGCTGGGTGCCCATCACAAGCGCTCAAGGATGCTGGGAGGACGTTGGCCTCTGTCATGAGAGCGCCTGGATGGGGAGACCTCTAAAGGGGGGCAAGTATGGGGGGTTAAACACACACAGCTGGGCCAAAGATATTGAAAAAAAGGAAACACATGAACCCTGTCACAAGGTATACACACCTCCCCGCAGACGTGTTTTTGGAATAGACAGCTTGATGGCGAAGGTGATGATCGTGAAAGAAGCCTGACAGCATTCAAGTGACTTATGTCAAGTGTCAGCGTTTCCTCTTGAATCCATATGTTGCCCTCCCCCCTCTTTGCCCCCATATTAATGTCAGCAAAGGAGCAAGCGAGAGGGAAAGAGTGAATGAGAGCTTCCTCTACCATCTCTCCGTTCTTTGCTGAGTTTTATTGCCTGTGTCTGTCACACCTTCAGGGTTTGCTGCACAAGTGTACTCCACTCCGGTTTTATCAGCTCTGTAGAGTTGACTGCACGAGGCGTAGCTTGAAGGTTACAGCGCCCGAGAGCAGCAGATATTCAAAATGATGTATTGATATATCCTTCACAGACATTTTATTGGTACAACATTAGTATTAGTCACAGCTTTTCTAATGCATGAACGGGTTTGATGGCAAGTTAATTGCCTCTGTTTGAGGATTTCTGACCAGTTTATTAAATTTACCAGACACATTGAAGGGCAGTTAATAGTTCAAAATCAAAGCAGCCAGAGGTTGTGAGGATATTTCGCTGAAACATATTCACAATCAAGTTTTGAATTATATAAATGCTAGGCTTTGATAAAGCGTTGTGCCCCCCCACGCACACACACACTTTTTACTCTATATAGCAATCAAACAGGCTTAAAAATAAAGTAAGCTTGACTTTTTTAAACATGTTGCTTTAAGTTTAGTGTCAGAAACAAGGATCTTTATCACCTCTGACTTTACCAGTTTTATGGAATAAAGGCAAGATTTATTAGGAATTGAAGCTAAGAAAAACACATCTGTATCAGAATTTGTTTAGCATTGAGAAACTGAGATTTAAATGTCTGTCCAAGAGTATATATCATTAAATTGGTTTGTTTAATATGGCTAAGATTAGCAGTGCTAGCATCAGCTGCCTTCAGATAACCTTACAGGTTTGTAACCACATCTGATGATGAATTGCTTAGGTCAGGTAATTTAGCACTATTTTAACCTTGTTACAGCCTGCATGCAATATTATTTATAATATTATTTCATATCCTAAATTGAAATACTGTCAGACTGTATCAAGATGATGTCTCTCCTCCTTACTGGCAGATATTGTAGCAGAGCTTAAAGGCTGTATCGCAGTGCTCATCAACTGACACCCTGGGGGCCACATCAGGCACCCCATATCTTCCCTTCTTGCTGCCAAAATACTGTCAAATTCTGAAAATGTGACGAAAAATATGTTATGTGAGGATGTCTTTTTGTTACTTCCTTACACCCCCCCCCCCCCCCCCACCCACCACCACCACCACCACCACCAAACAATTCCAGTTGAAACAGTTTTTATTAAAAATGACTTCATGGTTGATCTGACACTTGACATCTTTTTAAAGGCCATGAAACATATGAGAAAAAAAAATATTAAATCAATAATGGTGTGCCTATGACCATGAGTTGTTGGGGGACTCTGAGTGGCTCTTAGTTGACTGCTAATTGACTTGAAGGGGAAAACTGAAGTGGCTGCATCTGTTATCAAGTTATGGCCCTTTTCCATTAGCCCTATTCTACTCTACTCGACTCTAACTGGCTCTACTCTACTCGCCTTGTGCTGCTTTTCCATTAGCCCCAGTCGCCTGCCCTTCAGGTTGAGCAGCACTGCGGTGAAGTCATATTGAGCGCGACACAACAATCTGTGGCTTTTTGTCACAAACCAAGTAAAAAAGGAAAGCAGAAGAAGGCTCCAGTTGCAAGAAGAAATAGCCCTTGAGAAGCACAGGAGAGTTTTGAAAGCTATACAACAGAATGAAGCCAAGGACGAGAGCAATCGAGCTGCAAAGAAAAGATGTATGAGGGTAAGCTAACGGTAGCTACCGCTAGCATGCTAGGTCGTCACGCTCATGACTCATCGATGACAACATTGTCTGACCAATCAGTAGCCGGCAGTCGGTGACATCATCTTTTAGTATCGACTCAGCTCACTTGGAACCAGAGCAAAGTAGGTACTAAAACTAGCTTGTTTTAGGAGGTACCGGGCCAGTGGAAACACGCTGCAAATCAAGTAGGGCTAAGGCGTGCAAGTGGAAAAGGGCCATTAGTTAGACATACATATTCAAAGTATTAAGTTGTTTTTGAAATCCAGCCCCCATAACATCTGTCAAAGGAAAAAGCAAACTGCCTCTTGTGCATATGTAGTTCTAAGTCTGATTTTTACTGTGGCATTTAAGTATAAGTCAATCCATGAAGCATAAGGCAGCTTAACTCTGAAGTCCATTGTGCTACCAACTATTAGAAAAACACTGACCCACAAAACATGACGGTTTTTTAACAATGGGTCTTTATACAACCTGTCATTATCTTGCACAAATTTATGCTAAATAGTAACACAAGAAGGCGTTTTGTACAGTAAAAAGATTGTCTTTGGTTTATGGCCCTGCGTTTGACCAGTTCCAGTTCAGGATGTACCCTGGGATAGGCTCCAGCCCCCTGGACCCCAAAAAGGATGAGCAGTATAGACGATGGATGGATGAATTGATTTTGATGCTGTTACATACCTAGCTTGGCAAAAACATTGGCACTTTAATCCATAGCTAGCAACAAAGTAAAGACGTCACGTATTGGAAACTTAAATAGTTTCAAACAGTTGTGCATGAATACTCAACCTTTAATATGTAACTCTCAGTGTGACTGTGAACCATGTGGTTTTTTCATTGGCTATACCTAATACATTATCAGAGTGAAATGTCAAATGTCTTTCATCTCAACCACATGGTGGCTAGTCATGATGCTTTTAGATGAAACAACATATTTAATGAATTATCACCTCAGCTTTGGCAAGAGATTTGTCAGTTAATAGGCTTTGCTGGAGCTAGTCATGGTTTAATCTAAATGTATTTAATAATTAAATTTTCTGTATCATGTTAAAGAATTCAGTTAATCATTGTTAATATTATTATTAAGAAATTTGGGGCTTTTATTTAAGCTTTTATTTTGACAGGATTGGTAGTTTTGGCACTGAGGGACATGGATATGGAGGTAAGAGAGGTGGACACTAGAAGAGGTGAATGATGTTTTCCAGGAGCCATGATCCCAAGAGCATGCCACAACGATGTTAATTTGAACACAAAGGATCCCTAATTTTTGGTTTGAACATTAACATTTTTTTATCCTGGATACAATCCACATTCCTTGTACCAGAGTGTCTGTTATAAGTTTTGAGTTTATTGTTATTTGATGACATACATGACCAAATGGCTTCTACCGCCTGTTAAAGCTCAGGTTTTGTAAAGCTTGATTGCATTTAATGACACCGTGAGGATGTTCCTGTGCCAGATGATGGACAGAATGAGTTTGCTTTCTATCCAAACATGATTAAATGTGGGAATGAACATGCTGCTCTGGTGTATTGTTGGAGAAGACTCCTGTGCACAAGCATAATTCCCCAACATCTGAGCTGTATAATGAGTGGGACATCCACTGTAATGAGATGTATGACAATATGTATGCATGGGATTACAAATCTGCTGCAAATGCTGCTTATGCACATGCTTTCTTTATTCATCGGTGGTCGAGACAGAGTTTTATGCCTCTGGAAAACCTATGAAGCCTGCATTTTCTGTTCTATTTGCACAAATTAAAGTGAAAATGGACAGTTATTAATGCTAAAGGACTTCATGTTGTGAAATAGCGTGAGCAGTCTGACAGATTTGTGAGGACATAAAACCCGACAACAGCACAAAGCAGCCTCTTCACTGTCCGTGACATCACTTTACCGCCATTGTGTGTTCAGCATTTTGACTGAAATTAATTGCCTCCAGTGCCCTTCATCACCACAACAATGCAGAGAGATGTGAAGTTGACAGTGTTGACTTCATTACTTCTCATTTCCATATGAACAACAGCGCTGGAGAGGCCTTCAACCTGCCCACTTACCTCTGCTCTGCTCATAAATCGTGCATTGTCGACGCACACACACCGAGGTGCTCACACATTCTACATACTTTTCCATCCTAAAACTAGTGTATTAGCATAGATAACTGCCCTTCACAGCATCTGACAGGTCTTTTTTTCTTCTTTTTGAATGTGATATGGTGTCAGATTATCTTAATGAAGTGCTTGTGTAGAAAGGAGTATAAGAGACACTATTTAATTGGCTGCTGAATTTGGCATGACTTCGATTTGTATGGATTACAGCCAGGTGACAGAGGGGGTTCGAGGTGCCTTATCAAAAGGCTAGGCTGCTGTAGGTCTTTGTGCATGGATCATTAATCCTTCTGTCAAAAGAGCTGTCATTTCAAGTATCTTTTTGCCCTGTTCTCACCTCTCGTTCTCTTTTTATCCTGGGTCGTGAGTACACAGAAAGAAATGGCAAAGCTCTGTGAGGCCTCCACCCATACGCCACTCGTCCAATCACTTAATCTGAGCTGTGTTTGATGATGATGAGTGGGCTGAGTGGTGGAGGACTCCAGAGACCGGGCTCATCTTTTCTTACTACTGATTGAGAGTGGACCTGGCTGCAGTTGGACTTCTTGTCTTTCTGAAGGCTCTTATATGTGTGTGACGTAAAGTATTCTGCCAGGGTAAATGCTTTTGCCAGCTGAGCAAGTGGACCGTGGCAGAAACTGTCCTCGGGGTGTGCTGACACGGCCGTTCTGAGCATGTCTGAGGGAGAAGCCAAGGTGCTGAGTTCATGTTTTCTGACCCGGGAAAGAGGCAACAGCAGTAAGCAAAGCATAGTAATGAGAGTAGGGTGGCTAAACTCTTACTTAACAGTCCGAAAGGTGTTTTTATCTCCAACACAAAAATGCAAGCTCTTTAGGTCCAGATGGTGTCCTCTATGGTATAGAGACTTGAGAAGATGAGGAGAGCAAGTCTACATATGTGATGCAAAGACTTTACCTTAGCCAGGTAGTCAAAAATGATTCTGGAAAGTATTTTGCCAGGTATCGATAAATTTCCTGGGCCAAATAGAGCACATACGTTTTTTGTGAAGTTCCCAGCCATTGATGAAGTTGAGGATGTAGCATATGACTTTCTGGGAAGATATCTAGCAGATTTTTTAATTACGGTCAAATACATCAATTATCATAAATTTGAATTTTGTTGCTCTTATGTTATTCAAAATTATTCTTCTCTACCTTGTAGCCATTTTAGATGGGGTAAATATTAGATTAGTTATTCTTTTCTTTTTTGTTTTTGATTACTGTTCTGCAATTAAATAGACGTAAGGATCCTCTTGAAAATGAGATGCCACACCACAAAGGGCTAACCCTAAGATTTATGACTTGCCCATGGATCTGTCTCTATCTTCAATTCATACTTTACTCCACTCGTTTCTGCCCACCACACTTCTTTCACCCACACAGCCAGCACAGCTTTGGTATGATGGCTGTTCAACATAAGAATGATGCTCAGGATTTCCCACTGCTAAACAGAGGGATTTCTTTGCCACCATTACTGTGAGCCCCCGACAGAAGCACCTTCCTGTAGTGGTTGGTTCAGTGCTGTTTCATGTTGGGTTTTGGACATATGTATGTGTATATGAATATGATTTTTTTTATATTTTATATACGTATATGTGCATGTATTTTTTGTATATTTAAAATGAAGAGTTTGTCTTCAGCCTGCTCTATTGCAAAGTGTCGTGAGGTAGCACTTGTTATGAATTGGTGGTATACAAGTAAAGTTTGATTGATTGATTTCTCTCCGTCACCCTTAAGCATTAAGCTCTCTAAAAGTAAAACATTTCCAATCCTCCTCTACTTCTTCCTCAGCAGTCTTACACTGGTATTGTGACATTCAGATAGATTTCACATGGAAGTTATTTATGTGTCATTTCACAGTGTCAATTCATGCCTGGGAGAGAGAGAGAGAGAGCATGGTAGGAGGCATGGTTCACATACACATTAATGCAGACACACACACTGACAGTGCTCATTTCTCACCAAGTGCACTTCAGACAGCCTTTCATTCTCTTTCACACACATTTACCATACCTAAGGACAATTTTGCTGGATTGACAGATTAAGAGAACTCGTGCATACATGTGGACAACATACAAACTCCACAGTTTGAACCAGCAACCCTCTATCTACTGTACCACTATGCTGCTTTCTATCAAGAACAATTTTGCTGAATGTCACTTATCAATACTTGATAAATGTGCTGATGCAAAACTGTACCATAAAGTCCCTGGAACTTTATTTGGATGAACTAAGTTCCTTTAGAAATGTCAACTCTCTTGTGGACGCTTAAATAAGATCATCAAATATACCAATTTTAGACTCTGCCCCTCTCTTCCTCCATGTACGTGTTCTTTTGTTAACTCGGGGGAAGGAGGCTTGTTTTATGACACTTGAGAGATGAATCATCAGATTGAAAATGAAAGTTATTCATGAGCTGTGATGAAGTGTGATTCACCTGAGAAGTGAAATTGATCACAAGAATTGAGATGGTTTTCTCACCCTGACTGCTCGAGCAGGGGGAATTTTCTCTGGAGTGCCACCTGTGGGATTATTAAATGAATCAGATGTTTCCATCTCTCATCCATCTTCTTTTGTCACTTTCAATTGAATCTGTTCAGAAAATTGATATTTTTCAGGTAAACAGAGTTATGTCCTTTATCTTGTTCTTTTCAACAAACCAATTTCAGATATTAAAAATGTCTCTTGATATTTTGAGTCTGAATGACTTGAAACTTGCCCAGACGTGTCTGAGTGCTCTGCACACACTCCCCCACACTCCCTGACAGTTACAGTAACAAATGGTGGGAGTCTCTCTTTTTAACAGCACCAAATGTATCCAGCTCAGCAATTACAGTCTTTAATGAGGCCTTTAATGACAGATTTAACACTTGTCTTATAATTTTATAGTCACCATATAAATCGATGGAGAAATTTTCTTGCCATTTTGAATAAAGCCTCTGAGTGAACCCACTGAGCGACACTGACACTTTATCTGTTTAAAAGCACTTGGAAGAGGGGGCAGGGGAAGTGGCGGCCCAGGGGCCACATGAAGCGATCGCCTTACTCAACACAGCCCTCAAGTCGACTTCAGACATTTGAAACAGAAAATGAAAATATGGAGGCAACAAAATCTGACAGCACGAGTGGAAATTAATGGTAAATGAGCACTTATGGGACCTGATAAGATACTAATTAACTTCAGTTTCTTTGTGTGAATAAAAGCTTTATGAAACATCACTGATAAGTCACTGGACTCTTTTAAGGAATTTGTTATCTTCAAGGACATTTTGATGAATATGGAAAAGGTTGTTTTTACATTCAAAAACTTATAAAAGTTAGCACTCGCTATATACCAGTTCACTGGCACCATTACAATGTCTGTCCTATAAACAGTACCTTTCAATGGTGAGAATGGCACCCACCCATACCATTTAAGGCCTGTGTTACTTACTTTCAGTGCTGTTTCACTTTGGAAACTGGCCACCATTGACCTTTTGTCAAGCTCCACCCTTTCCATGAAGCAACTCTTTGTTGCTTACTGTCACTAGCTTTGACAACATCCATTGCTGCCGGCCTCCTCCATTTGAAACAATTTAATGAGTCACTCCTCAGCTAGCTTTTACTCATACTTAGTTAATTTATTTTCTTTTCAAATGTTGCCCAAGTGAGAGAATAAAGACAAAGCTACAGTAGAGTGTCAAAGGAAAAACAAACTCTTTATGAATCTTACAAAATGTTTAAAAACATACCTGAATCAGTTTAGACTCTGCCTATATGGGATTGTTTGGCCACTTAACCAATCACAAAGCCAACAAAAGGGTCAAATGACCATTTGTTGAGCCCCTTTACAGGAAGTGATCCTCCATCAAGCCCCACCATTCTTAGTATCCATAACAAAGCTAAAATCTGTTATTTTGTGCCTCCCTCATTTTTCACTCAAGAACTGAAGGTTTTCTTTCAGGGGCAGAAGGGAAATTGCTAAATGTTTAGCTGTGTCACTCATTCCTCATATGCACAACCATTACAAGTTGTACCTCGTCGTTAAGATCGTACAACCTGCAGGCTTTCCAGCAATACATTTACAGCACCAGTATTATTGAAGGGAAGAAATAATTAACCAAAATTATGTTACTAAAATTTTTTTAGTCAACACCCAGTGCCATGATGGATGGAGCTTTGTGAAGGCTACAGATTCAAATACCAAACAGGTACATTTCTGTTTAATAAAAAAGTTATGCATACATGCAAACGGTTTGCTAACAACAGGCTGCAGACGCAGAGTCATTACATAAAATCTAGCATTAACTCTGTTCCCACAGATTGTTACATTAAAACTGATCTTCCAATATATATATATATGATGAGTTTTCATGAAAAATTGAGTTATTCCAAGAATATCCTACACTCTGTAACAATGTGACCCTCTGGCTGTGCACAAAAATGAGCATGGCCCCTCTGGTAACCTAACTAGCCCATCCCTAACCAAGGTGGTGATTAGTGATATTAGTGTGTCAGTTTGTGGGAAGCGCTGATTGCTCTTGGAGGGTGCTGCAGGGAGGCGTCAAGGTGACGATGTCAGGGTGTCATTTGCGAGCGCCATCATGCAGAACATTGCTTATTTATACATCTGATTCCTCCCTTCAATTGGTTTAGCTCTTCCAGTGCCAACGTATCAAGCCAAATTCCCCAAAGGAACCCTGACAATCAATGCTGAGGCAGCTGACGCAGCGCTCCGGGATCACGGTGTGAGTGAAGAGCTGACATGGGCTCACATCACTCTTGTGTGACACGTCTTCAGTTCATCTGACATTTGCCGTCAAACTGTGAGCCCTCGCCCCTGTATACGGCTGCAGAGCAGCAGACGTCTGCAGGAAAAGATTTACAGCTCTCTCATTCTTTTTCATTACTTCCTTTGTTGGGACTGTGACATGTTGCCGAGTCAGCTTCTTACTGTACACACCCACTTTACTGTACCTGTCGATCGGCAGCTCTGTGTGCTGGTTTCTTCAAATACAAAGGCTTTCAGAGGGTTTGACATTTCCAGATGTTTCGTCTCTCCTGCCATATGTTCAATGAGAGCTGGGACGCTTAGTATTGATTTACCATCAGTCATGTGGATTTCTGGGCCCAGTGCTGAGGAATACACACTTTGTTTATAGAAAAGAATGGAAAGATAATGTTTATATTACGAGAAAATGGATACACTGTTCTAATTCGTGCCAGTAATGCAGCTGAAATAATTGGTTTTGTCAATTTTTATAAACAATATTTATTTTTTCCTCAGCTGACCTTTGCTTTCTGTCTTTCTTAATATATGTATATATATATATATATATATATATATATATATATATATATATATATATATATATATAGATAGATATACTTTTTCTACCAGGTCTTTGTGCCTCTGTTTATGTTTTAACCCACAAAAATAGTTTTTATTACACCTTTACAATGTCTCCTTTGAGTTGCAATAATACTGGTTTTGTCAGAAAGAATATAAAAAGCTTGAGATCTCTGTTTGTCAGTCTGTTCTATATTTGAATTAGCTGAAGTAAAGTACTTGGTGAATGTACAATTTCTCCATCTCATTTGTTACGGGCCAATCAGATAATATATACTGTCGCAGGCAGGAACTATTGCCGCAGTTTAAATGACAAAATCTCTCCAAAACATGTTGGAAGCAGATCGAAAATATATTTTTAAAGAGAAGTTTACAGTGTTGATACTTGTTTTGTTTAATAAAGCTCTCACCTCTTACTACTCTAATGGATGTTGATTGGGCCGTTTTGCTTGGAGCCGAGTGCATTCGTGATTGGAGCTTTGCAAGATGGATCAGCCTGATTACAGACATTATTTGCATTTTTTTTTTTGATGAATCTATAACTATACAACCATTGTATCCCTAAAATATATATACTTTTTATTTCATGACCACCTAACTTGCTGCTTAGTAACAAGTTGAGTAGTGTTTTACCAGCTTATAAGCTAAACTGGCAAGCCTATTTGCCTGCATGACTATAACGTACAGTTGGTTAGCTATTAACTTAGAGTTTTCCATTGATAAGTTCCCAATTGCTGCTATTTGGTAATAGGTAACTAAGGTTTATAAATTAATTTTGATCTTAATTGCTCATTAAGGCCTTTGTACTTTGGTAGTATCACCAGAGTTTAACCTACTCTCAGTATGTTTGGTCTATTCTTTTGAAACCAATCACAAGTGTTTGGTTTTATTTAAGTGTAAGTCACTCACAAATACAAGATATTTGTTGCCTGTAAACATGTTTTTCTTTTCTGGGATCATTTGCTTTATATGCCATTGCATGTGTAAAACACATTAGCCAGCCCATATCAATACATGTCAGCATAATTATCAGATGGGTTCATTTGTATGGATACAAATATTTTGAATGCTGCCCTACAGTGGTGTAAGAACCTTTTGTTGTCTGTGTGTTTTTCTTGTTTCATGGATAATTATTCACAATACACACTGAAGAACACTCAAAATAGGAATATTGTTTCTTAACTCTCTATTATAACATAAACTGAACTTTAAAGGGACTGTGAGGAGTTTCTCAGTAATTACAAAAAAGTCTCACTTTTAGATATATGCCTGATGGAAATACACACTTTAAGATGAGTTTTATAGCATCAAAACAGGTTATCTATAAATGCTATTCCTTAGCCTTCCGGTCGGGTCGGGTCGGACAGGGCTGGACTGGCCTGGATGCTCAACTTCAGGAACAAGACAATTAAAACTAGAGCAAATTTATATTATTCGTACATGTCTTAGAGCACCGGGCTGTAAGTAGCAATATATAGCCGGCCATAAAACTACGATATTAAGTTTTCCAAAATTTACTTGTTGTCACACATCAAAAACTACTGCTACGTAACTAGAAAGAGATACATTACATCTTCGCTTTGCATCCTGTAAGTTGTTGAAAAAGAAGTTGTAAAGCAATGCAGAGTTCTGAGAAAGGTCCGAGCTGCATTCATCAGCATCACAACAAATACACGCTTTGGATTGCAGACGTCTTGCGGTGCGTTCCAGTTGTAGTCAGAAGTAGGAATTTTGAGTTCTGAGTAGGAAACATCTCGGTGAAACCTCGCCACCCCCGACTTGACAATTGAAGATGGATGCCCCCAGTGTGAACAGTTTTTTTAGCTCCAGTAATAATCAATTTATTTGCACTTCTGACTGGGGTGTGTCGCTCTAGATCAGCTGTATACATAGTATTGTTAGACTTATATTTACAAAAATGCTGCCATTACGATAATCACATTCTTCATGTGATATTTGTGAACAGGCGTGCTAACAACAGCTAACAATAGCCTGGTAGATCGGCTTGTGTTTTTCCGACTTCAACTGGAAAACTGAACTCTGAGATGATGTCACTCCCAGTTCCGCGGTTACTGGAACACAGCATCACGACAGTCGCTGCGCGCGCGCTCATGGGTAGCAGAGTCTTTTACGTTGCCGGTTATAGATTCTCCTCACAGTCCCTTTAATGTATCTACACATGCTCTGATATATAACTGTGGAGTTTGGGTTGTTTCTTAATATGTATGCGTGAAACAAGCTCAGTTGTGTTTAGATCTTGTGAATGTAGGACCATGGAGTCCTCAGACTTTTCGTTTTTAGATCTGGTTTAGGTGGTTTAAGTCACAATTGTTTTCTGTGTCCTCAAGATAGGAATACATCAGCTCTGTGCCAGACCACTTTTTATAAGTAGAAACACAAAACGGCTGCTATATCATTTGCAACTTAATCAACATGAGTGCCTGGTGTAAAAATGACACATGCATCAGGTGGAAATGAGAGAGGACACCTGCGTCAAAACACTCTGCACCAGGCGTATGAAAGCCCTTTATGCTAGGGACATTTTGATTGAGTCCAGCAAAAACATGTACAAAATAAGACCAAACTGAGCTGCAAATAAAAAGAACTAATTGTATTAGCTCCCTGTGGATACACAGTCTGAAATATTCATATAAATGTAGGCCGAATCCCTCTGTAACATGGACTGATTTTATGCCCCTCTCAGTTTTTATCATCCACCTAAACCCACCTTCTAAAGGCTTCTTTACCTGCCACAGCTGACAGCTCTTTCCTGACCTATAGTGCAGCAATAGAGCTGTCACACTCACTAATTTAGTAGAGACGATCCATCATCTTGAAAAGGCCCCCATGGCTTTTAGTGTATTAACACACATTAACACTTACCTCCATGCTGAGCCAACCTCCTCCATCTCCTCCCACCTTAACCCACCTCCACAGCCCTCCCACGACCACTAATGAAGGAATGTTGAAAAAGACGTTTATTGTTCGATACTATTGACCTGCAGATTCAGAGTGATTTATCCACCTTTTTATTGGGATTGTTTTTCCAGTGTGTGTGTGTGTGTGTTTGTGGAGTTTTTTTTTAACTAGTGGTACCTCTGGAATTGCTGCACATCCACCAGCTCCTGACTTGATTTATTCGTTTGAAGAAGGAATTGAAGAAAGTGGGAGCACCTGACATCCCAGTCCATTCATCAGTGGAAAGGCCAGTTTCCCCTTGAAACTGAGCTAATTCCGGCACAGCTCTTAGTGCACCGATGTGGTCATCAGAAAAACTGGAAGTGCCTCTTCTGAGAGTTATATCCTGCACACTTTTAGAATACAAAGACTCCCTCGCTTCCAGGCAAAACAAGCTTTAACCTGCACATCACGTCTGGAGCCTTTACTTAAACATATCATACGCTCTACCCTGAGGTGGAGGGCACAGGGCGGGCTACAGCTCTTTATACCCAATTAAGCTTGCAATGAGAGGGGGGGTAGTCTCGACTGAAGCCCCTCTCCCTCAGTGCCCCATTAGAGCACTGAGAAACCAGGAGAAGTTGGAGTCCCTGGTGGGGCAAGCCTCTGACCCTTAGCCAAGGAGAGGCACTCCAGCTCCTCCTAAATATACAGACGTGACCCTGGAATAAAAAGCTGTCGAAGCGAGATAGGGTGCTGGATATAAGTGTGTGTGTGTGCTGTTATGTTTGTGTGTGAGCCAGGAGAGGTGAGAGGCTATTGTTTGTTTATTTTTAGAGAGCAGGATAAAGTATGTCTGAGGCAAAATCAGAAAGCAAGGAAAAGAACTGAATGTAACAAGTAGGGCTCAGAATCGCAGGGTAACGATGCAGAACAATGGAAGAAGATACAATATGAGCAGTAAGATATGATAAAAAGTGATGCTATTTGACATGTAAGTGATAGAGTGTGATGCCATAATATGATACGGTATGATTATAACATGAGATCATAACAGTCAAGGTCTCATTTTAAACTTCTCTTCTGATATTTTTTGGAAAAAGTGCACTCAAATGTTTTAAACCCCTTTGTTTCAGCCCTCATTAAAGTCTTTTTTATTGCCTGTAGCTTTATTTGCTGGATCACCCCCCCAAAATGGGAATGGCTGTGTCATAACCACTTTGGGTATCAGAGATGTAGCATCAGAATTGTCCCAGTTGAGGACGATCTCCCCAAACAGTCTAATGGACTGTCTTTTTGGGTAACTCACGGTTGCCTTTTAAGTCAGGAGGTACTTAAATAAATAAATATAACCTGCTTATAGCGTATCTGATGGACAATATCAAACTGAGTAATTCTAACTTGGGGATATTTTTATCATTCCTGACATACTTGAAATTCCCAAGCCACACACCAACCCAAATCATGACAAATGTTTAAATGTGCTGACCCAGTGCCTTCACATCACTCATGATTCACTGTCTTTCATTCCTCCTCCTATCTGGGATCGGCTCTCCCCAACAGAGGAGTCTGAGCTGCTGGTGAGCTCCATCAGCTCGGGCCCATCTGTCCCCGCCCGCAGGCCGTTGTGTCGATCCTCAGCTGTCTCACAATCAATGACCATGCAGACACTCACCTCCACGCACCTCCAGCTCTGGCAGGTCTGCAGGTGTTTGGGCTCTGACTGTCTGGCAAGCTGTCTGTCTCTTTGTACTGCTGGTGTCTGTCTGTGGCACCCAATATTACCAAACCTCCACCCCCCGTAGTATGCACCTTTTAGACAGGGAGACAGTCAGTGGTGTGTTTGCTCTTGGGATTATCTTCAAATGGCAGACAGTATGGATTCTTCATGAGTAACACCAGCTGTGCCTGAAGCCAAAAATCCTTTATCGCTCTGTTTCCCTCGCTGATTGGGATCTTTGTCTTCTTTTCTTTACCTGGTCTTACCTGGCCAGACCTGTCTCAAAACAAACCAGATTTTAGCATCAACTTTGCACCAAAGGGCAAAGATTTAGAAACTTTTAATTTCTTGGGGTGACATTTTCAGACAGAAAATGAAGCGTAAGGTGCTAAATGTCAGTCTGAAAGCTGTTATCAGAAGCTATGCTCTGCATTCTTCTTTCGATTTATTTCATGTCAGGGTGAATTTACGATGACTTATGATGAAATAGTGGTTAGCTTAGATTTTAGAATGGGTCTTTGATCCTTTTCATTTTATCGCAGGCTGCTGACATATTGGGAATCACGCACTTAACCTCAGCAGCATGCACTGGAATGCTAGTGAGGAGACATTAATCTCATTACAGAGGATTGGTTTTGCTCCATGTGGGATGCCATTAAGACATCAGACGTGCCTGTTGGTGTCTGGCCTCTCGGTGGTGGAGGTGGTGGTGGGATTTCTGTACTAAGCTGGTGTGAGATATCAAAATGAGGCTGAACTAAGTGCACCCAGAACCCATGCTAAGTTAGTTTTAATTGAGTTATTATAGTCCTCCAAGACTGCCAGAAATAAAATACAAGAAGGGAAAACAGGTGAAGTATTTAGTGCTTATGCTATGTTAGCTGGTTCCCCCTTTGGTCAAATTGATGCGGGACAAAATTGAGGTACAATCACCCAATAAAAATCAATTACAATTTAAAGCCCAGCACAGCTGTTGCTTCTATCAGACTAACAAACAGTGTTCTTAACATTTAAGATCATTGTCTAAATTCCTCAATCACATGAACATTTTTATTTTTCTTGTGTTGGAGGGTTAATTTATGTTGGAGGACAGGCTGCTGTATTATTTGATGTGTTATTATAGTGAGTAGTACTCTGATAAGGACAAACCCATTGGATGTGTTCTTGTGAGGGAAGTACCATCAAATGTGCATGTTTATGGTGGACTTTGCTAAAAGCAGGACCACTTTTATTTTTGTGTTTAGACCGTTAGATAGAAAGCAGGAGAAGATGATTTGATCTGAGAGGATGGTTAGTGGAATATAGATAAAGGAGGTCTCATTCTTGAATCAGAGTGACAATAATTACAAATCATTTTAGGAGTTAGCAGTAGACTCCTCAAGTTGCTGTTGAGAAAAAGCTTCCTCATGAGAATGGCCTGAGTGGATAGATAACCCGTACACATAATGCCTCTGGCCTGAGCTCATGCTGACACTGGGGTATCAACATACTACTCCCACATAATCTCAAAGCTCTTAGTTTTTCACATTACAGACATATAGGGGCTGCTGCAGACCAAGTGGCAGCTACTCGAGGCAAGAGACATCCCCACAGAAAGAAGAAAATGCCATAATTGGCAATCAGGCCCAGTGTTCGTGAGCCTGCTCAGCTAACTAGCTAAATAAATAGAACTGCAGGAGTCTGGTGTCGCTGACTACAAATAGGCCTTTTAAGATGGAAGAGAAGGAGAGGGGACAATGGGGAGAATGAGCAGCAGAAAGAAAGACAAAGAGATCAGTTGATTGAGAAAAAGAAAGACTAATGACCCTGAAGTTTGGGTAACTGTGAAGCTATCTGGCAATTAGGAAGTTCATTCAAGGAAAGCTTATTAGCGCCAATGTTTTGAGTTCATTTCTGCATTATTGCCTGTCTTTTTGAGTGTTGGAGACAAAACAAACCAGACAGAGGAGGTTTGTGTTCAGGAGTGGATTTGAAGCTTTGTTACCCGCATATATTGCAGTCTAAATTACAAATCTGAGCAGTTATTCCTGCTATGAGACGTAACTTCAACCCGGCATTTGAGCCAAATCATCCTGTAATGATATTGCTTATTGCAAATGAGGGAAGTGATGGAAGGTAATGAACAAGGCGGGGGTACAATCCGATAAGGTGCCACGTAACTAAGTGGGTCTCTCCTCCTCAACCTTCAGCCGGCCGACCCCTCCGCCTGGACCATTATTCAAACGGTAACAAGCCGATTCATTTTGGCTGTCTGCTGGCTGAATTAGATTGCCGCTTGAGCGAGCATTGAGCAAAACATGAAGATGTTTTCCACAGCAAACATGCAGCATTTGAATAATTTCTGCTCCGGTTTGGAGCGGCAGTAATAAGTTATGATAAAACTGTCATTAGGGAGGAGGAATGTACACGGAGCAGAGAGACACAGAGTTCAAGATTAATATGGGAGCTCTCCGCGGTGCTGAAATGTCAGGGGACAGAGAATAATGAGAGCGGCTTTGTGGGGATAACATACCTGTACGGGTTCATACTTATCACCGTGTGAGTGTGTGCCTCTGAATATTTCAGTCTGGTTACATCTGTGAGTTCATGTATACTAATGTGAAGGTGAAGATGTGTGGTCTTTAATTTGCCTCCAGCTCACTCTTTGCTTACTGCTTTAACAAAAGGCTTTCATTATGGAGGAGACCATTAGAGAAAATACTTAAGGCTCATTTAGTGTTTGGTGTTTAAGATAAGATGTGTCTGTATCCAAAGAATTTCAGTCTGGTGGAATATTCTTAACTCCATTCATTAAGATGGTTTTAAGGACAAAAAAACTATGAAGAAGTATCATAGCTTTGTCCAAGATGGGTCCACAGTGTCAAGAGTGAAACAATTTGATGCTGGTTTGTAGTGGGACCATCACTGCTGACCTTCAGCTCTCCTTGCAGATTAATGTTTCCATGCTGAACCTAAGTGTAGGTATTATTCTTTCACACGGTCAATTTTTGTTTTGGTATATACAGTATATTGGCACATCATCAAACAACTTAATCCCTTCTTTTCTTCATGAGATTGGCAAATGGACTTGAGCTGATAAAGTGATTTTCTAGTCTTTGACCACTCAAAGCAGCTTAACACAGCTGGTCACTCAAACCCATTCACACCCATGAATGGGTAGGTGCAGGTGCTGCAGCAGTGGGAGCAACTTGAGGTTACGAGTCTTGCCCAAATACACATCAGTCAGGTGACACTGGAGCTGGACTCAAACCTGCAACCTCCTGAACACCCACTAAGTGCATTATCAGGCTGCACAGCTGACAAACAACTCCTTCATTACTGCAAGAATCCAGTTTGAAATCCACCTGACATTGGCAGATAATAGCAACTTAGGTGAATGAGCTACAAAACACATGCATGTTGTGCATGTGTAATGCTTTTAAGATCCGTTCTGTAACAGTCTAATGTGTTCATGTTGGCTAGGGGAAATGACTGTTTTGCAGATTGCAGATTCAGAAAATGGGAGTTAAAGTTTTGGCCAGAACCTTAAATAAACAGTGTTCTTTGGAGGTAAAAATGTATTTAAGTTTAGAATTATTGGTTAGTTATTAGTGGGTTTTTGACAATCTCACTTACAGGTGATCTGTATTAAAAAATGTATAATTAAATTCTCCTTTTTGAAATTAAAAGACGCACCTTTGGCCTTGAAAAGATCTTACTTGTAAATATTCCCGAACAAAGTCAGCAGCTTATGTGAGACGGTTGTTCCCTTTGAGAGTGTGTTCTTGTAACCTGTTTGAAATTGAGTGATATCCAAATACTAAGTTCAGTTGTGCTTTATTGGATAAATCTGCTGCTACTTTGACAAAAGGAAGAAAATTCTAAATGAGACTTCCCTCTTACAAAGAATGACAAATCTCATTTGACTAGTAACTAAGAAACAAGGTTATTAAGTTGAAGAAATCAAGTATTTTTCAGAAACAACATATTTGAACTGCTTTGACTTCCTGTTTTTCAGCATGAAGGTGCAGCCCTGCCATTGTGGTCACATCTATCCAAATTCAACATTCTTTACAGATGCAGGTGTTTTTTTAGTTCCACGTCATTCAAGATAGGATTAGAAATAAAACATTTTTCAGGTTAAAAAAACAACAGAACTTTTCTTAAAACAGTTTCAGTCCAAATAAACTGAACACTTATATTTCATATTCTCTCCCTGTTGTTTCAGATATACTCCGTTGCCTTGTCTCCCCTGTGTTGTTCTTCCTATAAATTCCTACATTCATCATCTTGTCACCTTACGCAATAATTCCACACAAAGCATGTCCTAAATTTCAAGAAGCACCCTCTTATTTACGTTTCATGGCCCAGTCCTTCACAGAGCAGAAATGTTCTTAGAAAATCCACTTAATGGGCAGAAAATGATGGAATTTATCAAACACCATGTCTAATAGAAGCAACAACTCAGAAAAAGCTTCAGGAGGACATGGAATCCACGATTGTGTGTCATTTATCACAGTAAAGTGCTTTAAACAGAACATTAGATGGAAGATAGCCTAGATTTATTCATCTGCAGACAAAGGCTTTGTCTTTATGGATGACTTCCAGAGAGTGTGCGTCTACTGAAACAATTCACAGTGATACTCCCGCTATAAAGGAATCAGTCAAAGAGGCATTTACCCCTCGATGTAGTTTTTAAATGGATGTTAGCGTAATGGTTACACTGCTGCTTTAAGTGTTATTGTCTTTTGTTCTACCACACAAGGAGAACTTTGTTTTGAAAATGTCTCTGAAGTTTCCTCTTATAGCATGTCTGTGGCCATTAGCTGTGGGTAGGCACTGTGTTTTGGCTTTATATGTTTGACCATCCAGACCGTACCTGTGCCACGTTGTCTTCATATAGTTAACACACATTTTTTTTCAACACAAGCATCATATTTTTGAGGTTGAGGTTTCAATGTCACATGTCAAGTTTTTGAGGTCTCATGTTCATCCCTTGCTTGTAAATGAGAATTCCCAAGACTACTTTAAAAGACTTTCTTCAGTATTGTGCAGACCCTCACACTGACTTCATGACATATTCGCCATATTTGAGGTCATAGGACAAATGCCATGGTTATGGAGAGACATGAGTCCATAAATGTAGAAATGTGTGAACATTTAGCACTTCCTGGTTCCTAAGTCCCAAACTACATGGGATGTAGAGCCAGTACTGGGTTTGAACCTGCATCCCTCCAACTCAGGTGTGGACAAGTGGCAGCCTCCACATCACTAAATATGGCCCGCCAGTCTTTCCCAAAAACCAGCAGCTGTAAATATGAAGAAAACTCAGATATCCAATGGAAATAATTCTATATAATCTCATTTAAGTCATTTACAACCTTACTTTGCTTTGATGGTGTCTAAATCTCTTTCATGAAGCCTTTAACATTATATCAAGTATTATTCAATATTATATTTAAAAAATGGCAGCAGCAAAATATTTGAGCATTAAAAAATTGAAAAACACATCATTTATTGATTTGAAAATAGCTTCATTGGTTTTCATTCCATGTATTTTGGCTAAATTAGCTTGAATTCTGTATCAAGTTCATTTGATTATGCATAATAACTTGTATTTATGTTGCAATATTGTTTATCCAACGTTGTTTTTCATTATCGAGAGTTTCTGAGAATTGCAACAATGTGGCCCTCAGGCTGGGAAAAATGGTTTTATGTGGCCCTCTTGGTAATTAAAGTTGTCCACCCCTGCTCCAACTTATGGTTGAGCAAACTACCAGGCTTAGCCACTGGGACTCATTGCCTCACTACCTCATGTCCCCTATTAATGGTGGATGGGATATTTTTCATCAAAGTTGTGAAAACCTCTGACTTTAGAATTGATTAGTTTGATTATTTGAAACAGTGGTCTAAGATCACGGAGCCTTGTGCTCTTTCCTTGCTTGTCGATTAGCCGTTACATTGAAAGTCATTAGTCAAGGATATTGGGCCTTGTTCTTTTCGCTTGTTTGGAAACAGAACTTTGTAAGGATGCTTCCAGAGACTGTTTCAGACTATGTAAATCTAGTCACTCTGACTATAGATCTGCTCATCACATTTCTCAGGCCCAAAAGCAACAGGCCTGATATTCATCCTTTGCTTGGGAATGAAAGTTTGCTTGAAGATCTTTGTATTCTGCCAAACTTTGCTAATTTGTCTGCTCTGACATAGAGATAAGTCCATTAGAATTTGGAGATAAAAGTCAAGGTCAATGGACGTCATGTTGATCCATTGTGAGGTCAAGCATCAAGGTAAAGTCAGTGGTGCAGGGATGATGTACATTTATGGGCCAATGTGTAAGCTAGCATTGTGTTGGTTCCCACGACTGCAGGCTCACTAAAAGCCTCTGTGATATTTCACTGTGATTTGGATCATTGCTGATAAGTTCTGTGGAGAAAAAAAAATGAAAGGCACATGTTCTATTTTTGTGATAATCTTAACAAAGGTACCTATTTTAACAATGTTCAAGCTTACAAATAATTGCTAACCATAAAAAACTACTATTAAGCTACTATGGAGCTAACACAAGGCAGTTTGCGCTAGCTGGGTAATTTTTGCAGTCCTTTTAAGCAGTTACTTAGCAACCATTGTGTTCAACACACTTCAGCATGTAAAAAGCAGGCAGCATAAGATGCATCTTGTTTTTCCCACTAAAATTTCATGTGCATGTTATCACCACAAACCTTTTTTTTATCCAAAATAATATTCTAAATCATATTTACTTTGTGGGTTTGGGAACCAGGAGGTGCTAAATGCTAACTCACTTTTGCAATCATGCCCGCTGTGAGTAAAATTTAGACTGATTCCGTTCTGGAAACTCAATGTTCAGGTCAGTTGGACAATGAATGACCGCTCCAGTCTGTCTCTTGGACCCACCATTGGACTTTTATTCTGTGGCTTTTGTATAGCTCAAAGAGGTGTATCACTGTCTGGCAGTATTTGCACTTAAGCTGTGAAGTAAATGCTTTTGTTTGTCCAGAAAATTCAGTCTTAAGAGCTCAAAATAACATATATTATTATACATTGGTCCTTTGTACTGCCAGTTTGTCTGGACTGAAAATGTTATTTAATTTAATCTCAGCCTAAATCTGTTCGAGCCCATTACCACATCATTACGAGGACTACCAGGCTTTGTTGTGTAAATAACCTCTGAGAGGAGGGCAGTAAAATCGACAGCGGAGAGAAAAAAAAACAGATTTATTTTTCCTTTACACTGACAGATTTAATACCATGTTTTCACAGCCACTTCCTGTCTGTGTAAGCAGCTATAGAAAGCTCTTTGTCCACAAAACCGCAAAGAGGAGTGGAACTATTATGTTTGTTTACAGTCTATTGTCAAAGCTGCACAGCCTCGCTTGGGCAGACAAAAGAATGCAGGTAAGCAGCAGTTCAGAGGAACGTGATGTATGATCAGACGAGAAAGTCTTATTGATTTTCCTCAATTGTGTTTGCTCCGTTTGCCACTATTAAATATGGATTCTGCGCAACTGCCATCTTGACTTTGTCTTGAAATTGACACTCTCTCTATAAAGGGCTATAGCTTTTTCAATAAAGCTACCCCCCCTCAACCCGTGATAGGAGAGAGACGCAGGCGGAGGCTGTGTGTTTGATTTGCTTCAGAGGAGGAACATCAATGCTGCAGGTCAGGACTCATCCACACCATCGGCATGAAAAAGGGCAAGAAAGCAGCAAGAGCAGAGTGGTGAATGTTGTCTGAAAGGGTATCTTTATTTAGATTACTAATAGCTTTGCCTATCAGTGAGCTGAAGGTGCACATGTTGTCTGAGGACAGAAGGTTAAGAAAGTAATGTGCTCCCCCCTCAAAAGAGCCACTCTGAAAATAAACACACCAGAGTGGAGGAGATTAATCTTTGTTAAATTGTGCTTTTGTGCTGCCCCAATCCCCCAGTGAGGGTTACACCGGTGTCTCCATTTCACGCCCACTCCTCAGTGGCTCAACACATAGCTAAGAGCTTATAAAGCCAAAACTATCACCAACTGTTTTATAAGCTTCCATGAGGTTTAGAACCACTGTTGTCAGAGTTTGATCGAGGTAAAAAAAAATAGGAGCTGTCGTGCATTTTTTGCAGATGTGTGACTGAATATAATCTGATCTGTTCTATCAAGATTGGACATGTTTTACTTAACAAGATTTGACATCACAGGGACCTTAACCTTTGAACAAGTTACCCATAAACATATTCAGTTTTGTGCCAATTTTATTGCTCAGTATGTAAAGTTTGCCATAGTTTTCTAAATTGAATAATTTTATGTTATAAATACCATTCTTAGAGAAGTTACATTTCCAGAAAAATGTCCTCAAGTCTAAAGACAGAGAAATTCTTTATTTCTGTAGATGACACAGCCAAGTAATGGCAGCTGTTCATTGTTGCCATTAGAAGATAAAGTAATGAGTCAAACCTCTCGGATAAGTAAAAAGGACCATCACAGCTGCGGATCTGTTTCTGTACCTCCTTCATATTTTGTGCTGCTTTTCTGTGATGGACCACCTCTGCCTGCTGTCCATTCTGTCACCCAAACTTCCTCCTGTTAATCCATCCTCCAACCCCAATAAATGGACGTCCAAAAGCTGAATAGAGATCTGCTGTCTTCTGATCCACCTTCAGAGTGATCCCAGCATTTCTATTTCAAGGATAAATTCCACAGATTGAATGAAAAAACTAACCTGACACACCAGATAGACCATTCGATGTATACTTAACAGCATATGTTTCACAAGTCCATCAGGAATACTCAGTATAAGAAACGACATGTGTTTTTTTAAGTGTTTGGGAATGGGCAGAACCTTTCCAAGCATATCAAGCAGGTGATTGTTCCATCAGTCATATCCATATGGACAAATCAAAACTTACTGATATGTTTTAGCAGTCATCAAAAGTAAATATGTAAACCACAGAACAGGCATTACTGAGATCTGGTATTCACAAACAAGGTAAGAAAAGGAGACCCAATGACTCTGACCTTTGACCTCTTAGCTTAAAAATCTAGTATCAGAGTAGATACTTTTGCAAAAGTTTAACCCTATAAAGCCAATTGTATCATATTTGATACATACTTTTATAATACCTCTATCTACTTAATATGGTCAACAAATTACAAAAAAAAAAACCATCTGAATGCAATCTGATAAATAATAAAAATGTCCTCAAATGGATTATCAGTTGCCAAAAGCACCTAATGTATCAAATGAGATACGGAAAATCTATATGTTGAATTTATGGACATTTTAACATTATTAGTATTTTAGCAGAAAGTGAAACAAACATTTCAGCTCTAAAAAATTAGAATTTTCTGGCTATAATCTATGGTCTTGGGCTTTTTAAAGGGTTAAAGAGAATTATTCAAAGATTTCTGAGATATGTTCACAAGCAGGGACTGAAAGTGCTCCCAATGACCTTTACCTTGGACCTTCGAGACATACTTAAGCAGGGCACACACAACAAGATACTTGGCCCAAATTTTGGTTTGGATCCACACTTCAGACCAAAATTAGCAAAGACAAAATTATCTGTAGGTCCTAGAGATTGCCGTACCTAATGGTGCGAGGTGAGATAAGAGATTCTTTCCCATCTCAGACGGCGATCATGCCGCCCTGACTTACATTTGTAAATATTAAACATGTTCAATATTTATGACCTGTAATCTTGATGTATGTGAAGAGCATCAAGAACAGTTGAGCATGCCCCCTGTGTTTTGTCACTTGAAATGGGAGAAAGCCAATCAGAGAGCAAGATGTCTGCATCAGGAAGCAAACCTAGACATGGCAACAAGAGTAAGAACAGGAATAAAGTTCGTAGGATATCAAAATGAAGAACCAACCTGTTGATTTGGGACAAAACACCTGTCCACAAAACATGACCTGTGAATTATTTACAAGGAATCGATTAGAAGAGGAGCTGGACAGAGATCACTCCTGCCAGCTGTACCACTGAAGCTTACCACTAGCTGAATTTTGCTTCATTTCCTCCTAAAGCTGTCCACCTCTTGTTCCAGCTGAAGTTGAATTTGACCTCGCAAGATCACAGGCTGCCAGAGTTGAGGCCATGAACCGGTTAGGATATTGAAAAGTCTTGATGAGTGCACCAGGTCTTACTTTATCATTTTTCTTGAGATCCCACATGGGTTAGGGTTTGCAGTGATGAGGACATTTTCTTGTCCACTGACCCATATGGCATATGGACAATCTTTAACCTTATTAGGCCTAATCCTAACTGTTGCCAAAATGGAGGCATGCAATTTATTAGCTACTGGTGATCATCCATATGTCACTTCACACTGTGGACCTTGTTTTTTGACTCATATTTGCTCTGGTTGAGGTTATGATGTCACAGTCTGGGTTCTTCTAAACTTCACCAGCTTGTTCACCAGATGGGCTTTGTGGCGCTAACGGGGCGAGGGGGTGGAGGATGGCTGGAAGAGGACGGTGGGAGGGCACACACATGATGACCTGTCAGGTCCTGTCACCTGTCTTTGTCTGCCTCTCTTTTCTCCATGACCCCCCCTCCATCTCTGCTACCCCTCCCCCATTTCTCCTCGCTCTGCTTCAGATCCCCACAGGTAGCGAGCAGCAATGTTTGGTGATGAAAGGCTTCAGTAATGGATCTTTTCTGTATCCAAGCCCGACTAAACTGGTGTGACAGCTCTTCCCTGAGTGCAGAGCGGCTTTTTATTGTCTCTGTCTGCCAGAGAATACATTCTGAGTGAATGAATTTCATTATAGATCCCTTTTGTGTGCATGCATAAGCGTGTATGGGTATGTATGTGTACACCTTTGAGGGCAAGGATTAGGTTACATCTATGTCCTGTTCCCTGGTGGGCCACAAAGTGTGTGCATGCATGCAGTATAGAAATGTCAACATTGACCTCGGAAAATTGTGTTGGGTGACAGCACACCATGTAGAATAGACATAAGAAGAAAGGGCAGTGTAAGAATTCAGTTGCAAAGAAAATGGACAGGCTTCTGTATGTTTAGGAGACCAAAATTAGGAGAGTAACATAAGAAGACCCATTTTATGTCAGGGATGCAAAATTTTGGTAGATAATCATCTTCCCTCATATAGTTGTGTTACTGAAGCTGACAGTAACACACCAAACTGGTCTATTTTGAATCAAATCTCCGGTTGAGGCTGTTTTGTTGATTTCTACATGCCACTTTTTTTTTTACCAAACTGTATTGCATTTGGGTGAGAATAGCAAAATCAGAAAATTAGAATTAGAAATTATTAATATTTCACCAACCTTATACAGGTTCAAAGGTACTTTTATTTGAACTGCGACAGTAAATTGCAGACCCCTCTTATGGCAGACCATAAGAGGTGTTTAACCTTTCTTGTTAGTTTGCCAAATATTGATGCTAACTTAGGAAATACACTCACCGACCACCCTGTTAGTGCTGTGTTAGCACCCCTTTGCCTTCAGAACTTTGTTTATTCTTTGTGGAAGAGATCTAACAAGGTGCCAGAAACATTCCCCAGAGATTTTGGTCCATATTGACATGACAGCATCATGCAATTGCTATACAGCCATGATCCAAATCTCTCCGTCCACCAAATTTCAAATGTGCTTCATTGAATTGAAGATCTAATGTAGGCCACTGGAGCACAGCAATCTTAAACCTTGTTTCCACTGAGTGGTCTGGTTTTGCTTCAGCACAGTTTGGTACAGTTTGGAGCAGTGAACCCTAATCTAGTTTGACTTTCTACTGTGAGCTGTACCTTCACTTGAGGGTAGGGATGTGAGTAGAGAAGAGATGACCTCGCCAGCTACAAAAATGTGTGACGGCACAGTAGTGTGATACAGTGAGGCAGTCTTACCGTCCAGTATGTTGCATTTTTTTGTGCAAACATTCTTTTCAGCAACAGCAGTCAACAAATCACATGAAATGTACAACTTATTTGAACGTGGCAAGAAAGCTGCCACGGAGGAATTTACATTTTTTTGTGACCAGCCAACAAAATGCTTGCTTTAAAGCTAGGGTCTACGATCTGAAAACCAGTTTGCGTTTTTCAAATCTGTCTCAACAGCCAGTCTGCCCCCCCTTCACTCACCCCTCCCCTCAGTGTTCCAAGATCCTGCCCCCCAGCTCGTGTCGCCTCCTCACAACACGCCCCCTCCAATAGAGCAACAAGCCGGCTGGAATAATATATCAACAACAACCAAAAACAACTCAGCTCAACTGAAAGTAACAAACACGACAGTCATCCCCCTTGTAACATACAGCAGTAGCCATTTCAATTGGACCAGCGGCGAAGCGGGTCTGGTGTCACCAAAGCAGAGCCGATTGTGGGCGAGGATTTACCTCTCTCGGCGCCCGCTCCGACCAACAACGTTCAGTCATTAGCCAGTATAGGCACAGACTAACCAGAGTTATCCAGCAGACATCTCTCACTGTAGTAAACAAAGCTATTACCTGTTCAACCAGGGGGCGGAACAGCCGGTGCTGCGGCCGATGCTGCGGTCGTTCGCCAGCCGGCGGGCCGGGGCTGCAGCCGATGCTGCGGTCGTTCAGTAGCCGGCTGCCGGCGCAATGTTAAACAGTCCCAAATGATTCTGCAGCTTTTTCTACCGTACGATTCTCCAATGTTGAGCCCCGTTGGGACCTGTACTGCTCATATTTCTTCCTTATTCCAGCCTTTTTCTCGAAACTTTTACGTTTCCCTCTCTTCGATGTGGAGGATAACAGAAGCAGCCTCCCGGCTCCATGATGCTTCAGTAGCTATGCTAGTAGCTGATCACTGGTACATCAGAGAGCTAGTGGGGAGGAGGCGGGACCATGGGCATGACAGTGCGAAGCGAGGGAGACAGGGGATTGGATGGACTCAAGGACCAATCGAACCGCGCATGCCCGCGTGGTCTACTAGTATGCAGCTTTGCAGCGAATATACTGAATGGATTTTTTTGGTTCTTTTTGGTCTTTATATTGTGTAGATTGGACCATCAGACCATAACAGCCCTATAAACGGTGTTATTAAGATGTACAAAGCTTCCAAATCGTATACCATAGCTTTAACTCCATCCTTTGCAGTTGGTTTGACAAGCTTGAAATGTGGAACAGCATGGGCTACTTTTTTGGTTACCTTTTTCTAATCACTTGACAGTGGAAACAAATGTAATTTTTGTGTCATACTGAGCCAAACTCACCCTGACTACTTGGTTGATATGTAACTTTATTGTCATGTTTAAGAAATTAGTTTTAGAGGATCTGAGCTTTGTGACATGAACCATTATCTTGCTGTGAGTAGCCATCATAAGATGGGTCAACTGTGGTCAACCAGGGAGGAACATGGTCAGCAACAAATTTCCGGTTTGGTGTTTAAATGATGATAAATTGGTGCCAAAGGGCCTAAAGTGTGAAAAGAAATGATCCTATACACTATCTCAACATCACCTCTTGCCTGAAACATTGATACAAGGCAGGATGGATCCATGCCGTGCTGTATAAATTCTGATTCTAACAGCATAAAATCAGCAGAAATTAAGAATCATCAGACCAGGTACCATTTTCCAATCTTCTATTATTTTATTTGGTTTGCACAATCAAACTGTAACCTCAGGTTCCTGTTCTTAGCTGGCATAAATGTCACCCTGTGTGGTCATCTTCTGCTTTAGTCCATCTGACTCAAGATGTTCAGAAACAATCTTCTGCATACTTTGTAACAAGTGGTTTTGGTACCTTTCCATTATTTCAGTCCCCTTAGGCCATTCTCCTCTGACCTCTGGCATGAATAAGAGATTCACTGGATTCTTCTTTTTGGGCCATTTTAGTTGTTTATGTGAAATCAGCCAAACTAGATAATTCCCAGTAGATCAGACTCAGACCAACCTGTCTGGAACCAACAGTGATGCTATGTTCAGAGTCAGTGGCCTCACCTTTCTCACCCATTCTGATGCTGTTAATCATGTTTACACACCAAAGTTACTGCCATGTGATTGGCTTATGAGCTATTTGTGTAAAAAGCAATTGAACAAATATTGCTAATAAAGTTGCAGAAGGATAAAGTCGGGTGGCAATGTGGCACAGCAGGTTGTGCACATGCCCCACAGCAAGAAGTTTGCTGGTTTGACCCCTGTCTCACTTCAGGCCTGTTTGTGTGGAGTCTGCATGTTCTCCACGTGCATGGATGGTTCTCTCCAGGCACTCTGGCTTCCTCCCACAGACCAGTGACATGCTCATTAGGCTGATTGGTGAATCTATATTGCCCTTTGGTATGAGTGTGTGTGTGTGTATATGTGTCTATGATGCGCTGTGATTGGCTGGTGACCGGTTCAGGGCGTACCCTGCCCCTCACCAAGTGTCAGCTGGGATAGGCTTCAGCTCCCACAAACTGAAAGGGGATCATTTTTATAGATAACAGATGAAAGAATACTGTTCTCTTGTTATTTTGCATCTGATGTACATAAAGTACTGCAGTGCTGTGGCATTGCCTGATGTCGTATTGTTGGTTTCGTGTTGTGTCATCTTGTATTGTAACCCTCTGTATTGTGTTGCCCTGACATGTTTTACCTCTTGTCCAATCACATGTGGTTTGGACTTGTATCATATTACATTTCCTCTATATCTGATTATGTCTTATCATCTAATATACTGTATGTAGTATTCTACCGTACTGTCTTGCTGCATTTTTACCTTGCTATCTCAACCACTTCATGTACACATACTCTGGGAGAGGAATGCACACAACAGCAAGGCGGTAAAGCATCTCCTGCTCTTGCTTTCTCTCCCCATGTTTGCTGATAGTGACACTGCTTGTGTCTGTTTTCGGGGACCTTGTGTTGATATTCAGGCAGGAGAAACCTATTCCAAAGCCAGCAGGGAGATGATTGACATGGGAGCTTTCCTCCTAATGTATAAAAATGTGCCTCTGATCGCTGCTCACTCATGCAGTGGAGCATGCTGGAAAATACCGAGCCCGCCGCAAGCTCCAGATCCCCCGCCGTTGTCTGCCTCGCCGGGCGATGTGTGCCCCCCCCCCAACTAACCCTGACGCTCAATCTGCTGCACAAGTACCCATCCCTCCCTCCTCACCCCCAAGTCTATCTTCACCCTCCTCCTCCTCCTCCTCCTCTTCGTTCTGCCCCTGCCTTGGCACACACACAGTGGTATGCACTGAAATTCAATCAGATGCTTAATTACATCTTAACATGGGTTCCTACCAGCTGGCTTTATTCCCCTGTTTCTGATTAAAGGGATTAGAAAAATGAAATTTAACAGTGGATTTGCATACAGCTCTGGGGGAACTGGCACATCTCTGTGGATGTCTGGACTCTGTTTGACGTGCTCACTCTCTGTTGTCCATTAAAAGAGGAGGGAAATACACAAACATGTTCCTGTCTGCATTTGTGCGCAGCGGGTAGAGGCATTATAAGAAGAGGAAGGTCTCACATGATACGCTCTGACCTGAACACACAGAAGCATGGATCAGGGTGATATGGACCAAAATCTGGAGGTATGAATTGTGACACGATATGCTGAACACTGTGATACATTTTTATTAAGATCCACAGTAGTGTCTAATAAACCTAATCCCTGAAACTTGAAATGCTTAATCTCTGAAAGGGGGGCATTTTTTCCCCCTTTTAAACATCCCAAATGTATCATACGTTAATATGTTTTTCTGCTTTTTTTTCATAAACTCTTTGATCCACTTTAGCCATAATAATAATTTTCAAGTGTTGAATCATTATCACAATTTTAACCCTTTAATTCAGGTGGCTGTGGTGACATCACCAGAACACAGCAAATTCGATATACTGCATTTTCATGGTCACTGATTGGCAACAAAATAGTATTTTATGAATCTGAGTTGGTTAGATAAAAGAAACAGCCTCGATAGACATCCAACATAATAAATGGAGCTATAGACAATGGGAGATTAAAGCAGGGAAAAACACATTTTTACACACAAACACTTACAGACACACAAATCTTCAATCTATAAAAGTTGAACAGTAGTACAAGTCACCTTTAAACCAGAAATGTACTGGGAAATTCCAGAGTTGTTTTTTTTTATGCTGACCTTGCATAAAAACTGCAAACTCATAAATACCAACGTTACTACAAATCATTGGCATGTCCAACACTGTAATAACCCCCTGTCCCCTGAAAATGTCATTTTACACTCTGTTTATTGAACATACAGGTACTAAAAATGTTAACATTAACACTTTTATGGCTTAAATTTGCATCTGAAGTGTTACATTTCTAAAAAGATATTTGGGTACTTGGTAGTCATGATCAGTAAAAAAAAACTGAATTAAAAGATTTCTGGAGAAAGAAAGTTGAATAAGGTGTTAACATATGACATACTTTAGGCAAAATCTCCCTTTAAATGTTCTGCATAACAATAGGATTTGTGTTTAAAACTTGAAATCAGTAAAAGAATAATGCACAACCATGCCAAATATGATTAGGAATGCATATCCACTGCAACATTATTAGAGAAAGTGCACCATCAAGGTATAAAGTTCAAGTGTGTTAATGGAAATTGGGGCAGCATGGTGATGCAGCAGGTAGCGTACTTGCTTTGTGACAAGAAGGTTGCCGGTTTGAGTTTGCATATTCTCCTCTTTCATGCCTGGATGCTCTCTGGGCACTGTGGCTTCCACCCTCAGACCCAAAAACATGCTCATTAGGTTGATTATTGCCCTTGGAGTGCGTGTCTCTCTATGTTGCCAGTCTCATCCAGGGTCAGCTGTGATGAGCCCCAGCCCCCTCGACCCTATAAGGTTTGACAGTTTAGACATGGAAGGATGGAAAATGGAAAATTTATGGCTTGATTAAAATAAAAACAGTAAGGGGTATATTTGACCTGAAGATGTAAGTAAACACAGTGAGTGTTCCCGCTTTGGGGCGCCTGCAATCTCATGATATCAAGAGGGTGAAAATGTTAACTTAACTCAGTGTTTAAGATTCATTTTGAAGGAAGAATATTGTCTTACTCTATTTTTTTTTATTAAATAATTACACCAAACTATCTGAAGAAGTCTATGTACCGCCTATGTCTATAAACAAGCATTGTTGAGGCGATCCAGGGATGTTTTTTGACATGTTGCTTGGTGCATATCTCCGTCATGTTGGGACTGCTCTTTTCTCTCTCTGATATCTGCTGGAAAATGGTGCTCAGAGAATCTGGGTGGCTTTAGGCTTCCTCCTAATGGGGCCAAGTAGGGCCCACTATCCAAGCTGTGCAAAGAAAATGGGCCCATTAATCACAGAGCCACCACCATCATCTCCATATGATTATTCTCCTCATGTGTTGGCTAACTCCTCGCTGCTGCACAAGAATTATTGTGACATCCTCTTTGCTCTCTCATCCTTTTTTTTTTTTTTTTTTTTACTCTCCCTGAAAATAACTCGCAGGCTTACTTTTCAACTTAATCCCCCCGCTTGTGGTCGAGCTAAATCTATCCTGAGAGGAGATCTGGTTACGCATTGGCTGTTTATTTTATGCAATTAAAAAGTGATTCTGTTGGAAGTTTGTATTAGAGGGATTAAAGGCTTATTGGTGTGTCAATTCTCAGGGAGAGAAAGAGGAAACAGAATCAGTGTGAGAGTGGGAAAATAACACAGACAGGAGGGGGGGAGTCTGAGAAGAGGGCTTCATTCTTTAATGTTAGTTAACTCAGCATTTTAGGCTTCAGGTGTGTTTACTTTGTACATTTAGTTCATGCTCAGTCATTTAAGCATCACTTTTGTCAGCAGCAGCAGATCAATCATTTACCTTTTCTATTTATGAACCATTCAGTTATTAGTCTTTGTGAAAGGTGGACATTGTGCTCAAAGAAAGTGAAAAGCTGCGTGGAGGCTGCAGCTCATAATATGACTCTACTGCCCTCTTTTGGAGAAGGCGGGAACAGCATCTTCAACAATGCAAGCTCGACAACATTCCAGACTTTGATAGAAATAATGAATTATGAAAAAGCATGACCACAGATATATTTCTTCTAGTGTTTTCAGGCAAAAGAGAACAAATAGCCTACAAAGAACTACATCATATTTTCAACTCAGCAGAAAGCAAAGCAAAGCCAGTTCATACTTAGAGGACATTTTAGAAACAAAGAAATGTAGAATTCTTTACAAGAATCAGAAGACAGAAAATTTGAGCTTTACAGTCAGAGTCAAAGTTTACACCAGGGATGTGCAGCTTTGGCCACCATGAGGATCGTGGTTTTGTCATTATCAGCTTTAATGGGCCACAAATGGTGTTACAAACTTAACCAAACCAAAACTAACTTATAGTATAATAATTCAATTTACTAAAAAGACCCATTCCTTTAAATGTTAACATCCCATTAGTGCTGGTAATATCTGTGATAGAAGAAAAATATTTAACCACGAATAAGTGAGGTTTTTGATTTGTAAATGTGGATGATGAGGTAAAACATCACAGCACATTTGGACATTCTGCCAATATTGCAGCTTATATGAAGGATATTTATTGCCAGATTGTACCGCAAAAATGTCAGCAGTAAGTATTGGCAAAAATGTTCACATCTTCCAAAGTGCTGATACGACAATGAACATTTTTAGCAGTATTTTACCTATACACATATTGCTCCAATAGTAGTGTGTGTCCCAAGTATTGATATTAGCATTGTAAGGCTCAAAATCAATTGTTAAAGCTAAGTTGAATGAGCTTAATATCGTATGCAAGCTAGAAAAAGTACTTTTCCAATGTGGTGATTGAATATTGTTTGTCTTAATTAGAAAATTTATCTCAACCTATTTTACCGGTAAGTCCCACTGAGAATACATGTAATGAATAACCTGGCTGCAGTATTACTGATGAAAATGTTTCTTATTTATTTATTTATTTTTTAATTTGGCTCATTCTTTTCACCAAAGTAATTATGTATCATCCTTTAAAGAGACCTTTACAGAAATAAAGTTATACATCATAATTTTATAAAAAATACAAAATATAACTGGTTGAGACTAATATAGAATTTTTTTTTCATTTTGCATGTTGTAGTGCATTTTGCCTGTGGTGCCAAAGTGGCAAATCAAATGAAAATATTTCATGGCCTATGGTCACAATGTTTCATGTGAAATTAACTGGTTAGCCACACTGTGTTAGGAGGAGGGCCCATGTGGCCCCCAGGCCACCAGTTGCCCACCCCTGCTTTATACAGGATAAGATTCTCCCCATCAGACAGTCATAAGATTTAAAAGTTTGACATGTCACCTCTCTAGCACAAAGCTATCTCCATTCTCATGAATTCTTTTGTTGGTTTGGTAAATGTGGTCCACTGGTCAGCCTTGGCATCCACCAGTGGGTTTTATATTTAGTATTATTTATTTATCATATATAAAAATTTTTTAATATACCTCTTCTTCAACTGGGTCTTAAAGCTGAAGGCAAACTCTGCCACCTGCGGATCATGGCCATAATATGTGCAGATTTTTGGACATTGTCCCTGTTTTATACATTGAAGGTCACATTCTTTGGAAACATACACATTTTACTGACTTAGTTCAAAAGTCTACCAAAATGGCGTCATTACATAGATGAGAGACACTCCCTGAGCCAGGTGTTTATTCAGCTTACAGGCTTCTCAAGCGGATGGGACATGTAAAAGCATATCTTTGCAGCTACAGTAAACATTAGAGCAAAGAGCTGGAAGGCAGCAATTTGATCACTGCCTTGAGAAGGGGCTTGGACAGATACAGCTTGCGAGAAAATACAGGAAGACAGCGTCTGAACAGAACAGACAGGTTTATAGGCCTCCCAAAATCTGATATCTGAGTGGATTCTGAGGCGAGAAACTTCAGAAGTATGACTTGTACTGATGTAAAGATGGAGGGGGATGGCGTAAATGTGCTCTCTAAGCCACCAGTTTCCCACCTGTGCATTGGAATAACATAAAAATAGGGGGAAAATCCTGACCTGCTAAATAAAGTATGTCAAGATTCTGTATATTTGTCATTTTGCATCTGTATCTGCATTAAAAGTAGACATGCTGTTCAAGTGATGCTGGCTATGTGATGAAAAATACTAAAGGTGCAAAGTCACTAGCTAGAATACAAGAGCTTGAATAAGAGTTGGGAAGCTTGTGCTGCCATTTTGCTGGTGATGGTCAGGCTGGGCACAGAAAACTGAAAAAAAAAACAAAAAAAAAAACAGGAATTCCAACAAGTCATGAAAAGTGAGCATGATGCAGGAAGAAGAAAACTCCAGGCTTAGACAAGTTGACATTTTAAAGGAAGACATTATCCATAAACTAATAGGGAATGTTAACAAACTACAGATTCAAGGGAGAAAATAACTCTAAAACTGTGTTTTCGCTCTGACATCACTTTATAACTCTTTCTGTTATACTTTGGTCAGTTCCCTTTTGTCAGTACATGTATGGATTGAAGTTTGTATTTAATGTTTTTGATTATAACTGATCAGTAGTAGGTGTTGAATTAACATTAAAAGTGTCCACAATGGACGACAAAATCCTCTTAGAAGTCATAAATCCTGTGTGAGGGTCTGGTCATGTTCCCTGTCCCACAGTGCCACCTCTTGGACAGAGGGTGTACTTCACATATCCCTCCCATCATCCCTACCTTGCACAATGACCGGCAGTAAAGTTTGATCTCCAAGTAAATATGGCTCCAATATTTCCATTTTATGTGCCCGCATATTCCCGTGCACTTTTATGTAGTCAGTGTTTTATGTAGACATTTGCAGCCCTGCAGAGATCCTGACCTGAGTCTGCATTATTGTTGGTTGAAGTACAAAAGAAAGTGAGATGCTTGTTTTAAGGGCCCTCTGGTGACGTGTAATTCATGCACACACATGAAAGACAAGTTGAACTGCTCACATGTGAATGCACTGTGACGTGATCGCTGGTTTTCAAAGCTGGGAGGTAAAATTAGGGGCAAAGAGGAGTTAGGGTCGGCATAACAGAGGTGTCTCCGTTGAATCACTTTGTACTCGCGCTTCTACACCATCAAAACATTCAAAACACTATTTAAACTCCATTTCTTGAGTTGATCTGTGGATATTTGCAGTTGAACTTTTCGGAGGACACAAACAGTTTGCCCTTCAGTTGGTGTTGATGTCCACCTGGGTGTGTAGCAGTGGTCTGCTTCTGCCAAGACATACATTTATATCAAACTTTTTTAGGGGGTTTAAAAAGGCAGGGGCTATTTAATGTTGTGTTTATCACTATTGTGTTGTCAAAGTTGTTGTGGACCCCAGGAAGAATAGCTACAGCAATGCTGCAGATAATGATGATCCTAATAATCTAAACTAAGAGGCCTTCACAGAGAGACAAGTTTAGGAGCATCCACAAAAGTTTTTTTTTTTTTTTTTTGTATGGGTGTTTTGTCCAAGAAATGTTTTGGGAACTGGACTGTAAAATAGTTTGATTTTGATTGGCAGGTAATCCAGTCAGCATTCTCCAGTAGATTATTAGCCTTCTATGTCTTTGTCTTGTGCTTGTTTATATGGAACATGTTTTTTGCTCATTCTCCATGGGTGCGTTCCAATAGACCATTTTTGGTAAAAGCCTTCCCTACTGAAGAAATGACCCGGAAGCATTTCAGCATTGGTCATGATACGAGCTATTCAAATTCTCCAAAAGTTGAGGAAAGGAAGTTTGTTGCTTCCTTTATTGTCTCCTTTAGCTTCGGAAACACTGGGCCATTCTTTATGAAAAGAAAGGAGAATGGAGTGCCCCATAATGCCTTGCGCCAGGTTTTTGACAGGTATAAAGAAAAAAATATGCTTAAAAGTCAGCGCTTTCAAAAATCTAACCGGTAGTTCATTTGTTTTAATCATTTTTAAATTGCTGGACAGATGAACTATAACATGTTATGATTTATGAAGCACTCACTTTAAAGCATTTCTTTCTCCATCACCGCCCACAGTGTTGATTAATATGAAACATACAATTGTGGTACTTGTTTCCTATATTAATATTATATTAATTCCCACTTTTCTATCATAATTTATGAATTTAATTATGCAAATAATAAGACAAAGCAATGGGGTATCTAATCATGTTTATGTATTTATCTTTTCCTCTTATTCCCTCCTTTCCTCCCTGTAGAGGTTAAGGTAAAAGGGATAAGAAAGGACTTGAGAAAGACTTTTCAAATGCACCCCATGTCTTTGTTTCTGGTTCTGATGTATGTCTGTAGCAGCATTACAGCAGCACTTATAGGCCTGTCTGTACTACAGCACTTTCAGAGTTATCAAAAACGTATGTACACCTTAAAAACACACTTAAACACATTTAGGTATAAGATCTGAAAGGGTGACAAGAGTGTTCTATAGATGTATTTTGATTGTTTAAGGAGCGTAACTGATTGCATGCTTTTTTGTGGGAGCAACAGTGTTACAAGTAATTTTGCTGTCAGATAACTTAGACATATACCTGTTTTTAATCAAGAAGGGGCTTCTCACAGTTTAGTAGGCTGCACTGTTTGACTCACATGTCTTTCCCCTTTCTACAAGTCCACTTACCAAAGTGCTCGGCCTCGATGCTTTCAGAGGAAAGAGGCTTGTGTTCAGTATATGACCTGTTAATAATTCATACCATCAATCCTGCTGTAAGTGATCTTGTACATAGAGACCTCCTGGTTTACACACATGATCGAGAAGAGTCTAAATCAGGACCGTGCTCCCACACCCAACACTCTCATCTTCCCACCATGTCCCTTCGCCTCCCAGGGGTGCATACAAGCTGACAGAGTCCAACACTGCCCCCTGCTGGAGGGTCATCGTACTACACCATCTGACCTCGCCATCACTCCTCACATCTGCTGCATATTTTTCAGCTCTTTTTGAAGCTTGTTCATCTCTGCTCTTTAATGTTCTAACACCTTTTATATGACTCCAGATGTTTCACCTGCTTCTCATCTCACACTCTGCTGAGCTCGCACACATCAGGAGGCTCTTTAGTGGCACGCTGAAGCAGAGGAGCCGAGCGTTAGAGGATGCACAGCCGCTGTTATGACACCCTCATAATCATGAATGGGGCACATTTACTGTGAGGGTTTAGTGATTATTACTTGGGGGGAGCCAGGCCCAGTGTGAGCTCTGAGGAATTTGAGACTCCAGATATGAAAGGTGAAGGTGGAGGTGAAGGTGTCTGAAGTGCATCCATAGATAGCAATGCAGACATTAGGCTTGTATCAACCATAATTTATAACTTAAGTGCCTCAAAAAGCTATTTGTGTGTCAGCAAAGGCACAGAAATACAAAGAGGGTGAGGAAATAAACCCTCAACTCGTGGTTTAAAATAGAGATAGAGAAGGAAACTGACTACATTGTATCTTTGAAGTATTGTGCAGACTCTGTTATCTGCTTGAAATAGCTTCAGTGACTGTCTTCTACTCGTTTAAAATATTTATTTGTGAACAAATGGAAATGGAAAAGAAAGGATATTTAAGGCTAAGTAACTCATTTCCATTTAAGCTGCACTCTTTGAGCACCTGAAATGTTTCACATGCACTCATTTTTAGAGCAAAGATAAACAGTGTTTGTACCAAAAAGATGCAGCCAAGCTATTATAACTAGAACCATTAGCAGTGATATGTGTAATGCTACGAGACAGACGGGAAGAGTTTTTGATTGTAATCCATCTCCTGTGTCTCCTCACTGTAATTCACAGTCAGGGCTCACCGTGGCTCCGTTTACATGGGTAGTTTTCCTCAATCTGATTGAAACTGATCGGATTAAGTGAATCTGATTTGATCTGTATACATGAACTTTGAGTAAAGAGATCCACGTTCAATCCACGTTTGCATGGCCCCAGCTGAATCCGACTGTGTGGGTTTTTTTTCTGACATGCGCAGAAGGTCACTCTGCCACCACCTGCAAATGTGTAACAGAAGAAGAGGTGCACTTCCTGCTTCCTGTTTACCCCTTGAAAGATAGATCCACGTCATGTTATGTTGGGGACGCTTATTGTGTTATGGTTACATTTGCATCAACAATTTTTAACTCTCGCAGGGTTTCTGTTAAAAACTTAATTTCCTCCACCATCCAGTTCTTCTGTTTGTTCGCCATGTTTGTTTGGGCACGCTCTGTGTACATCACTACGTGCCTCTTACGTACTACGGAGCGCCTGCGCTGACCGAACAATCCTCTCTATCAACCCAATCCGCTCCACTTAGGCGTTTACATGAAGCATAGAAAGGATTATGAATCGGCATGGACTACCTCTTACAATCCGATCCAGGTGAATCCGATTGGCTAAGATGTTTACATGAGACATTTCTAATCTGATTGACCTTTCAATCTGATTGTAAATAGGATTTTTTGACCCATGTAAACAGGGCCAGTGAGAGACTACGACTATGTATTCACTGCAGGCAAAAGTAGCCAAGTCCGACTTTTTTTTTTGTCCATATGTGACCAATATTTGGGACAGTTTTAGCAACACAAATCTGTTCTTTCTTTTCAAATCAGACCCAAGCCACTGTCATATGTGGTCCTCAATAAGACACATATCTGATTATCATTTTTAAAGTAAGATAGATGTCACATCTATGCAGCGGAAAGGGCAGGGTGTGGAAACCTCCGATGTGAACAATGGGCAAGACAACTATGGATGAAATGTCAGATTGTCTCACTCAATCTCACCATGCCTGGCTCATCCATACCTCTGTACAGAGGCAGCAGCCACTGCTCCACAAAATGGCCATCTTTAAAATATGTGCTGTCTTTTTTCTCAGTCTTCCTCTCCTTGTCCCTTCGTCATAACTTTAGATAAACACACACTGACATGTGTAGCATTCATGTTTACTTTTGTGTGATGTCACATCTTCCTCTATGCATGTGGGTCACTTGAGGTTCGTAGGTCTTCATGCTCAATTCAAAAGTTTGGAATGGAGAGCAAAGAGCTGCAGTGCGAACATAGCCTGACACTTTCCACCCTTCAACTGGTATCTTCACTCATGTGTTTCTATCTGCAGACATGGAAGCACAGCTGACTGTTCACCAAACCAGAATTCAGTTTCCATCCATCATTTGTCATTGGCATTCGTTCTTTAGTTGTTCACCTTGATAAATGTATATGTACAGAGAGAAACAACTAAACTGGAGTACCCAAAAACCATGCTTGATGTAACATTAATGAGGGATCACTGAACTTCAGAAGGTCATTTAAAAAATGAGCACCTGCACACTTTGATATATAACAGCATTAAAAATGTATTTCACAGAATGTCATTGCCTTCATGATGTCAGTGCGACACTATTGAAAGGATGAATCATTAAAATGAAATCATAAAGTATTTTTTTTGCATTATTTTGGTTTCCAATTCAAGAGTGTTGTATCTTTAACATTTTGAAATGCATGTAAGTTAACCGTAATCATGTAAATAAACTGCGATAAAGTGCATCCAAAGTAGGGATGGAAATTGATACGATTTTACGGATAGCAGTTCCATTAACAATTCTGATTTTTGATCTGGTTCTTTAAAGATTCCCTTCCTTATTCCTGCTGATTTTCTTTGCAGGAAAAGTAGGCCTGCTTTAGGTTTTCAGTGGCAACAATGTCAGACACATGACACTTCTGATATCTAATGCCATGCTGCATAAATAAATGCTCCTGCAAGTTACTGGTGTCAAAACTCATTTAAGTTGTGCAATGTTTCTACAACTTTAACTTCTGTCCCCTGTCTGATATGATTTTGGAATTGTTTGTTATCAAGGCCGTCTGCAATGAGAGCACGATGCCCTTGATTTTCAAAGCATGCAGAACAAGTCAAGATGAGCAAGCAAAGTTCCGCTTCAGTCTTGTGTCAAAAACTATTTGACAGTCCTGGCATCAATGATCTACTCCAGATGCTTCGTCAGCACTTTTTCTTTATCAATTTTGCAGAAATGGCATTTTTGTGCAACTAATAAGCTACATGCTTCAAATGTGAAATGTGTATTAGAAGGGAGTGGAAGAGGAGGAGCAGATAGTGGAGTGTGATGCTGAGTGCTCAGGAGTGGTTACAGTCCAGATGGCCCTGCAGCAGCAGCAGCTGTAAATCACCGCGTGTTGTGCGATCTGGACGATAGTGCTGCGGGCAGGAATCTCTCCGCAAGGTGAGAGCGCTGATGACAGCCATTACAGGGAATGAAGGCAGGACTGAGGGGGTGAAGGAGAACGAGGAGGGAAATGACATTAGTCCAGTTTGTCTCTATAAAGGAGCAGATGTTACTATTGGTGCTGCAGTTCACTGTCATAAAATCAGATTACATTATCAACTCAATGCTGTATTCAGCCAGGAATTTTTTAAAGGATGTAATTATTTGGATAAACAAAAGATCATGTTTGAGTGCAAGCTTTAGATTAAATCAAACATTTTATTCATGTCGCTGAAGCTCTTGTAAAGACGTGCACTGTTCTGCAGCGCTGTTTGACTTGATTTAACATTTCAGAAGCCATCTTAGCGCATTGCAGATCCTGGTGGCAGAGTGGAAAGTGTAACTAATGGATAATGATAAAGTTTTCTTCATATCCATATTTACAGAACTGACACATCCCATCAGATACCTTTTGTGCTGTCTGTGTCAATGACATAGCAGCTCCCAATAAAGATATCAATCTGTTACAGATTGCCGTTGAAACCCAAAAATGCTTGACCCCATGTCATGAAAGCTAAGCAGTTGCAATAACCTATCCACCTATTCAACTGCTTGATTACTTAAACAGCTAGTCTGTCATATGGCAGCAACTCAATGCATTTTGGAACGCAGACATGGTCAAGACCACCTGCCGAAGTCCACACTGAGCATCAGAATGAGGACTTTGAACATGGCATGATGGTTGGTGCCCGACACACTGGTCTGATTTTTTCAGGAAGTCAGGATCTACTTGGATTAAATTGCACAACTGTCTCGAGGGCTTACCGAGAATGACAGAAAGAGGATAAAATATTCAGTGAGCAGAAGTTCTCTGGTTGAAAATACCATGTTGATGCCAGGGGTCAAGAGAATGGCCAGAGATGACAAAAACTTCTAAATAACTGAAAAACATGGAGGTTGTAAAGGGAAGATGTTCTATATTGGTATGGACTGGGAAATAATTCTGTTCACATAACAGACTTGACAGAATAAATACTTTCAGTAAGTCTAGATAAAGTGCCAACCACTAAGTCTAAGCTGAAAATTGCAATCCATTTTTCTTGGCATTTATAACCTTTAAATTTCATTTATTTTTTTAACCTTTGTATGTGCAGGACAGTGCACGATGACGAATATACAACATCTTGGAAGTCTATACAACACCAGTGTAAATATGCATGATATAGCACAATTATAATTTCATCTATATGTCCCAACTGCTTAGCACTGCTACCTCACTGATTATTATTGGATGAATCTTCAAAGAAATTGTCCCTAAAATAATCTGTTTTCTACCTCCTGGGTTTTATGAAGTCATAGCTATGCAGCCTCTTCCTACATGTGTGCTTTTCACAAGCAGATGCCATAATTGTTTGTAAAGTCCACTCCTCAGCCTGTATCCCCCTCTCTCCCCTACCATTAGGCTTTGTTTGGGCAGCCAATCAGCACAGACCTCATTATCATGGCCTCCCGCCCCTTCAGATCAGTTTCCAAATAGGAGGGTAGAAGAGCTACATCTGACCCTCAACTAAAATGAAATGTTATATTTTTTATTCAACCTAAAACAATCCTCATTAATAGACACCCAAGAGATGATCTTAACAGTCACCAGGACATGGAACTGTCAAGGAATATGTAAAATTGTGAGAAAATATTTGAAAAACAACACATTTTAGATGTAAATTGTTTGACTGCCGTAAGTAAGAGCCACATGTTAAATTCCTTCAATGTCTTTGTGGGGCACTTCATGAGCCTCCCTTGCTTACATTAACCTTCAGCCAGGCTCTCCCTGTAACTTCCTATTGATCGTAAAGAGATGCTTGTGTGTGTTTGTATTGGAGAAGACAAATAGGGGCTTGAGGTGAGGGTGGGACAGTGGGTGTTGATTGAGTGGGTCATCGTAACCTGGCCCTGTGTGGAATTCTGGGTGTGGTCCTCTTTATCATCAGCTGTACATGCTGCACATAACTCATTCAGAAACCAGCGGGGGCTCAGCAGCAGATGCACTGTTATGTGTATCCAAGTAAAGTGCAGGGTTACAACACTACCCCGAGAGAGCATGCGCACTTTCTCACACACACATTAGCTCAGATGGTGTGTTGAGCTGTATTTACAACCTGTAGATTAGATGTCACTGCTCTCCCTGTCCTGCAGTAATTCTTACCCTCCCACTCCTATTAAGGTGGATTGATTTTTCTCCACATTCTTTAGTGTGAGACAAATATGAAATATGAATTGTATGTAAATCTGGAATGTGAGTTGTACAGCAAAAAGCAAAATGTCAACACACAGTGTCAGTGTTCATCCAGAGAGCTGATGGCTAATTTATGCCCCATCTGCCGTCCTCCAAAGCTCTACAATTAAAAATCTAATCAAGTGCACTGGGAGGGGGGAAACTTTCAGCTTTTGTGCTAATAAGTAGCCAAACATGGCTTTTCATTCTCATATATGTTGATGAGCAGTTGTTTACAATTATTTAACTGTGTGTATGCAGGCACATTAAGCTTGCATTTCCAGTTTAATTCTTTGCAGGCAGGACTTTGTTCATGAAATGTGGGTTTGTGTTTTCTTTACTGACTTATCGTAGCACATGTAGAGTACTTTCATTTGCCATTTGATGAAACCTGGAAGACTGAAACCTCACATATTCACTAGTTTCTAGTTAATGCTAGCAAACTGTAAGCCTCTAAGTGTTTACAAATTTCCACCAGCACCTCTTGGACCTAAAATGGTCAGCTAGCTTTTGAATCTAGAATAAGTTGCTTTTCTGTGTTTGTACTTAACATTCTGGTTTATTCTTAATATTCCAATGCTAAGTATATGGGTGGTATCAATCTTTTTTTTTTGTTAGCAGGTAAATTTTGATATTTTAAGATCAATCTATCCGTCTGTCTGTCTACAAAAGAAGAGATGCTCTCTGTGCTGTATTACTGCAGATCAGTTTAACATTGAAAGAGTCTTAAACAAGCACAATTTAGAATGTTCACTCCAATATTATGCTATTTTGAACTTTCACAGAAATGTTAAGGAGCTGTTGTTTATTTTCATTCACTGTGGAAAACATGGACTCAGTTTACTGTTGCTGGACAGAATTCTACAAGGTGGCCATATTGAAAATCCTGTCTCGAGGTAACGTCAAGTCAGCCAAAGAGGGAACGAGGCGCAACTGGGACAGGCTTTTGAGCTCAAGGATCATCCATCAGTAAGACCAGCGACAATCCTTTGTTGCATATCTTTGATCCTTGAACTTTACTGCAAGTGACATGATATGGATGGTCACTAGACTGCTTTTTGCAGCCAGACTTGAGTAGGGGAAGATATTTTTTCAAATACTAGCGCTGTTTTGATACGTTTAGAATGGTACCAGTGCTTAAACAGCTTCTCAACTGATGTTTAGGCATCAAACCAGCATTAGTAACTTTTAACCAGTGTGAAAATGCTACTATTACCTGTGATGTCTTTCTCTTTAGTGACAGGGAAATATTGGACAGTATGCTATGCAAAGAAGGCAGAGAGGGATCAGCATCTTTGACTCTGACTTATTCTAAATAGTATTATAATGAAGAACATACACCTGTGCTGTGATTTGGTTGACTGTTTCATATCTTAAAGGTGTAGTCAGCGATGTGGGAGAAAACGAGTGGAGAGGTTGTTTATAAACGAATTTAGAACCGCCTCTCCCTTCATACCTCACCCCTGGCTCCACCCCCCAAAGCTGATGGACGTGCATCGTCATGGAAACAACCGTAGAAACTGCGTAGCTGACCAATGTAGCTAAGGTAACCTCGACTTGTCAGACAACTTGACTGACAATATTGATAACATCACAACAACAGTACATTCTGGCAGATTAGACAATAAGATGAATGCCTGACGGCTGTTACGGTTATGTGAAGCACCACAAAGCTAATGTTGCTTAGCTCTCCAGCAGACAGACGGCGACATCTGCGTCTGTTTTCAGGTCTTTCAATTGGCGGAGTTCCCTCCGCCATCGGAAAGTAACACCAATGTTGACCTGGGTCTTCGCTCTTTCATGGTCATAGCTCTTCTTTTTCACTTTCTGCTCCTCTGACCTTTTTCTTTTGGGTTGTTTTTCAGCCATTTCTACTGCACCTATTGTATCTCTCTCTTATGCTAACTGCGCACGCTTTGCAACCTACTACTCCCCATCCCCCCTCTGTCTGATCTGTGTATTACTATGATCGCCCCTTGGATGTGGGGGGGTGTACCCTATTTTGGTAACTCGGCCCGAGCCACAGTATTTATCTGCTGAAATTCAGAGCCAAGGCTGTGTATTGAAACCAGACTTTTTATTCAACATGCAGTTAGTGGTGACATCTTGTGGATGGAGAGGAGAAATACGGTGAATTTGACAAATACTGCATTAGATTAGATGATTGGAAGATCACTGACTACACCTTTAAGGCACCAGAACCATGCCGAGGCTCAAGTGAACACATCATTTTCTTTTCACACTATAATACTCATTTTTGTCGCCTTTTCTCTACTTCTGCTTAAGTTGAAGGGCTCTCATCCCATTCCATCCCGTCATACATTATTTATAGTGAAAAACAAAAAGGGGGAAACCAGCAAAGACATTGTGATGTTCAAAACTTCTTTGCTGACTGATAAGGTGCCATAACATTATTGTGGTTTGCTCAAAATGACTGCTAGAATCTACAGGCTGTTATTTGTAAACCATCCATATATTTTGTTGCTGTCAGGCACAGACCTCCTAGCTCCATTTTTATGATTGTCATTTGTTTTCATAAATCAGTGCTTTGGTCGCCTTCCAAGTTGAGAAGTGGGTTTTATAAACCTTTAACCAGATAAAAGTGACAAAATAATCATTTGTAATCAGAACAATGCAATATTCATCCATTCAGTACTTTTAATTTCCTGAAAAGCAATTTTGGACATAGGTGGTTTGTTTCCAACAGCAACCAAATGTAAGTGTATTTAACTGTTGCCAGGATGCTTACTGGACAACTCAGGAGACCTTTTTTAAATGTATTTTTTGGGCATTTTGTGCCTTTATTGATAGGAGAGAGACAGTGGATAGGCTCGTGAAAGGGGGAGAGAGAGTAGGGGAAGACACTCTGCAAACTGGTCACAGGCTGGATTTGAACCAGAAGCAAGTACATGGGGTGCCTGGTTGCTAACCACTCCGCCAAACCAGCACCCCAGGAGACCTTTTGAAGTAAGATGGATTGATATTCTTATTTGTATGCAAACTCTAGTATGAATGACATTTGCAGGGCTGTTTACTCTGCCATTAGATTGTTGTTTAACCAGGCCTCTTTCCAAGTCAGTCCCTGTTTTTCTCAATAGCTTGACTTGTCATCATCCTTATACATCCCCTAATCTCACTTGTTGTATCAAACCGCACTTACATGCACTAACTGGATTCTTGTGGTTGGTGTATGAAGAAGTGTCAAAAAACCAAAACACACATCTTGCAAGAAAACAAAGGCCCCCTGCCAGAGTTACATAGTTCTAAAGGCAGGAAAAAGAGGCACTCTGTTGAGATGGGAAGAAAACTAACCCTTGTTGAAAGTGATTGTACTTGTAGATCATCTAGAAAAATCTTTTTAAAGTTGGAAAAGTTTCATCACTGCTGTCAAAGAACTCAAATCTTAAGTTTTTTGCAGATAAATCTCTAGACAATTGTTGTTCTTCCTTCCGTGAGCCAGCTTTCCTCCCTCTTTTTCTCCCTGCATGTGTGGGTGCATGAGTGGCAGAAAGTGGGTGCCACTACCCCCCTGAATCTCTTGCTGTGCTCCAAGCTGTGTACCAATGTCCAGCCCTCTCCGCCTGTTCATCCCTGCTGGGTGTCTTTGTACCACCCATCAATCCTGCTGTCACATCACGTTGGCAGAAGTGAGAGGGGCCAGAATGTGAGCTTCAGAAAATGCCAAACTAGAGGAAAAAACACAAAAGAACCAAACACAAAAGAGGGATTTTGTTTTTAGGACACATGCATGCTCTGGAATAACTTCAGCTAACTCCCTTTTTACTTGATGAGGTGTTAATACAAAATTTAAGGTGTAATTAAGTGTAATAAAGTAGGGAGCTCACAGAGAAAATGAGTCATGATTTAGAGAAAACACACATTGTGCAGTTACCTTGACCAGAGACACTATCCACAACTGCCTGTCAGATTTTAAATCATATTTATGATCAAGGTCAGAGAGAATTTGTCTCGGCTTGTCAAGATGTATCATCTTTCGGCGGCTGAATCTTTTCAACACCACATTGCAGAAATTCCCAGCCAGAACGCTTGCTTCATTTAAACACAAGTGCAGGTCTGTGAGACTTGTACAAAGCATTTTAATACTTTTCTAAGTATCAGCATTTTATAACTCTGAGTCCTGAGGGAAGTCATTTGATCTGAGCTGTGGAAGATTGCAAAGGTGAGCAGTTGTCTCTGTCTGCTGCTGCACTGAACAGTCAGCTGTAACTGTGTGCTGTGTCTCTGAACAGAATTAGCTTGGTTCTCCTTGTAGCTCATTTATCTAACAGAACGGCACAGTTGCTCCTGGTGAGCATGTATCATCTGAAGAATATTTGTCTTGTGGTGTCCCTCAGGGCTCTGTTCTTTGGCCTTCTGTTTTTTTATTTTCATAAGCTGCCTCTGGGCCTTCTGGACGGAGCTTGTTTGTTATTGTTTTTTATTTTATTGTGAAATGCAGTAATCTTACAACTTCATTCCTGAATTGGTAACCTTGCATTGCAGCTGGATCTGCCACATTTAATATCTGCAATAAGACAGATCCAAGCTACAACAACTGGGTTCATCTCAAAGCAGCAAGGCCAGATCAGAGTTCTACAAAGCAAGTTCAGATGAGACAACAGAAGGAAGTGACTGCTCATATGGAACTTAACATAGATGCTAACAGCTTTAGTGGCATTTTTGGGGGGGTTCAAGACCACATAGTAGAACTAAGTAGTAGAAGTAGCCTTTCCCATTGCATTATCTTATTGATTCATAATGTGATGGATGGAAAGATTATCTATTTATTTGCCAGATGTGCTTTTGAAACACTTTGGGCTGTGGGCTGTTGCACAGAAAGACTAGTGAAGTATACACTGAACAGTCTGTCTGGCGTACTAAGTCCACCAAAGTGACCACACTTCCCCATATCCATTTGATTCCTTTTTCCATAAGGAGGCAAAAGGGGAACTGCAAAACTGAATTGCATTTGTGAAAATAAGGTTGATAAAATTTGATTCAAATTCTGTTTCAAAATTGAAGATATACCGTGTTTTTGATCATTAGCTCTTAAAATCTGTTCTTACTCACTTGGGCACCCCAGTGGGTGGGGCTCTGAGCCTGGACCGGTACAGGAATGATGTGGTCTGTGCTTGTCCTTCTTTTCTCTACAAAATATAAAAAAACTCCGGACCACTTTATTCAAGGCATAGCCATAGATATCATTCATGCCCCATTTAGACAAAATGTACATTGTTGAACAGCCCTCAAATGGTTCGACATGTTGCTGCAAAGCAGACAACTATGTCCTGCAGAAGTGAACACATCACTCTGTTACCTGTGTCTTTGATCAACTTCAAAAATCACTTTTAGATAATTGTATTTATGAGCTATGAAAGGGCTGCTGCTCGGACAGTTTTTGCAATCCCCAAAATGCTTGATTAGTCTTTCAGTGGGTGTTTTGAACATTGGTTAAAATTAGATCTGTTGTAAAAGATAATCATGAAATGAATGAAACAACTTCGTTTGTTGGTATGATCTGCACAAAGGAAGGAAAAACTTCAAAGTGGATGAAAAAATGACACACTTCAGTGTCACCACCACAAAGTTTCCAGTTCTTCTCTCTTTTCTACTCTGTTTATTTATTTATTTTTTTTGGTGTTATATAACCAAGTTAGTGGTCATAGCCAGGTGAATATTTGACCTTTAATTTCCCTGACAAACTCTCAGCTGTAACATTCACACGTAGTAAATGTCCAGATGCATCAGGTGTATCAGAAAAAAAAAATGTATGAGCTTGTGTTTATCAAAGCCTTTATTTTGGGCATTTAACTAAACCTTTCATAAAAAATGCTCATAAGACTTTGAGACAGTAGAACTGGAGGTGCTAAAATGCTTATATATTAAGGTGTTTTAGGACCTGTTCAGCACTATTTTATTGTGAAGCACTTTTTAAATGGATGCCCTATGACATAGTTGTTCACCAGACTTATATTGAGAAGGTGTGCTCTGATGGTGTTTTTAACAGTGTTTAGTGGTGTTGCACTCACTTCATGGTTTTCTCCAAAACTTGTGCTGAACATCCTAATAAAGAGTGTGTAAAAGTTGTTTAGCCTTGAAGGCTGAATTCAAGGCGGAAAGAAATTTGGTGACATGGAGAATAGGGGTCATGGGGGTTGCTGTAGTTGTTCTTCGAGGGTAATTGAGTGTCAAATGCTGACAAGAAAACTTGTAACAGAGGTGAAGACGAGGGGCTCTTTTTGAAAAAAAGGGGAAATTACCGGACTACAAATTCGACTGAGTGTAATTGTGCCTTTATCCCTTTAGGACACCTTTGGAACCATAAAATACTTTAAGCTTGGTCTGGTGCAGATTTCTCTGCTATCAGCATACAAATTAAAAGATAACTCATTCCTAAAGGCTGACACGGACAACAGAGAGTGTGTTGAGGGTGACAAGATAAGGCAGAGATTTGACCCTGTGGGACTCCACAGGTGCCAAGATGTTTGTCAGACCTGTGATCCCTGAAGTGACAGGCTGAAATCTGTGAAAAGAGAGCGTGAGATAAACAAGTCAAGAGATGTGCCAGAGATTTAAACAGTTATTTATTCATGGAGGGACTGAAATGAGTAAACATAAGATTGAGATCAGCTGGCAACTTTAGTGCTCCCAGTTTAAGGTCTTCAAACAGCAAATGTTCTTTCCACAGCATAAAGTGATGCTGTTGAAATGCCTCTGAATTTTGCTTTAATACTGTCCTCTTCTTTTGATGAGGCCTTAGTATCAGACAATAGTACAAAAAATGAAGAACACTTATTGTTCTGATCTGGAGTCTCTGAGCAGCACACTCTGCATATCCATTAGTGACTTAAACCCAAATTTAGGTGTTTATATGTACTTGCATGACCCCAGGACTTGATGTTCCAAACAGATGCTGCAATGGCACTTTCTGCAGATCCTTTCTTTTTCTTTCTTTCTGTTTTTTTTTTAAGCTAAGGGGTCGTTTACTACCATGTATTAGACAAGATGGGAGTAATGATGCTTATATGAACTTGTCCAAGAAATATTAATCAGCAAAGCAGTTCCTTCGAAGCATTACCAAAAAGGTTGATCCTAGCTCAACTTCACATATTCATTTTGATACCCCTGATCCACCTCTGTTCTCTTCTCCTTTCATTTTAAGGCAGTGTTTCTGAAACCTCCGGATATTTTGGTTGGCCACTGCGTGTGTCAATCCAAAATTGACATGGGATCTGTGAATAAATCATTCAGGGCTTTGAAACCACAGGCCTTTCATTATTTTCTTTTTAAATGGAAAATTGTATTATGTTAGAAAATGAAGTTGTGACTGTGGACTTATTAACTTTTTTCTTTTTAGTCTTCAGAAACAGAAGTATTAGAGTCTCCAAATTGTTATGTTTCTCTCTTAAAGACAGGATGGGGGGTAGACCAACACTGATCCAAGTGGAAACTCGGCTGATTCAGATCTTTGAAAATATTTAGCCTCTTCTCTAAAGGGCTTCTTTAGTTCTAATGAGGCTAGAATTCTAATTATAACCCATGTGTGCCTATTAAAAGGAGAAATATTAATTTCCTTATTAATTAAATAATACTGAGAGGGAAAATTAGCAATTACAAGGGGGCACAACACAAAGTAATTGAGGACTTCTGTTTCAGTGTTGGGCCAAGTCTAATCTGATTGGCTTGGTGTCATGTTGTTCACTCTGTATTTACTCTGCAGTTTCTTTCTTGCTCTAAGCTTACCAGCCCAAGCTAAGGACTTAGACTGCTGACCAAACAATGGTACAGTCGATTCAGGGTTGTAAAAGTCATTTCAGCTCGCTAATGGTCTTGTGTGTAGAATGACACTGTCAAGTAAAGACACACTTAGGGGTATATACTGTACAGTTAAACAATAATAATGATATGGCTCTTTTGAGGACCACCACCAGATCCAGTCACCCTGCAGGACAATGAAAGTTAAACAGCATTTGTGTTCTTCCTCTTTCAATGGACACTTGTCATACATGTTGTATTTGCCCCACATTTAGATCACATCGGACATGTCAGACAAGTTTGGAGTGAAGCTATAATTTTAGGTCAATTTAAACTGCGAACGAGACTATATAGCAACATATGTAAGTACTATACAAAGCACAACAAAGTGAATATAGCATATCAACTGCAGCATTTGCATTAAAACAACAAAATGGGACAATATAAATCAGCATAAACTGAAAAAACATGGAACACCAATTTAACAGGGGTGTAGTTGGTTGATATGCAGTTATTCCCAAAGATCTCACAGTGAAATTCAAAAAACATGTTGATTCTTGTCTCTAATTTCTAAACACAAAACAAAAGATGACCTCTATTCATACTGCCTGTGTCAAGAGCTGACGTTATGACCTTTCATCTACGTTCTTTTTTTTTGTAGCATCACAAAGAACAGACAGTGATATCTTTGTTTCTGCTGATCATAGTATCTACCTGTGCTATACCCTCTGGCTTTGAGCAAACAGGGCGTTAATCTGTCTCTCAGGCTGCACATCAACAAAGATCCTCCTTAAAAAAACACACATTCACATCAGGCTACCTGCAGACGGTTGGATAATGTTGCCTCTGTTCAAACTTGCTGCTCCGTCCATTCTCTGTGCATAGAATTAGCCGTGAATTGTCCGTGTCTCTAAGCAGTTGGCATTAGCGGTGACATTTTGCAGGTAGAGAAGAGAGTTAGATTGGCGTCCTAAGGGGCTGAAGTGGCCTGTCCTCTCTGCAGTGGTAATTATTTCAGGGGCCTAATCATTAGAGAGCTGTTTTAATCAGACCTCCATCAGTGGCTAATGTAACAAGATTAATTACATCTTCAGGAGCGTGGTCCTGGAGGACCACTTCATCAGGATTACATGACTGACAAATAGAGACTCCAGGGTCAGGCATTGTCCACATCATCAACAAAAGAACGTTGTGTTGTCAGGCTTAATTTGAACACAGTATATGTAGACTGAGACTATTTTTATACAGCCTCATCAGCATGCAGCCAGCAAAGAAGTACACAAACTGACCTCAAACCTCATACAGTAGAGTCTCATTTATTCAGGATGCATTGTGTTGGTTTGGAGCTGTTTATACTCACCATTTTTCACCACTCTAATGAAGGGCAAACAGGAGAGGAAGAATGGAGGGCAGGGTTGGGGGAGGGGCTGCTGACACTACGTTAACCTGCACTCACCTGCCTCCTACAGCCCTACAGAGGAAACCAGCAGTGTAACTCTAAACCCAGACTTGCTGAGCTTGTTTTTCACCAAAATAGGTTTTGCAGTGTGTGCGGCATGCATGTGCAAAAGCCTACATTGTACACTTATGTGTATACTTTAAACACACTGTATTCAATCGTCAGACTCTGCTGACAGCGAGATTAGGTAGTTTGATGGTGTATTTTCAGTCTCTTTGTCCCTGAAAAGTCTTACAGGAGAACTTTGTGGATGTTTGTGCTATTTTCTGAAGCAGCTTAGCTGCTAAATTGAGATTTTATTATGCAGAATGACGGAGTGCTTTAATTTCTGTTAACAAAGAGGGAGAGAAAGAGATGTAGAACCTTTAGAAGTCTAGGCCTGATCTGGTCTATGCCTTTGCTGGTTCTCTTTTAGCTTAAGTCTAGATCAGGACCCTCCATCATATACTTTAACTTGATTCCACAGAAATGGGCCCTGAAAACAAAGGGGTCAACCTCACATACTTCTTATGTGCTTATAAAGATATGATGCTGTTTACATTAAGAGTCTGTTATTTAACACCAAGACAAGTTTTGGAACTGAAAAAAGATCCATCTATATGAAATTATGGTTCAATATTAAATTATTTGTTCCAACTAACAAAACCTATATTCTGCTTTATCCAGTTTTCATACCCTGTAGTGTTTTAAAATGTTTCCTCGGTGTGATATAGCACTTTTAGGAACAAAACAAAAAGTCCACAGCATCAAACTGTTCACTAACCTCCTCTGCATAGTGCCAGCAGCTGCCTAAACGTCTCGTTCTCCACCCCCCACAGCCCTGAATAGACCTACCAGTGTGATGTCATAACACTGAGAAAAAAAATCCCAAACAGTAATAGACAAGCATAGATATTCACGAAGTGTAAGTAAGTCCAGAATGTCAGTAAGTTAGCTTTGTTTTTCTGACTGACTTTAGGTGTGTTCACTGACTGTGATGAAGCCATGTCCACTTGCAGCCCCCCCCCCCCCCCCCACTCACACTACTTTTTCTCACATGACCCAAAAGTTGTTCAGATTGTTCAAATACTGATAGATGATGCACTTACACTTTAAAAGCTCCCCAACTAGCAGATTGCGCTCTGTAACACTGAAATTTGTTGTGGCTCCTGCAGATTTGAATCTTGAGTTCATTCCATTTTAATGCTGTAGTGATGCTACGGAACTCAAGCTTGTCACAAAGTTATCTTTTTGGCCTACCTTGCAAAGAAATTTTACCCTGAAGTGGGCAACAATTTTACTGTCTAACACAGGGGTGGGAAACTTCAGTTACCACAAGGGCCACATCAATTTAATTCACAGCTCCAGAGGAACAAATTCTTCAAATCAAAGGACACTATCAATAAGATAATTTAACAAAATAAGTAATTTAACAAAACAGTAAACAAATTATTTTGTTTATTAGAATTAAAGTCAACATGTTAAAGTGTAACAGGGTTAAATATTCATTTGTGTTTATCTATACTGTTTATATAATTACACAAAATTTAGAAAAACATACAAATAAAATATCACAGAAGAAGAAATAAAAGAGAGGTGGTGGCTGCAACGTTGGACACACAAGAGCGTAGGGATGGAGACTTTGCAGGCTAAATAAACATAGGGCTGCCAGGTAGTTTTATGTAATTATATAAACAGTATAGATAAACACAGATAAATACGTAACGCTGTTGTATAAGCTCAAAACTAATTATGTAACTATTAAAGCTAAATTTAATGAGCTAAATGTGGAATTAAAGGTCCTATTTCAAGGCAGTATGAGAGTATACAGTTTTTCATTAAGTAATTTATTTGGCTGTTTCTTCTACAAGTCAATCCCTTAAGCAGTCAGCAGTAATTCAAATCTTTGTTACTGATGCTTATTCGAGTGTGTTTGATTTACATTTCTTCCCTCAAGTACTGAACTGCATTATACAGACCTTTACAGAAACCATGATAGAAATATTTTGATGTTGTTATGCTGAACACAGCAGCCTGCATAGGATGTTTCAGAGTGTCTTAATTCAATTGTTCTTGAAATATTGAAATTGTTCCAACTTCTCCTGTAAACTCTGTGGTAGGTATCAATTTGCAGCTTTTAAAGATTAACGGTCACACCCTGTCAGACTGGTCCGTCTGCCTGTTTGTACAGGTGCATGTGGGACACGTCTGCTGGTTGTATCGTACATGTGGGTGCAGCAGTTATTTTGTTTATGTATCTGGGAAAGTATGAGATTTCAGTAGCCTACTTTGTGTTGCACACAAACAAACACCATTTTCTTCAGACAGGCCTATAGTAGGTATCCAGGGGAAAAATATTCTCATGAATGAGCATCACAAAAAAAATAAAATAAAAAAAAAACAATGATCCAGCACCCATTTTGTCCTTGATAAACGCGGGGCTACATATATAGCCTACATATAGAGTTCCTGAACAAAGAGCAATGACAAGCCTACCATGCCAATTTAGTTTTCATCTGACAACATTTTGTGTGTCATCATGGCATTTTGAGATTTCTTACTCTAAAGAAACTTCAGTCATATTCTAACCAGAGAGAAAGAAAAGACAGAGCACTGTTAAGATCGCACAAATATGTTAATTGGCAATGGTTGGGAGAAGTTTGTGAATCTGACCAGGAGTGATATTGTCAGTAGTTCACTTGCATTTTTCTTATTCATTCGTTGATAAAATAGCAACTTACAATATAAATTTCCTTTAATTAGCAATAAAATTGCTCAAAGTAGCTGTCAGCGTTCAAAAGGATGGTTCAAACGGGCAATTCACAACCACTATTCTGGATATTGCCAACTTATTTGAGCAGTTTAAACTTTACAGGAAATAACTTGAAGCATTTCTAAGCAAAAGAGTAACATCTCTAAACTGTACAAAGAAGTGATTTGAACAGTCAACCTGGTCGCCAACCTTAGCAGCCAGTTTCACCTACCTATTTTTGCCTATTTGTGCAATTTAAACAGTTTGCCAGAATTTGAAACAAGATTCCTCTTCCGTCTTCTTACTTACATGGGGCACAGACATGAAGGCAGCAGGCACAGTGGGTCAACCCTCTCCTGAGACACATTTTCCAGTTCCTGCAGGGGGATTCTGAGGTTTACCTCTCCCAGATGGGATATATAATCCCTCCAGTGATTCCTAGGTCTGCCCCGGGGGCTCTTCTCAACTGGTTGTGCCGAGAAAAACTTTGCAGGATCTCAGCTGACAGGCATCCTTATAAGATGCCTTAGCTCTCTCAAATGGCTCCTTCTGATGCAAAATGACTCTACTTTGAGTTCCCATCTAATACCTCTAAGGTTGAGCCCAACCACAATTCATTGATAAATTGAAAACTTGGCCTTATGTCTTAGCTCCCTATGAACCACAACATTTTGGTACAAAGTTTGCAGCACTGCATCTCCCTGTCTTTTTTTACTCTTACTCATCAACAAGACTCCTCTAGACCCGGCCCTGGGATGGAACTTGAAAGTAGGCATCTAGTTACTGTCAACCTCCATCAACAGAGACTTCTTGCAGTATTTCTAATCAAAACCCGAAGAGATTACTACTTCTGAAAAATAAGTGAGAAACATTTAAAAAGTGGGTGGAGCCACAAAGAAACCTGGGCTCCTTGGCAATTTCATTTTCTAATTTATATCCAGCAGTTTCCAACATATATGTGTGGTTAGAGATGCTTAAGTAATAGTATTAGTGCAAGTAATAGTAAAAGTATTTGTAGTAGGTCTAGTAGAATCCCTGTGATACAGTAACTTCGGTGCACACTGAAGCATGACAGTTGAGCACCAGATCCAGTTGAGACTCAGGTCCAACTATGCTGAAAGAGTCCCTTATCAATGCCTTCCAGTTAGTCCCATGTGCTTTACAAAGCAATGGTGTCATGCTCTTGAGAGGCAGTCAGCATCAACAACACTCAAGGAGGCAAGGGAGCAAACATGACAAACAAGAAACAGAAACTGCCTAAAGAGTGGATTATTTGAAGTGAAATGATGTGGTTAGAGCTGAAGTATTTCTCACCAATAAAGACAGAGAACACTGTCTGAATTGCTCAAGTTGCCAACATTATGGGAAGCATTTTGAACTGCTGAAAGGTGTGCTTCACTACAAAACTTTCCTACAATTTTTAACATTTAAACACAGAAAATTGTTCAATATTGTGTGCATTATAGTTTTTTATTTCAAAGTAAGTATCTTTATTTCATAATAGTGTCCCAGCTGTCTGCACTATGCAACTTCTTCAATGTGCAAAACCAGGTGAACTGGCTGCACCTGATCAGTTGACCAGCTTGATGGCTTCATACGCCATCACTCCCTGCTTGTCTGTAAATTCATGTTGTCCATGGAGGAAAAGCTCATGATAGCTTGTGTTTTATGACAGTGCAGTTTCCCCCTGAGACATCTCATAGGCTCTAAAGTGCACCCAGCTGCAATCCTAAATATTGCTCCTTTAAGGGCTCTCATATCTGTCCATCACTCCACGACATACTGATTCTCTCTTGAGCACATGGCCCCATGCCTGTTGGTAAGTCTGCCTGCACTCATAGTCAAAAGCACAAGAGCTATTGCATTTGAGAACTGCTACTCACACCTCCCATGCTTGTCTCGCTCAGTCTCTCTCCTCCGAATCTCCCCCTCCCTTCCTTCCTCCGTCGCCAGATCCACACTCTCTCTCTTCCTCTTCTTCTCTCTCTCTCTGTCTCTGTCAGACGCTCTGTTGACAAATTCAAGGCTGCTCTGAAGTGAACTATCTCTGTGATTTATGCCTTATTATCATATCAACACAGGCTCATGTGATCTAAGACAAGTGCGAGGTGGATCAAAGAGAAGACAGAGGAGAGGAAGAGAGGAAAGAGAAGAGAAGGAGGGGGGGGGCAGTCTTGCTTTTACACTCCTGGTCATACTCACCCTTTCAGTCAGTGCCTGATGTGGGTGACAGGAGTTTGCTGCTGCTGCTGGATCACTGATGTGTCACCGTCAGAGTCAGCGCGACACACTGTGACTGGAACAACTTCTGCTCTGTGAGACGGAGGAAACAGTTTGCATCTCCCTGTGTGTGGGTGCTGGTACTGCTCAGCTGAGTTTAAGGATTTGACCAGGACTGGAGGAAATATACCTTCCTAACTCCAAAGAAGAAGAGGAGGGGTGCATCAGATCTATATTTCAAAGTGAAGCTTTAGATACCCTGGCTTACCTCCTTGTCTATCCATGCTGGAATTACAGTCAGCAAGTGCAGCTTTTCCCCTCACAAGGATAACTCCAGTCCCCCAGGAGGAAGAGGAGGGCTGTATGTGGTGAGTGTGTGACCCGGCGGGGGCGTCAGAGTCGCGACCCCGGGGCTAACGCTTCGAGGGAAGCCGGGTAAAAGGAGGAGGAGGACGTGTTGTTGTCTTGGAAGTCTCCGTGCAGCTGTGGGAGACATGACTGAGTGTGGGACAGCACTCTCCCTGGACCTCCTCTACACTCTGCTGTAGCCTCAGTGAGATCTCCAGAGGCTGCCATGGCTCGCGGGCAGATTCCCCTGCTGCTGGTGGTCCTGGTGGAGGTGTTGAGTGTGGTTTGCGCACCTGGGAATGGCTCGGTGAAGCAAAAGGGGAGCTGGAGGTGGAAAGGTGACAGGAGCCGTGAGTAACTCCTCCTCCCTCTGGGATCTTCTTAACTCTCTTCTTCCTCTTCTTCTGCCTTGTCTGTCATTTTCTTTGGCTCAGTTATTTTGGAAGAAGCATCAAGCTCAGACTTCTGAACAACTAGTGTTTCATCAACAGATCAGATATCTAATTTAATCAAGAACATTGTATTATTTTTGATATTTGTGTGCAAGTGAGTTTATTCTCTGGGACAAGGTAAAATCCAACAAATCTTTTCAGCATCACGTGCAAAATTATCCATCCATATCAATCAATCAATCAATCTTTATTTGCATAGCGCCAATTCATAGCAAGTGTTATCTCAAGGCACTTTACAATAGAGCAAAAGCTCTTTATTTTGTGGATACACATATATGCATAGATACATATATACATATAAAGATACACATATACATATATATACAAATATATACATCCAACACCCAACATGAATCCATATAGCCAATCATGAATCTGTCCATCATGGCGGCAGGAAAAAACCTTCTGTTAAGCAGCAGGAAATCTTGAATGTGGATCCAAGTCTCATGGTGAACAGCAAATCCACACAATGCTGTGATGGGTGTGAGGGCGAAGGAAGGGAGGTAAGAGGAGACAAGTGGACTAGAATAAGAACTAAAGTTACTGACAGATCCATGAACCACAGACCTGTCGTCTGATTTATTAGAGGTTAGCCTCTCGAGATGCTACATCTCGTTTCTGGAGGGTCCTCATGTCTGGATAGTTGTGGTGATCATTTTATAGTATTCTTAATGTATGTGTCATACATGTAGATATATGTTGTATGACCCTTGTGGTGCAGTAACTTTATACCACTTCACACTAAAATTTGTAAGTCAACATGGGATAACCTGCTAACAATTGGCAAATGACTCTTCTCACTGCCAGCAGACCTGGGTCTAATGGGCAGCAGAAGAGCTGCATGGCTGTGTTTTTTCCTCTGGCGCATCAAGCAGATGTCATCACGTTAATGACATCATCAGGGCAAAAAAACACGGCCATGGAAACAATAGAAAGGAGCATGGAATACGCTGACACAGTTTTCTTTACTTCGTACTTTTGTCCCTCTTTATAAATGTACAAACTAGCCACTGATTATTCGAAGACGGATGAAATTAATTGCTGAGACGTAAAAGAATCACATAAGTTGGGTCAACCCAGGTGTGATGTTCCCACTGAAGCCAATCAAGCTAGCCGATAAAAACCTGCGTTGACTGCAGAAGCAGTCATCCTGGGTCAAAATGCCAATTAAACCCTTTCTAACTGCTGACGGGAGATGATTATTAACGGGTTTAAGCACGTTTTTTGGTCAGTGTGAAAGGCGTTAGTGTCACACTGAAGCATGACAGTTGAGCACCAGATCCAGTTGAGGATCAAGTCCAACTATGCCGAAAGAGTCCCTTGTCAGGGCCTTCCAGTTAGTTCCATGTGCTTGACAAAACAATGATGTCGTTCTTGAGAGGCAGTCAGCATCAACAACAACCAAGGAGTCGAGGAAGCAATCATGGCAAATAGGAAACAAACTGTCAAAAAAGTGTCTTATTTGAAGCTAAATAATGTTAACAGTACAATATGCAGGGTCTGCAACTGAGATTCCAAACAAGATTGAGCAATATGTGTTTGAAATTGCTGACACAAAAATAAACTTTTTTCCATAAAGACAGTCTGCAGGAGTTTATAAGGGAGTCAGTGAAGATCTGGGTCAACAAGCAGAGTGAATAACTGGCACTGGTATCAATAAAACATATCAATCCCTGTTGTGGTGTCATGGGACATCACAGCTCTAGGTCATTTCTACAAAAAGATAGTTTCCCACAATTTTTAGATAAAGTCTCATAACTTGGTTAAGTGTCAGCTTAATGTCTAGAAAATGAAATACTGCTTTGCTGTGTGAGCTCTGCTTTTCAAAACATAAAGATACTTTTCAACCATGTAAGTAATAGCTTACGTACATTGTGCAGTTTGTGGATATGCTTCCTGACATCATGTTTCCTAAGAACCAAAAACAAGTATTTAGCTATGTGCTGATTTAAAATGGCAGACACCACAAACACTCCATATTTAAGATTTTTGTAATATATGCGTGTAAAGGGGTAGATTCTGATGATTTAAGGAGCCCATATGTCGCCTGAACTTGAGTTCATATTTCACTTTTGATGACAGGCAAACTCTGTTCTGAATTGTGGTTCAAAAATCTTCTAGTTTTAACATACCAAGTATCCCTGATCCATCTGTGTTCTCTCTCTGTCTGAGGTTTTCTGTTAGAACTTCTGCAACTTTAAGGCCCCCCTTTCACAGTCCACTCTGGTTGCATTCATTAAATGCTTTGCACTAGGCTTTCCTTTTAAGGCTAAGGGCTTAAGATGCTGACAAAACAACAGTATGTCACACTGGTCCTATTTTGGGGGACCAGAGGAATGAGCCATCCCAGGCAGCTACTGCCACTTTTCACAGAGGGGTTGATGAGGCAGATTTTTGACTGGTTCATAGTACTTTAAACTTGATACCCATAAAACTGTTTTCTCATGATGTCAAGTTTATGTAGGGAAACTCAAATCAGTTGTCATGATGTGCAAAAATATTTGTTGTTTCACATATTTAAATCAAGTGTTTATGTACTTGTTTTCTAATCTTATCATTTATTATTTATTTTCCCTGATTAAAATGCAAGCACAATGTGTCAAGCACCCACTTGTAGGCCTATTATCTACAATAAGATAAAAGCATATGGTAGCACACTAGCATCTATTTTCACAGCAGTGATTCCTGACATTGTGAACACACATATTTGACAATATGAGTGTTCCTCATTGATACTTGAATGGCCAATTTCCCAAGGCATGCTCAAACAACTAACATGCTTATAATCTGCAAAGAGTTTGGCGATCCTATTAAAAAAAACAACTAACGAGCTTCAATAAGTGAGACACAATCATTTGTGTATCCACAGATTTGTTAGGAACTGTACTTCTCCTTCTGCACGTGTATCAGTACAGTGCAATTGCTTTAAAGAGAGGGAAATTATGTCTTCTTGAGACTGACAGATTGCACAGAAGTTTGAGCTTCATGTTCTGAAAAAAGGATTTTCTCAATTCAAATTTGGGCCAAAGCCAGTGAGAATAATACAAAAAACCATCTTTAAACACAACACAGTCAGACATCTCTTTCTTCCTCTTTCTATTTTACTCTTCTTTTACATTCCCTGCTGGTGGAGCTGGATCCGAGAAGCCGTAAACATTGTGTGCCACTTTGATTACTCTGGTTGCTGTTTGAGTCTCAGCTCATTTCTCCACGGCACCTGGATATAAGAGTGAAGAATAAATCGTATATATGAGGCCAGCGACCTTGGCTGGCTTTAAGGGGTATCAATATGACTGCGAGAGTGCCTCCGTGTTGTTGCATTTGCTGTGAGCAGCAATTCGAACAGTTTATTATCCCTCGCTCCCTCTCTAAGCTTCACTCTAATATTCCTGCATGAATATCTCATAGGGGCTCATTGGTAGTCATTAATTGATCAGTGTTGAGTTGTAAAAAGCTTCTCAAAGGGATGCTGCAGCCTATTTCCTCCGAGTAAAAGCCGGGTGCAGCTCTGGGAGAGTTCATTATACATGCTGACACATGAGTCCATGGATGTCAAGAGGAGGGAGGATGTTCTAATGAGCACGGAGCTGCGGTTTGATTCAGGACGTTGATGCTGCTGCTTCTGTTATATTCAAGCTTTTGGTTGAAGGCTAATGGGATTGTTTGGCATGCCACCACCGGTCGACGCTGAGTGATGAAGAGTCGAGTTTGTCCCCCTGTGCCCGTCCCCTCTGTGGAGGTTAAAGAGAGGTCGCTATCTTGATACTGTTCCAAGATTAAATGACTGCGATGGGATGAAGGAGGCACTAAGTCAACGTAAAGCAGGTCACTTGACTTCCCAAGGAGACAGGAGCTGGTCTCAGGGTGGCATGAAAAGTGATATCCTTTATAGGTTTGGATGGCAATGACAGCGATGCCTTCAGTTTGGGGTTATTTTTAGACACACATCCCTCTGTTTGTAACACCCTGCTGTTTAACTCGATGCAGCTTTGAAATTAGTTTTATTTCACTGTAGAACTAACAAAATGCAAACAGTTTGAGTGCTTTAAAACAAATATTACCCACATTGCATTAATTGATTTGTCTCTTTTTAATTTTGTGGAAGTCATTCATACTTTTCTTTAATACAATGTTATGCAAAAAAGATAAATTTCCACAATATTTTGATCAATACAAACAAGAAAAACTGAAGCTTTATGCCCAAAGATGCTCCTAGCAATATTAAGAGCAGAACTGATTTATTCAAACTCCAGCCCAAGACTTGTCTGTGATATAAAATGTGCTTTACTGTGAAATTTAAATGGAAAATTCATTATGTTTTGATTGGATTGAACTTGCACATTGGGTGTCTGTACAAGTTTTATTTCCTACAGTTGCATTGTGTACATGTGACACATACACATAAGATCTGCACACGCCCTCTTAACAGTGCATCAATGCAAAGCACCACAACAAAGCTCTGTTTCCATTAAAGTCAAGATACTAGCTTGGGAGACAAAAAAGTGGGGTATCTACTTAATCCTTCTTTTCAGTGTCTGTGATGTACAGAGTAGGAATGAAGCATCAAAGGGGTGTTAATATTCTGGCTTGAAACAGCAGTGTGAATGGGGCCGATGATTAGTCACGTGGCTTTTGTATTTTTGGTTTTCAAATAAGTTTAATGTTTTGAAATCAACAATTTTAGAGCACACAAAACAACTTAACTCTTTGCAGTATACATGCTTAATGCTTTTGATGACTTTCCCTTGCAAAACAAAATGGCTGTCCTATGGGTGTTTGTTAGTTCTGAGAAAAGAGATTGTTCAAGGTATGGTGCACTAAATCTGCAATTCCTGAACAAATTCTGTCAAATTAAAATTTAAAGGAGGTAGCAGTGCAAACAGGACTGTGGCATCCACCATTATTGTTAACAATCATAACTTAAGAAGATACGTACGAGACTGGCTGTGTTTCAAAATAATGCCTTAACAAAGCAGCTTGGCAGTGTGTGATGATCCCATACTGTTTTGTGACGTCTTTTCTCCCATAATTATTTTAATAATGTGGTGATTCTGGTACCATGTGCATCAGTGTAAAGCATTAACATCTGTCCTGAGATTTCTGAACAGAGAGATAACTGAGCTGATACACTGTGGCACACATTTTAAGCTCATACCATGTACATCACCAAACCCAAAGTTTCACTTTAATGTTCATGTGGGATAAGCCTGTACAAGCATGGAGCTGATGACAGCAGTGCACATGTGCATGTAGTCTTGGTATTCAAAATCACTCAGAATGTACAGTATATAAAGGGACAGAAGCTGTGCCATTTTCAAAAGTTTGTGCTCTTGAACCCTTCTCAGATCATCTGATTTTGAGGCACTCAACATGTTGTTGTCAAACATCTCTGTATTTTATGTTTTCGTAATTGCAAAATAAACCTTGCGTGTATGGCAATGTTCATGTCTTTGAAAAATATAAAATAAAAGAAGTGTTTTTTAGGATGTTTTTTTCTAGGAGAGTTAGAAGCATGAAATACTTTGGAAGTGTACTGATCTATGAAATGGAGGTGGGGTTGGGTTTAGGCTGTATCAGGTTTAACTGGCACATCAGCAAGGGCCAAGTTTACCTACATCACTAATGAGCTAGTTTCTACTGAGACTGCTGTTTTCAAGCTGGCAAGAGTTTGTGTTTTTGGTTTGTAGCCGGATTTTTGCCTTCCAAAGCCAAAAGAACCACCTGGGTGCAGAAGAGTTTGTGTCGAGCAGATCAAATAGCTTGGTGGTTTTTGTTGGTTTACTAACTGCTGAGTGTTTGTCTGAAATGCACAAATTATCACATGCAGACATTTTCAAAACTTTACCAATTTATCCGTGCAATTTCAATATAATCTCAGAATTTTCCTCTTATTTTGGTCACTGAAAAAAATCCCAATATGGTGAGCCCATAACATAATGTATATAAGTTTGCCACTGTAACAAACCTGGTGTAGATGGCATTGATTTTCATTGACAGTATAGCAAAGTTTTGATGTCTAGTTTGGTGAAGACTGGTCTTTTTAATTTTAGAAGATCTGCAGCTTTTAGTGTTTGGAGGAGTTTCACAAGCAGGGGATTGTGCTGTGACACTAAAAGTTGAAAGCAATTCATGCATTTGCAAAAACCTGCTCCATTTCTGCAAGTTCTCCAAAAACTTTGTGCTTTCTTGAGAAGTAACTTTGCAAAGTCAAGCTAGTATTTGTAAACTGTGATGAAATATAGGACAGGCTTTTTTTCTCTAAGTTTCTTAAATTTACTGCTTACAGTGTGAGCTTTGTTATGTAATCCAGAGTTTTATACACTGTAATCCACAACCTTGACTCTTTTGCTCCAGAAAAAATGTCCCTGAAAGCTGGTGTGCATTATCCCTGTCAATCAATTTTAGTGAGAAAGTGTTTTAGCTGGAAGAAGTATACACCCATGGTGCCATTAGGAGCTTAAACTTTGTGTCATTGTATATGTTGACCCATACTTCTTCTCTTGGCTTGGACCAGAGGTCAGAAGCTGCATCAGCATTTATCTGCCAAAAGGTAACTCTGGCCACACACTGGAAACCTTAATCCAGCTTTGGATTGTCCATTGTGACTTTTTACTTTTGTTTTTACTTAAATCTTTAAATATGTTAGGTATTTTCATCACTGAAATTTCTGTGTGTGTATAAAAGCTGTTAGATCTGCAGCCTTAAACGTCTGTGTTTTGGTTTCCTCATATCACTCATTAGGTCTGAGCTGTGCAGTTGCAGGCGGTTAAAAATAGCGATGCATTTTAGCTTCTGAAGATCCAGATTTTTCCCAGAAGAGCTCTTTAGGGTGTAAATATTTGACTTCCATTTGCCAGCTGGGCAGAAACATAACTCCTGATGAATGTTCATGATGCTCCATCTGTTTCATGTGAAATTATTTCAGTAACAAGCATTTAAATACAAACATTACTGGGTGGCATTTGTTGTATTCTTTCTACTCCTCCACCATAATGGCAGCAGCTTTGTCTGTGCTTTAAAGCGAAAAGGGTACAATATTCTAACAAAAATCTCCAAATTAAATATGAAAAATATTTAAATGTGTATTTTACTGAGAACTTTCGTCACCTAATTTTCCCCAGCAGCTTTTAAAGCCAGAGAAGTGCTTGATTTAAATCAATGTAAAAGTCTGTGAAATCCATGGCTGACCCACCATGACAACACACAACCTGTTTTTTGTGACATTAAAACACAAACTGTTGTGCTAAAATTTGCACCTAAAATGTTACTTTTATAACTAAACCTAAATGGCTTCTGAATTAATGCTTTTAGGAAAAACAGAGCATGAAAGTGTGCAGTCTTGTGGCCAGTTCAATGATGCTCCTGTTTCCTGTTTTCCTGAGGACATTATTAAACTGCTAGAGTAGAGAAAGCAGAGATGATTTAGCATTTTTGGCCCTGACATTTAGTGAAAGGAATCTAAGTTGAAAGCTGTGCAGTCATTATGTTTGGGAGTGATGCGTTAGTATTTATACCAAAAACAGATCCAGTCACTTCAGTTTTCCCCTCCCAACCAACAGCCTGCCAGCTTCCAGACAGTTTCCAGCCATTTATTCAGTAACTTCCAAGTGCCGAATGGTGTCTCCCTAAGGTGGTGTTTCACTCACAAGATTGTACCATGTAACTTGTTCATAAGACATGTAACAACTCCAAATCCTTATCCTCACTGTTTAATTTCTTAGATGAAGTTCACTGAATAAGAGAGAAAAGCTATCAAAAGTGGCCTTCCTCGTTGGTGACCCCAGGATTCTATATGGGCCGCATCAAACAACTTGATCCCTTGTCACGTAAAATTTCTGCCATAAAATTAGACCAGTGGCTTACTGTTACAACTTGCAGACTAAAAACACACAAATTAAAGCTATAGTGCGTAACTTAACATGTCCGTGAATGTCCGTTTCAGCCAAGCCACTACTAGAGGAGGTGACACAATGCAGATTAAGCCGATCGGCTCCTCTAACATCTTGCGGGATTTTTCAAAATATATAATGTTTGCTTTGCTTGTGGACCGGCGACATTCCCGCGCTGGCTCGTAGGAAATTATGCATTTTACGTCACAACAAGAAGGGAGGGAGAGGACGAGCGGAGAGTCTAGTAGCAACAAGCAGAGCGCAGGCAGAATGAGGAAGCGACATGGCGGAGAAGCCAAAGAAATGGCCGAGACACAATCCAGAAGTGGATCCTACCACAAAAAAAAAGCCTGGACGTTCGGCTGAAGGATTGCTAGCAAAGAGGGAAAGCGACCGACGGAGAAGGCAAACGCGGATTTGTATTGGCGTGGCTTTTCCTCGGTGGAGAGCCTTGAGGGCAGAAATTGGGCTGAGGGCAGACACAGATGTTGCCTTGCTGCTGTTGGATAAGTAAGTGACTTGGTTTATAATTATATAAGTACTTTATTATTTTCTTGTAAATGGTGCTATGAATGTAATGTTGTAATGTTAGCAGCCTGGTGTTAGCCACATTGTGTAGCGAGAGACAGTATCGAGCAGTACCTGGACGTACGTCATATGGAAGCGCCGGCTTTATTGTTGTAAGAACGCAGAATTCCACTAGAGGGCGACCAAAGTTACGCATAATAGCTTTAAGATGACTCTATGTAAAAAAAAAAAAACTTAAGCAAAGGATCATTGTTATTTTTGTCCACTGGCAGGCTACCTTGAGGGCATTTCACCATATTTTGTCTCTTGGCAGGGGAACCTAAGATTCTTATTGAGTTCTTGTTGGTTTTATTAGTTTTACTGGGTTTGTTTCATACTGTGTTGTTTTTGTTTTTTATTACTTTTATTGTATTTTATTGGCTTTATCTGCCTGTCCTACTGTAAAGCACTTTAGTATGCGACTGGCTGTTTTAAATGTGCTATATAAAGCTGACATTGACATTGATACTATATCACATTCTGGTTACAAGAAAAGCACTTTGGAAGGCTCTTGACTACATTTTGATCACTGGCAGGACACGTTAGAAGGTAATTTTTTAAGCTTTGTCCACTATCAGAGAACACTGAAGGGGATTTTATCACTTCAGTCTCCTGGCAAATCACATTACATATCTTCTATGTATGGTCCAACAGAGGGCATCAAACAGGGCATAACAACCAACAACTCGTCCACTGGAAGGGCACAGTAATGGACTTTTTTAATTCACATTTTACCCACTGGCAGTTCATTTAGGAGGACACAGAATTATAATTTGTTTATTGAAAGGGTCCCATTGAGGACACATTTGTTCTTTTGTGTCTTCTTCAGGGGCCCTTTTTTGTTTTTCTAGCACATTCTAGATGGCACTTTGCAGTGTTTTTTAGCATAATGGGGGCAAGTGGCCTCTTCTCTTCTGAGTCTACCCGTGGATGGATGGATTGATGGATAGATGGATGGATGGAGTCAGAGGCATTTATTTTAGAATATCCTCCTCTATACACAGTCTCTCAGACATATCTCTGACAGAAACATCAGTCTTGCACAACAGTCTCTCTTTCGGTTACATTTCATCCAGTGAATAAAAAAAACGGCTCCCCTGAAAAATCTAATGAAATATGAACTATCTTCCTTAGAAAATATCTGTGGGTTATATCTGTCTCGTCTCTTTAGCACAGAAAATGTCACACTGCAGTCTGCACACCAAAGTTCCATTCAGCGGCGCTCAGAGAATACAGTTATATTCATGAGTGCTGCCAGCTGATTTAGGGGAGGATGTCACCTGCTATTATTTGCTACCTAGGACTTAAACGCGAGTAAGACTAAGTGAGGAAGGGCACTTCTCTCAGACAGACACACACACTTCTTTTCTGACGTTAAACACGCACGCACAGATCCATGCAAACACATGCACTTTGGCCATCATATGAACCCAAAGCAGGACTAATATGTAAGGCAGGGTTTGATGGTGTGTATGTGTGCTCTGTGTGTGTTTGTGGGAGTGTTCTTGTGCGATAAATAAAATATCACACCATCTATTTTTAGTGACAACTTGTCTCCTCAAGTCCGCACAGCTCCGATATGTCCCTCTGTGAAATCCTCTCCCTATCTTCTGAAACTTCACTTCTTGCCTCTCACGTCTTCTCCGCCTCGTCTTTTTGCAACAACTTCAAGTTTAAAGACTTCAGAGAGCAGAGTCGGCGTCTTTCCCGCGAGAAGATGCTCTGACCCTCTTTTAAAATGACACCATCATTTATAATTAACAGTGTGTTTACCAAATTCATGAATAAATATGAGCTTTGGTCCAGTTTGTACTTGCAACCGCCAGCTTCGTGTGCTGAGATTTTGGTTCTCATCTGTGACGCAGCTTCTTCTTCATGATGGATGAGGAAGATTATGGGATTTATGGATGATTTACGCTGCTCTAGATGCTAATACAGGCCTTGGAAATTTCACAGGCTGCCTCTTTGAATCTACTCAAAGTACGGGGCACTTATTTATTTGCTATCTCATGGACCATTTACGAGGGACACAATTTTCTTTGTACAATGTAGATTATTTTCTGCATAATTCAACAAGAATAGTTGAAAAAAATGGTGTGGAAAGACATTTTGATAAATTCCCACTGAATCTTGTAATACATGTGCGGTTTCTTGAGCCAAATACTCTATAAGACTAGTGCTGACAGATTATATAACAACATGAAGTTAAAGGAATGTTCTGACTCTGTACTGCATGGTTTGTGGTTTTATTTTCTACATCATTTGGACCACCCAGTGAACATGAGCTCTATGTGTCTACATGATTGTATCCACGTCACAAAGCGCCAGAACTGTATAGATTAAAGGAGACATATCATGCTGATGCATGATTTAATACTTACATATAATATAATAAATTTGAAAACAAGACCTTACACCCCCTTAATTTTCAAAAAATGAGATATTGTATTTTTCTGATATCCTAGAACGAGATTTGATGCCTCTGAAAATAGGTCATTGCGAGATGTCCACGAGATTTCAAACGTCGTGACGACACGAGGTACCTTTCTTTTTATTGGAGTAATCTGATAAAACACTTCCTCCTCTGTGATGTCCGTCAGCCCCAAACCCTCACAGAGGAACAGATCCAGCAGCAGGGGTATAAAGCTCACTCGCTCACACTCCCTCATTACCAGCTCTGGCCTGTAGGGGGACTCAATACGCGGTCGCTGCTTTGAGCCTGCCGGAAAATACACTAGAAGAAGAAGGACAGGCTGGCTCAAACCCCGATAGAACTGACCAATCAGAGCACAAAGGACTGTGACATTGCGAGGTCACTTTAGGTCATCCTTGAGACCAAGCGTTTCAACGAGCGCTTCATAATGGCCCAAAATGAGGATATTGAGAACGCTATTGTGGGGCAATGAAGGAACTAAATGACTTGTACTGAGGGCAGAAATGCTTTACAGGCATCCTAGTCTGGCATAGTGAAAAGGAGAAACAAGCATGATATGTCCTCTTTAATGAAGGTATAGTGGTCCACTGACCTTTTATCATGCCCCCTCTTCTTGGTTTATGTTATTAGGTTAGCAGGAAACTTTGTTGAACTGGCCCCATACCATTTGAAACAATTAAAAGGGCCCTAATAGATCAAAAGTCAACCACTATGGGATGGCATTTGTGAAAATTATCCAACAGTTTCATCAACGTTAAAGCCAGTTGTCACTGATACAATCACCTGTGGTTTAACTCCATGCTCCCCTCAGGATATCAACAAATCTACCCACTTGTCCTTCTGTTTGCTACTCCATCTGAACCTTGCAGTGAAGATGGATCTGCCCAATTCAGTGTCTGTGATCAGGGAGATCCATCTTGCCGTGCCCATTTCTGTTGCTCAATCAGAATCCATCACAGCAGTAAGAAGTGGGAGCTACAGGCAAGAAGTCAACAGGAAGTGACTCTTCATACAGATATTAGCATAGATGCTAAAAGCTTCTGTTGCAGTTTTATCAGACCCGGACTGTGTTTCTTAAATTAAAATCAAATGTCAACACTCCAATTTCCTCTATAAAAGAACATTTTCACTTGTCTTCCAACATATTTTTCTGGGAGTTTGTTTTACAAAGTAGCCAGTAATGATTGAGATTGTCTACTTACCTGCTCTGGACGTGCTTTGAATAGTTCTGCCTTCCTAAACACCTTCAATGGGCTCTTTCCCAGAAGGACAAGTGAAATATGGTCCAGCTGGTGTCAGGTTAGCTCCTTCTGCTCGGTCCAAAATGAGCTTTTTTAAATCTTTTAGTAAAAATATCACTCAAGTGTTATAGTTTGTGTGAACATTCATGTCAAGACTGACAGGACAAAGCTAATCAGCTAAGCTAAACAAGCAACACAGTATATGCACGTTGTGTTTTGTGGTGTGTTTGAGGCCCAGTCAATGCCAAATGTTACTTGATTAAATAAGCACTTTGAATGTTAGAACATGAGGCGTAAGAAAGTCATTTCAAGTAATATCAATTTATATTTAGGTAATCACCTCAAATAAATCATGGTTGGGGAGAAGTTTGTTTATTTTCCCAATAAAATGAAATAGTAAGTACTAGGGATGCAACAATTAATTGTTGATAAGCAATTACTCGATTAAAGTAAATTAATTGCAATTAATCGAAGAAGAAGAAGACTACAACAACAACAAGACAAACAAGAAGTGGTAAGCTGGCAGGATGAAGAGTACAAGATGGAGTTCGTAATGGAACCACTTTAAGTTGGTTAATGACGATAAAGACGCCAAATGCACCATCTATGGAAGTATTTTAAAGTACAACTCCTCCACAACTTTGCTAAATTATCACCTCAATATGTCACATTCTGTTAGGAATAAATCTTTTATTAAGGAATATGATTTGCATTTTCTCTTCATAAGAAAGATAGCATTTTCATAGAAAGGAACCTTTTGATTCAGAGGGGAATTCAGCTTCGCAGAAAAATTGCCGCTTATCAATTAATCGATCATCGATCGATAAGATAAAACAACTACCGATTAATGAATTACTCGATAATTTGCATCCCTAGTAAGTACTATGTCATCATGATTGTAATGGACAGGCTTAATGTTTGGTAATTTAGAACAAATAAACACTGTAAAACAAGTATTATATTATTGCAGGTAATAATCTTAGCTGTCCACCAAAGAGGGAAATTCAGTATTCAGAGATAAATAAGTTATGAGAACCTTCCATCAGGTAGAGGCAACAAACATGTTTCTATTTCCTGTGCTCCATTATTCATTTTCTACATGTTGTTGTTCTTTAGTAAAAAGTCTTCTGTGCCTGCAAGATGAGAAAGATCATTCATTTGTGTAGTTTTCTGTTTTTGAAACTGCTTTATTTATGGTGGAAAGAAAAATACATTTGGGTTATTTGTCCTTTTCCTTACTGGAGACACAAGATGGTGGCCTGTATGGGGACCTGCTTGGGAAATAAAAGTATTTATTAAAGTTATAAAACAACTGTTTAGGAACGTGTTTCACGAAGTTTATTTCTTAAGTTTTTTACTATTAAATAGTTAATGAAATGTTAAGCATTATACAACATAGCCAACCTGTATGGACAAATTAACACAATCGGAGTTGATTGTGTCAATTTGTGTTTAATCGTCCATATGGATCCACAGCACAAATTGTTTTTCTAAATCTTTTTGAAGAGTCAGTATTTGAACTCTCATCAGGTGTTATTTTTGTCCCCCTTTAGAGTTAAAATTTAAAACTTTCAAAGGATGAACCAACAAATGGTTAAATATTTTCAGCAGAAGTTATAAAAATAACCTTTATACTGTTTGCTCTAAAACATAGTATTTGCTTTTCAAGTAAACTTTCTACAGAGGTCCCCTCCTTTAAATCAGCCAACTGGAAAACATTTTAGCTGCAGCTGTCATGCTTTATTTTTGAAAGAGTTATGTAGGGATATGGACACATGCATCCAATAGATGGCAACAGTCTCATACAGTTTAGTGGAGATGGGGCGAGTGTGTGATTGTTGATGAACTGTGGATCCTGTGGTTTGAGTCGGAGTCCAGACAGATCCAGACAAATGAAACCAAGCACACACTGCCAAGAGAAACGTATTCAGACTCAGTAGACCTTAGCAAGCATTTAAGTGATAATTATATATGATCATGTATGGAATGTAGTTCTTGGATGGATCCCATAATCAGCAGATCAAAATGTAATTGTTTTTCTTTGTGATGTCTATTTTATTCTGTATCATAATTTAAAATATCATATCTGTTCAGCATTTAGATTTTTTTTTATTTCCTGCTCTACATTTTCAATTGTATTTAGCAAAGTTGGGTAAATTTGTTCCTTAGATAGAACAAAAATCACAGCTAAACAAAGATATATAATAGTATGATATGTCTAAAGAAGTGCATCCCTCCAGAAACACTATCTTTAATTTCAATTATGTCAGATAATAACATGACTTGAATTAGTCTCCAAGAAACTTAACAAAATATGTTTATAATCAATGGCAAACAGCATTTGTTTGGGAAAGATCAATAAATGAAAACCATGAGAAAACAACCAAATGCACCTGTTGATATGGCAAAGTTATGAAATTTGTCCTGACTGTGGGGTCACTTACATACAAGATAGTGTACCTATCAGCTCCCAGAATAATCAAAAAGGAGACATAAGCAGTATAATGTGGCCCCTGTGTACCATTTGAGATGCATCCAAATATCAAGTCAGGCTCAAGTTAAGGTAAAATGGTTTTAATGGGATATGCCAAAATTTCTGATGTCTTGCCTCACTCCTGAGTCCATGACAAGCAGGCCACAACACCATTTTTTAGTTTGTGCGTCGAGTGACAAGGAAGAGACACTCATTCATAGTTAGCTTTAGCTCAAACACTGGAAGTCAATGGGTAGCGCTATCCTGCCTCTGTCTAAATGGTCCCGTGTGCTTGCTCTGACACATTTTTAGCCCTATATGTTACACTATCTTTACATTATCTTCTTCTACTCCTTAACAGTCTTTGTTTTATGACCTATTTTTGCTGTGGTTTTTGGTAGAGACGTGACGTTTGCGAATGGGTCGAGTCTTTTGAACAGCTCTTTTAAGTGAACAATGGGAAACGAAAAGCAGTTGTGAGTGAGCCATTTATGTTCGAGCCATTCTTAAATTTGCAGGCAATTTGCATTGAACAACAGCTCAGAAATGAATGGCTCACTCACAACCACAAATTGGTTCTCACTGTTCACTTAAAAGAACTGTTCAAAGACCCCACTTGTTCATGAACGTCATATCTCTAGTGAAAACAACAGTGGAAGAGGGTCAATAACAACTTACCTCTGTTTAAATGTAAAGGAAAATAATAAGAAAACAGTAGAAGACAATGGGACATCAAGGGCTGAAAAAGCAAGTCACAACGCACACAGGACTGTTTAGTTGCTGAAGAGTTATTCTGATAACTGTGGACAGAGGCAGGCTAGCACTACCCATTGATTCCTATTGGTTCAGCTAAAGCTAACCAGTAGTGGGCAAGCATTGTCTGTCTCTTCCTTGTTCCTGGACACAAAGTCAAAGAATGGTGTCTACCTGCTTTTCATGGACTCTGAATGAAGCACGAAACGAAAACAACAAAAATGTTAGCACATCCCTTTAAGTTTTTTTTGTGTGTGTTAGAAAGTATATTTTGCCCCCACCCACCCATCCACTGTGCATTAAACAAAACCATCAGTCCATGTGAAGACTAAAGAAAAGATATTATACACTAGCACTAAAAAGACATATTTGTGTTTCCACACACAGATCAGCACCTTATAATCAATTATCTAAGCCTGCTTGTCTTCACTTCAATGTCCTGCAGCAAGTCACAGTATTAATTTTTCATGGGTGTTAAGCTGAGAGACAGTGTCCTCGAGTGTTTGCTGAATCCTAATCAGCCTCTATAACAACCTCATATGAGGTGAATGAGGGAACTTGAAACTTTTTAGCAGTGAAGTTAAAAAACAGGTGGACAGTGTGATCAGACATGGTTCATAAACACAGGCCTCAGACAGGCGTTTTGCAGTGAGTGTGGGGATGTGAGGTCAGCGGTCACTGTGAGCTAAGGCGGGCCTAAAGACGTTAAAAATCAAACAGGACCGCTCCCGCCTGTCCTTGATGTTTCCTATTGGCTTTTTCACACTACTCTCTGTTTTCCATTTTCAGAGGCTGACGTTTGCTCTGAGTGACACTGGGTTCAACATCTGGATATGAGGCAGATGCAATGTCATAAAACGCAAACGATGCTTTTCTACTTTTAAGTTGTACAGTGTTCTAGTTTTTACTTGTCACTTTAACTCATGTAATGAATCATTGTGTGCTTTCTGCCTGTCTCTCAATGATATACTATACCACATTTGCAATCAAATTTAGGTAACAGCATGAGAGCACATTTATGCACTATTCCAAATATGGATAATTGCTTTTATTTTGTGTAGATGACATTTTCTACTCTTATTATTTATTTATCTGCAGATGGCTTCTTCTCAAACAATGTGGCATGGTAGACCAAATGGCAAATTCAGCTTTAATGCTCATAATTATTCACAAAAACAATAACGTTGAATGAAGATGTCCTGTAGAATTACTAAAGTGGAGATTAAAATCGCATCCATACATTTTTAACACTTGCTTTTAATTCTCAAGTAGTAAATGGCCTAGAAATAAGCCTGCAGTTAAATTCAGTGTGTTTTTGTTCCCAAATATAAACATTCGAGCTAAGTCAAATGAATGATGCATATGTTGGAGCAGCAAAAACAAAGGCATCATCCACTTAAATTAATCTTTTATTTGCCTTTTTAGGCCTTGTGATATTCTCATTGTGAAGTAGTTCCAGTCTTTGCAAATGGAAAGCTAGTGAGCAGTCATGTTTGCATCTTTGGTAAATTACAAATTACACTGCTTGTTGTGAGGCAGAGCTGGCCAAAGTCATACTTCAATCATTTTTGTCTGATTGACATACAAGTTGTACAAGGTATACTTTTTTCTGCTGGGAAATAAAAAAAGAAATCATGGTCATTACACCTGAACAATGAAATTTACCGTGATTTTTGTGAAACTCAACTCATATTGATGCCAGTTTGTTACCAAGGCACATATATAGAAGTTCTAGGGATGTACAGTGTCTGATATGTATGTGCAACTCTGATAAAACAAAGCTGATACTGATGCATACATTTTTTAGCAACATCTTGATTATTATGCCATTTTGAGAGATACAAACAGCATCATTTGGACCATAACATCTGGAAACCTTCCCTTTAAAATCTCTTCTTTGTTGTGGCCACAAATTTATGGAAAAACTAACCTCTTGAGATCAGATTGTCACCCACTTACCTACTTTTAAATTTGGTTTTAAAACACATTTTTACTTGTAGGCCTTTAAGTCAGTTTGAGAGATGTGTGGCATCTGTTTTATGTGTTTATATTTTCTTAACTTGGGTTTTATTTTAACACAAAGTTGTGTGTTGATTTGTCTTTTCTAGATGTGTTTCATATGGTGCTCTCTAACCAATGGTGCTCATGGAGGGAAAAGCCTCAGGGAAAGTGGAAAACTTAAATCCTAAAAAGTGGACATTAACAATCCAGGTCCAGGCACTCATTATGGTTTGAAAAAAGGCCTTTAATTATTAGGTCTAAATTATCTATTAAACTCACAACCCCATGAATTAAAGGCTTTTTATGTATTCTTAAACCACATTGAGTGCCTGGTTCTGAAATATTCATGTCCACCTTCTAATTCTAAGTTTCCCTCACCTTGAGGTCTGCAGCTTAATTCATTAACTCAGGCTAATGTTCTTCTTCAACGAAAGCCAAATGGATAACAACAATGTTGCTCTAACCTTTACCACATCTGTAAAAATATATTGGTGCCTCATAATTGGATTTGGTGAACCATTGGCCATTTCTTAAAGTATTTACACTCATTTAATGGGATGTATTAAAGACTGTAAATATTTTTGTCCACACTTTATTGGAAAGTGAAAGAAGTGTGGTTAAAGAGATTTTTAGGGGCAAATATGGGAAAGTTATTGGCAGTATTTTGTTGGTCGTCTGTTAAAAGAGAGAATATGTTATGGTTTCCTTTTTAATGTCTCCTGAACTAGTTTCAAAAACGAGTGAATCAGCACACTGTTACAGATGAAGAATTAAAATATCCAGGCGTGACAGAATGAGTTCAGTTTAAAGCAGACTTTGTCAGCTCTTTCATTATTGCATATAGCTGATGAGACAGCTTTTCTTTTGCTCTCTTGAAACGCACTGTGTGGGGCAGTCAGACATAAATGCGTGCATATAGGGCATTCAGGCTGTCTGGCTGACAGAAGCAAAGCCTACCATCCAACCACAGCAAAGACGGGACAAGCTGTTTACCATCCCAGACAAAAATCTGCTGGGGCCTCCGTTTTTCCTTTGCTTCGCTGATGAAGTGGTAATTACAGGACAGGCCCGACACCTCCACAGAACACAGCCTCCTACACGCAAAAAACTCAGCTGTTATGCCATCTTAGATAGATTTCGGTCACGCTACTGACCAGAGGACATCATGTCTGAGAGCTGCTGCTTCTGCTTTGTTAAATTGGAGCAGAGAGATCTCAGCTGTGGGATTGTCACTTGGACCAATTTGATGTGATCACAGATGGCAATTCTATACAATTTTAATGGAAGGCCTTATCTAACCATGGAGAAAGACTCAAGAGTAGTAAGTTAAAATCTGTCTGAAGGGTTGTCTGGCAACTTTTTATTCCTCTTGTATTCTCAGTGGTTTTTAACTTTTGTAGCCTCAGAACCAGGGGTGTAGCTTAGTCTGTGAAGCCAGACTTAGACATGCAATACAAACAACCCCAGACAAAAGGAAAACTTGATTTATTTAGAAGTAGCATTATTGTTTCAAAAGTTTTTTTCCCAATTATGGCACCTCACTCTCCCAAAACATTCCTGTCATAGTGTCAAAAGTACAACAGCAGCAGATTCCTTCAGGTTCATTTATTTCAGTTTGAAGAACGTCAAAAAAAGAAACAACAACAACAACCTTTAACTTTTATTTGTTTCATCATGCATTATTCCTGATCCAGATGTATTCCTTCTCCGTCTGAAATGCTATTGGGGCTCCTGATTCTTTAACTTTCTCTACTCCCCTTTGCCCAGGCTGCTATGATTAGTTGCCTGATCTACTCTGTTGTGATTGGTCGGTTCAGCACTGCTCAGCACTATGTCGTCAGTGACTCTACATTCATTCTGCTGTCTCTGCTCTACACTGAGCCTGATACCACCAGCAAATGGCCTCAAACTACTGACAAAACAATGATAGGATGTCACACTGGTAGGTCTAAGTTGTGGGTTTAGGGGGGCTGCGACGAAAAGCCCTGCTGTCTGTGTGATTTAGCTTTTTGTGGCTTTTCTTCATGTTATGATAAGCTTGCCTTTTGAGTGTGTAGTGCTGGTCTTTCCTAACCAGCTTTGGTTGCTTGCTTGCTTAGGTTCAGCAGATAAAACATAAACTCTGCAACACAGTGATGTGTCAAAGAATCAATGCTGATATCTACTCACTTTCATCTTCTGTACAATGATGGCGGCCCAAATAATACATACAAATCTTAAAAAACAACATCCAATAATGTTTACTCAGTCTCTTACTCGTTCTCCAGTGTCTTGTATCTTGGCCTTCTCCTATTGTGAGATGTCAACTGATTCCAACTTGCACTTGACTGAACACCACTGGTTTAAAAGTCACAAAGTTAAACCAACTTTTGACCCAAATACTAAGAACTTCTTTAAAGTATAGACCTTCATAAGCAGTGGAGTAAAAAATGCATTTTACCCTGCAGTATTTGTGGAAAAAAACAGTCCAGTACCTCCTTTAATTTAGTGTGTCTGTTTGGCCTATTTAATGACAGATCTTCATCAGTGTTAGCATAATCCAGCCGTGTCCACTGTTGAAGCTGAGACGGTCTTTGCATCAGTATCCCTCCCTTGCTGAGGCAGCATTTGCACACATCATTTCCACCCAACAATTCCCAGCTCTGTTCACCAGTATCAGCAGGGCCATGATGGAAATGCGTTCCTCATGAAACACTGGTTAAACATTAGCTCCTGTTTTTTAAATGCCTGGGAAAATTTGAGACATCTGTCTCCACCACACAGACAGGAGCTTTTCCTTGACATTGAAGTCAATGTCAGTTGGCTTTCTTAAAGGAAATGCAGAATCCAAGGCTGAGCCTAGATTACACTCGTAGCACTAAATTTAGTGCCATTCCAACCATCTGTTGCAGTCTTATGTGTAACTGCAAAAAAATAACATTTGTTGTTGTCCAGTTTCCAGAATGTCCACTGCATATGATAATTTTTGATATGTCTTAGCGTAACATTGTATAAGAAGCTACATTTTCTACAAAATTCATGAATTTAAGCCGTGTAAGCATTCACAGTGAAAAGGAACAGAATGGACCGCATGGTTGCAGTAAAAGGTGGTGTGAAGTTTCATTAAGTCAGGCATTTTACTGCTGAAAAAATGGTTTGCGTTTGATTCAAGCACTATAAATACATAAATACATAGGTGGAGGGAAGGCAGATAAACAGGAATTCACGCAAAATTTGTCTGTGCAGAGTGAGCGCATTGACTAGGGTTAAAGCATGTGTCACATGCTACATATCTTTGGATCAGCCACTACAGTTGCAATGCATTAGCACGACTTTGGCAATTTGACACTGATCTTCTACTTGCTGACCAGCATTTTGTGTGTCTAATTCATTATGTCAATTGCATTAGTTAAGACGAATAACGTTTGTTGTGACTTGGGCTACATTCAAGCCTAAGTCAAAACAGATATCTGCTGGCTTCTAGAGGACAAAATGTCGGATGTACTGTAAGTCTAGTCTGCAAGAGCCAACAGAGATAAACACAGCTGTAACTGAAAGTAGTGGTAAGCAATGGTCAACCATTGCTGCCATTTACAAATGTGTTAAATAGAATGGTGAAAAATGCAAAATACTTAACATACCTGTTGAACATCAGCGTAGGCTAATCGATGTTACCTTACCATTAGTTCCCATGAAATGTAGTTCAGACATCAACAAAATTTTCTTAGGCTGTGTTCAGTTTTCTGGTCTGATATGGTAAGATGAAAACAAATAAATGCTTAGGGTATGCAACTACCTTAGAAAACATATGTACAATGATAAAACCTCACTTCAGCTTTCTACCCTGCATGTGCAATGCAACTAGCACTTTTTATTCCTAGGTACTCCAGGTACCACAAACTACCATCGCTGGTATTTGATTATTGTAATATGCAATTGAGCATTAAGCAATCAAAATAACACTTTACATCTTTTGGGCGATTTCCAATACAATGATGAACTTTACACTTTAGCACTCTGCACTTTAACCAGCCCCCTTGGCCTAAATGTTTTTTGGGTTTTTTTATGATCAACTATGTTTGCTTTGTTTCATATTGTTTGTTTCGCTCTGTCTTTGTTTTGTTTTGTCTTGTTTTGTTTTTATTGTGTATAAATGTTTCGTACAGCACCAACCTGCCAATGGGACTAGATTAGCCACACGCTATAATCTCACATGTTTACATTTATATGTTCATTAACATGTATTGTCCCATCTTGTAAAACTAAACAAATCTACAAATCTACCCTGAGCATATGAAACATTTGACATACCTGACAGGCATCAGTGTTGGTCAGCTGATGTTACCTTAGTTCTTTGTAGCTTGTAGCTTGACATTTCCTGCTATATAACCAAATGTTCTTCAAAACATCATTGTGTGAATGTGGCTTAAAATAACCTACCATTAGCATAAATTCTTTAGCAACAACTCACCCACTGTGCTATGTAATTCTATCAAATGATGATACCCCTTTCAGTTGGTTTTGCTAACTGTTAGATTGCAAAGCTAAAAGCTACAGCAACAGCATGTATTATGTGTTGTCCAGGCACAGGAAACCAGTTTTTCAGATAGTTCCATGACATCTGATTCAGTCATCGCCAACATTTTCAGGACCCATGATCAGTTTCTGCTCAGTTATGGTAAGGTAAAGGTTAAAATATGCTTAAGTTACACAACTACCTTAGAAAATAGCTGCACAATGATAAAACTCCACTGAAGATTTTGACCCTGAGTGTGATGCTGCTGTGTGAGTGTGGTCATTTGTTTTGCTCTAACATTATTCAGCTCTGAAATGCCAAGCTTGAAATATATCACTGACTTTTTATGAGAGCAGCGTGAGCAGCAGAACAATAGAGAGTCACCCACAGTCTGTGACTCAGTGAGAGGCCAGCTGAGGCAGTGGCACTAATCAGTGCTAATGAAGACTGGCAGTCGAGCCACACGCCATAAAACCCCAAATGAACCCCCCTAATTAATTTGCTAATTGGAAATCTGGATTGAGACAAGGTCTTTGCTATTATACTGAACAGTCTTTTTGTCGCTTTACTTTGAAAAGAACTGCTGGAGGAATAGTACTAGTGATTATCTAAAGTGGCACACATTTGATCATCGTTCCACTACATTAATTTTAAGTTTTGAATTATGTTCCCACATTATTGTGTGCACTTGCTTACCCAAAGAGTCTTTTCTCTAATGGCGGAAACAGATCTTTTCAACACTCAGAAGGAAGCATATAAAGTGAAAGAGCACAGAGATATTCTCACACCACATGAAGGCAGCATTGGACATATTACCACCAGATGTTTGACACCGGGGCTTTGGTCCTCCCCCCTCTGAAACACATAAATGTAACAAAAATGCTGTTGGTGTCTCATATGATTTACAATGCTGTGGATTTACTGCGATAAAACATGAGCGGTCAACTCTGTATTTTTACATTCTCAACTTTCAAAGACAATCCCACACCTTTCTTTTAAGTTGGAAAGCTCTGGATTTTTAAGTGTCCAAGCTTTGTACAAACAGATGGTAATATAATACACTGCACTCTGTAGCATATCAGTCCATAACCTCACTGTGATCCAGAAAGTCACCTGCCACCAATAAATCTGGCTGATTTCGTGAGCTGAAGGGGTGGCAAAGTAGAGGCCTTGACAGGAGGTGTGGAGAGTTGCACTTTGTCTTTTGTTGCATTTTCCTGCCTTTTTTGGGGATTTATGGTCTGCCTCTCACAGCCTCTGGCCTCAGAATTCCCTAGTATTGTGTGACTCCACAGCTTTGTGGGAGCAAAACTCATCATCCCTGAGAAGGCTGTGGTTGGGTGTATTAAGCCTCAGAGTTCCGGAGAAAGTCATTACTATTTCATTTTTTTGTCCAACCTTGTGCAGCAGCTGGCCTGATTCATTGTCTGCAATCAGGCAGATCCATCTAGCCAAGCTCTAATCTACAATAATTGAGAGTGTCCCATAGCAACCAACCAAATCTAAGTCTGTTAATGCAGGGAGAGCTGAGAGCTACAGCAGGAACACAGGTACATGTATTAGCACAGATGCTAACAGCTTTAGTAGCAATTTCATTAGATCTGGACAGCATGTATTTATTAAATAGGAATGAACGGAAACAAGAAAAAAGTACTTCTTCATAGAAATGATATTTTTGATCACCTTCCAACACATTGTAGTGATAGTTTGTGCCGTGGAATAGCCTACTTTTTGTATTTTACACCACAACAGTAGTACCCACCAACTACATTTTCTGGTTGGCCCATCATTAGAGTGACTGATGGAAAATATATCCAGTCCCCCGTAGGCCTGTGCTCAAAATATCGATACGGCAAAATATCGTATCGCACTCCTTTGGGATACGTGTATCGATACGGATTCTACAGAATCGATACGGCCAAAATATTTTGACAGTTGTTGTAAATACACTTTGGGTAATGTTAACAGTGGCACAGTTCAAGGTAGAAGACTAGCTACATAATGAAGCATATGTTCTAAATTTGAACTTACCATCTTTGAGGATCTGAATTTATGTCTCTCAAGTTGTAGAACCACTTAGAACTCATTCTTGTTCTTTTTCTTCTTATAAGAAACAACTAAACTTGTCAAGAATTTAGCTTAAAGCACAGTCAATGTTTACAATTTACGTGTATCGGGATACGTATTGTATCGTGACCTTAGTATCGGGATACGTATCGTATCGTGACGTTGGTGGAAATACCCAGCCCTAGTCCCCCGCCAGATATGCTTTTGAAAGTTTCTGCCCATTCCTAAGCTATGGGCTGTTACCTAGATGGCATAATGAAAGATTCTGAATGCTCCATTTAGAGTGTCAGGTTATGTCATGTTATTATGCCATATTAATGTTTTTTTCCATATCTCAGTTGCAATGCAGTCTTACTGTGAGAGGGGGTTTGTAGCAAGTCAGGATGTTGTTTTCTTGCTGCCATAGGAGGACTAAGCAATCTTAGCATCTGTAAATTTAGGAGACAATTTATTTTTATTGAATATTGTTTAACTTGATTTTATTGAGTACGGTTTATTCTTTTAATTTCAGTTTCTATTGTTTGTTAGCATCAAGCTAATAAACTAAGAATGTTCCATCTGTAGGAAAAAAACAGTAAGATGGGATATTCTGCAAAATGGGTCGTCATGTAAAATTATCCATGAACAAATATGCTTTACAGCAGTTCTTCTTTAACTAGAGTCCAAAATTTATAACCACAAGTGAGTAGCAGAGGTGGGTGGAGGTGACAGCGTGCCGAGTTTTTCCTCTCATCTTTTTGATTGTTTCTAATTGAGAGTCCCCTTGGACTTGATTTTACTTATTTTGTGTAATAAAAAAGTTACTGATTCAAGAGTAAGCTTCAATTTAGAGTTTGACCATTTAAAAAAGAACAGCTGTGTAAAACAAACAATCTTAATGAATCTTCTCCACTCTTAATTACTGCTTTGTGAGTTTTATCAGAACAATAAACAATACATAAAAGACCTGTGTCATGTAAGAAGAGAGCAAATACTCGTACATGACTCAGTTTGTTTCTGTATGCAGGGATGTGTCAACGCTTAATCATTTTCACTAGTGATTATATGGTAAAGAAGAAGATTAATAAACTTGTTGACTGATATCCTTGAGAACTTTGTGTGAATCTCTTTGACAACATTTTGTACTGAAATGCATTGGGGCAAAGGCGTAATGAAAAATCATGAATTGCTTTATAGCCTATAATTATGTCGTCATCAAAACTCCCCCTGGCAGGATATCATGTGCCAGCAAGCTTTGATTTAATGAATGACAGTTGAATGGCTTGGATGGAAGAATGTTGATTTAAGGTTAGTTCTGAGGTCACTTTGTCAAAAGGTCTCAGTTATTGTATCATCTTTGAGGTGTGTTAGGATTGATATTGGCAGCCTAAAATTCCTTAGACACTTTTGAAATGACATCTGACAGCTTTACAACTTCTGTGACTTCCGTGAGGAAACATGAATGGCTTCAGCTGTCAGAAAACAGACCGAGTGTTCTCAGGCTGTAAATTTTGATCCTGCCTTCATCCTAAAGAGTCACAACTTGCCCAAGGCTTGCAACACACTTGGATTACTTTTCAAAGTCCTAACCCATTTTTAAAAGTGAGAACCACGGAATAAAGGAAAGTTTAAACTTACTGTTAACCTAATGCCCCTGTGTACTCACACTACAAAGTAAGCCCCACTGTTAGACCACCTGCCATCTTTAGAGACAATTTCACAAAAACTGCCTGATCAAGTAGACTGTAAAAGGAAAACAGAGGAAAGAGGACAAATCAAAGGGCTTGTGATAAGTGTTGTTTCAATCATAAGGTTTTACGGAGGTGCGTGTCAGGCATGCTTAGACTTCTGCATCAGTTCGGGACTAGTTGGGTCTGCAGCTTAGGCTACGTTCACACTGCAGCCCTTAATGCTCAATTCCGATTTCTTTGTTTGGCTGTTCAGATTACACCTCTAATGTGGCCTGACTGCAGAGTGTGATGTGAACAGCTCACGCTTCAGAAGTGACACGCATGCTCAGTTTAACATTAATGACATCATGCACAGCATGGAGTGATAAGGGGCAACAAACACAGACCAAAGCTGTGCTTCACAATGCTGGAAAAGTTTGTTTCCATAACACAGAACCTGATGTTACAGCAGCTCACCTTGAGTGAGCTCTTATTAAAGTAATGATGGCTATATTTTATTTCTTATAAACCTGGAGGCGGATGCTCTCTCCTGCCGACCCTGCCGCTGACAGATCGCTGCTGGAGAGCCAAACATCTATGAGCCATTGCGTGCTGAACAGTTTAACAAAGAGGCTAAAACGTAGTTTTGTTTTCTGTTCTGATGTTTCGTAGTTTGTCTGAGAGCAGATCAGACAGGAGCAGACTGTTTTCTGACAGTTTTCTGACATACAGCAGGGCGTAAATGCGCACGGATGAGATAAACAGCGGTGGATCATCAGTGTGTCTGCATTCTGTAAACTGTTATTTTAGCCTGATAAATCCATTCAAAAAGTAGGCGCAGGGTTAATAACCTAAGTTTATCAGATATTAAATACAAATGTATGAATCGTCTACTGTGCCTGTAATGGAGACGCCAGTCGATCGCCCCAGCGCTCTCTCACTTTCTCTCATCACTCCCTCCTTTATGCGTTATTTAATCAAGCTGGTAGCTGGAAAAACGACTAAAACTCTTTATTTTAAGGGAAAATGCATAAACTTTTTAGTAATCATGTCTATATTAGCCTCTGATTCTGTTCTGTCCATAAAGTGACTTTAAAAATTTGTCTCGAGGTGAACTGCTTGTCTGGAATGATGTCAAAGTCGCATTAAATGCGACCTGCCTGTTCGGACCGCGGTCGCTTTCAAGAAAATCAGATACGTATCCGACTTATACCACATTTGAAAGTGGCCTGAATCTGATTTGAAAATGTCAGATTCAATGCGACTTGTGCTGTTCACACTGTCAAAAACAAATCAGATACAGGTCACATTTGGGCCAAAAAATCAGATTCAGGTCACTTTTGACTGCAGTGTGAACGCAGCCTTATACAACAGCTTAGATTTAATGCAGAAGTTCAATTCTGGCTTCTACACATTTTTGGGAGTGTCTGAGGCTTCTCCTACAGGGCTAACTGAGCTTGTCAAAGTTAAAGTTTTACCTTCTTTCAAGGAACAGTCAAGCCCAAAAACCTCAGATAACCATGACCTGCATGATTAAAAACCTATACAGACTTCTTTTAGTGATCTTGCAGGTAGAGCTGGTGCTTCATGACAGTAAGGTTTCTGATTTAACCTCCCAGACAGATAGGGCTTTGCTGTGTTTAGTTTTCATATTCACCCCATGCATGAGTGCGTTTTGTCTCCAGGGACTCCAGCTTCCTCTCATAAACCAAAAAAACATCTATTAGGTTAATTGGTGACCCTAAAATTGCACTTAATTCTGAGTGTGTGGTTGTCTGTCTCTATATGACAGTCCTGTGATTGGCCTGCTACCAGTCCAGGATGTACCCTGTCTCTCACCTAATATCAGCTGGAATAGTCTCCAGAGACCCCCTCCACTGTTCTAAAGGGGAAAGTTAGCATAGATGATGTATCAGTGGATGGAAATCTTTTGATGCTGATTTCTGACCATACAGCTGAGCACAGTCGGACTGAATCTTGCTTGAACCATTTCCCACCCTGTCCCATTTTTCATGCCCCGTACACATGGTCTTCAACCTTTGTTGTATCACAGCTGGGAACAGATTGATACTAAGCAAACACATTTTGTGCATCACATAACTCACCATAACGCAGGAAAGAGGCATTCATGGGGACGTGCTTTGTTTTTATCTGCTGTTTAACAATGACATTTAGGAATATAGTAGGAAGGCATTTATACACAAGAAATACTTAACTGCTACATTCTCTGAGCTCAGAGAAAATTTTAATTTAACCAAAAGCATTCCAGATACAAAAAATGTCTTTCACAAGGGAGTCCTTGCCATGACAGCAGCAAAAAAATCTTCACACAAATGACGAGAACCAGAATGACAAAAGAGCATTTCACAATCACGAACTCAGCAGCATTCAGCCGTAAACCATGTGCGCACACAATTCAAAATCACATTTTTCAGCTGTGCCGTCAGTAAATCTGGAGCCCAGGGGTCGAAATGAAGAGGAGAAGAAAGCTGTGGGAAAAATCTCAATTTTTATTTTGTTAATCTTCCACGGCAGAATATTTGAATCAAACTATTAAATCTGTGTAATTAACCTGACACACCAGGTAGGCCATTCAAAATATTTCTAGTCCATCTGGAAAAGAGCCCATGAGAATGGACAGAACCTTTTCAAAGGCATATCTGACAGGGAATTTCATGATCATTCTAACAATGACATTGTCAACCAATCAGATAATGTAGCTTGCAAGGGCTACTGCCGCATTGTAAAATCAGAAACTTAAGCCACTAACTCTTGTCAAAAACTGTAGCAAAAGTATCACTTATTGAGACTTGCTTCCAGTGTTGAGAAACATGGTCAAGATCTCATAAACCTGCCACCAAAGCTGTTAGTGTTATCTGTATGAGCCGGCTCTTCCTGCTATCATCCCCCTCGTAGCTCCCACCTCTTCCTGCTTCCTTACATGATGATTGGGCTGCACCGCTTTGGGCCGCACACAGTCATTGTAGATTGGAGCTTGGCAAGATGGGTTTGTCTGATTACAGATACTAAATCAAGCAGGTCTAGCTACTGTGCACTATTTTACTCAGGCCAAGAAATAAGTTATTTTTGTATTTCTTCAGCCCAGTCCCTGATTCCATTTCCAGCCCCTGTGCTCTTTACACTTCTCTGTCCAGAATAAAGACTAAAACTCCACAGTCTATGTTTCTAACAGCGAACACATTGTCTTTTTTATGAACCCACACAAAATGACCTTCTGATGCTAAAGGCTAACTTTTACCAAAGATGAGCTCATAAAAGCTCTATTTTCATTCTCCCTTGCTCATAACCTCTCTTACATTCCTTTCCTGTGACTTAGCAGATGTAAGAAACACTGATCCCAGGGTTTTCTGGATTCTAAATGATATCCTAAATCGTTTGTGACTATTTGATACATGTGAAAAATGTCTGAGTATACCCTATCCGGTGTCACACGGAGAAAAATCAAAGCCACGCCACAGGCAGGCTGTCAGTTCATCCTCACTCCCGGCTGTAAACTACTGTATGCCAGAACAACAAAAGAGGAACGATGCTTGTCGTGTTAGCCTGTGGATTTAGGCCGTCTTTACAGTCCCCTTGTGGTCCCACCGACTGTTTTTCACTTCTGAGGACATATTGCAAAGAGAGCTAAGATCCTTGGACTGTCTTTGCTACCTAAGCTGCCAGTATTGATCCTCCTGTCAGCTGAGATTTTTAGCTTTCTTTAAAAGAGTGCTGAAAAAACTGGCTGCACTTCTGCATTTTCTCCACACATCTTCCACGGGCCTCCTTTTCCATCTCCTCTAATCACAATGAGACATATTGAGAGCAGAAGCTGGTTTATCTGCACCCTCTCATTGGGCTGTGAATAGTTAGCAGGCGCTCCAGTGAATTAGCATACACATGTTTCTCTACGACAAGCACCAGTGCGCGGTGGAATGAGTGTGTGTATTTGTAGACAGAGAGAGAGGGATGCTGGGAGGGGGAGATAGAGCCTGCTGTTTGTTCAATGAGCCTGACTTTGGATCAGATGGACACTGAACTGTGATGCTTCAAAAACAACATTATGACCTTAAAAATAACCTCTGAACTGTTTTGTAAAAGTAGCTAGCTCCGTGTTAAGGAATTAAATGTTACTTCATATTTAAATGATTAATCCAAGCCCTACTCTTCAAGAAAAATGCATCTTACATGTTTTAAGGTGATCATGCACACTGTTGAACATTGAGGGCAATAAAGCTGACATCAGTGAACCTGTGCCCTTTAGTAAGACCCACATTCATGAATCTGTGCCCGTTCAGATTTGCCTCTTATTGCTTTATAATCTGATACCAGGTTCAGTTGGTTGTTGATGTGATGCCTTCTTTGTCAGACTTTATTGCTTTTTTAATGATATCAAAATCAATACCGCTCAACTCACTGTGTAAATGCCATTTTGTGTTTGCCTTGTCTCATCTGATGTTGTACGCTCAACAATATGGCTTATATAACCAGAATTTGAATCAAGAGGTTGACTCAACAACCACAGTGGTGGGAGGATGAACTAGAAATATCTATGCATGGCATTCTTTAACAACATTAATTTTGTCTCTAAAAAACAGAGTTTTAATAACAAACCTGTCACTCTGTATTTTACATTCAACTTATCATCTCTGCTATTAAGATTAAAAGTCTATTACTGATTTTTTGGATTAAGTAAGCCCTAAATTTCAGTCAAATATGCTGTTCAAGCTGTGATGCAGACAACCTAATGGCTGGGGCTGTGTCTATAGATCAGCACTAGCTTCCTGGCTGCTCTCATTATTATCATTCATAGATGTAAACAAGCACAGTAAAAAGATGTGTTAGGACCAGCATGATTGGCAGTATTTTGATGTGAAACATGAATGTCAAAATGCATGTAGACTTTGTTATGCCGAGCTGCAGCTGATTGAATGTATTGAATAACATCCAAGTTTGGGCTCACAATATAAACTTTGCCACACAATCCAAACCAAATTTAGCCTTGATATGCAGAGTATTTTCATTAAATATTGTTCACTTTAGACAGTTTTTTGTGGATACTCTTGTGTATGGATGTGTATGTATTGGTTTAGTATGGTTGCTTGCTTTTGGAGAAGCCCAAACGTGCATTGAGCAGAGGAGATCGAGCCAAGATAAGGAGAAGGAAGCTGTAGCCTTACCAAAATTTTGTCTATCTGTAAGCAAGATAACTCTTAATGGATTTTGGTCAAATTTACATGGAATGTTCGTCATAATACAAAGAAGGAAGGGATTAGATTTTGGTGATGTAAATCTAAGTGAAGAGCTAGGTTTTTTAATGGTTTGTTAATATTTTGAGATAGAATTTTATCAGGTTGTTTTATGCATTTTTGCTAACAATGTCTGAAATGCCTTGGTGGGTTTTTTTTTGCTCTTGAGCACATCTAGCTTAATCTAAACACCTCTTTGACTGACATATTCAATAGAAAGAGCTTGACTGTATATCATTTGATAATCAGAAGATACATTTCTATGGGAAAAAATGTATACATTTTTGAAATTCAATGAAGCTCCATCTAACTATACTGTATCTAGAGTGAAGCTATTAATTTAAATCCTCTCCTTATACAAAAAGATTTTTCAGATATCTACCGCCATGATTTTTTTCTTCATCTATGAATTCTCTTTTACTGACACTTGAAGGACAGTTAATGTGCTTGATTGGCAAAGACAACTATCCATTTTATTTGACAAATGTGGAACCATCTATGTCCATTACTGAACACTCCCACCCTTTTTTGTCAGTGTTTGAAGGATGTCCCATTTAATCCACTTATGTATGCTTTATCTGATATGTTTATGTACATAATCAGTTTTTTATTTTTCCTTTTCATATATTTGAAATTAAAGGTGCAGTGTGTAGACCTTGGCATTTTAGCGACATCTAGTGTTCAGATTCTAGAATGAACCTAACCATAGCCAAAACATCACGTCGCTGAGCAACGGAATCCTGTGAAGACCAAAAAGGATCCTGAACACAGCACACGATTTATGTTGTATGTGTGTTCGTTCACACAGTTTGAATCCCTAGGACAGAGTAACAACTTTCTATGCATCCACTGCCATCCTCTCCTCTTCTTCGCCTGCATTCCAGGTAGATTTCAGAACCAGCGGACAGATTCGCATTTCATTCTTTTTGTCCCTAAAAACCACCCGTAGACAACGCGGTGGATCAATATGTCGGCCTACACGAAACAGCGGCCCGTAGTAATGTAATTGTTTTTATAAAGATTTTTCTAACTAAATAAAAATAAAACAAACGTTTTATGGGGATGAGTGTACTCCTATTTTGACGGACTTTACATACAAATAGAAACATATATCTCCTATATTCACCGTTTCTGTTTGGCGAAATGCGGTGGATGTATAAAATGCCACATTCTACACACTGCACCTTTAACTTCTCTATTGAAACAGTGTTCATATTTTCTTGAAATTATCTCTGAACTAGTGTAGGTTTTTGATTTTTTTGAGGAATTCTTCATCTTCACTGAGCCTCATGACAGTGGAGTTGCACCAGAAAACCCTGCTTGGTTCTTTAGATCTTTATTTTAGTGCATTTATATATTTAGCACACATAGAAGAAGAAAGCGGGAAAAATGTGCAGGCACATCCATCAACAGCACCTGTATTGTCTTTTTGTAGAGACAGAGGTCAGGTATAAATCCCTGGTATGAAGTAATAATTGCCTGTCAGTAGAGGTATTCAGCACACATTGCCAAACCGTGGCATGAGTGTTTGCTCATTTGTTTTGACCATAACACAGCTTCAGAGAAGAAAGAGATGATTAGGTGTGTCTGGTGTGAGCTGAGAGCCGAGTGTCATCACATCAAAGACTGCAGAGGTTAAACATGGCTGCTGGATGTTTTCCTCTCTATGAATCTCTAATTAAAAACTTTTTAGAATTCCCCTTGGCTCATGCTTTAATGGCACAAACAGCCCGCAAGGATTTAACAGGAACATTGTCGGATACTGAGGGCACAGGTGAACTTGGGAAAATAAACAACTATTAAGGCTCTCTTGATAAAATGAATATAATGTTCTTACAGCCTTGCAAGGATGGTTCATTTTTAATAATATCACGAATGAGCTCCAGAGTCAGGGTCAAGTGGTTTTGTTTTCTTACTGAGGACAGCTGTAATGTTTTTCATTTAAGTATAAAAGTGCATTTTTCCAGTTGGGAGAGTCAGACGGTTGCTGTTTCTGAAAATGGTGCTGCGAGGAATGACGGATTAGGGGCTTGTTTTTTTGGCCTCTGAGTCTGGGAAAGGATTGGTCCCATTAACATATTGATGGAATTTTCAAAGATTATACAGAAAACATATGTGAGTCTAGTCAGAGGCCTTTTCTATTTCAACATTGTGCATGTTTGTGTTTAGAGCACATGAGCAAATAAAAGAGCATGGGAAAAAAGCATCATTTAAGTCAGTTTGAATGTGCTGGATTTTCTGCTCCACTGACCTCTTAGCTCCTCTTTTATAGTCATAAATCTTTCGTGACTCCTTTACGTGACATTTTCCACTCTTTTCATGCCTCCATTTCAGCTGCAGTCAGAGCCCGGAGGCATTAGGACTCAGCATATCTGTTCTGTCCTTGTGAAAGATATATATTAGAAGCACTCTGAGGTGTTTCTGTCACACTTTGTAATCATGTCCACCTTCACACAAGGATGAACCAAATGTACACTACTCACAATAAGTTAGGGATATTGTAAGAAACTCAGTAGATTTCATGCATAATGTATTTTCTTTTTTCACTTTAGTGAGTTTTGGGATAGAGAGGCAATTGTATTGGGGTGATGGACACACCTCATTTTTTGTTTTCCACATAATGGTCTCAGTGTCTTCAGTGCATCTTACATGTTCAGGCTAATATCAAAAAGTGACATCAATTTCAACATTCTCGGGGTATAAAAAGCTGGTATCGTCAGCAAGTCATTCACAGTTCATCATTCAAGCAGCCAGTAACAGATGAGCAGTGCCACCTAGCCATAGCGCGCCTTCAGGTTGGTAGCAGGCAGTCAGATGTTGCTCGTGAACTTTGTGTGTCTCTAAAGGTTCGCACCGGACGCTACTTGTACTACCTCAGCGATCACTCTCCATTCAAAGTCAATGTACAGCCGTGATGGGGCGGGGCTAACCCTCCCGCGATGCGACAGCCACGTACAAGATGATCACTGCACTCGTGGCGCGATGTCAAAGTTAAAAAAAAGTTGATCTATTCAGGCGATGTCGTGTGTGGCTGTGCGGCAACAGCCAATCAGCAGTGTGTGTGCACATGTGACGGTACCCTAGACAGACAGTTATTCATCTGGACTACAGAGTAACAATCCATGTCAGTGTGGGAAACATCAGTCAGTGAGGACATTAGTTCTGCCTAGACGGACCGCGGTAAACTCACAGATGCTGCTGCTGCAGGGCATCAGCTGCAGTGCTTTGTGGTTGATAAGTGAATGAAAAGGATACAGCTGGAATAATGTCCGCTTTTACATTCTATTAAATGATATATGATATGATCGCGGTGAAACTCGAGCGGACGTGACGTCACCGAGCGACGGCCGACGGCAATGGTGGCCAAAATGAGATATTTATGTACGCGTGACGCTACGCCAGTGGGCGACGCAATTTTGGTAGCTGGGTCGCTTGCGGTGTGAACGCAGCATAAGTGTCATCAGCAGACTTGGAGCAAGACACGGAACTACTGGCAATGTTCTTAACAGACCTAGGAGTGGAGCCCCTTGAGTGATGGACCACAATTATGACCAGTACCTAAGAACTGATGTACTCAGACACTGTAATGCAACTGCCACACAGCTGCAGGCCCTTTTACAAGAAGTGAGGGGTTCTAGGGTCTCCAGACAAACCATTCACAACCAACTCCACCGCTTTGGCTTGAATTCCAGACAACCGTGCAGGTGACTCCACTGACACCAAGACACTGCAGGGACTGTTTGCAGGGGCAGAACATGTGACTTGGACAGTGCAGCAGTGGTTTACCGTCTGTTTACTGATGAGTGCTGGGTTATCTTGCACAGAAATGATCATCAGTGTTACTGGAGAAGGCAAAGTGAGGGATACGCTGAGTTTAACATGGTCACCATGGTTCACTTTGGTGGAAGAGGTGCAACAGTCTGGGCAGGCATCACCAGTCAGTACAAAACAGATTTTGTGATTGTAGATGGCTCAGTCACTGCATGTTCTTATCTCAGAAACATCATAGAACCCAGAATCATCCACCAATTCCACCAGCACACCCCCAACTTTCTGTTCATGGATACTGATGCTCCACCACATTGTGCCAGAATTGTCACAGCTCGACTTCAGGGAGTTGAAGTACCTCATATGGTTTGGCCAGCAATGTCTCCTGACCTGAACCCTATAAAATAGGTATGGGACCAGTTGAAGTAGAGACTGGATGATCGGACCCCACCCCCATGTGACCTGGCAGAACTGCGTGTAGCACTTGTGGAGGAGTGAACGCATCACCTCAGAACAATATTATGTGATTAAGTCAGGAACAGGAGATGTTGATTTGTTGATTTCCTTTAAAGGTGCAGTGAGCTCTTTAAATTTGTTTTCAGGGGCAGAATGTTAAAAAAACCCACAAGTTCATGGTTGGACAATCATTTGGCTTGTCACATTCATCATAGACCAATCCACATCAAGCAGGGTTGCCTCCTATAATGTAGCATACATAGCGGCTAATGTAGCAGCTAATGGCTAACAACAGTTAACAACAGTTCATGGATATCAGCCATAGCGGCTAACTTAGCCGCTAACAGCTAACAACAGTTAATGACCGTTAGCCGTTTACTTAGCTGCTAACAGCTAATGGCCTTATCCTATCGTCTTACACTGAATTGTACCACACAGATGATTCATTTAACACTTATATGTGACATGAACCTCGTCAAAGACAATCCCTACAAGTAAACTTCTGAGGAGGGTTTCACTAGGTAGCCATGAGGACAATAGGCTATTTGGCATGTCCGTTCTCAACTTCTGGTTGTCGTCACGTCCGCATTCTGTAGCCCCTGCCTCACTTTCCTGATTGGGCCATCAAGAATTCAGCCATGTGAATTCCTTGGACAACGGAGGCTGGCGAGACGGACCTGCAGGATTTCAGAATCAGGCAGGTCTGTTTGCTCTGCAAGGCTAGAAACTATAAGACTTTAATGGCAAATAATCAAGGGCACTAGGTCTTATGTTTATTCCTGCTTGCTAGTGTTTAATTGCACACTTTGTACATCTATCAATTTTAAAATCAGGAATGAACTGTTAAGATTTCAAGTTAGTGCCTTGATTGCATGCTCCAATCCTCGAGAATACTTTGAGGGTCTCTGTTTTTTCAAAAATGAGCTGTACATCTTTCAGAGTTCCAAGGCAGCATTCACTGTAAGTCTTGCTATAAAAAATAAACTTACACCATTAAAGAAAAAAATCCATATATAATAACTCCTGCATTTAATACCATGCCTGTTCTTTTCCCTGACCTCTCACTGTTCCCCACTCTTCAGCAGTTGAGGCAAATACTTCAGGGCTGCAGCTCTCCGTATCTCTTTTCTGTCTTTTGTGATGTAGTGAGAGTGTGGTGATTTTATCTGAAAAGGAGAAAGTGTCAAGAAAACACATCTTTAAGGATACCATTTGGTTAAGTCACCCTTAAATGCAAAGAATTCTCATTGTGTTTGAGTCAAGTGCAGCATATGTGGCACTTATGTGCAGTACTTCAAAAAAGGCAGGGTTTTACACCGACAAGTCTTAGAAGGTCAGTTGTCAGGCAAAGATGTTGACAGGCTGTGAATGAGTCGTGACCATGAGCCGCAAACTCTCAGATCAGCCTGATACATAACCATTCAGAGGCTGTTCACCTTGACTAAAGCACTTGAAATCCTTAAAAGACCCAGTTTATTCTCACGCACAGCGACCAGAGAGTCTTTGCTTCTCTTTGAATTTGTGTCTCCGTTGCTTCTCTCCACCTCTCTGGACAGAAAAGAACCCAAGTGTCCTAAAGATGGACATGTGGGCTTTTGCCAGCTGTGAGGATGCTTGCCTCAGCCCCGCAGGGAAGTCAGAGCAAGTTCAGACCCCTCGCTGACTTTGGACTCATCTGACATCAGTGTTGTTAAACAAATCTGAAAGGAACAGTTACAGTGCATCTTACATAATGTAGAGGTGTGAGACATTAGATATCTTCAGAAAATAGGGGCAGGAAATTGTTGGATTTTTAAGATGATTCAGTTATATACTGGACAAAAACATAGTGACGTGAGCTGTTTGGTGGCTTTACGGGGCTTTTGAGTCCAATTTGTTGTGGCTGCTATTTTGAAGGCACTGTCAGCTTAAAAGATCAACCCAGTATAAGACAGAGGCCATGTCAAGGTAAAGATATTTTTCCACAAAGCAGTGTGGTGTAGTTTGGCTTGGCACAGCACGCACTTACTGGCATTTCCATGGATTGACAAGAAAAAAGGGTAACTATATAACCAACCTGTGCAAACCATTTTTTGGCATCACTCTGAAGGGGAGCTGAGCATACTAAACAGTTCCACAATTCTCATACAACAACAGCTAAAAAAATATACATAATGCGCCATGACCAAAAAATAAGCCAATTTTTAAACTGCCATAAAGAAAGTCCACACAAAACAATGTCCCAGAGAGGACTGAAGTGTTGGAAGTTCTCCATTGTTGCTCTTTCTTTACAATTGCACTCTACTTCTGGCCAGTAAAGTGAAGGTGCACTGTGAAGGTACAACTGGCAATGGAAATGCAAACAAGCTTAGGGTTTAGTGCTCCAAACTGTACTGTATTGAACCAAAGCAGACCATATGTTGGAAATGAAGCATAAGAATTTCATGAATTTCCCTTCGGGGATTAATAAAGTATTCTTTCTATCTATCTATCTATCTATCTATCTATCTATCTATCTATCTATCTATCTATCTATCTATCTATCTATCTATCTATCTATCCATCTATCCATCTATCCATCTATCCATCTATCTATCTATCTAAGAATTTGCTGTCTTATAAGCAACATCCTGTAGTGCCATGGTTCCATGATGCTAACTATAGGCTACCTTTTATCCTTACTAAGCTCAAATAAGACAAGCCTTAAAATCTACTTACACAATGTTAGGGGATTAAGTTATTAACTATTCTGGCAAAAACAGTTGTTTTTTGTTTGTTAAAGGCTGTAACCACGTTCATTTAAGATGTGAAAATCATCTTTTGTGAAATGTAGTGACTAGAGTTGAAGAGGAGCAGACAATTTGGGGGATGAGGAGTTAATTTTGGGAATATTGGAGATGTTTCAAACTGGAAAATTGTGGAATTTTATAGGAATTGACTGGATTATGGGTAGTACAAATGAACTCAATCACATCCAAACAAAAGTATAAACATTTTGTTTTGTCATAGAAACTCATGCCAAATAGTACAACTAAAAATGCTACATTTCAGCAAACTTATTTGGAAGCATATATCGAACATTTCATTTTAACTTCACTATAGTCATCTGTTCATGTGATGGAGGAACACAGTGTGGCCTCTACTCCTGCAGTAAGCACTGTGCTAGGTGCATGTGGTTAAGGAATAGCAGAGAAATACTTGCATGAATGTGGTTATTTTAGTCAAGGTTACACTAAAATGTGTTTTCCAAACTATATCTAGAATCCCTGTTAAAGGCTAACCTTTAGTTTTGTAAATTCCAGGCTTATTCCCATTTGTTCCCATGATAAGTTTTCAGCTTTGAAAATTAACTGGCATTTCCAACCCAAGCATGTAGTTGTGTGATGTTAAAGTGGTCACCTAATACTGTACATAAAAACATCAAGAAAAAAGGTCAAAATTCACTGTTCAGCTAAAAATAAAGGAGAAATGAATTAGGCCATATTATTCTGCTCTTATAAAAAATGAAAAGCTTTTTTGTTAATTTAACATGATTCCAAAAGTAGCTATGATGCTAACAGAGCTAGTGGCTATCTCAGTGGGAAGTTCTGCGAAGTGATCATGCAGTATTAAACACTCTCCAAACCAATCATCTGTATTTGTCCTGAATCTGCCTCTCTGTTTTTCCTCCTGCGGTTGGGTTGCCGATGCCCTGTGAGCAAATCCATCAGCAGGCGGATTGGCCCATTTGTCTCTTCTTGACATTTGCAATTTTATTTATTTAACCACAATCAGCCACTCATGCATTCATAAATGAGTCACATTCCTGCTTTGAAGAGTGTCGTGCATGTTTGCTTTGGGGTTTTGTAACCAACGACACATCAGTTGGGAAGAGATACTACACACATGTGCACTCACAACTGCAGCGTGACTATCAGCGGTGAACTTCTGTGTGCATCCGTTCAGTTACAAAGTGGCCGGGTGGTGATCACAATCTGTTTGTTACTGCACTGATGCTTCTTCCAGCTGGAGTGGTGTGCAGAAAAATGTGAATGTTAGTGACATCCTGGGGGTTTTGTGAGTATATCTGCAAAATGAGATGCTAATTGAATATGATTTCAACTGAGGCTAACTCATTGGAGCTGATGTGTCTTGGCAATATATCAATCTATGATTACATATCAAATGAGATATACAGTGGGACAGCATGTTTTATATTAAAAGACATTTTAAAAAAGAACAGATTCCGCTCATAATTATGAAGCAGACATAAAAACTGTTTTACTGTAAAACTATCGCAGGGCTTGGTGGTGTCACCCAAACATGTTGAGTAATGATATATGCCATCATAAACATATTTTTCCTCTTTAAGTGATTTATGGTATGGTCTATGACTAAAGTCTGGAGTTAAAGGTATCATTTAGCGATTAATATCCTTTACAGCGGTTGTGGTGGCAGACTTTTCTGCATGATGAAATGTTAAGAGCCCATCGGTCAGCACAGCTCATGCCAAATGTGCGTGTGTGTATTAAGTGTGTGTCATTTGCTCCACTTTCTCATGACAGCTGCAGCATAACACACTGATTCGTGGCTTTATTTATTTCTAATGTACACTGTAAAAGAGTAATTCATTTTCACATAGTGTCCACATTCAGTGACACTAATCAGTGCTGACGAATATGTGACATGTCCTGCTTATCACTGCAAGAGAGCACATTATGAACACAGTAATGTGTAAGAATAACTCTACCCACAGTTACTGGACTCCTTAAGTCTTATTGAGCGTTAGAATTTAGACTCAGAATTTTGCTCTTAAATAGAGCCTGTTTGTTTCATCATTAGCATAAATAATCAACACCAATCAGAATATTTTTTGCTAGTTATTTAGAGTTGATCAACTGGTAATGTTAACATTTAAGTGTAAGCCTGTCTTAATCTTTTACTCTTTTTTGTTAATTGTAACACTTCAATTTTAACTCGTGAACTGGGGTCAAAATCAAGCTGTTACTAATTTCACTCATGTTATATTTTCTATAACTAAATTTGTACTGTTTATGTGTTGCACAATCCCTTCAGCAATACTCATGGTCATGGTTGGCATAAGTGAAGTTATATATAATGGATGGGAACTGAATTTGTCACAAGGCAGCCATTAAACATGTAAAAGAAGCACTATGATTTTTGCTAACACATTTTCAGAATGTATGTTTTATGAAACACATTAATTTTACACAGCACAAGGAGGAGTTTAAACTTTTTGTGAGTGCGGAGTTAATTATACACCGGATGGCGCCAATACCCTGAAAATGAACTCTTAGGAGAATAAAGAGTTGGAGTTATATAAGAAAAAGAATGTTTTTATCTTAAACTATGTTCAAATCAAACCATGGTGGGTGTTTACATTCACTGTCTACCTCCTTGACGACGAGAAGCTAAATGTCCCAGAAATGTTGACGCGTATTGTCACAAGAACAATGCAAATTTTGCATCATTCCATTCACTTTCAAAGTATTTTCAACTTGTGAAAATCTGACATTCACATGTGGTGTGAACACAGCTTTAGAATGTGCTGTTTATACAAGTTAGTTTGAGCAACAATTTATGTGCTCTGTATACTGGCATAATGTGATATCCCCACTGCACTGTTTGGCCAGCATACTTATTTTAGATCTTTTGAAAATCTATATTTAAAAAAAAAAAAAAATTGACAAGGAATATTGCTCATTGTTCCATATTGTATTAGGCATATGTTTCACATTTTTACCAACAACTCGACTATGGGTATAGCTGAACACTTTTAGTTTTAATTTGGATCATATGAAGAAAACATTTCACTGTCTCATGTTTAACACCGCTGATTTTTTAATAGACATTCAGTGATAACAAGCTGAAGCATTATGGTACATTAATACATTCTGTCGATATGACAGCCAGTACATGGGATATATATGGCAAATTTGTTCAGCCAACTTTGGCAGGGAAATTCAACTGACATGTTGATTTCTGCCAATTCTGGCATGGTGGCAAAAATGTCATAAATCCTTCGAAACCTCAGGTGAACCAAGAACTTTTTAACACCATCTTCGTATTTCTGGAATGATTTTAGTTGTTTTCCACGTATCAAACTAAACGCCAAGACTGTTTACTTGTTTCTCTAAAGTTTGTGTCTTGGCTTTAAGAGCAGTATGTGTCATTCTCTTGTTACATCAAGGCTAAGAAGACTAGAGCTACTTTTTCATTTTCTTGCATTTAGTTACACCATCTCTCATCTTGGAGTATATTATTTCAATACTGAGACGTCTTCCAAGAAATAAAGATTTCCTTAGTTATTAATGTTACAGACAAAAGCCTCTCCTCTTTGACTTTGTCCTTTTCTTTTTCTCTGCAGCAATAAATGCTCACTGACTGTGTGTATTATCTCAAAGACTGATTAAAACTCTATTAGTCATGCAGAAAACAAAGAAAGTGTAATCAAAATGGAAATTAGCGTAATGGGGCTGTGGAAACAGATGAAGCGAACAGACCGCCTTCTGCTGAGATAGACTTTTTTTGTAAGACTGTGCTGTTTGGGCTTTTTTGTGTGTCTTCAGACTGCTGAATTCAGGTCCACCATGATGAAGAGACTGAATGGATTGTGTTATGAGCTACAAAATCAGGAGGAAAAACACAATTTAAATGTTCACAAACACAATAAATGGTAAAAGAAAGCTGGCTCTCGTGTCCTTTCCTGCAATTAGCATTCTTTCTGCTTGTTAAAGTTCCCCTCAGCTATTACAAACAAAGTAAACAGATGTTAGAGGAAAGATTTTCCAAAAAACAATCACATCCTTGAGTTTGCTTGAGGTTATGTAACAGCTCAATTGTGCTGCTTCTCTGATCTGCCTGTAAGGAGGAACTTGTCCTACAGCAAACAATCATTCAGTCCTGTTAACAAGCCCTAAACTCTGATTCCCCCTATCATCATTTTGAGACCATCCATCACCTGTACAGGCTGCCGGGGCTGCTGCTCTTCTGCCAATACTCGACAAGATAACAATGAAACGGCAGCTACAGCTCCTGCATCCTCGTCTATTAAGAGCTCACTGCGTTTGTCACACTAAACAAGCTCGACAGCAGGAGCAATCAGTCAGACATCAGGTTTGTTGTCGTGTCAGGGTTTACAGGGAGTTCAGTGCTGACTACATTGCAACAAAATTACAAACTGAAACAAGGTTTTGCCTGTGAGATTAGGCCTCTTATGTATAAAATGAAGGTCAGCTATTTATAAAACTTAACTGAATAGAAAACATTTTCTACACTGAAGCTTTGAAATGGCAAGCTAGTCTACAGTCATAGCAAAGAACAGCTAATGTAGCTACAGGAGGCTATTACAAACTTTTTTTAAATGAACAATTCAAAGTTATCTCTATTTTGTATTTCTTATCTTGACAAAACCATGATTAGAAGCTTTAATCATTTGTGGAATTGACACTTTAAGTAATAAAACATACATTATGGTCTCATTTTAGCTCAAGTTGGAAAATTAGCCCATAACCACCCCCATTTTTATAGAGTCAGAAGAAACTCAAGCGAAGTAAATAGAATTGAATTCAGTAATACTCAGTTGTCTTTGTCTATTTATTTGAACAGTAATCTAATAAAATCTGAAGCTTCATCTAGTTTGTATCCATTAAATAACTCTGAACAGCATGAATAAGCTGCTGTCTTAATGCTCGGTACATTTATGGTCAACTTTATATCATAACCGACATGATGGAGAAGTGTCATTAGCTTCAAAGCTTACTGACTGTGTTATGTTTTCTTTAAGCCACTTGAAGGAACTCAACTTTATCCTAATAGTTGCCCGAGTTGGACAACTTTAATTTCCTCTACAGCTTTGGCCAAGAAAGAAACAAAATTTGTTTGAGACTTCAGCAAAATTAATTCAAAGTCAGCGCTATGCAGGCTACATACTCATTTGGACTGTAATGTAATACAATTTTAAAAAAAAATAGCGACATAAATATGAAGCAAAATGTTCTCTAAAAAATATATAGATATTTTAGCTTAATTGCCCTAACGTTACATGTGGGTTTTGCAACTATTTTGATCTTCTCTGCATACCTTGATTGATTACCTTTGTGATCCCCATTTTAAACTAATAGGGTGAAAAATCTTTAGCTATCCAAATAGCAGAGTTTGGCTGGCGATCCACATACAGTTAAAACCCTTTTTTTCATTTGCAAAAGGCAATCAGTAATTTATCCAATCTGTTACAGTGTCTTAGCAACACAAGTTAAGCTTTAATCAATTTTTGTTAAGTACGGAGCTTGTGCTCTTGACCAGAAATATATTATCCCTGAACAAGTTACCTTATTTAATTCTTTCTAACATATTTCAACCAACAATATTGTAAAACTCATATAAAAGGCCTGCTAAGTTCCCGTCAATCACCATCAGCCACTGGGGTTTTCTCCCAACTTAACTGTCCTCAAAAAGTTGCAACTTTCCACATAGAAAATATTTCTTCATGATTCTCTCCATTCAGCCTTTACTGAAGAGTTTCGACTTGACTACCACAATACTATTTTTGTCAACCTCTTCTCTGCCAAGTCAGTGTCTAAATAGAGCTTTTTTGTTTTTGTAGCTTTTGTTCACAGTGTTGGTAAATGTTAGCTTAAAAGCTTAGACATGTCAACTTTACATTTCCACAAATATACATATAAACATTGACAGTTGACTGCTTAGGCTGACCTTAAGCTAATCCAATACAGTTTTATGCTAGCTATAAAATTCCCAACATTTGCTTCACAAAATTGCCTTCAATTTGCCTACCATGGAGCCTATTTTATTTATCATCAGCTAGCTATTTTTGAAATATTGGCTTCAGGCTATGCCGCTAGTTAGCATAACAAAGACGTAATTTTATATCCCTTTTACGAACTAGACTACAGGTCTGCCTGTCAAACAAACTTAAGAATTGCTTATCTCTGTGTTTTACTTCAGTAGAGGTTGTTATCAGCTCAGACATGTCTAGATCTATCTACTAAAATAAATAAGTGCCCAAATGAGCATCACTCTACTTAAACTTTGTTCAAGAAATATGCTACTGCACGCTAAGTTAACTGAGCTACTGGAAATCATGAGTGGTGAAAGTGACACTACTAGCTTACTGAGATGTGTTGTTAAACAGCTGAACAGCCATTTTAAAATATAAAACAGGCCGCTGTACAGAAACAGGGACTTGTGTCTTTGAGGATCACTCAGGAGGGGTCTTCTGTGAGGGGCCAAACGGTACAGACCAAATAGAGGGTACGCCTTTTGTATTATTCAGTAAGCAGTCAGTTATCTGCACATGTGCCCCTGCTAATTGGCCAATAGGGCCACAGAGTGTTGGGGATAAAAAAGAGGGGGTTGTGGGACAACATTTAAGTCCTGACTTTGTATTCTCAAACCCCAGAGGGAGTGGGGTGGACCACCTGTTAATGACCTCTGAAGTGGCCCCTAATTAGGCCTCTGACTGTGGACCACCGGGGGAATCAGACACATACAGAGCTGAAAGAGTAAACATGGTTTAGGAAATGACATGTTGGTCCAAATGAGTATCAAGAAATGTTAACAGTATAACTTGTATGACGCTGATCAGTCCTAAAATTGTACCATCACTGGGGGACATCACACAGATTTTGTACCGAGTTTATTTGTTGTAAAAATCAATGGTGTTTGTGGAAATACACGTAATTTATACAAAGGGAATTGAAAATAGACTCCTCAATGTTGTACAGCTTTGATTTTTTAGTTCTTGTTCCAGCCTGTAACTGCCATGAGTGCAACAACACTTTTCATGTCTGGAGCAGATGTTGCATTGTTGCTACATTTTAAAAGGATTACCAAGACAAAACCGCAGTACCTAATCTTCCTGGTGTCATGCTGTAAGCGTCAGACAGTGCTTTTTAAAGTCTTTATTTCTTCATGTCATCCTGTTTTCATCTCGTGTTTGGTGTATCATCCTGCTCCATTCATGTGCATGATGGGGTAACCGTGGTAATTTCTGTGTGACTCACTCACTCACTCTGCTCTCCTGTAGTGTTGTCAGTAAGACGCTGCTGTTTGGATAAACACAAGTGGATGATGATGGGTTTCTGCCAGCGTGCTGTCCTTTGACTGTCACACTGATTGTAACTCCGCAGGAGCAGCAGGAATGATAACTGTGTTTTTAGCACTTTTTTCTGCTGGGAGTGAGGCAGGGATGCACAATATTGGATTCTTGTGGATACGCTGTTTGCTGATGCCTCCAAACGCATTTTAGATGATTACAGACATTCATGATGACAATACACAATTAAAGTCGAGAAACTAGATCTTCCTTGTGCACTTATTTATCGGGCACTCTTCTTGTGGCAGTTTATTTATAAGAAGCAGATCTAAATTGCAACAAACATCATTCAATGCAAATATTAAAGCTGTTATTTCAATATAGATGTTTAACACTGGATATCAAATAAACTCTTTGAATTACAACAGTATGTGTTGTATGTTCAATCATTAAATCAAGGTTTCTGCCTTCTTCTGCCAGAACTACAGCACTTCAACACCTGCTGACAGACACTGAGCTCTCAGGAGCATATAAAACATCCTCTTTTTGATGGAGATTATTCTTTTAAAACAAATTAATCCTCCTTATTTAAAAACCAGTTTGCATGGTTCCCTGAGAAAGCTCTAATCCCTGGAAACACTAATGTAAATACAGTCATTAAAGTCTTCTTAATTGAACTCAGCTTAAATCACAAATGTGTAACTTTTTTACAGCAATTTTTATTGTCAAAGTCAGTGACAAGTACAATGACTGCTAACAAGGAAAATAGTGTCAGCTCCTTAGCCATGGAGTGCCCATGTAACCTTCCTTTAACTCTAAATAACAGTGGAAGTGGGCCCCTCTTGAGTGGAGGTGGCTCAAGTTCATACACCCGCCATTAGCTCAAAAGAAGGTATTAAGGCATCTGTTGATAGAGGGGCAGTGGCAAAGAGATGGGGGAGGTGGTGACGCATGAGACTTCGAATAGAAAGAGTGACCAAACAAGACCTGTAAGATGATAAAAATAACTTATTGCTTTTAGGGCTCTGATATAAGGGTGAATGAAGGGGGTGCGGCTCAAGCAAAGGTGGATTTATTGACTTTGTTTAAGGCCCTGTCCACACAGAGATGAAAATATTATGCAAACATTTCTGTAAATATAGCATCGTTTCAAGAAATTTGTCCTCATGAAAACACTGAAAATGCTGCAGTGTTTATAAAAGGCCTTTAAGTGGTGCTGTAACCCACCACGGACAAATGTTAAAGTCAGAGAAGAAGACATGGAGCATACAAAATGCAATATGAACAAACATAGTAAGATGTGACTTATGCTGTTCTCCATGTCAACTTATTGCTCACAATGGTAGTCAAGGAGAAAACTGCTGGAAAAGTTGCAACAAGTTCAGTGACGCTGTTTTCCACCATCACTTTCACTGTTGGTGGGGTTAGCACATAAAAATCTTGAAAATCTATTTTGAATATTTATCAAAAATGTGTTCTTTCAGACTGGATCCTAAAGGACATTGCGCCTGTACACTAAAAGACTTAAATGAGTACACCTAAACTCATCTCCTTTTAAAAGCCTTATAATAAAAAAATCTGAATTTTTGGCAAAACATTACAAATAGAACAAATGTAATAGAGCATGGAAATAGTTAAACATAGTAAGTTTTGATGGCTGGTTTGCGTTTTGTTCTTTAAAAATAATGTTTCTTTTTCCAAACAGCTTTAGCCATTATATACTTTTAATAATCTGTATAAATAAGTAAATTGTGCTATTTTTTATGCCGAAAATATTACAAGACCTGTGATAGCAATGACCTACTGCCACTCCTTGAGTGTGGGACAAAAATAAAAAATAAACTACAGATAGGTTGATCTGAGTCGAAAAAAAAAATGGCTATATTTGTTCTCATGCAACTGCTATAACAACTTTACAAGCACACATTTGATGTAAATATAAATCAAATTAAATAAAGAGATATGGGAACCTTGCTGATTGATTCATTTGAATTTATTATATTTGTTACTTATAGTTTAAAAATGAAGAAGGAATAAGAAAAATGCTGGGAAAAGAACAAAGAAACCAAGTTATACCAATACCCAGAGTGCATAGTTTCATTTTTTTGTCTCAAAATCAGTTTACTTACAAGAAATATTAACGTTTAAAAAACACAGACAATGTATTTTAACAATCAAAGTTAGTTAAAGGCTTGTAAACTATTGGTTTATTGCTCTGAAAGAACTGATTTCTGAGTTTCTGCTATTATTGCATAAATTGGAATCTTTCTTGAGCTTCAAGAATGTTATGTCAGTATCTGCATGTGCATTTAAAGCATAAATTAACATTATGCCAAAAATTTCATATGTGCTGAAAACTTAAAATGTGCCAACCAGTGTTATGACAACAATATTGTGCATCCCTAAGTTGGTGTTTGGAAACCAGAATGCATCTAACTGTGGGAGGGGTGGATAAAATGATGGGTCACCCTCTTCTTCACACTCTGGTGATCTAAAGTGCCCTCCAATGAACGATTTCGTCTGCCCGTCTGCTCTTTATCAGAAGTGGTGCCAGATCTCATTGAGGAAACAGATACTTCCAACAGACTGCTGTTCGGTTAGCTTAAAGGGGCTGGACCCTTTTTGATTAAGATTCCTTTTACCCCCCCCAGCCCAAATTAACCCCTGTCACTGGGACACAAAGAGAACAAGCACGATGGGGTCTGATTTATTCCACACAGAGACAACATAAGGGCACACTTGGCCTCCCCACGTCCCTCCAAAGTCCCTTCTCATCTGTCCCGCCCTCACACCTCCTGTCACACTCTCAACCTGTCACTCAGAAAGATGACGTGCAAAAAAAGATGGGCAGGAATCAAAAGGAGCTGATTAGCAATTAATGATGCATCAGTGTATTTGCATCAGGAGCATGTGCGTGTGCATGCAGAGTGACGGTGTCAATCATGCCGGGTGTCCCCCTGGCCCCTCCCCCCCTCTGTCCAGCCCCATGTGCTCCCATTGGGGTGCAGCCACTTATGACTATTAATACAGGGGCGATGACTGTGTTAACACCCACAGGCTAAACATTTAAGACAGAAACAGGACAAGACAGCGTTCATAACACCACACGGATGGATCTTAACCTCAAAAACTGACATGTTTGTGGGATAGAAACTTGGATCACACTTAGCTGTTGAGGTTTTTGATGAAATGTCAGTGTTTGGATTCTGCCCTCTAAAAGGAAGGAGCACAGCACTTCTTTTTGTGTTCGCCCTCTGCATGTGTCAGAGATGCAGAGGACTGCAAGTTTGGACTGTGGGTGGAGGGCAAAGTGGGAAGGATGCATCCAGGTTCTCAGTCCCTGTGGTGTTATTGTTGACAGAGATTGGAGTCGCTCAGGAAGGAGTCAAAGAAGGGGCAACGCCAGCTCCCGCCACTGAACACGAGGATGACAACTCTCTGGGCTACACAGGTACTGATGCTGCTTTCCCACAATACTTATAACGTTTGAGCAGACATGCATGAGCAGTAGAAACCAGGATAAAGGATAAAGAGCTGAAAAGTTTCTCAAAGCAATGCTAAGACAACAAATATACAGCAATACAATTGATAGGAATCAAATGACACATCAATTACTCATGTAATGTGCTAGAATCATGTAGCGATGTACATACATTTCGGGACACGCCAACATTTTTTTGTTGTTGTCGTGTCTTGCCTCACTCCCAGGTCCTTGACAAGCAGATAGACACCATTCTTTCAACTGTGCATGCAGAAACAAGAAAAAGACAGGCTCTCCGCTATTTAGATTAGCTCAAACACTGGGAGTCAACGGGTAGCATTAGCCTTCCTCTGTCTACAGTCATCAGATAAACTCCTCATCATCTCTAAATGGTCCTGTGTGCTTGTAGTGGCATGATTTTTGTCCGATGACTGTAGGCTGAGGCAGGCTGTTGTTACCCATTGACTTCCAGTGTTGGGACTAGGCTAATTAGCATTGTCAAACTCTGCCTGTTTCTTCCTTGTTACTGCACACACAGTCGAAAGAATGATAGCTCTCTGCTTTTCATGGACTCGGGAGTGTGGTGAGACTCACAATTTTCTAAGCATCTGTCTTGAATTCATGGCAGCAGTAGCCATGTCAGTGATGTTGGAGTGAGCATGAAACTTTTCAATGTTGTGAACAGTGATATTGTGTTTCTCCAGTGGATGGGGCTTAGCAGGAAGTAAAATATTCCCTTAGGCATGTTGGTCAGCACTGTCTTGTTAGTTGCTTTTGGCTTTTTCTCATCATTGCAAATGACAACACAGGACACTTTAGGTATGTTAGATCACATAGTCACCACGACCAAGAGTGTAGCTTAAATGAAAGGATAAGAGATAATCAGGAGCACACTGGCTGATTTTTCTTAAACTATTACTAATATTACACTTTTAAAAACCTAACTGATAGTACAACAAAGCTAACATGATCCCAAAGGAGCAATTAAACGAAAACTGGAAGACCATCTCTTTAAACTGAGCAGTGACAAATGACCGAGAACTCCAAAAATGATGGACAACAGTAGATAATATCATCCAAACTTTGTTTCAGTATACATATAAGTCCATCTTCATGTATATTACAGTGAGGGATCAAGTGTTGCAAGCTAACCTGTAGTGGCAATCTATGTTTGCAACCAGTTGTGCTATGTTTACCTGTATCTGGTGTCATGATGTCTAAGTGTTGCTGATTACAAAAGAGTCTGTAAGGTTATGGCGCTCATGAACTCTGCACATGGCATGTTCGGCCATTGTTGTGTAATTATGTGAATGGATAAGTGTGATAATACATTGACTTGTGTGAGAGAAATATCCAAGCATTAAACAAACTTTAAAAAAACAAATATTGAGAATATGTTAGCAAGATTCACATATAGCACAGGAAAAGTACCTAAAGTTTTGCATTTTGACCTGTTAGACCATTAGCCAAGCTGCTATATTGAATGACTCTGGCATCAGAACCAGCTGGTTTAGTTGACCAGAAGCACAAGCTTTTTTTCTCCAGTTATTTATTGAAGTATATTACCTCCCTAGCTCAAAATCTTCAGACAGAAGAGTAAAATAATGATTTTTTTTGTTTTAACTGTTTGGAAGGAGGCATGGAGCACTCCAAGTGAATCATTTTAGACAGTATCTCCTAAGACTGCAGGGCTCTGTAGGGAAGAGATCTACCAGGGGGTCTTGGAAACAGAAGGACTCCCTTACTGCTATACATTTCTGGAGAAAAATGTGATGACGTAAGTGTTTTGGTTTCAGTTTAAGGAGGCTGAAAAGTGTTCTCAGTGTTTAATCTCAGCTTGGAATCTTACCTCCCAGGGAGAAAAAGTGGACCGCACATGGATTCCAGAAATCTTGTGTTGAAAAGGAAGTCCAAATGATCTGCCAGGGGGTCAATACTCTGTGTGATGGACTTTGAAAATACAATAAAACCATGCAATCATTTGCACCACACTGCGTTTTTATCAATGATGCTAACGTATATTAAAAGTTGTATTGTAAGCAACAATCAGTTCAAAAACCTTCAAAGGAAGTTCCTAAAGCACAGACTGAGATCTGTGTTTCCAAAAGAGTATAAGCAGACTTGTAATGAGAGTTTAAAGAGGAGAATCAGCTCCTGCATCACTGAGCTCATCTTTAGGTTGATAAAGTGGACAGTGCCAGGAGTTCATCTATAATCTGGCCCTTCACTCCCATCTATGCATAAAAATGAAGGAAAATTGATCTGGCCCAGTCAGTGGATCGGAAAAGAGACTAATGTGTCCTCATACTTCACTCTGCTGCTGATCGGAACAAGTGAGCATCTGCCAAAAACACTACACTTCTGGTGAGCTGCTGGATGAGGATGATCTTGACTGCTGAAGTGTTACTGTGAAGGATTTTGAAGGAGTCAGTTAAGTTTTAATTGTCATGTGACTTTAGCGTACATTACAGGGCAGTCTTAAAAACCCAATTGCAGTTTGGCTAAAACAATGACAATGAACTGAATAAAATGTAATTTGGAGTTGGATGTTCCTTAAACTTTCAGTAATGAAATTTGGTATGTGTCTTTATTTATTAAAATGACATAATACTGATAAAAAAGCATCATCAGATCTTTAACTTTAGGTAATTCATTCATTTTAGTTACTTTGAATCAGATTTTATGCACAGGGCATGGAGGGAGGGGAAGAAAGTCCATGACCTACTGTATGTTAAAACTTCTCGCCGTGACGTGGTGCCAGTGCATCTCTTGCACTGAAGCAGCCTGTGCAATATGAATGCTCATGTGTAAAGTGCAGTTTGTTTTATTTATATTTATCATAATTATAATCATGAATAAGCAGGACATGCTGAAGTGAAGAAAAATCAAACTTGATTTTCAGTTTGTTCGCGTACTACCCAGGCCCTGCTTAGGTTTTGACTATTGCCTGAGTGTCCTTATGATTAACCTGGCCTTGCAGGCAGTAGTGATACATCATATTTCTTTCTGTTATTCTTTTGAATTTCACTTTAGCCTCTTAGCAAATTAAATGTATTGACATTGCCAAATGTTTTAAGCTTTTCTGGTTTTATTCAAAGTACAAATTAACATCAATGCTATTTGCAAAATGAGTCTTATCCTAATGGAATTATGGGATTACTTAGTATTAAAGTTATTGATAGCAGTTAATTTGGATTAATTAGCTCATCTTTTGCTTTTGCATGCATTCTTAGGATCTATAATATTTAGTTAGTTCAGTGTTCTTCTGATGTTATGGCATCGTGTATCAGCGTGACTAAAGCTGTTGTCTGAACCTTCTCTAACTTTTTAAAAACTACTAGCAGGTGGAGAGTTACTCAATGACATGCTGATTGTTGTTTCGTATGTTCATCACCTGGGAACCTCATGCTGACCTGAATTTTGCAATACATTAAAAGTGTTTTATTAGTCCTCTGAGACATGGACACTCAGCCAGCTCTAAATTGTTTCCCGATATCAAAGAGCTTCGTGCAGAATTTCACATTTATAATAAATGAGACTGACCTCTGTGAAGGCAGAAGATTAAAAAGACCCTCTCATGCACACACACATTCACACAGAGTAGACTTCTCTTTGGTTGTTTCTGTCTGGACATGAAAGGCTGAGTGTTCAGGAACACATCAGGACTCACATCCTGCCTCTCGGCTGAGGGCGGCCATTGTGTTTGTCACACATCACAAAGGAAGGCGACCTCAGAGGGCTGCTCGATTTGTCAGGTTATGGAAATAAAAATAGGGAGGAAATTGAAGGTTGCTACGATGTTGCCACTGATTGACAAAAGAAATCAGGGGTCCAGACAGTTATGTTGAATTGTATTCTTCTCTCTGAGTGTTTTACCTTGACAGTCTGCAGAAAACATGAGCTGTACTGAGTGAGGTACAGAGAGGTCAAGTGAGAACGATGTGTTGCCAGAGGAGAACTTCAGCGTATAGGGTGTTATTCTTTTGGTACAACTGGAAAGATCAGATTGTGTTTGAATTGTTGTCATTATACACTGAACAGTAAAGGCTCAGTCACAGTATTTCTTTGATAAAGACGCGACAGGTGCAGATAAAGATGAAATCAATCAATATGTGCTTTGATTATTTTTAACATCTGAAGACATAGACTGATGCTGTTGTTTTAGGTCTGTTTTTGTGTACACACCAAAGACTAAGAAGGACTGAAAGAGCTGCTGGTAAACCTGCTCAAAGACATGAATAAAGCTACACTACATTTCTAAGTCAGTCTGATCTTCTATCTTTCTAATAGCTGAGCTTTAATTAAATCAAATAGCCTATAAGTGGTGTATATGGATAATTAATCTAATGCACTAGTGCAGGCATCATAGCTGACTATTCACTGATGGGACTAGCATGATGGTTAGCATTGGGGCTGGGTTAAAAAAAAAATCAATATAATCGATTTAAATTGATTTTCCTTTAACTGGTTCATAATCGATCCATAAAATCCAAAGATCGATCTTTTAACTTGGGTAGTTTTTTCTTCTTTGGATGTGCAGAGAAGCAGCCTGTGGTATCAACCCTGCTCGTCTCGTGTGATCAGCGTTTAGCGTTGCTTTCTACTGAACAAGATCTCATGAGATGTTACTGCAAACAAACATGGTGGAAGCACTATATGGGGTATATGGGACTATATTAATGCATATCATTAAAATATGATTAATGTAACTGGTTTGGGTTAAGTTCTTCATGTTAAAACAATTTTTAATGATGCACCTGGTCAAAAGGTCACTTTTTAACTTTACAGCACTATTTTAACTAAGATAACCCAGACTGAATAAATATTGAATTGAATCGTGAATTGAATCGATTTGAGACCTTGTAATATCGAATCAAATAGATCCAGAAAATCTAAATCAATACCCAGCCCTAGTTAGCACAGACACTTCAGGTAGAAGGCCCTACTCACATACTCTTTGTTTCATTTTAGAGAAAAAATAATGGGAAGATCCCAGCCTTTACAAACTATTGAGTTGCCATAGTGACTGCCATACTTTAAAATCCAGCTCAATCTTAATACAAGTTTACAATATAATTTAGCAGATGCTGTATCCAAAGGGAGAAAAATGGCAAAGTAAGTACAACACAATCAAGGATCTAGACAAGGGGTGGACAACTTTGATTACCAAAAGGGCAACAATTTTTTTATTTTATTTTATTTATTTTTTTGTGCCTGAAGGCTGCACTGTAAGATATTGCCAGGCACTCTCAATGGGGGGAAAATAAATATAAATAAACAAAGAAAAATAGGAAATATAAGAAATTTTTGATTTGAACTTAAACAGAATGAATAAAAAACACAATTTAATGAGCATGACACACAAATAAAAAACGTGTAAAGCTGCTTATCAGTGCAATAAAAGAATGAATGCTAACTAGTTTTAATTGTATGTACCATTGTTCCCAAAAATATATTTTTACAATACTATATTTAACATTTTAATGCCATTTAAAATACCTAGAAAGAGAAATACAGTAAAGAAAGTTCTTCAATGTCTTGTAAGAACAAAGTATGTATCAGCAAAATAAGGTTAGTAGAAATATTTTGTGACCTATCCTAATTTTTGTGTTATGCTGCACTGGCTACTTATGTGAATTATATTTAGCAGTTGTTATGTTTTCTTTATATTCCATACCTCTATTTTTTCAAATGATTGGTGGGCCACATTGGGTGAGCTGGAGGGCAGCACGTGGCTCCCAGGCCACCAGTTACTCATCCCTGATCCAGACCAACTCTGATTGGACACAGCTCCTGTCTATAGTCAGCAGTATTCGCTACCCTTTGGTTTTTAACGTGACTTTTCTATATATGGTAAAGTGTTGCTTTAACTGAGTGGTAACAGACACACCTACACAGTTGACAAAGCTTAATTCTTATAGCCGATAGCCAACTGTGCTATTCCTACAAACTAATCATGCGTTACCTGTTCCATCAGAAGTGATTTTTCAAAGTGTTTACATCCATGTTGAAAGGCATTTTAGCGGCATAATAGTCACCGTTAAGTGGAGCTACTGCGGCTTCTAGTGGCAGCCAGGTACATTACAGCCTAGACAAAGTATTTGACCAGACTGTTTTAATGTCTTTTGTGTGATTTTTTTTGTAGCTGACAGCAAAGCAATCCACCAGGCACATTAGCCAGATTGCTAGCAAGTATGTGTTCTGACTACTGTGGAAGAAAATACAGCTGACTTTATCAGGTCACATACTCTCCAGAACAGCAAGTGTGAGGGAGTTCTCTTAAACTCTGCAACATAAGGGCAGATTGGCCAAGCTTATGCTTCAAACCCTATTTATTTTACATTTAGAGTCTACCTACTAGCCTGTGATGTCAGTTGTGTTTGCCTCCAGTTTTGCTTTGTTTTACCACCAGTTATTTCTGTATGTTAGTCATCACTTGGGTCATTAAAGGGGCTAATGATAGGAAATAATGATGATAAAAGTCAACCGGCATGCAACTTTGGAGCAAACTGTTTAGATATCCGACTTAAGTTGTTTAGCCTGCAAAATGCGTCGTCCAGGTTTGTTCAAAATGTTAAAGTGCTGTGAGACATTAGACCCCAAGGAGCTTAAAGGGCAGTTAAAATACCCAACAACATGATTCTGGTTGCTATAATCGCACAGAGTTCCTTAAAGGTTCCTAGTCCCTAAAGATTTTTTTTTTCCAGTCAAGAAGCACCCTTAATTTAGAAATGTTGTCCATGGACGATCATAAAACTGTTAAAGCTTACAAGGTGGAAGGCAGCTGACTCTTTCCCCTCAGTGATTTTAGGTGGAGCACCCTTTGTGTGAAACATGGCACTGACAGCTTTACTATAAGAGAGATGGAGAGCTCTCCCCTCTCTTCGTCCTCTGCTTTCATTATCGTGGCTGCTGCTCTGGCCTTGAGACTTCCCAGCCTGAAAACCAATTTCATTGACAGTGTCACCCCAAGTCATAAATTACCTCTGAGTCAGCCCGGCATCAGGGTGGCACACAGCCATGACACTCACTTATGTTCATCAGTGTTAGTGCTATTGTAATCATGATACAGGAAACAAAGAGAGCGCTACACGCTAGGCAAGCTGCACTTTCATATATTACTCCCAGTGCAGCAGCAGGGCTCATTTGCTCGCAGTGCAACAAAAGAGCGAGATCCCCAGCTATGCCTGTAGGAGCGATTCACAGGAGATATAATTAGTTATAACCATGCACTAATGTCCTACATGCAGTTAAGGTCTTTTTCATTCCCCTATCCAATCTCATTTCTTCTCCCTCGTCTACACAGCTTAGCTTAGCGACGTCCCTGGAAACGTCCCTATTAGCTGTTACCATCAGAGTGAAACTTGAAGTTATGTGGTCAAGAGGCACCAGAGAGGAGGGTGAGATTTGAGTTGGGAGTTAGCTCAAGTGTAAAGCATAAAGACTGCAAGGTGAGTATTAAATTAAAAATATTCAGATTCACGTTTCCATGGTTCTCCTGATAATTGGGGAGAAGATTAGATGGGTTTTTATAAGTGCTAACAATTAGCTGCTCCTGCCCTGTCAAACAGGTTTAATCTGTTAGTGAAATGATAATAAGTGCTTTCTCGTGGTGTATATGAGTCCCAGTCTTCAGCATCTCAGAAGAGAAAAGAGGGATTATTTGGCACATCAGGCTCGAATAGAGTAGGGGGTTAAAATAATGGGCAAACACTGACTTAAGAAACCAATTTTCACATTATACACAGTGGAGTCTTGACATCTCTCTCCATTTCTCCTAAATTAAACAGTGAAATTCAGAAGTGTCTTTAAAGTTAATGTTTCAAGTAAGACCCAATTAATCTGGCACAGCAGCTGGACCTGCCTGATTCAATGTCTAGATCCATCTTGCCAAGCTATGATTGTGAGCAGCCCAATGTGGGTCGGCCCAAGCAGAGCCGTTTGAAGGAGGAAGAGTTTAGATCAACAAGTGAGAAGACAGTGGGAAGTGACTGCATTTTCAGAGATTAGCATAGATGCTAACACCTTCAGTAGCAGTTTTATCAGATCTGGACAACATTTCTTTATTAAATAAAAATACAAAAACAGCACTACACATTTCTCTACAGTAAGGATATTTTTGCTTTGCTTCTTACTTGTTTATTTTCATGAAGTTAGCTCATGTTCTGTTGTGCAGTAGTGCCTGCTTACTACATTATCTTACTGGCCCGAAATCGACAGATTGGTTATCCAATCATCTGATGGATATGCTTTTGAAAACATTTGCCCTCCCCAAACACTTTTAATGGGTAGTTTCTAAGAGGAACTAGCGACAGAAATTAAACTGCTCAAAACAATCAGTTGGTCTGTGCTCCTTTTAAGAGTTGGATGGACCATTGTCTCTCTAGCGCTGCACTCCAAGCTGAGAAATGTCCATAAATGTTCTTTCTACTAAATGAAGGTGGCTTAAAGGTGCGATGAGGAGAATCTATTACCGGCGACATTAGGACTCTGCTACCCATGAGCAAGTGCGGCGACTGTCGTAATGCTGCATTCCAGTAACCTCAGAACTGGGAGTGACATCATCTCCGACTTATCAGCATTCCAGTTGAAGTCGGAAAAAAACGTGCCGATCTACTAGGCTATAGTTAGCTGTTGTTAGCTCAGGGGTGGCAAGGTTTCACCGAGTTCCCAGTAGGAAATTCCGACTTCGGGGGACGTTCCAGTTGCAGTTTCCTACTCGGAATTCGGAAATTCCTACTTCTGACTACAACTTGAACGCACCAAAAGACCCAAGCCAAAGCGTGTGTTTGTTGTGATGCTAATGAATGCAGCTCGGACCTTCCTCAGAACTCTGCATTGCTTTACAACCCCTTTTTTAATCAACTTACAGGATGCAAAGCAATGAGGTTATGTATCTCTTTCTAGTTACGTAGCGGTAGTTTTTGATGTGTGACAACAAGCAATTTTTGGAAAATTTATTATCGTAGTTGTAGCCGACTATATATCGCTACTTATAGCCCGGTGCTCTAAGACATGTCCGAATAATATAAATTTGCGCTAGTTTTAATTGTCTTGTTCCCGAAGTTGAGTATCCAGGCCAGTCCAGTCCTGTCTGACCCGACCGCGAAGGTGTCAGGATAGCATTCACCTATTTTGATGCTATAAAACTCATCTTAAAGTGTGTATTTTGATCAGGCATATATCTAAAAGTGAGACTTTTTTGTAATTACTTAGAAACTCCTCACAGTCCCTTTGATAAAATCATTAGAGGGTACATTTCAAACAGTATGGGCAAGCGCACATTTTCTGTAACGTGAAACAAGCACTAATGATTTAGTTGGTATTTTGTTAAGGGACGTTTAGACAGGCCATGGACATATTGCATTTCATTAAAACAACTACAGTGGTTATACATTTTCAGTTTCCATTCTGTTATTTTATATCATATCCCTGCTCTATTTTAATCATTCTTCTCCATTGGGACTTTTTTACAACACTGATATTAATAGTGTATACACCCTATTTTATGCTAAATATTGACACTTTAATTATAAAAAGTTATTAGTAGGTGCAAAACCAACAGACTGAGAAACTCTTTTGTCCCTCAGACCATCAGACTGTACAACTCCTCACTAGGGGGATGAGGAGTAACAGGAAGATGGAGGATGGGGAGGAGCAGTAGCCAACCAGGAGCTATATATTTTTTTACATATATGTTCTATATCTTTATTTATATTTTTGTTTAGATTTTACTGTTTTCTATAGCCTACATCTTTCATCTATAATAATGTGTTGCCACTGCAATCCTAATTTCCCTGAGGGAGTTTTTCCAAATGGAATTATAAAGTAGTGTCTTATGTAATCCAATCTAATCTTATTACATTTTTATGATTCAATTTGTCAAAACTGGAACAGCAACATTTATAAAGATCATAATACAATACTCTCTGTTTATAATGTTGTTCGAAGGGGCTTGTGGAGCAGACATCTTTCACCACACTTTAAACTCACAGAAAAACGGGCAATGCCTTAGAGAGAAAATGCCCCTTAAACACTCAGTTTGTTTTTTTACTTCCTGAATACTTCCTGGATATTTTATATAATTGCTATACTGGCTCCGCCTACATGATTGTGCTCTTCTGGTCACAGGTAGATGCCATGACTGTTTTGACACTTTGTTCCACAGCCCGTAACACCTTCTGCCTTTCATCAGGTCCCATTTAGGCAACCAATAAATGCAGAGCTCCTTATCTTAACCTCCTGTAGCCTCCCCACATGCTCAAAACTAATTTCCAAGCATTCCTATGAATATAACATTTTAACGCAGTGCATTTATTAATTTGCATGCTGTTCTTGTAAATGTGTTCTTTGTTTTCTTCAAACACTATAACATTAAATGTGTTCCTTTCTTGTGCCACCTTGGCCTTGGATCAATTAGTAATGTTTATGAGCAAACACATAAAGCTTGTTCCTCCTCCTCTCTAACAGCGCCGCGCACTCCTCCCAACAGAAATCACTAATAACTGTCAGCGCTGACTGACACTTTGATGGCCTGTAAAACCATCTCAGGATTTTATTAGCACTGATACGATTCATCCATTGTCATGCAGCTCACCAAGTTCAGATATTAGGCGGGTTTCTGGGAGCCCTGGTGTGAGACTCTGTGGTGTGGTGTAGCCTCAGCAGGGCTCAGCGTCCATCTGAGTGAGAGAGGATATTATGGGTGGGTGGGGAAGGGGGGGCCGTAAATCTGAGCAGCACCTGCTCCCTGGACTCGGGCGCGTGGTGTGAGGTCAGCAGCGCCAGATATCCCATCGATCATATTTATTACATTCATCACAGCGCCAGTTTGTTTTGGCAGCTGATTGCACCAGAGAGAGAGACGGAGAGAAAGAATAGTCTTTTTATTCGAGGGGATGAGGGGAATTCTTTCAGTCTGAGCACTGTCTTTGCATTTTACTCCGCTCAGGGTCTTCAGAGAGAGATCATTCACCGTCGTTGGCGCAGGGAAGTTCCCATTAAAACCACAAACTACTGCAGAAGGATACTCTGGAAAGTCTGTGGTAGAAATAACTATGAGAAAGACAAATATTACTGCTCTATTAATTCTCTGCTACTTGGCACTTTGGTTGTCAGGAATGTGTTCGTGTTTTTCTTTTTTCATTGATTTCTATACAATTATATCAGAAACCACATGTAAAATACATATTTTAACAAGAATATTTTTTACTCCACTTAATCTGCAGTAAGTATGACAGAGTGTTTTGCTCTGGTTTCATGGTTAGAAAACATAATACGGCAATGGCAACAGTCATAAAACTTAATACAAGCAGTCACACACCCTAGAGAATGAGTGTAGTGACCTTTTGACTTTTTTAAGTGTCTGATGAGTTTGACACTGTGGTTTTTACTTTTTACCAACTATAAATCAACTATTAAGAGTTTTGAAAAATAATTATACTCATTTGGGATAAATTGTATGTTTCTTACATACAGTCCTTAATGAGTTTGACCATTAGTCTTTTCAGCCATGCTATCAACTGAACAACTTCAAACCTGGCAACATTTCACAGCAGTTTAAGCCCTACTTCCTAAATAATAAACATTAGCAAGCTCACCCATATGAGATAGAAAAATGGTGGGTGATAGTTAATGTCAACAAGAAGGTGATGCCATTTTGAGCATGCTAGCATAGTTGTAATACCATTCAGCTTCAAGCTTCAAAACTGCAAGACTCAGGAACTGCCCACACAAAAAACAACCTATTTCATTTTAAAATGCACTTAAACCAACACTATGTAGCTTTTCAAACATAATATAATCCTTCGATATTCATTGTGATGGTCCACCACTTTACAATGAGTTCAATGAAACCTCTGTCGTGGTCTGTATCCCTTTAACTGGCGCTATGTAACTTCGAGGTGGATGGTAGGAACCCTGCCACACTAAAAAAACTACACGTTTGGACTGCTTTACGACATACGTCACTTCCCCCGATTCCCGATTTGTTTACAATATGGAAGTCTCAGCGAAAGCCAATCGCGGAGCTTTAACCATGGCGGAGGCAACAACGTAAGGAAGAGAAAAGTTGTGTCGGAGGATACCAAACAAAGAAAGCGAGAGAAAAACAAGCTGAATGCTCGGACCAGAATAATCATCGGTTCGGCGTTCACTCGCTGGCGTGAAATAAAAGACGAGGAGGGATGACCGACTACTATCAGGTATGTTGGGCGACTAATTTATGACGAAGTTCCTCAAAAAACCTGACAGGAAAAAAGTAAAGCACAACAAATCCAGAACGTACCAGTATGTAGTTTTGTTCAAACCTATTTCAAGTGTGTGATATCGCCAGCTCGTCGTTGTCTTTACTTTTATTTACTTCATCGCTTCAACAGGACGGGGGCGACTTCACGGTAATAAAACCAAGTTGAACTTAGCGATTTTTAACATCGTCATTTAGTCAAAAATAAATACATTACCTCGTCGCTATCCATCCTGCAAACAGCCGCCGAAGACAGAATACTTTTAGCGAAGTCCTGGCTTCTGTGATTCGCATACAAAATAAATGCACGCGACCGGCAGATCTGTATCCTTACGACAGTATGCGCGCGCTAGAGCTCATGGGTAGTTGAGTTCTCGCTCCGGTCAAGTGGAGATCTTCCGTAGTGCTGCTTTAAAACTCCATAGTACATATGCCAGGCCTGTAAGTGGTGCTGTAATGCTGCCACAGACATACACCAAAACAAAAGAAGAAGAGAAGCATGTGCATTATATGTGCGATTTATTCAAACACAAAAAGAAGTAAGAGACTACTAAACTGCTGGAGATTGCTGGGTAAGAGTCCTGCCAGTCAAATTCTAATTCTTTTACAGTCTATGGTCAGTATATACAGTAGCTACATAACAAATGCAATTCAGGCACAATCTGGGGACCCGCCAGACAAGCCGTTCCCTCACAAAGTTGACTATGGAACAGAGCATGTGGTGGGACGAGCCTCCCTTAAGCAAACCAGCTCATGGGTTGCAATGGTGTAACATATTAGAACTAACTATCACCTAAATATGTTGGAAGTGGAATGAAAACATCCCTTCTACCAAGAAGGACTTCCATTGTTTGTTCTGCATTTAAAAAAAAATTCTATCCAGATCTTATGACATTTCTGCCGAAGCTGTTAGCATCTATGCTAATCTCTGTAGGAGTAGTTACTTACAGCTGTTGTCTCATAGCTCCTACCTCTTCCTGCTCTGAAGTACACTATTCACACTCACTGTAGATTGGAGCTTGGCTAGATGGATCTTAAATCTGAAAATGGATGATGGTACAACTGCATTGATTATCACCTCTAAGAGTTGTATTTCCTTTGTGCCAGAAGTTAAGACCTAAGTATTGTTGTTTCAAGGGATTGATCATGTAGTTTCAGACTGGTTATATCGTCCTTATTGCTTCTTTGGCCGAGCACTAAAAAAGCTGTTTCATCCGTCGTGGTCAGTTTTGTTACATCTCAGCCCTGACAAGATATTTGAAGTGAAACACTGCACAGCAGAGCCTTTTCAAAAACCTCCACAGATAAGGCTCACATTTGTTATTCAGTTACAACATAATGAGGAGATTAAATCAGGAAATTGCCGTTTATGTTTCTACTTAAACAATGCTAAGATTGTTGCTGTGATCGAGCTCTGCCCCCGGTCAAGATCTCGTCTCGTATCTCGCCTGCCTGTGATTGGCGGCGGTCCAGCACTGATAAGAACAAAAGAATCTCTTGGCTCGGTTACTTCGAAGCCCACTGTCAGTCATTAAAGCTCTGCTGCCTCTAAACCAATTTAGCCAATTAAGCATGAAACACAATGCTGCTTGTTTGGGCCATTATGCATTTTATATGAAGGAGGGAGTGAGGCACAGGTCACCGAACAAACTTCTAAAGAAGGAAAAAGGAGCATTGCAAGGGCAGCCAAGTAATCTATATAGGCTTGTTCAACACCGTAAAGTTTATTTTTTTAAGTTTACAGTAACTTGCTGGCAATGATGCTGTTTTTATACAAATATCCACCTCAACTTGTTAATAAAGTGATTCAGATTTGAAGGGGAAGTTAGGATATTTGACCTGATGTTCATCTTTTGGTTTTCAATGCAATATTGCAGGAACACTTTTGGGAATTTTCTCAAAACCTTGCACAAATGCCCACTTGGACTCAGATACTGACAGTGAAGAACTAAACTGGACAATTTTGAGGATAATTTTTCTAACTTTGTACAAATGTCCACTTTAACTTAAGAACGAAATGATTGGAATTTGAAGGGCAAATGTTTGTCTATGGCTTTCCAATGTAAATGGTAAATGGTAAATGGACTTGAGCTTATATAGCGCTTTTCTAGTCATTGACTACTCAAAGCTGCTTTACACCGCAGGTCACACCTACCCATTCACACCCATTCACTCTCACATTCACTCACTGATGGTTCAGAGTTTCTATGTTAGTTATCAATCAGTATCTCTAACACATTCACGCCCTTTCATGCCCATTTACACACCACTGACGCAGCAGTGGGAGCAACTTGGGGTTAAGCGTCTAGCCCAAGGACACATCGCCATGTGTTGCCCGGAGCTGGGCTTGAACCTACAACCTTCTGATCACTGACCAAGCGCACTATCCAACCGCGCCACCGATGCCCCACAATGTAATGTCCCTGGCAGAACAGGTTTGGATTTTTTCCTTATATGTACACCATTGTCCACTCTAAATAAAGGACAACTTTAATGCATTTTGAAGGTTTAAAGTGGTTTTGCATGGTCTTGTTTACATTCTCTGTTATTTTGAGCAGGAGTGCTGCAAGAAATGTTTGGCCCCATGAGACAACATCAGATTGGGGTCTATTGCAAACCGGCTCTGCAGAGCATCTGTAAAGCATACTGATTAATAAAAAAATATATATGACTTGAGCTGTGTTTGTTCTAATTAGGCCAGCTTTAAGTATTACTGCCAGGTTGTTCTGTTTAAAGGCACAAAAATGTTTCATACTGTGAATAAAACAATATTTAGTTCATAATATTTGAAAAAGAACTGTAATTTTAACCATTTTGGGCATCCCAAATGTTTTAATATGTATTGTTTAATAATGTTCACAAATCTCAGAATTTTTAACCCAGTTAAAAATTACTAAGTCATCTGGTTAAACATTTCTATTGTGCTATGGCCTGTTTCTCTAAATACCCCAGAATTTTAACACACTATCTGACACAGCAAAAGCATAAACAAAACAAACATCTTCCAATAAATGTTACAAGGGCCTCATATTCATAAATGTTATTTTATAGGGCATAATAGATGCCTTAATGTTCCATTTTTGTAATTATATAAAAGGAAAGTGAAGAAAAAGGAGCTTTGGGGGCCAAGTTGATATACTAATGTGTAAAAAATGCTTATACGTTAGAGGCCCCTGTTAGTCTTGGGACATTGGATCTTCCTAACTCATCCACCCTTTATGATCCTCTGATTGTGAGAATTCTTTGAGGAATTTTGTTCATAATTTGCACAAATTGTCCACCCTTACTCAAAGATAAAATGAAGATTTGGATGAGATACATGTCAAGGTCACTGTAACCTATAATCTTGTCCTTCATAACAACTGTACAGCCTGTCAGGTAAATAGTGCGGGAGCTCTTGTCTTCTGCTGTTATTCCTATTGCAGCCATGCAAAGAAATGCACCGACGTGATACTGTATATCAGAAGGCTGAGTACTTGTTGCCAAAGTAATAAACTTTACATCTCTCCACATGGAACATGAGCGACCACTAAACCCCTCCTCGACTACAGAAGTGGCAAACATTTACGCTAGCTTCCTTGACGTCTGCTGCAGCAAATACTCCAGCATGTGACTGCATTTTGAAGTCGGTGCCAGAACGTTATGTGATAGCTGGGTTATTTTAATCAGACTCCACAGGCCATGTCGAGGCTGAAGCTAAACAGATGCTAATGTGAGGCCCATTAAAAGACACGGGGAGAAAAAGAGGGGATTCAGTGAGTGCAGGCGAGCGGAAAAGCAACAGCCTGTTTATCGCCTCATCCCGCTTTGTGCTGAGAGAAACGTCGCCGCGGCGCCCTGTGAAGCTCCCCCTCGCTCTCTCTGCCTCACATTTCTTGCAGCAACGTCATGCATGGGGGCATTCCCTGAACAGAAACAGATTTGTTTAGCTCTTCATCCTTTTTTCTCTCACTGGACCCCCTGTCTTTTTTTTAAATCATGTCTGCAAACTGAACACAGAGGCTTCAGTGTGAAGAAGACAGTTTCTCTCCTCGGTTTTTGATTTGTTGCACATTTCTTTGCATCTTTCCTGCTTTGTCCCTTTCCCTGCACCCTGGCAAAGGCTCAATAAAACAGTGACAGGAGACATTTTTAGCCTTGTCTGCTTTAAAGAGAAGTTTTGGCTCTTCTTTCAGGTCCAGGTTCATCTGAGTGGGTTAACTGTATTTATTCTGGGAAGGAGCCCAGATTTTGACATTCCTGGGCTCTTGTGCGAAGCTTAAAGGCCGAAGGATTGTCCGCAGAGGACAGGCAGAGGGAAACGTCCTGACAATCACGAAGGTTTCTGTTGTTGATGTTCCAGAAATATGACAGGACAGCACTTAGTGCTTCACTTTCAGTCTGTGCTGACATGTGTCAAGCTCCAAATATCATCCTTTTTTTGTCTGACTGACTGGCTTGGATTTAAAATGAAATCTTTTGGCTCTGAGGGAACATCTTTAAAAGCAGATCACTTTCATTCAGAGGAGAGAAGAAAGGAATATTAGAATAAGAGCAAAATTGAATGCAGAATTATTTATGTTGGCTGTTTTGGACTGAAAGCAAGCCCCCCAGTCAGTAACTGTGGACGTATTACACTTCTTCAGAGAGATTTCATTCTGTTAAGCTGAGGAGCAGCCTTTCATCTGTTTTTAACAAACACGTTTTCAGAGTTGATCAAACAGAGACTACCCTGAAGCGTATTATGCTCTGCTATTAAGATCATATTTACATGCAATGATTCGGTAAAAGTGAAACAGAATGACGGATGAAAGAGACAAAGGGAGCTACTCTGAACAACTCCAACTGTAAGATTAGTTTGAGTTTGATTTTGTGACAGATGCAAAAATATATTGTCTGTCTTAAACTTAGTTTATGTTGTGGATCTGTTTTCTTCTCAATCTTTTCAATATAATGAGTAAACTGAGGTAATTAGTTAATGTTGGATTAAAGTAATTAGCAGAGCAATTTTATGGTGTAATGAATAGATAGGAATTGACTATCATTTTAGGTAACTTGCAAAAACTGACAATGAGAAAGATATTTCAGTTTATGATCAGTTATGCAGTAACTCGGAATAAATTAATCTTTATTTGTATAGAGCCAGTTTGTCACAAATGTTACTTTAAGACACTTTATAAAGCAGATAAAGACAACACTCTACATACATTTGTTTATTTGTTATTGGTTTTCTTTGCTTCAAAAAGGATTCCCCAGAAAAAGAGAAAGCAACACTTTGTTGTGGTGACTCATACGGACACTTTGACAGTGTTTACAGTGACTCTGATGGTGATAAAGGATAAGTTCGGTTTCTACAGCTTTCACATTGTTTATAGAATGAAGCAGAACAAATATACTCACCCAGAAGGCTTTCCTGATCCAAACAGTGCTTCGGGAGATATTTAGATCCAGAATCGAGCGGCGAACATCCGTATAATGGTAGCACACGGGGCATGTATAGTGCCGCTCCTAAAACTGCAATAATCGTCCAAAAACTCATTAGTTTCACCAATATTTCATCATGGACCGCTCGCACTACTCCTCCAAGACAGTCCTGGGTCACTCCACCCATGTTTTTGTGACTGTGCTGACCTCTGAACTGAAAACTTTCTTTACAGCTGCCACGCATCGAAGTACGGCTCATTGTTTCAGCGGCGAATGCCGGCTACCCAAAAACTTTCCTCATCAAGTTTTGTGCAAAATGGACGAATGTCTATCGAATGAAGATGTTGTGAACGAGAACTTTGAATATGATGGGTGCCCTTACAGTTTCAAGCCAGAATTTATAGATGAGGAGCTCATCGAAAGGAGGACGTGGAGGCAAAGAGAAGAACAGCTGGCCAGAGAGCAGTCTTCAGTTCAGAGGTCAGAACAGTCACAAAAACATGGGTGGAGCGACCCCGACTGTCTTGGAGGAGTAGCGCAACCATGATGAAATATTGGTGAAACTAATGAGTTTTTGGACGGTTAATGCAGTTTTAGGAGCGGCGCTATACATGCCCCGTGTGCTACCATTATACGGATGTTCGCCGCTCGATTTTGGATCTAAATATCTCCTGAAGCACTGTTTGGATCAGGAAAGCCTTCTGGGTGAGTATATTGTTCTGCTTCATTCTATAAACAATGTGAAAGCTGTAGAAACCGAACTTATCCTGTAAGACACTTTATAAAGCAGATTAAGACAACACTCTACATGCATTTGTTTATTTGTTATTGCTTTTCTTTACTCCAAAAAGGATTTCCCAGAAATAGAGAAAGCAACACTTTGTTGTGGTGACCCATACAGACACTTTGTGCTTAACAGTGACTCTAATAGTGTTAATATTCAGATTTTCCTGTTTAGGATGAAGTATTTGATGTCAGGTGGGTTCATTGCAGCTGGTTGGCCCTGTTAGAAATAATGGTTACAGTCATTTTAGCTTAGTTTTCAGTTTAACTTATAACAAGTCAACCATTTGCATGAGCAAATAATTAATCAGCATGTTTTAGCTTTAACTCAGGTTTCCAGAGGGTATTTAATGTGCTGCAGGCAGACACATCAGATACATAGATACTCGAGTAAACATCAGAAAAACTTTAATAATGCGCAGCCAGAGGCAGAGAAGGTTCATAAAAAGGATAGTAGAGTGTTTTATGAAGTCAAATAAAGTGCACTGCAAAGGCTCTGGGTACAAAGATAGTAATGCACTACGAGGAAAATAAAAGAAGGAAAGCTTCATTCATACACATCATTGTGTAGCAGGTTGAAATAAGAATTTGACTGAGTATGTTGAGGACAAATGGAGGTGTAGGGATCAGCAGTTTGTTCTGGCACAAAATTCCTCCACCTCCTCAACCAGTCCTAACCAATCAGTGAGGATTTGTTTCCTTTTCAGCACACAGAGCGACACCAATATGATCCAGCTTTGTCTGGACTTCAGGTCATCTCTCCTCTCCGCCCTCACATCACTCCTTGTCTCCTCATCCCTTCCCTCTGTGTCTTTGTTGGCCCCACGTTGACAATCTGTCACTCCTCCTGAAAATCATCCTGTCCTCAGGAGGGCTGTGGCGGGGCAGGGAGAGGTCTCCTGTTTGGACGCCCACTTTATGACAAGGCAGTGTTCATTTCACATGATTTATAACCTGCAGGCTCCAGCGACCACACAGACCCATCATGCAACAGTTACTTCTGACAGGAAGCTTTAAAAAAGGGAGAGATTTCCATGTGTTGAGAGAGAATGAAAAAATGCTGGCTCAGGTGAATGAAAACACTATACCATATGGTCGAAGACATTCATTTTGAGCTTTTTGTTTCTTCCTGTTTGAGTGAAGAAGCACATTGTGCCACATTCTGAGGATAAACTAAAGCCAAAATCAAAGAAATGCTTTTTTTTAGACAGAGGGAGGTCAAAGTCCCTCCTAGTTTGTTGTTCTTAGCTTTGTGTTCACACAGATAGAATGGTGTAGAATAGTTTGTTTGTTTTGTTCCATACATGTTTCCATTTTGGGGTAGGGTTCTGATGGCCTTGTGTTTGCCTCCACAGCCCAAATACAGAGTGTGTCGCCTTTTAAGTGGACAGCTATGTCTCAAATCTAGCTTCTGTCATAATTTAGTGCTGTTCTTGATTCTCTTATTTCTGCTTTTCATTGTCTTAACTATCTGTGGCCCCTCTCATTTTAAAAACACAACCTATTTCCAGCATTTTTACTGCTCAGTGATGCAGGCAAATAGTGCCCTCAACATTAGATGAAGTAACAGTTCAGCTTTTGGAAAAATGCTGCTCTCCTCAGTGTCTCTTCTCATTTAATGAAGAATCAAAACCAGTAAGACTTTGATATGTTCAGTGGTAAAATCACAAACAACCAAATAAATCACTCATTACACGAGTTTTTGTCCATTAATACATGTTTATATAGCAGCAGTAGCCATTCGCTAAGCTACAGTTTCATTTATTTTTGAAGACTAGAAACAGAAATCGGCTAAAATATTGGGTTAGAGAGGAAAATCCAATAGCTACATTTGTATAATTAAAGAAACGTGAATATTTACAGCAGTTGAATATAGGTTTACATCATAGAAACTGTTGCTCCGATTCAAACTTTCCCGCTGTAGATGGCCAGTAGTGAGCTTTATTTGATTTTTGCCACCCGCCAACAAAGGTAAAGAAGAAGAAGGATCAGCTCGGCTGGGTGAAGTGTACCACAATAACAGCCTCTGGTAGATATACTACATACATATACTTATTCTACATACTGACATAAACAGTATGCAGTAGCTACATACTGCGTATTAGTGGTCAAATGCAGTATGAGTTTTTAGAAGTTGCATTGCTCAAATGAGTCGCTTTTTTCAGGGGTTATTAACAGTTAGCATTATTTAACACAGCAGAAGTTAACCTTTGTTATCTAGCAGCATTAAGCCCTGGTGAGAGGCAGTCTGAAAGCAGAAGGTTGTTAGCACTGTTGACTGTGGACACAGGCCTTACCATGAAAACTGAAGAAGAACAAGCTGACTTCTAAAACCATGAATGATTTTATTTGGTCAGAAAGAAGGAAAAGAGCGACAGTGGAATTAATAGTAGAACTTGCACTTTCTGCTTGCTCATTTGCAGATGATTACCGGTTTTGAACATGTGAAGAAAGACATTAGAGGGGAACCTGAGGGATGATGGAGATGTTTGGAAAGAGCATTTGTTTTGGCTCTGAAAATTTGCTCTGAAAGTTTAAAACCTGTGAGAACTGAATTAATACCAGTCTGTTTTACACCTGCTTTAGAGTCTTGCCTTTTTACATCAGAGGACGTTGTCTTCCTGCAGGTCCACTTAGTCAAATTAACTGTCTTTCTGATTCAGAATTGGCCGTCCATGTGACCATAAAATGGATCATAGCCGAAAACAGAAGCAGGACAGAGTTTCCCTGCAGCTGTTTACTGATTGTTCTGGAATATTCCAAAAGAACACGCTCATTCTTACCTTCTTTTTCTCATCTTTATCTCCTCTAAACACCTTGGAGACCCTGTACCCAGCACCGAAAACACAAAGACTACAAATTTGAAATGCTGTCTTGTAAACAGAGGCGCAGCACATTGAGGGAATAAATTAATAAATAAATAAAAGGATGGCTCCTCAAGGACAGGACAGGGATGATAAAAGACTGGAGTGAATGTGAGGAGAGTGAAGTATGGGAACCATCCAGCTCAAGTGTCTCACATAAACCTGCGACTGCTACAGTCTGCACAAGGTGACTCCAGCTCAAACTCTGACAACGCTCTGTTTACTCACAACAGTTTGAGGCCCAAAGACTTTATGATCATCAGTTGTAATGTTAAACCAAAGCCTGTATATATTTCATTCAAGTTAACATGTTTCAATCATGTCAAAAAAGTTTTTCAGTAATGCGAAACAGGACAGTGCATGGGGTACTGGTAAGCTGACACACTGGGTGGACTGTTTCATAAACACATGAGCCACATCCCACAGAGAAAAAGCAAACTGAAAGGTGATTGGAGGGATGTTTCATTGACTTATTCATTTGTCATTTGTTACTGTCCAAGAAACCTAAGATTTGGCTACTGCTTCTGTGTCTTTTAAAGATCACTGATAAGCTGTGTCATTTTTTGGTTGAGTACATTTTTTGAAGGTTTGCAAAATGAAGCCACCAGATGACAGACATAATCTGGTAGATCCAACTGTTTTGTAAGTTTGTTGTTCTGCTTGCTGCAAAGTGAAACATATTGCCCCACTTGAATAGTTAAAAAAAATAAAACTAAAACAAACAAAAAAAACTGTGAACCTTCCTAAATTATTTGTGCATGTGTCAGGTTCATTTCTTGCAATTTTGGGTATTTTTGGGACTTTAACTATATTTTTATTAGTATATTGCTCGTTTTTGTTTTTGTTTTTTTACATTATTTTCCTTTATTACATCCCTGACAACTTTTTGATGCAGTTTAGAGTAGCTTCTGCTGTTTTAGCTAATATAATGAAGGCTAAATCTTGTACTTGTCAAATTTGCACAACAATGATGGCAGCATTGTAGAAATGGTCAGGGGATGTCAGCGAATTATTCACAAAGCTTTCATCTTATTTTATTGCTTTGGGTTACAAAATTAAGATTTTTCTCATTTATTTGTGTGAAAGAGAAAACTTAAATGTGGGGTATACAATTATACCATGTATTTGTTTTCATTAATTGCATAAATGTGTTTGCATTATGTGGAAAACTGGTTAGAAATATCTCTAACCTACATGGACAGTTTAAGACTTAGCCTGGAATTTTTTAAACCAAATAACAGAGACTTCTGCCTGAATGAAACAAATACTTTGTGGTCATGTTATCATTGTACGGCCAAGTTTATGGCCCAAAAACTGTAGCTCTGCAGCCAAACAACAGAATAACAGATGTGACTTCTCTTACTGCTCGTATTCTGCTCACAGTCAGAACACAGCAGAGGCACATGTTTTACACACACAGTGTGTTTCTTTGAAATGAAAATGCACCACATCTGTTTTAGTGAGATAATACAACAAAGTTTTGAAATTTAATTTCATGTTGATGCTTCTCTTGTCCCTTCATTTAACCATCATAACACAATGCAGTCTGCTCTTTCAGGACATTAGTTGAATCCACAGGGATTGGGTCAGAGAAAAGAGAGACAGTGTTCTGTTTCATGGTGACAAAAAGGAAAATGACAAACAAAGGGACTAATAATGGATCATTTGACTTGTAAAACAAACCTCAAGTTTTTATTACAACAGCACAGTTTTAGCAGGCTACTTTGTCATATGTTAACATGCAACACTGCTGACAGAGTGATGCAGGAATGAGTCCAAAAATTGTTGAATTGCTGAAATGAGGTAGCATTTTAGCAACTTTAGCTCCAAAAGTCTGTAGGATTTTGGAATAGCTGTTTGGATAAATGCCTGAACTCAGATCTGTCGTGAACAAACATACAAGATCTGATGGTTTTGTTTTGCAACTTAAAATACATCTGAAATTTCCCAACTTTTCATTTTAAAGCATTATTGTAATTTGAAATGGATGGTTGCTAAAAAAAACTGCTAGCAAGGACTACAAAAATGGGCAGTAACCCTAAAGCAAAAATATCTGATTGTTCTTAATGCACATTAATAAATACACGTTAGCCACCAACTTGATCAGTACATACTTAAAACAAACCCCACCTACCCCTGAGGGAAGAGTTGGTTGGTTAATGTTACTGTTGTTTGAAATGGCTAGGCTTGTGTTTGCGAGGCCCTCTGTGGTTTTTCTACCAATCAAAAGGCTAGAGGTCATGCTTTTTTTTACCCAGCAGCAGTAGAGGAAGTCTATTCTGTTTGGCAGAATGTGCTGTCTTTTTTAATCCTTTGCAAGCCAAACTAATTGAGAATGGACATTTTCAAGGATATTTTTTTCCCAAAACTTTTGATTTTTTGTTGTTAAATTACAAAGTCGTAGAATAAGATTTTATTAGGTACTTATGCCTTCTTAGGGGGCCAAGATGGCCCTGACAGTTGTCCACTGTTATTTTGTAGCCCATAAAAGGTTGAAGCCCCTAATATTTGCTTAACATTGCATAGTGGTAGAATTGCATGTCATTTTCAAAAGTTTTTAGAAGGGAAAACGTGGAGTTTGAGGAGAGTGATGTCCAAAAGTGCATTGCTGTTTTTCCATGGATGAAGAAGTGCACTTTTCTGTCCAGTGCGGGAAAGACGGTTTTGTTGCCTCCCTGCAGGGTGCATCTTTTCTTTTAGGGAGGGAGAGGTTTTGTTTTATGCCATCTTGTTTGGTGCACTGGGGAGAGGGGAATGAAAGCCATTAAATAGTCTTAGTCATGGAAAAAAGAGAATGTGGCCTCCTTTGCTTTGCCCCCTGCCTGCGTGTCACCCTGTCACCTCTATGCTGAGGGGGCCCGAGTTTTGTAAGGAATCCAACACGTCTGAAAGGAGGGGACCCAGCATGATGGCTACAGGATCCCCCGTCCTGCCGCATACATAGAACATCATACGGGAAGCCGGATGGTCCACAAACTCCCTTTGAATATTAAAAAGAGAATTTTGGGAGTTTGAAAAAAGGCCGGGAAGATGAGAGACAGTCTCTCCATTGAGCGCTTAGACGTGGAGATGGAGAGGAATGAACTTCACAGTGCGTATTGTTGACAGAGTTGCCCTCATTAAGATCCCATCATGCTCTGGGGGGGAAACATTGTCGCTGGATTTAGGAGAGCGGCCAAGACTGCAGGGGTTTATGTATTTGGCAGATCTCATAGCAGCATGAAGGATACTTGGTGGGAATTGCGGAGATGTTTGCACTTTGTTTCCATTTTTCGTGGGAATTTTTTTCTTGGAGTTTAATAATTTTACACTTTTTGGGGAATGCTGTCACCACTTTGAAGGAGTAGTTTGTTTTTATGAAAATTAAAGGCCGTTACTATGGCGTTAAGCTACGCCATGCATATTCAGTGTTTGCTGGTGGTGCTGTTTGCCATGCTGGTCATGCTGGGAGTTCCTAAAGACCACCATAACGGTCATCACAGGTCTCATCACCTTAAGGGATCACAGAAGTCTCACCAATGCGAAAGGATGAAGAATAATTTTCAGCAAAGTTTGAGGCATTCCCACAAAAAACAGCACAAATGCAGCCCTGGATTCTACAGTGAGTACAAAAAGTCTTACAGTGCAGAACTTTCCTGTATGACGCAGTGAGTTTTTGGCGTTTTGGTTCTATGTAGCAGTTGTCAAAAGGTTCAGGGTGCTCTAAAATCCAGGATGGGGAATTTAATACATCCTTTTGTACCTTGTGTTTCCTTCAGGATTGTTTCGTGCTAAAAGGATTTGGCTGTAGTGTTAAAATCTCTGTGCTGCCATCACAGCTCTGACAATGTGTCTATTTTTGTGACTCGGATGGTCCAAACAGGAGTGACAGAGGTTGAGAGAGAGTAGATGTCGAGCCTGTTGTCACGAAGCTCAACTTATCTACATTGTGTTTTTCAGGCAGGAATAAAAACATGTAAATATATAAAGATTTTGTACGCACATGATTGTAAAGTGGTTTTAAACAACATTAAACTCTAAAAGACTAATCATCATAGAAGTCGAAACACTATCATGAGTTTTATCTACCAGTCCATAAACACAAACTTTTACTTATGAATGCACAACATTGTCAGACTAATATCAGTATTGGCAAGTATGAGGAATGTTGTGGATAATTCCAGCAGGTAATTTGGTGCTACAAAGCCGCTGTTCAATTTACTGTCTGTAATATTGGCAGAATGTTCACCTCATCATCACTGAATGTTCATTCATCCATTCATTATCTATACTGCTAATCCCTTTCGAGGTCGCAGGGGGCTGGACCCCATCCCAGCTGGCACTAGGCGGGAGGCAGGGTGCACCCTGGACCAGTCACCAAGGCCATAGAGACATAGAGAGACAAACAACATTTACTCACACACTCATAACTAAAGGTAACTTAGAGTCATAAAGTAACCATTAGCTTGATTTTGGTCTGTGGGAGGAAGCCTAGGTGCTAGGAATCAACCCACACATCTATTGGGAGAAAGACCAACAAGGGAATTGAACCTTCTTGCTATGAGATGTGCACACTTGGGCCACCCATCCTTAAATTCCAACATAAATATCAGAAGTGTCCTTTATTAAATATAAAATGTGCTTTTCTTGCTTTTCATCTGTTTCTTACTTTTCATCTGTTTCTTACACGACTGGAGTATTACCATAAAAGGAGCTGGTCACTTTTAGTTAAGCAGAGGCGTTTTGGTCTTAAATGTGTATTGATATCAGTATTGGCCAAGATGAGTTTGGAAATATCAGATATTGAAAATTTAAATCCACCAGTCAATCCATGAGCATGTTTTTGGTCATATGGAGGTAACAGGAGGACCTCAAGAAAACTAGCATGCGAAAGAGAACATGGAAGTGACCCTGACTGACCTGGGGAATCATATCAACAATCTTCTTGCTGTGAGGCATGAGGTGTTTCTTCTTTGTTATTTCAGCCATGATAGGGGATGAACAGCTGAAGTTTAAGTCTGAACATTCTTTTTTTCTCTCCATTCTGATGTCAATGATTAACAGTCCAGCAGCCGACTGCTACCCAATGATGAGGTGCTCTTGGATTTATTACCTCTGCTAAGAAGGTTTTGTTTTTGCCTGTCAGATAGCAACATAACTCGAAAAGTTATCAACAGATTTAGTTGAAGTGTTAAGGAAATGTTTGTCATGGCACAAGTAAGAAGTGATCAGATTTTAGTAGTGATCTTCGGGTGTTGTCACACCAACCATGTTTAGAGTGCACCAAAGAAGTTTTGGACCAGGGTTTGGTACGTTAGTGTCAATGTGAATGCAACCACTGCACTTTGGTGCACACCAAATCAGCCGGTCTGAGACCTCCATGAAGGGGTGGTCTCGGTCCGCTCCATCTCCCAACATTTGGTGCAGTTTCACTGGTGTGAAACAAAGTGGTCCGAACGATCTACTTTTAAAGCATTACTTCCCGTTAATCCCGCGGTTGAATCTTTTGTTTACTCAATTTGTCGATTTGTTTATTCTGGTTGAGGATTACGATGATTTACGAGGGTCCAGAAGGTCGTTGATGCCGTTTCAAACATGATAAAAAAACACACTTGAAGGAAAATGTAGAAGAGAGCGAAACGTAAACATTGGTTGTTTGGTGTAGGAAATGGTTACCATGGTGGCCTCTCCTTCGTTCTCCTCTATAGCAGGTTTGGTAACCAGTTACATGCATATCACCCCCTGCTGTTTTAAAATGAGTAAAAACACAAGTGGGCCTGGGCATGGTTCGATGTTGCAAGTGTGAATGCAAGCCAGCGGGGGAGGGGGCGAACCGCGCCACAGCACGGTGGGCCTAATGTGAAAACCCCCTTAATCTAAATGTGCATCAAGGAATTTTTAAAGGATTTTTCTAACATTGCTGGATGCAGCAGATTTCAACATTTTTCACTTATAACTCAGTAAGTTCTATATAGATTTTGATGACATTTTCAGGGAATGTTGGTCATGGCATTAGAGAGAAGTGGTTCAATGTTGTTTCTTCTTGAAGCATAATAACAGATAATAACAGTATGAGATAAATGAGGGTTTCCATATTTTTGACTATAACTGGACTGACTATAGAGATAAATAAAGTTTGTGCTCTCGGAGCTCTTCTAGCTTATTAGATGAAAAACACATGGTGTTTCCTTGTTGGTAGAATGTTCAATACAAATAATCGCTGACCTTTGGTTTATTTTATCCCTGCTAAACAACGCTAATCAGAATATGATGAAGAGATCTTTACTTGAGAACTAGAAAATATGCCTGAACTTGATGCATTATTACAGAAAACTAACACTGAACTTGGATCTAAGATCTTGAGATGTCAGAGAGTACTCATTAATTAGTGCAGTTAAACCTGAGTCTTACTGTCTGGATTTCTGTTAGTTTGTAAACATCTGAAGTGTCATTTTTATGATACATATTTCATCTGTTTTCTTTCTGTTGTGCTTCACCAAAGATTTTATTTCCAGCTCTACAAAACAAAACCTTCTCCTTTTGAGTCTGTGAGGAGACTTTCTGATATCTGCTTCAGTGATAGTTTCTTCCTGCTGTTTAGAGTAAATTTTACTATTGCACTGTTGGTGATGAGCTGAACAGCCTCTTTACAGATCCACGGCTGTGAAAGCTTTGTGAGAAACAGGGCACATGAGGACTCAGTATGAATGGAGTGTGTAAAGTGTACTTTAACACACATGGGTGAATGAGAAACAATAACATGAATGCGTGTGCCGAGAGACACGTTTGTGTCAGACAGATTCAGGAGTCTCAAGACAAAGAGCAGATCAGTCCATGCAGATAGACTGAAGTAGATTAATGCTGTTTTTTTATTATTTCTTATTCTTTAAGCCCTATGCAGCCACAGAGGGATGTCTGGTCATTTTAGGTCAAGCTCTGCTTGAGATTTCTCTCTGTCAAACGCACCACATTTCTTTGTTTAATGACAAACAAATAAATACTGGAAGCTTCTCTGTAGAAAGAATAGCTTCACTCCACTTCTTACACATTTTGCCAAGACTTGTCGCAAACAGTTTGTCCTTACACCACAGCAGTGCCAGCCTACTGAATTATCTGTTTGGCCCATAATGAATGTGATTGATGGAAGGATCATCCAATCACCGACCAGATTGTTATGGGAAGCATTTAGGATTAAAAGAACAGTTAGTCAGACATCATCAACCAACCAGCTCCACATAGAGACCCAATATAGATCTAAAATATTTAGTGTTGTCAGTAATTCTGAGGATAAACTGACCCAAAAACCTTGCTAAACTTGGATAAAGATGCACCACGGCATTGGTTCAACAGTGAGATCAACTGATTGGCCATATTGAAATAATGTAGGATGATCAGATTTCATTTAGAGACGTTTGCCTGTTGAATCATATCGATATAATGCTGGTAACATGGACACCTAACCATGGATCATAGAAAACATCTTTTAATAGTCAGAGGGAGTGACCTGTTTGACAAACTTTGATCTGGTTTCATGATCAAATAGGAGAAAACATGATGTTGGCACTGTGGAAGAACCTCATCATAAAGTGATTAAATAAATAAATATTTAAAAATTATATCAGCGATCAGCAGGGATTTTATTGTTCTCTCAAACTGTCCCGTTCATCCTCAGCATTGCATCATTGAGGGAGGTCTACAAAACCCCATTTACCCGATCAAAGGCATTAAACCAGTCTTTCTCAACAGAAGCGCTATGTGTCATTACATAATTTTACAACTGAGCAGATTATTAGAGTGTGATTTGAGACAATCACAATGTTATTGTCTGAGTCAGTGATTGAATAGCTTCACATCAGTAAGCAGTATTGAGATAGCATACTTTTCCCAGCTGGCAGGTGTTTTTGGAGTGTGTGCAATAAACAGAAGCAGAAGCTTTAAAAACAAACTACCATTTCTATCATTATAAGTCTGAAACTGAGCCATCAACTTTATCATCCACAGGAACTCCAGCAGATGACATTATGATTTATTGGTTTAAAAAGTCAACGACACTGACATGTATCGATGACATTTGCAGAACTATTAGAGAAAACTCTGTAGGCTAGCTACCTTGTATTCTGTCTACTTTAATTTCACGGCTGTGTGCACTGTCCTTAGCACAGGACTCTCATCAATATAATTTACAGTAATGAGTTGTACTATAAATATTTCAAATAACTTTTGTATGTACGTTGGCAGACTGAGGGATGTGGGATGTTCCTTTTATTGAGTATATACTGACTGGGGTTACTTAAGTTCTTCTACATGTCTTAAGGGTGCCTAAACATAAGAAAGTTTGAGAAAAGCTGCATTACACAATCATGAATTAGTGTCATACGGAAGCATTTATCACAAAGTGGTGCAACATGAATATGAGAGATTCAATCCGAGACTTCTCAACACGGTGAGAAATATGGAGTTTTTTTTTTTTTTGAAGAAGAAGAAGCAGCTTCTTTGTTTCTCTTAGTATGACCACTGTTGTTCAGCTTTTCATGTGGGCAAGATGTTTTATTGTTTTGTTGTCTTGTCTGTTATGGTTGCTCAAACTAAATTTCATTTTTGATCTGTGGTGTGCCAAATCAAGCATTGTGATGGCCCAGTTGATGGAGGAATACTAATGAAGGCTATATATACTCAAATTTCAGTCTCTCTTCAGTTTTTTTTTCTCTTAAGATGAAGTGTTTTTGCTTACTGTGGGTTTGATTTAACAGTTTGAGAGTGATGAGTCTCCTCAGTTCTGCCTGCAGCTCTGAATATCTCAGACAGAATGTCATCAAGCGTGGGTGTGGGTGTTTTTCAGAAATATTTGAAACATTAAACCATCCAGCTTGCTATATTTGATGATTAATATGTCACCAGACACTCTTCAGCTGACATACCATGTAAAGATAACAGCTCCCTCTGCATTGGAGCATTTTCTGTCCACTGGAGGGCGCTGTTGGGTAACAAATGCCCAGTGGAGCTGTCATGAGGCTTTAAGCCGAGCTGAGCTATGAAAATGTGAATCTCTCCCTTCTCCTTTTTAGTCATTCATGTCTCCCACGCACACCAGATATTTTACCTTTACACATTTATAAGCTTTCAGATCTTATAGAAGTTCTCTGAGGCTGAAGCTCTGATGACTCAGAGGTTCAAAGACATAACTGGAGAAATTGATCGCACCAGAGCAGAGAGAGCGAGAGAGAGCAAGGGAAAAACTCTTTCACAAAAGTTTGAACTGAAAATAAGATGAGAAACACATTTTTAGGGGAGAGTCCCTCATTTGTATCACACTGGTGGAAAATGTGACATTATTGGGCCATGGATCACCAGATAAAGAAGGAGAAGCCGGTTTTAATTAAACATGTAGAGTCACAGTGAATTTATTGTGAAGTTTTACACATAGAAGCTCACTATCTCACTGGGTTAAGGTACCAAAAACTAATGAATTCAGTTTATGGTCTAAATCAAGGTGCTTGGGTCAAGGTACCAAAGTAAAATTGAAATACAGTCAGTCAACATCGGATTAAAGAAAAAGGCAGAAGAAGCCAAATTCTCATTTGCTTGTTGTCACATTGATGATAATGTAAAAAAAAGAGAGAAACAATTTTAAAAGTAAAGGTTTTGTTTTGTTCATTCATTGGTTTGATTAGAGAGATTGATGGGCTGTGATAACAAACAAGTAAATTTAACATAAACACTGATTAAACAGAATGGAATTAATAGATGGATTTAAGTAAACATGGACAGACCGACAGAAATACAGAAGTACAGTAACTGTCCAAATTTAATTCATTTAGTTTTTGCCATGACGTCAACACATGCAACTAACAAAAACAGAATTCAGCCTCTGTTTTGAAAAGCAATCTTCTATTTGTTTGTTTTTAAGCCTAAAGGGAGAGAGTGGGTCTGTATTCATATTTTATAAATAAAAAAAAAGTATTACTGCATGTTTTTGCTTTTCTGAAATGTGGCTGAACAGTTAACTATACTTTGAGTTCCTGACTCACAGATGTAGGAGGGAAGATAGATAGCATTTTTCAACAAAATATGGTCTATTTGTAAATTATACTTTGGTACCCTGACTACAATAGTCTGAAAGACCAACAGAGACGAGGAGGGTAAAAAGGTGTATGTATAACTGCAGTGAATACAATTTTCTCATTTTATCCGCTGTCCAATTATTAATTATACTTTATTACCTTGGCATGCATAGATAGATAGATAGATAGATAGATAGATAGATAGATAGATAGATAGATAGATAGATAGATAGATAGATAGATAGATTTACAAACTTGTGGTTAAAGTAGAAGATAATTCTACCCATTTTCTTCTTTTTCCTTGTTAGTCTAAAATCAAAATATATTTTGATACCCTGACCCCCTATTCATGACCGACTGTGAAAAACCAAAACCTTTTAAAGAACCTGCAACACAAGTGCAAGGTATATTGCCAAGCACTTTGGATATAAGACATCTATTCATTTGAAAGGATAAAAGTATCTTTTGCAGTTGATCCAGACGGCTGCACTGTAATATTTATGTAGTTTGAAGCCACATGAGACAAAACAAAAGCTTATAGGGTTGTGTTCAAACTCTTATGTAATAAGTTTCAAAAACACTCTGCTAAATCCTCTCAGGAGTATCAGTGGAGTCTGATTTTACGTCTGTTATTAGTCATAAACCGCAGAAAGAATAAAAACAACATGTCTTCATAGTTTTACAAGCTTTCTCTTATTACTGGACTAAGTGAAAGAAAACACAGCAGCTCTGCCGGTGCTGCCTGTGCGCTGCGTGCGTAACAGCGATCCAGGCGGGAAGAGGTTAAATTTCCTCTCTGTGAAACATTGTCGGGTCTATGGAGGGGGTAGAAAGGCGCATACCTAATGACGAGCCATTCCGTTTTCTCCTTCAATGAAATGCTGTGAATATGAATCCGTGTTTGCCCCCATGCGCATGAAGATCTGTCCGGAGAAGTAACGTGGAGGAAAAGTGATGGAAAAGTTGCTCTGATCGCGTGTGTGGACTCAGTGGATGAGGGAGGACGGGACTACAACTCGCAAAGTTTCCGAGCTCGAGTGACAGATTCAGTGCTGGACTCTAATAATGTGACTGCAAGGACGCAGCGTTTACGCGTGGACTACAACGAGCGCTCGCGTTATTTCACGCATTATTTGCTTGAGTTTCAGTTTCAGTGGATTTACTGTTTTGCCCATTTTACGCACAAAGGAACTAAATGGTTTGAATGAGATCGCTGGAGTGGTCACAGCGCACGGCTGCAACGGGATGAAATCAAAAAAGGGATAGAGCTGCTCTTCCTCTGCGCGTTTTTGTCCAAGTTGGAGCAAATTTCTCAACTATACTTAGTTTAAATTCTGAAGCGGACCATGTGTTGAAATTTGGGATTTTCATTCAGCTGTATTTGATCTTTTTCCTCAGTAAGGAACCCAAGCAGGACCTTGGCTCCATTCGTCTGGGCTATCTGGATATTCCACTTTCTGTGACTCCCAAACTAAAATCTGGATGTTAAATGGATTTTAAGTTTTGCTGTTGCAGTTTGACATGAAGGATTGGATGCCTGACTTGTGCTTTCAGTGATTTGGATTACTCTGGGACTTTTCTCACAAGAGAGGCGCTGAATGATGTCTCCAACTTCTATTGGGTTTGTAATTCTGTTAGGAGTTCTCCATGTGTGCTCAGGTAAGTCAGAGGATCCATGTTTAACGCAAATTTGAACTTTTTGGGCGACTTAAAGTTAAGTGTTGGCCGTTAAAATTGAAAAGCAAAACAAAAACACATCGCCTCCAAAATTGGTGGCCAACTGGTGGAATCAGGACCTGTGAATCGGTCACACAGCTGTTATAGAGGTTTGAAAATGTGTGTCCGTGAGGTTATGCTGTTGTTCTGGGTTGGTTGTGCTAAGGAGAAAAGTTTTTTCTTATTTTTCATTTAAGTTTTTTCTTAATTTTTTATTTATTCGTCTTGAAAAATGGTCTAAAATAGCTTCCAGGCAAACAGACATACATCCATACATTTTCCTCTATATATCCAAAGTGTTCTGCTCATTCTGAATGCTCCTGGAGAGCTTTTAAATGAACCACTTCACTGATAAAATGACTCCAATAACAAAACCCCATTTACAGTTTTAATTAGTGGTCCTCAGGTGGTGGGTCAGAACCTAGAAACGGGTCACAGAACTGATTTCTGTGGGCTTGGAAAGACAAAATGGCAGTAAATCTTCACTATACAGAAGCCCTAAGATGAAATCAATTCATTTCTTAATTTACTTGATTTGTTTTGATAATGAGCACATTAGTTTCTTTATCTAATATCATGGCTACTTTGTTCAGTTATCCAGGCAAAACTTTGAATATAGGGAAAATAATAAAGCAAACAGTCAGTGTTTTATGGAGGACAAAAAGGGACACAAAAGCATATGTTTGTGTTTCCTTAATAATGAGAAAATTCAAGTTACTTCCTTGAGTTGTTCACCTCTTTATTTGATTATTATGAAAAATATCACTGGCATATGGAGGCCCTGAGTGGTGAACTTAATTTATCTCTGTTTTGTTCCGAGAATATTTTTTCCCCTCAGATTTGTCTCGTTTATCCTATAATCTGGGAAAACATTTGTATAAAATTCCTGGAAAATAGTCAGTGAGATATGTGAGCTCTGTGTGGACTTACAGCTTAATGTTTTATCAACTCAGTCTTTTCAAAGTGGCCCTTCAGTAGAAGTTTTGTTTATTCATGTGTTGGCCTATTTATTGTTTTGAGTTAGAAACTTTTTTTATCAAAGAAAAAAAAATGGTGGAGTATGATGTCTGAAGGCCCTAAGAGGACAAACATTCATTTATTTCCTTATTGGGTTGCAGTTGACACACATTTAAAATATGTCAGTGAACTTTGGTGGGCAAATTAAGAGATAATTTATGAGCTTACTTGACTTTTCGCTTTCAGATCTTGAGTTTTTGATCTTGTCATCCTATAAAACCTTATCTCATTATGAAAAAAATTGAGGAGGCCCAAGGTGGACAAACATCCATGTATAACTCAGTGCTACTCTGTTTTAGCATATTAGAAATACATCTTATTCTGTCACAATGTAGGAGAGATAATTGACTTCATTATGAGGTTAAAGTTATTCATCTTTTTAACAATTTGGGAAAGATTTTGACATATGCAAGCCCCAAGCAATCATACCTCTTCACTACCTTTTTGTTGTTTTGTCAAGATTTGCTTACCAGTGTTTGGAGAGAAAATGGCAACTTTGCTTTAGTGAGCATGAACCAACATACTTTATCTGAGAATAGTCTGCTGTTTTCTTAAGATTTTAACTTATTTATTTCACTATCTAAGAAGAAAACAAGGCAAACCCCTGCAGTAAATCGATACCCCAAGCACAATCATCCATGTTTTTCTGTTCTCTACATTTTTGTTAAGATCTTGACTTATTTATGCTCTTGTTCATGGAGAAACAGCCAATTTTTCCAAGATAATGTGTATTAAAGCTCCAAAATTTGCATTTAGCATGAAAAAGAGGTTTTAAACTAAATGCATGTATGCATGACCTCTCAGGGTTCCTGTAATGATGCACTTTCTCCTCATTAAGTCTCATTTTCTGCCATTTAAAGCCTAGAACTTCAGCACTTGAGTAGTTGAAGATTTTTGGAAAGTTGGGTCATGATTTCTTTATAAGGAGGTGATGGTGGTTCTCCAGGCTGGAACGGATGAGAATCAAAGTCTTGAATTATTATTAGAGCTTTAGGCTGAATATGGTTTAAAGACTTAAACACACAGAACAAATCAGTTAATTTCAACAAAGTATTAAACTGTTTTACTCAAATGCTCCCTCAGTAGAAAATGATCGCTGCTGGGCAAAAGTCGACACAGAAACTTTCCCAGCGAGACATCCTGAACGTTGGACTGTTGTAAAAGTGTGGGAGAGTTTCAGGCCTTGCTCTGGTGTTTATCGCACTCTCATCTGTTGTGTATTTTTCAGTTTCATGCTCTGAAACAAGGACGGCTGCTTTGTGGTGCGCACAGGAGGGAAAATTTACTCCACTGACCGAGGACTTTATGTGTAAAAGGGAGCTTGTGTAACAGTGAATAGCTGAGCACACATAAAGTCACGTATAAAGTGGTGCAGCCATGTGGGATGTGTGCACAGAGAAGTGATCATCCTTCATACGGACAGCACAAACCCCTGTGGAGACCATGTTTCCATGTATGTCGCCACCCTGCCCATGCATGACTCTTAATGCTGAGTGCACCATTTTCAAGATGTGCTTAAAATGAAAACTGCAGCCTCTACAATAACAGGAGCTTCATTTTCTGCCCCTGTGCTTATTGTCGGTCTGCTTTTAATTCAGAATCACGTTCACACTCCGTTATTCTCCTCCTCTGTTGTTACACATTATGCCCCCCTGTCATCACATGCCGTCTCTATAGAACTTCTGGACCATGATAGTTGGAGTTTTCCAGGTCACTTGCTCCTGTTGTGAGGACGCAAATGTCTTCCACCCCATTATGAGACATTAGGGACAGTGCTTTATGAATAGGAGCTACAGGAGCGAGATACACAAAGGAGACTGTACTCATAAAAGGGTAAGAAATGGGGCAGTTAAGGACAAAAACACACAATGTTCAGGCTGTTTTCTACTCTGCACAGGAGCCACAACACACCCACATAATTACATGTAAGTACAAGTGTAATTGTCCTCAAGCTGAAACCTGTAAAGCCATTTGGGTGTTCCTGTCCAGACCTTAGTTTGTGTCCAGATGTCCCTAAAAGTAAGGTCTCTCTGGACTGGTGGTTTCTCACGCGACAGTACTCCCGAAAATGTTCTAAGTCAGGTATTTTTGATAGCAAAACAAAATTTCCAAGCCTTAATCTCAACCAAAATTCTACAGAAAATTCAAGTTATGTCAAGAGGTGACCATTTGTTCAATGTAGTGCCATTTTGGGGTGGGACCTCAACATGTTTTGCCCTCAATATGAATCCCGTAAGTGGGGTTTCCAACCAATTATAGTGCCAAATTTTGCAGAATATTTGGCTCTTTTTGGCAAAATAATGTGTTATTTTTCCTGTCCAACATTGTTATGCAAGTCCCACAAGGCAACAAGTCGGGCAGAAGGTGGTACAACTCATGGGAAAGAGGACTCAGTGCTACACTGTACTGCATAATAGTCTCTGATGACATAAACGGGATGAGCAAAATGAAAAGTGTTCCCTCCAAATTTCATTTAGAGAAGTTCTTTTCTTCCACCCTTGCTGATTTCTTAAGTGTGTGAATCAGAGGAGGAAAAAACACTGTGATTGTCTGTGCTTGTTTATTCACGAAATCTGCTTTCACTTCAAAAAGTTGCATTTACTCAAAATCAAGTCGCTTGTTTTCTGCCTCTGGCATGACGCCTGCGAGGTAGATTAGGAGATAACTTGAACTGATTTCACACCTCACATCCATCATTATTTAAGGTTGATGAATGTCTTACTGGTGGCCAGTTTAAGCCAAAAGATTTTTGGTTTATGTTCTCTGTTGTCATGCCAGCATCGCCTGCATCAGGACTGCGCTTTTGTTTTAAACCGTCCTCCACCATTCACATTGGGGATGAATGATAATACTGAAACAATATTGCTATCCACAAATAGTTGCCCATGTTGGTGAATATCAGTATAAGCAGATATGAGCTTCGTTGCTGATACTGAGAGATGATATTTTAGCCATGCAAATTGACCATTAATATCCCATATTTAGGCTGTAATATACCAAAATCGTTAACCCATCATGTCATGTCTTTTTTTATAGATCAAAGTTTTCATTTGTTAAAGAAAGAACAAGTCATTTTGAATTAAATGGAGGCTATATATGCTCTTGGCAAAAATATCTGTATTATTGTTGTTACTGTTTTGAAAGATCAGCATGTCATTTATATGATAAATTATCATTATATGATCCGACATTGTTACTCATCTTTTTCCTGCCCTGCCAGCCTGTTGAGATTGTGACCTTCCACTGTGAGATGAAGTTGTGAACAGCAGTGATGTTAATCTTCTCATTATGTGTATTCACATTTTCGTCAACATTCTTCTTCAGACTTCCACCTTTGAAATTCCAATATTGCTCCTGCTTTCTGATTGGCTTCCTGAATGACCTCTTTGCTTCCTGAAAAGAAACACAGATCCGCGCTCGAGAGAAAACCTGAAAACGTTGCAGTCATTTGAGGAAACATGGTGTAACACCTAAACAGGAAGCATGGTCAAAGGTCAGCGTTTGGAGCTATAGGTGGTGGCTCCATGTGCTCCACCCTCTGCTGGATCCTGAGCCCCTAATGGCCACGTCCTGTGAGAAAAGACCCCTCGAACGACGCGGTTTCCAATTACGCCTGGCTGTTGGATGTTTTCTGGTGAGAAGCGTGAGAATGAGACCTGCTAATAGAGATGACCAGACAGCAGATACTCCACGGATTACTCTTGGATTAGACACTAGTGTCAGGAAAATTGGATTACACACCACTTGTCTGGAAAAGATTTCATATTTGCTGCTAATTGGAGGGTTAACTACTTCTCTGAAATGTTGAGAGGGTGTCAGATCTCTCTAGTGGTGTTTGGTAACATCTCCGTGGATAAAGTGGAGATTATTTTCACATTGCCGACCAGCTTGTAAGAAAGTATACTCAAACGTGTGAAATGAAAGGAGAGAGATGAGCTGGCCTTTGCCCTCGTGGAGCTGGTGGTGACTTGCTTATTGCTGCCCTGCTCTGTGTGAAGGTTGTAAATTGATACCTTCATCTATCATGCCTGGCCCTGTTATCAGGAGATCTGTCCTCCCGCTATACACTAAACGGTTGTTATCTCAGCTCCAAGTGCTCGTAAGACCTTTAACTCACCTCAGAGGGGCCACTCAGACGAGGGCGAGAGGTGGCACACTCGAAGTGACACTCGGGACGACATTGAGAAAGATTAAAATTATGGAAATATAGAAGCAATTTAAAGCAGATTTAGAAAAGATTGAGAACATTTTGTTGAGGATTAAATAGAGCTGGGAAATAGAAAGTTATTAAATTGGAATCAATATACTTTCGATGCATGTAGGCTCAGGGAATAGTTTATAATAATGTTGGTTTTGTCTTTTTATAAACATAACTTTATGTGTTGCTTTCACCTTTGTCTCCCAAAGGTAATGATCTTTCTAAACCCTGCTCAAAATGTCCCAGTGTCTGCCAGTTTCTCCTCTGGATAATGTGCTGTGAGTTTTAAGAGATGTACTGGGGCTTCGAGTGGCAATAGTCTAACCTTTCAGTGCAGCTGGATCCGCCTGATTCAGTGAATGTGATTTGTCAGATCCATCTTGCAAAGCATTGTGTCATAACCAGCTTGGTCTGCAGACTCTCTGCATCAATCAGAACCCTTTACAGCAGGAAGAGGTGGGAGCTTTAAGCATGACAACAGGAAGTGGCTGGTTGATCAGATTAGCACAGATGCTAACAGGTTCAGTTTCAGATCTTGAGCATATATCCCTATAGTATGACAGACTAAGAAGAACACTGAAAACATTTATGAATGAAAAAGGTATTCCTGCTTCACTTCCGACATGTTTTGGAGAGTTTGTTCCACCAAGTGGCTTAGTAATGCCCACCTACATCATCAGATTGGCCGGTAATGAATTTGATGAATGGAACGACTGTTAAATAACCCGCTGAATGTGCTTCTGAGAGTCTTACCCTCCCCAAGTTGGTAAAACTGCTGGACTGACTCTGATCATAGTTGAGTGGTCTTCAGAAGCTTTATGACATTAGTGCTTTATGTGCTTGTTTCATACACGGTGCCTTCAAAGGCCATCAAATAATGTTTACAGCATCACATTGGAGTCGCCATAACAGATCAGGTTTCAGGTCATCTAATCATAATCTGTTATAAATGTCGGGACTTCAGTTTGTCCATCATCATGGATGCAATAAAACACATTAAAATGAGTCACCACCATATGAGTTAGCTTTATCGTTTTATCACAGCCTTAACTTCAATCACCGTGCAACATTATTACTTCTGCTTTTATGACAGTTGTGCGACAACAGATGTTGCTAATCTTGGTTTTTACTACCTGGACTCGTTAGTCAGTGCAGTGTTGACAAAATGTCCACTTGTCTGCTGCGTCCACTCCCTGCTTATTTGTTATATCCCCTGAAAACTGTTTTTAGTTCAGATAACCAAAAGCTTAAATGTGGAGCTGAAATCTGTGCAGACACTGACATGATGAAAGTTGGGCTAACTTTAAAGAGCTACACAATAGTGATGATCAATATCAAGATTTCTAGTAAAAGAAATCACTACCTAGATACTCAACATTTGTACCCCCATCCCTACCACACAACAACAGCACACACTGGGATGTATCAAAGGTGCAGCAAATAATATTTCGATACAATGATGCTGGCTTGTTTTAAATTATATCCAGCAAAGTTCACGGAAATGATTAAATACAATTCCAAGAGGAGATAATGTAGATTTTGTCCAGGACCTTTAATGAAACACTCATGTCAGGGTAAAATTAGTTTATATTTACACTATTAAATCAGTTCATCAGTCGAATAATGTAAAGACTTAACTGGGATGATTTTTAAAGACTTTCGGCCTCTAACTAACTGAACTATCTACACTATTTGATGGACTTGAAACCTGCTTTCAGTTGCCAATAATTGCTTAATGAATTTAAATACACATGTAGCTAAAGAATCACTAAATGTAATTGTAATTGTAACTGATCAAATCATAGAGAGGCGGCGTGAACCCAGTATCACCATCCAGCCATGAAAATGAAGACATGATTTTTGGTCCTTGTTGCCCAACCAAAGCCCCAAGCATGAGTTAGTCTGATTTAGATATTGGCTCTAGCAGTAGTGCCCTTGTAATCAGCCAAGGCTGCAGCAGCACCCAGCCCTCGAGGTCTTGACAAATTGACTTGTAAGTGCTGATAAATTGCAGAGCCCTTCCACCTCCTACATCACGGTGGTATGACAGCACAGCAGGCTGCGGGGCCAATTAATGACCAGAGAGCACAGGTGAGAGCCATCTCTGTCTCCTGCCTGCCTGAGACCTGGGGACACACTCATTAAAGACAACCTCTTCCCTTCATTGTCTCTCTCAGTTTTTGACTTTCACGAAGTAGGGTTTCAGTATTTCAGACTCGCTCTGTTGTTTAAGTTTAACCCTCTGAACTGGAGCTGGTTAAGACAGTTGGAGTCTTAAAAGAACAGGAGAGAGCCTCTTAACGTGAGTAGAGAAATCTCACACCTGCGTCTGGTGACAGTGTCCATTAAGCTGTGTCTCTGTAACTTCCACTAATACACATTAATCTGATCCTAATCCAAATCAAGCAGGATTTTACACCCTAAGATCCAGGATTAGGCCGACTTTGGCTTAGCGGATCGCGGAGGAATGTGGGGAGGGCAGGCCGTGTCCTCCTCCTGCTCATGAGAACTAGCGGCTAAGTCATTAATGAGCATCTATATAAACATTTCAAACAGTTTGTTTTAGGGCAGATAATTAGGTGGTGACTTCTAATGATCTTTCCTCCCTCCAACGCTCTTCTTTTAATGACCCAAAAGCTCTGCTTAATTGGATTAATTAACAAATCCATCTGACGTCAATAGATTGTAATTTGCTGAGGCTGAAGTGAAACGCATGTCTGCACGCAGAATCAGAGGATTTAGATCATTTAGTAAAACTGGGGGTACATCCCACTGCCCTCTGTTTCAACCTCTGGAAATTCCTCAGGAATTAACAGCAATGTATCACCAGCTTATGTTCAGACAGCCAAGACTGAGCGCAGTCCTGCTTGTGGCTTGCTGATAATGTTGTTATGAATTATGTAGCACATATCACTTTGTCCGTCAAGTTGTCCGTCAGTCTAAGCTGTAAAAACGTGAAACCAGACAAAGCTAAGCCGCCTACTCCAAGAATACTCTGGAACATAACTTCACATAAGCTTTTTAGTCTGGAGCTGGCTGAAGGCAACAGGGACATTTAGATATTCCAACTTTCTCTTTAGTGTCTCTGTGTAGGTTTTTAAATGTTGTGTCTTCAGGCTGGCTACACATGAGCAGGTAATAAAACGCCAGCTCATTTGAAAAGTGTGCAAGACCGAGATACCTTCAACCAGTTTTAAAGGTTCTTGTGATCCAAATACACCAGACTGCACACTCACCATTTTCAGTAACACTTCATAGTGATTCAGGATACAAGTTATCAGAAGTTTGCAGAATCAAATTTGTCCTGAAATTAATGAACAGGTATTGGTTACAAGTAGAGTAAGTCTCGCCGTAAGATGTGATGAAGGCACCTGTGTTACCACGGTGCCAAAATCTGATATTCCTCAACATTTCATTAGCTCTGAGTACAGATGTGCCTATCTTTGCTCCCATGTTTGTGAGCTGTAAAAGTTTTTGTCCTGTTGTGACAGGTCCTGGTCTGCTCACTGTCTTTGGCTATTGTTGGTTTTCTAACAAAAAGCCCCAAAAGGGTAAATAGTCATAAACATCCTGTTGTTGTTGGACAAAAACAATTGTTTGGCTTGAATCAGTAGCCTGCCACACTTGACAGATCAGTCTTGACTCTTGTTCTCTTATCTGCCAAGGAAGTTGTGTTTTTGCTGGTGTTTGTTTGTAAGATTGTTAACATCCATCCATCCATTATCTGTACTGATCATCCCGCTGAGTGAGGGGCTAGGTACACCCTGAACTGGTCGCAGGGCTACATAGAGAGACAGACAACCAGTCAAGCTTACACTAATGCCAATTTGGAGTCACCATCAACCAAATGAGCATGGTTTTTGGTCTGTGGGAAGAAGCCGAAGTGCCTGGAGAGAACCCATTCATGCACAGGGAAAACTTGCAACCTTCTCCCTGTGAGGCATGCGCACTACCTGCTGCGCCACCATGCTGCCCTAGTTTGTTCACTGGACAACTTTAAAAGTTACCGATTTTGATGACATTTTCAGGATATGTCAGAAATGGCAGTATTTGCCATTCATTATTTATGATAACTCTTCTGCACCACCATCAGCGTTCACCCTACTTGCGATAAAGTGTAAGGGTGCAGAGGTGCAAAACCTACTCCCCAAGAACCAATCCATTAGATTTTTGAGCTGACCTGGATCACCTTCTGGATTCATGATTGACTTAGAGCAGTTTTTCCCATCGCAGGATAGGGCTGCTATAAAACTCAGGTACAAAATCAGGCCGTATGCTGACTTAACGCTGAAAACAATCACAGGAGTACCCCCTAACTCCAGCAAGGTTCTCAGGTTTTTAATTCAACTTTGGAAACGTGTCTAAGACTTTAAAAATGCAGGTGAAACTGTTGGTTTTAAGGACAGCAATATGTGACTGAAATGAATTATGGGGTGGTGTGAAAGCTCACACGACTTTGATGTGAACCAAAGAATTGAACTCTGGTGCCCAGGGGGTCTCAGCTTCTCCCAAGTGAACTAGAATTTTGTTTGCAGCTGATGACCAAGCCACTTGAAATGAACAAGAAATTTACCTGAAGGCTACTTACAGAATTGATTCTGGTAAAAGTCAGGGTGAAAAACTTGACTCTCTGCATTCATGTAGTTAAGCCTGATATTTGATGTGTGTTTTGAATCTTAACCGATTCAATTTTGTAAATGAATGTTTACTTGATCAAGCCCTAGCATGGATTAGCTTCCCCATGACTCCCCTAATAAAGATGTTAGCGAGACAGAAAGACAGGGAGGAGGGGTGAGTGTGTGTTTGTGTATGTGCAGGGTGGCGAAAGGAGGCTTAAGGAATCTCTTCATCCTCTTCTCTAACCCATCCCCCGCTTTTTTGTCTTGTTTTGGCCCAATTTTTTTAAGACTTGCCTTTTTTGTGGCTGGTCAGCTCTGAGCCTTTCTTCAATAAAGCTGGAAAAAAAAGCCTGTGGGGACGGGGAGGCCGCATTGTGTCGCCTTAACGGGGCAATTGTAAGGCATGGAGGAGGGGAAGGGAAGGCTTCACGAGAGGGGTGAGGAGTGTGGTGGAGGAAGGAGGGGGGAGCGGTGACTACACAAAGGCTACCCCGGGGTGTGGAAGAAGAAGAGGAGGGGGGTGGATGGAGGATGGAGCAGTCAAACATACCATGATACACCAGCTCGGGGAGTACCCTTGATCTGGCTCTGCGTGCTCACATTGCATATTCTCTCTGGTCCCTCATGGCCAAGAAACTGCTGATGATCAGGGTGGTGGTGGAAAACCGTAGGAGCAAGGTCGCTCTCCTTTTAAAGGTGGACATGTGGGTTTAAGTGAGGTTTTCTTTTGAAAAATGCTGAGCGGATGAATGATCTCCAGTGTGGCATTGAGGGTTTGGTTTGGTGAAGCTCTACCCACATCCCCCTGATGTATCTAATTCTGCATGCTCAGGAACTCCCACAAGGCTTCACCCTGGACCTTGGAGTTAGCCACAGTCGAGAAGCAATGCCATGCTACTGTGGCGAACCCTGCCTCGTGCATTTTAAAAAGGCTCAGACATCCTTTTCTTTCATTTTCTCCACTGGGGGAGATGGAGAGGTGGCATTGAGGACAGCCTTTCCCCCAGTATCCGTCTTTTCTTTCTCGCTCCTGAGCTCAGGCCTCCTCCCAGCCCCTGTGACCATTCTATTAGCCCCTCACTGCAAGGCCTGGATACACTTTTGAAATGCTAAACCTCTCTTTTGGTTATAACTGACAGGGGAAAATACCATTAAAGGAGCTGAGAGGGAAAGATTGAATTAGCAGTTAAAAGAGAGACTGCTAATTAGTTGATTAATGTCCTCGGTCCCTCCCCCTCTTAGCTGTAAGATTCCCTCTGCTGACAAGGTTCTCCCACAACATCAAACAGTATTTCCTGTTAATTCTTGCAGTAGGACACATTTTTCAATCAAGATAGTTCAATTAATTAGGGATTGGACGACTGGGACAGAAACTCATATCTCATTTTTTGCTATTACACAAAATACACAACTTAGTAGTACCTTGACCTTCCCTTTTCCTCACTGAAACTGACTTTTGTTTATTTTACCAACATATCTACAGTTACCTACTGTAAAAGATGTTTGTATTAATTTATTTTAAGCAGCACTGCATCATGGGAAAATATTCAGTCAATACCATAACTTCATTTTGCCTGTAAAAAACTGTCAGTAGCAGGGAAGATTCCTGAAAAAAGTTTCACCTTTTGGATGAAACAAACAAAATGTTGAATTATGGCCCTTTTCCACTAGCACGCCTTGGCCCTACTCTACTCGGCCCTACTTGATTTGCAGCGTGTTTCCACTAGCCTGGTACCTCCTAAAACAAGCTAGTTTTAGTACCTACTCCGCTCTGGTTCCAAGCGAGCTGAGTCGATACTAAAAGATGACGTCACCAACTGCCGGCTACTGATTGGTCAGACAATGTCGTCATCGATGAGTCATGAGCATGATGACCTAGCATGCTAGCGGTAGCTACCATTAGCTTACCCTCATACGTCTTTTCTTTGCAGCTCGATTGCTCTCGTCCTCGGCTTCATTCTGTTGTATAGCTTCCAAAACTCTCCTGTGCTTCTCAAGAGGTATTTCTTCTTGCCACTTGCAGCCTTCTTCTGCTTTCCTTTTTTACTCGGTTTGTGACAAAAAGATTGTTGTGTCACGCTCAAAATGGCGTCACCGCAGTGCCGTTCAGCGACACTGCAACCCTTTGGGCATGTGACTGGGGCTAATGGAAAAGCACGTAAGGCGAGTAGAGTAGAGTAGGGCTAATGGAAAAGGCTCATTAGATAATCTACAAAATGTTATTCAGTAATAAATTAAATGCAGCAAGTTTAGTGTAATTTAAAAGAGTGTAGGAGTTGTAGAGTTATTTACAGTCATGATTATCTTGATGAAAATACAGTAAGGATGTAGTTTTTGGAAATATATTACTTATGCTGTAATCTGAAACACAATAATACAAATATAAAGACATTTTTCACTGACACCTTTTCACCACTAAGTTACTTTAACAATTAAAAAAAACCTTAGAACAATATTATGAAGAAATAATGATGTCTTCAGTGCAGCTATGTTGACCGTGTTTACGAGAAGGGTCCATCTGCAGACCCCCTCAAGCCATATTCACAACTTTATGAGGAGAATGGTTCTGAAATATTCAAGTTTACAACCTTGACACACATTTTAGTGAAATGTAGACAGTGATATGAGATTTCTTGTGACTTTGATGAATGAAAATGATGCGTTGCTCCTCAGTGCTTATTATCAGTATTCTTTGGCTTGTACAAATATTGTAGGAGCTGTCAAATAAAATAAATAAAATGACTAATGCCCATTAAGCCTAAGCATTTCAAAGATTATCATGTTGTCAGAGAGTATATTATTGTTTTTTTGTGGTAGATCATCTTTTCGGTCAGTACTATACCTTAAACATACACTGTGGCTGCATTTTCCACCCCATGACTTGACAATATGATATTAACACATCTGAAAAACACAATTAATTCACCAAGTGATTGATGTTCAGAATTCACTTCTCTCGCAGCTATATCATCAACTTTACATACGAGGTCCTGGAGGCTTGTTCTGTCGCACAGTGATAAAAGTGGGAGGGAGCGCTGGAAAACATAATTAAAGAGAGGGTGACCTTGAAATCCACCATTAGCACCACTTTTAGAGCTTCTCCCACCATTCGCCTGTCACCATGGTGAGCAGTATTCAAATAAGCTGGTGAATTTCTAACATGTAAACACAAAGCTGCTCACAGTTGGGGGATTAAGTCTAATCCTGACTTTCTACCAGTTACAAATTTTAAATCTAGTGTCACCATTGGAGTGAGAAATCCCAAACACTTCTGCCAGTTTTTCTTTGCTTTAGATAAAGTTTGTTGTGCTTTTTTGTGTTCGAGGATCTGCAAACACAGACGAAACTCTCAAACAGGAGGTATACTCTCGACTTCAGCGCACAGCAGCCGGATTTTCACCTTTTAAAAAGCTTTTACTTTCCAGTTCTGAAAGAGCTGTTTATCACTTCCCTCTTTCACCATTTCAGCCTCCTTCACTTTACAATCTGTCCTTTTCTGCAGTCACTCTCTCTGCCTCCCACATCCCGTTTCAACGCTTGCACAATGAAAGCTCTAATTGAATAACAATCGTCGTCACCGAGTGAGAGACAGGTTCTTCAGGCTTTAAGCGCCGGATCAAATTTTTTTTGCTTTTGGCTTCACGTCTGTCACCGAGTCTTAATCGGAGAGCTTTTATAGTTCAAACTATTAAAACCTGTGCTTCAGTTTTAATGTCTTACCTCTGTTTCCTTCTGTGTACTTGGCTACATTTTTTTAGTTTATAAGACTCTGTAACAAACGGTGTAAAAGGAGCTTAGCCATAAATGCTGTCCTACTTGACGGTTGTGATTCTTTCCGAGGTTCAGCGTTGACAGGCGGTGTTTACCCCGTCTCATTATGTCCTCTAATCAGTGCACACCATTCACTCCTGTCTCCACCTTTTCTTGGTGCCTAAATGATTTTGATGGGCCCACTTTCAACATCCTAGAGAGTGTTTGGCTTCCTCTTTCTGGGAAGCTTTAATAATTCAGAACATTTTTTCCTTTTTCAATTTGATTGAGCAGAGCTAATGCCTTTTTGTGCATTTGCCTCCCATTTGGAATCATGCAGTTCACTTTGACTTTATGCTTGAGTTGAAAAACATCTGTATAGATTTCACCCTTTTTACGACAAAAGACCTGTTTAAATGATCATTATTGGCTTTATTTTGGAAATCAACAACTTCCTTCTTTGTCAGAAGGGCTCTGTGCATCAGAAAGCTCCAAAGATGTCTTTGTGGTTTAGACCAAGCTTTGACTGTTGAAGCTTTTGGAAGCTTTTATTGCATTTGGTTTGAAACTGATCTTGTTTCTGGTCTTGTACAGTATTTTAGAACAATGCTCCCCTAAGTGTAATCCACAAACCTCGAGTGGCTCCTGGAGGTACTGCAGTGGAGCCACAAGTGGTCATTCATAAGAAATAAAAACCAAAGTCTCAATTTAATCACATTTTAAAAGGCAAGCGTTGAAATGTTTCAAGTCCAAGGTCAAAAAAGCAGCCAGAACATTTGACTGAAAGCGTAATAGGAATTGGTCTAAGTGCACTTCCTCTTTCCCAGTAAGAGTAAATGGGATTTAGAATTCTGGTTTTGAATTAAATGCATCTAAATGTTTGTGAATAAAAACATGTGCTTATCAGCTCCAAACACCAACAGTCCTGTTAAGCTTGGCAGTTTTGTGTATGAAGGTGGAAAAGAGCCATCAGTGTCCATTCTCTGCTGCACACAAAGGCCAATCCACCAGAAGCCAGGGCTGACCACCGCTCCTTAACCCTTTCATGCCTAAATTATTGAATCACAAAGGAGTACTTTATTTAAATGTTTGTTTTTACTCACAAACATGTCAAAATCATCATCTTTTAGAAAACATTTCCTAGATAGATTTAGTTGCCATATGTTAAACACGGTGCTTATCATACTTTTCACACCTGCTGTTAGCTTTGACTAGAGAGTAGTTATCGATGACAACAGAGCTGGAACGTGGCAGACATGCCTTTTTTAATAATGACATTTAGTGCAAGATGATCATACAGCCTCAGGTACTGTTGTTGCACTTTGACACAGGGATTCTTCTAAAAATGTAGCACAGTCTAAAAGTGCAAAACAACCCTGCAGTGATCTGTCATTAAACCTGGTTTGTATGTGCCTCACTTACTCAGCTTGTTTATGCTAACAGTAGCGAGGGTGCCAAATCATTTTGTCATCAATAATTTTGTGACTAATTAAAATGAATTATTTTTGTTGGGAAGACTCCTACTTTCACTTCTGATTCCCACTTAGACAGTTCGGTCATTGTGTTTAGAGCTGCGTAACAAAGGTTTTACATTCAACATTCATGTGTGCCAAGCAGACAGATGCCAATCAAACCACGTCGACCACACCCGCAGAGCCTCAGGCAAACTAAACTGCATTCTTACGAAGACTTAACTTTGAAACCATAAATGCATTTTTGCGACTTCCAACCACATTTCCAGAGACTCTTAGAGATATTTGGAAAATCAATATAATTCAGTGTCTGTGGAGGAGACAGCTCCATGGGGTGCTTATTTCCAGCTCCCTAACTTTTTAAAAGTCCGTTGGTGATAGGGATATTTAGTTTCTTGCATGTGTCATCACAGCTGTCTTTAAGTGATCTGCTCTTCCCGCCCCCTCCGTCTTCAGCTCTGAAGGAAAACAGGTTGTCTTTTTATTCAGAGGCTTGACGCTTTATCTGCTGTCAAATGTCAGAAACTGACAGATGGGAATTAAGGAGCTGGGATTCATTTATGACAGGTTTTTTTTGGATGGCTCATCAAAAAGCAAACAGCCTCTGGCTGGACACACTGTGTACCTGGACAGTTGGTATGTGTTTTGAGGAGACGTGGTAAGTGGGCGCTGGAAAGCCGACAGACCAGTGAGCAGTTGTCTGCAGAAGGAAATTTAATTTTAATGCCAGACCGGGCACAGTCTTCCCCTCTGTGGACGCAGAGAAAAAGGCTTCTTGGCACACTTGGCCCCCTCATTAATTTTGACCAAATATTTACTGTGCATCACATGGCATGCCTTACATCCCCCTTTCGTTTTTCCAGTGCAGGTTTCGAACAGTTCAGGGCGATTTGTGTTCCATTTGGCTGGACCTGAGCCATGCCCCACTCAGCAGGCCTGAACTGCTGTCTCTGGGATTCTGCCACATGAGAAACTGGCTCCGCTGAGTCTTAACCTACACTGGGCCTCTGGGAGCCACGTTTCACTTTAATAATACCTTATACCCAAAGCTACACTGCGTGAAGGGGGCCGGATGATATATCAAGTTTTTAAGATATGCCGATCTACTCTCACATTAAATATGGGGGTTAGACAGTGTCATTTATATTGGTGTAGTTTATGTTGATGTTGAAAAGGGGAAAGAAACAAGCCTTAATGGTTAGTAAGACAGTTTAACCACTGACAGTAATAAACTCACTGTCTACAAGATCATGTAGTTCAAATGTAAATACTTATTTGGAAGTTCAGTATTTTTTTAAATTTAATACAAGATGCATATATTTCTTTTTACAGTTTTAAATTTAAATTTATACAGATATTAACACCAGTTTGATACCATAGGAACTAGGGATGCAAACCATTAATCGATTATCGATTAATCGTTGATAAGAAATTACTCGATTAAAGTAAATTAATTGCAATTAATGGAAGAAGAAGAAGACGACAACAACAACAAGACAAACGAGAAGTGGTAAGCTGGCAGGATGAAGAGTACAAGATGGAGTTCGGTACGGAACCACTTTAAGTTGGTTAATGATGACAAAGACACCAAATGCACAATCTGTGGAAGTATTTTAAAGTACAACTCCTCCACAACTTTGGTAAATTATCACCTCAATACGTCACATTCTGTTAGGAATAAATCTTTTATTAAGGAATATGATTTGCATTTTCTCTTTCATAAGAAAGATAGCATTTTCATAGAAAGGAACCTTTTGATTCAGAGGGGAATTCAGCTTCGCAGAAAAATTGCCGCTTATCAATTAATCGATCATCGATCAATAAGATAAAACAACTATCGATTAATGAATTACTCAATAATTTGCATCCCTAATAGGAACCAAAACAGAAGTCCTAAACTTTAAGAAATGGCTAATTAGTGTTTTTTATCATTAAAAAGTTGAGGAAAATCCTGGACACTGTGGTATTGCATAAGAACATGACATTATTTAAAAAGTGATGACTGGGCAAAAATCATATCCCCATTCTCAGCACTGATCCAAATGTTCTAGATGTAATTTACCAAATTAGACTTTAATGATGTATTTGTGCTGCTTAGGTAATGCTTTCTCTCTTACATGGTGTGACATGTCATTTGTGATAAAACATACAAATATCAAGATTTAAGTTGACTTGGTGAAAAAGCATGTCTGTATTGGAGTTTTGGGTCATATTGTCCTGCCCTTGCATGGAGCCCTCTCACGTATCCACGAACATGCCCAAGCTTTCACATATTGACAGTCGGATGCTATGTGCTCCGTGCTTAGCCTTTAACCTGAAGGGTACTGCCGAGAAATGTGCCAAGTTTCTGCACTCATGGCATTACAGCTGTACCCTGGTCTGAATGCTGTAACTGAAATTCCCTTTCAACAGCCAGCTGTCTGAGATTTGCTTTAGAATGTGTTTGGCCGGACATTTAGAATAGCCTACATAAGGTCAACGGCTCCGCTCTCTGGGGCCGTAATTTAACACTGATCCAGCAGCGGGGCCCGTATCAGCCGCTGCCATCAGCTAAATAACATTTAAAAAGCATTAGGTGCTTTTTGGCCGTGTCTGCCTCCATTCACTTTGGCTGCTCTACAGAGCTGCTCTTTTTCTTGGCACTCTGCCTAAATGCCATACTCCCTGTGGCTGCGCCGTGCCAGCTGAGCGTGCTGGTCCCACTTCCTCCCTCTCCACTCAACAGCCCCTCCCTTGCAACCTAACCCAGTCCCCTCGTGGCCAGTTACAAGAACGGAATCACTGCAGCAGGTCCAGAGTCACCTTGATATGAGCACAGCTCTGCACAATATTGTCACTGATTCAAAACAGACGGAGACAGCAGGTTTGGAATCGAATTAGGGAGTGTGCTGCTTGCATTAACCCTTCAGTCTTTGCATGATGAGTGTGATACACAGCCACACTCTCTGCTTGCATAAAATCATCTTTATCGTCGCCGTTGTTTTAGCCATTCATGTGAAGGCAGTTTGTCATGAAGGCTATCACGTATTCTTTTCAGATTTTATGGAAAAGTTCAATCTGATTAGTGATGAACTCTCCTTCCTTGCATGTGAGCACAAATCCTCAAGGACTCAGCAGGGCTTTTCTCTTAAACTTCACATAAATGTCTGCTTTGAATCAAGAATGAGCTGATAACTTTTCATAGATGTAAGTTAACAAATCAGAGTCAGCAGGCCTCATGTTCACCCTGGTATATGACTGCAGGAAAATGAGTGTAATTTTGGAGGTGGTAGATCAACGATGGGAGTAAATGATCCTCATGTTCACTCCCTGCCTGTATACCTAATATTACAAGAAAAGTAGTTTTGATTTTCTTGTACTTTGTAAAAATGTTCAGTTTGACTCAAGGATTGAATCATTTGATTCTAGGGATTAGTCAAGACTTGGAGTGAGACCGCCACTCATTCATCCCCTGCCTGTTAACCTGATATTATGCTGAGGTTCACACCAGAATCTTCTCCAAAGTCAATTCAATGAAGACTGCCATAGATGTGACGCTTCAGGTCTCTGTCCCTAATCAGACCATGTCTTCAGGGAATTCATTAGATGGACCGTAGAACATATTCTAGTGTGCAGACCTCTTTTCTGTTTTTGTTACCCTGATATTGTCACAGTGGTGTCAGGACCCTTCTTTAGTCTTTGATTATATATCCACTGTCACCGAGGATACACTGATATGGAGTTTCCAAGTCAATGGTCAGAGTCAATAGGCCTCATGTTGATGCTCATAAAAGGGATATTTTAGCAATTACTTGAACTTTGTTAAACTTAGTGCAAATATCCACTCTGTTTTATAGATGTACTTGTTAATAGGTCTTGTACATTTTCATTCCTCACTCATGACTATGATATTTTGACAATAATTTAAGGGATCTTCATCAGAATTTAAGGAAACGTCCACTCTGACTCTAGGCTGACTTCGGAGGTGGTAGATTATGGCTCAGTCGTTGAGCCTCATGTTCATCCTCAGCTTATTCTTTAGAGACATTCTGAACACTTTTTTCCTCTGATATGCCCATTGTCTCAAAAAGAAACCATTTTACTTTATGAGGGTAGTTCAAAAGTTAAGGTAATTCCCTTATTTTGATCCCTACCTTGTGGTAATGGCTTGAATGTTGATGTTTTTATTGAAACTTTGAATCACTGTCCAATCCATCTCAAGAGAAAAAGATTTAATGTCCATGGTCAAAAGTCAGACTCATTAGGTCTCATGTTCATCCCTCTATCTTTTGTATAGGAATACAGAAATCCTCTTTGACTCAAGTAAGAACTGATAAGATGTTGGACATTAAAGTCATTGCTTGCTTGTGAACATGGTCATTTGAGAATGAACTGTGCTGTACTTTATCTATGTGGCCTACGTAAAGCTCACAAATGCATACAGCTGCCTCTTGTTACCATATATTTGTTTCTGAAAATGCTAAACAAATTGGCTAAAATATCATGTATTATTCTCTTGAGGTTTTCATTTTGTGCTAGAAGTAGTCGACAGCAAGACGGCGCCTGCCATCCCCCTGTAGGGAGATAAATGCAGCAGCATATTCAATTACCCTGCATCTCCCATGCTGTTTGTTGAACACGGCTTTGATGTTTCTCTGAGATTCACTGGTCAAACCTCATTAAAAACCACTGAAAAACAAAAAAACAACAAGTAATTGCCCATGTGCGCTCTCCAAACCTTGTCCATGCTGCATACAAAAATTAAGCTTCTCAATAGAGCTGGAGTGGGCAATTCACAGCTCACGGGTCTCACGAGGCTCCCATCTTCGTGTGACCAGTAAGTCATTTTGAAATGTCAGTGAATTGTAAGCAGAGTTAAATATGACATGGAATTTCACCTGCAATCCAACACCATGCACAAAGACCAAATGGAATCACACATTTCCTCTAATTTTTAACTTTTTAAGTTCAGTAAATGGAAAATATGCACATTTCTTCAATTTATTACATTATTGTGGAAGAAGAAGGGTTAGGTATGTGTTTGCAGTGGGGTGATTTTTAGAAATTGAATAAGCAGGCATTGATTGTGAAGCTAAGATAAGCTTGGCCTTTAACGTCCAGCATCTGATCAGATGACATTTGTTTGAGTTTGACTTAAAATCGTATAAGTTTTATTAAGACATCATTTCCAAGAAAAGGATAATAAATATCTAAGAAATCAGAAGCTAAATTTGGGCAGAAATCCCTCAATGTCTTTTTAAAAATATTATATTGACAGCCAGCAGATGAACAGGACATTCTTATCTGTGACCTCTGAAATGTAAATATCTGTAAGTCAAGAAGGACAGATGCAATGAGTGTCAATTGACACCTTTACAGTGTTCCTGCGATATCACATGCATAAGCAAAGAGTGAACATTTTGATTTTATTACCTTGCATTTGACCCACAGAAACATACCAGTTTATGCTTTAACTGAAGTTAGGGCTGGGATATATTTCGATTAAATCAAGTGATTCAAATTATTTTCTGCAGAAGACTTAAAAGTTAAAAATCAAGATTTTTTTCATCACTTAGTGTACTTAAACTGTAAGTAGTTGCAAAGTTTGGAAAATACATTGAAATTTTCCAGTTTTCATGACGGTGGCACTGTCAGGTTTTGCACAAGCACTTTTGTAGGCTTGTAATTTTTTTAAAATTAGATTAAATATTGATCAGAGAAAACATGTTAACAAGCTGCTGCATTCAAACTACATAATCAACATTTTATGACACACACTTTGATTTTAAGAGGGAAATTCTGATTGATTTAGGAATATATTTAACAACATAAAGGTAGAACTTGATTCATGTCATTTTTATGTCACTTGGAGTTTTTTTGCTTTTAGAGGAAAAAAATCAATTAAAATGGTGAATTGAGTTTTGTGGGGAAAAAATCAGGGATTTTATTTTTAGGCCATATCGCCCAGCCCTAGCCTAAGTTAACATTTGTTGCATAGTTTTAATGAGAAGACCTTAAAGCACAACATGGATTAATCCTTTACAAGCATAGGGTAAACATGATCCATGACCTTTACCACTGACCTTTAGTCTCCAAAATCCAATCAATTTATCTCTCGGCCTGAATGGCTATAAAGGCAAAACTAGTAAAGAAAGGCTTGAGTGGTCTGCAAGATCTTGAGCTCGTAGATCCTCAGAAACATATCTGGACTGGGACTCAGCTTTCTGCAGAATAAATGTTGATGAATTTTGCAGGGAGTCACGTATTTGCTCTTGTTGGTGAAGCATAAATTGTGATGGATAGTTTCTAAAAATGTGACCCTTCTGGTTGTGACAATAATCTCTTGGTAATTATAGTTGCCCATCCTTCCAAAAGAGAGACGAGAGGCTTTGTGCATTTAAACCATGTCTGTTTCTTCTCCATTATACTGAAGGACTGACACTTGTGACACTGGTGTCACAGGTCCTCTGGCCTGTGTTTTCTTTTTAGGTCATCATTGTGAATACAAAGGTTCAACTTGAGGAGCCTGAGAGTCTACTCAAATTGTAAAAGCAGCTGTGCACATTGTGATTGGACTGATAGATACATAGCTGGTGGATTGACTGATTTGCCCTCATGAAGACAGACTTGCTCTTTTCCTGCCTTCCTCTGTTCAGCCCATCTGCCTGCACGGTCTCCAGAGCCAACTTGACAGGCAGCTTTCCTAACAAGCATTCCAGTCTTTTCCACCGCAGATTCCCCCTTCCATGTCCCAGTGAATGGATATAATAAGGCATAGGAGCCGGGTTTCCTCATCCAGCAGGAATGAGTTCTGCCCTCATGGCCTTCTCTCAGAGTTTGACAGTTTTTATTTGTGTCTAATGACGCTTGCTGGAGCAGCTTGGCATCAGGAGGAGCTATAACTCGTGCACAATTATGTCCCCTGGGTTTCAGTAGACAATTCATTATGTATAGTATATTTTCCCCGTGTCATGCCTCTCCACAGCTTCTCCCTTTTGTTATACTGCTGACAGTTAATGTGAAATAACTATGCATGTATAGATGGTGTAAGGAAATCCCTGTTTAAATTAGAAAATGCATAATTCTTCCTCCATTTTAACTGTTATGCTCTCAAAACAGACCAAACAGAGGCTCCCTTGTCATCCTCAGCTGACTTAAGAGGTGTTTCTGGAGCATTAGCGGTCCTTTATCTTATCCCATCATGTCTGGTGTTTTGCGAATGCAGCAGGCCTTGAGCAGCAGTGGAAATACTGCTTCTATTGTTGTAGTTCCAGATGGGGGCCTCAGAGCAGGATGGACCCCAGCCTCCCAGAGGAGCACGTCCTCTGCTGGCGCTGTCTCACTCCTCAGCTTCCATCGCCAGAGGAGGAATAAGGGATGTATCCCCCCCAGATGACACAGCCAGGAGTCGAGGCTGGCTGCTCCAGGCCTGGGAGGTCTCTGTTGGATCCTGTCCTGATGAGAAAGAGTAAATATGCCAAAGGGCCTTGAGCTTCAAACCTAGTGTGCTTCAGCAAGAGGAGCAGGCAGTAATGCTTGTTTAACATGTCAGCAGCAGATTCTTTATCTCTGCATTATGAGTAATGATCGTGGACAAAAGAGGGTAAAAGGAATGATGTAACACGATGGTAAGAGACTAAAGAAATGCATTAGGCTTGACATAAAACCAAAATGTAATACTTTTCGATGATACCAGTCAAATTTAATGTCATCACTGCCGTTTTTACATCACCATTTTAACAAAAATGTTAAAGCAAGCTGGTACTGAGCAATAATTGGTTTTTGATACTAGAAATTGCCTCATTGGGCACTGAGGAAATTGCACGTTTCAAGTTTCTTATCCAAAGAGCTCATTTGGAAGACATTTCATTCTTACTGAGAGGGGTGATATAAGCTGATAATTGTTTCATTTAAACAGTGAATGTAATACTTTTACAAGTTTTGATGCCCTTTAGTGTGGTTTATATGTTCTTTTGCATAATAGCACACATCTGTTTGAAAGACAGCAAAGTTGGTGGTGATAAGGACTTCCCCCTCCCCTCCAGTTACTGCCTGAAACAGCACATTTATCTCCCTTCAGAATTGTCCTACCGCTATGATGTCGTAACAGTTGTAGGAAATCACAGTAATGGGTATTTAGACTGAGCATTGAGATTAATTGCTCTCCTAAGAAAGCGGAGAAGATCATTTTTAAGAGAGCACACACAGGTTCAAAATGTTTTGCTTATTGTAGAAGCCTCACATTGCCACCACAATATTCTCTGATGCCTAACTTACACAGGTGGTACCTAAGCCCCCCAAATATCAGAGCCAACAACTCACTGTTCCTTGAGATAATTAAAGCATAAAGTAGACTCAAAATTAAAAGATTGATTATATATTATTTTCATTTCAACATACATTTCACCTAATTTAAGGTTTTGGATTTGATTAATTGTTTTTATGTTCTCTTTCTGTGCATGTTTTCTGGACTTAGTAAAATCTGTAGCATGTTATGGTATGCAATTTGCAACCCCAACAGCTCCTGATGCATTCTGAGCCCCTCTTTGTAAACCACAGACTTAGAGAGGTAAAAAATATCTATTTAATCGACAGTTTTGGTCAAGTGCAGTCGAGAATTTAAGACCATTCAAGGGTAGAGATACAACTTCATGGTTTTTTTCTGGCCTCAAATTTAGAAAACCAAATATAAAATGATTTAAGACTTTTTTTGTAGCCACCAGCTGCAGCTGGATCTGCTGAACTCAATATCTGCATCCATGTAGATCCATCTTTTTCGAGGTTCAATTAATTTATGAGTGTCCAAAAGTGGCTTGGGCGGATCAGCTTCCTGCAAATCAGGAAGAGGGGGGAGTTGCGAACGAGACAAAAGCATGAGGTTAGCATAGATGTTATCAGCTCTAGCAGCAGTGTCATCAGTGACAGTGAAAGAGCTTCTCAGTAGATATGATATGTTTGCTCCTCTTTAGACGTGTTTTGATGATAGCTTGCTCCACATAGTGACTCATGTTTGTATTTTAAACTTTGGCAGTACTGTTGCCCATCACATTACCTGGCCTGTAATGAATGTGATTGACAAAAGGATTGTCCAATCTCCTACCAGATATGCCTTTGAAAGGTTCTACCCATTGCCAAACACTTTTAATGGGCTGTTTCCTCAATGGGCAAGTAAAATAAGTAGAATGTTCCATTTGGTGTGTCAGGTGGACTTTTTTGAGGATCTAGAGGAACTGTGCTCCCTTTCAAGAGCTGCATGTTAGCATTTTAAGGTCATTTCTTTATATTTCAGTACACCATGCAATGCCATATTTGAATTATGCAACCCATGTTATACTTTTCAGCTGGTGACTTGAAAGAGTGTTATCGCAAGTTGCTGTGAAAGGCTTAAAGGTTATCACAGTGTGTGGATCTTTGCTCTGACTCCCTCCATGACCGTCTTCAGCGTCCTCACCTTCATGATAACAAAGAAGCCCCATGTCATGTTTACACTGTCGTCTGCAGAAGCCGTATTTCACTCAAATATCAATAGAAGCTTTGTGATCCTGAGCGAGAATCTGGACTTTATTGAGTTTATATAACAACAAATACAGCCAAACAATCAAACAATGTCGTGTTGGGTTGCAGTGTTGTGTATAAACTCTGGGGTTGTGCCTTTCACGTCTGCGATGATTAAAAAATAAGCACAGATTTGCACTCTGGTGCTGCCTTTTGTAAACTAATACGTCTTCTCAAGTGCTGCCGGAGTATCAGCGAGGTAACCTTAACCCGTTGTGTTTGCTAAACGGAGACAAAGAGAAGAGAAAAGAAGGAGGCTATAAAGATATCCATCACCCTCTCTCTCCTCAACCCCACCTCTGGGTCTCCATACACACACAGGCAAACACACACGCAGCCCTAATCCTGCCTCTTAGGAGTGTAAGCGATAGCCTTGTGTAACATTAAAAACAGGTCCGATCTGATGCAACTGGCAGAGTCGATCAAGCGATGCATTCCAGGGTGGGATCCTGATGTGGAAACGCTCAAAGATTCGGTTTCACTCCTGTTAGTGTCATCTGATCAGCAGGAGAACGCTGCCTCGCCTTTTCTCTCCGCTTCCGTCTCCCGTTCTTATCTTTGCCCTCTCTCTCCCTCCGTTATCGTCTCTAATTCAGCAGAGAACGGTGCCTTTTCTTCCCCTCAGTCAGTCATTCATTCATGAGCCTGCACTGTCCCAGGGAAGGCGTGTCTCCTGCCTCGGGGGACACGCCCTCTGCTCTTATCGCTGCCATAAATCCCTCTTAAGTCGCCCTAATCACAGATTAATGGGACTGTAGATATGGAGTGCCCTACTGTGCTCGGGCTTTCTTATCACAGAGCCATATTCCACGTCTGTGCCATAGCTCAGCTGGACAGCTGATATGGGGCGAGATGATACGGAAACACCTCTCAGTTTTAGCATCTGTCTTTATGAGATTCTGCGACCTTGATCTTTATGGCGGATATAAAATCTTATATCCGCTGGTTTAATCGCATGCAAGCTGAGGCGGGGATCTTTGTTCTGTTGAACTGAATGAACCACATTTATTAAATTGTTCTTTATGTTGTTTTAATTGGTCTCACAGTCCTTCTACCATGTGAATTTTCAGGGGTAAAGTGCAGCCGCCTGGGCCCTTTTCTGCCTCGTCATGCTCTGCCAAGTTAGGATGCATTAAAAAAGGAGCTTATGAGACTAAGAGATATGAAGTTTTTAAGACGGGAAGTCATTAGACCTGAACTTCTGCTAAGAGACTGTTTTTGTCTGTCTCTGCAGTCTCTCCGTGGGAGTGATCAAAATGCAGCACACATGACATGGCCTTTGGGGGTAACAGCAGCTCTTAATTGCAAAGTGAAAACGTGCTCTGTTTAAAGAATGACCTCGGCTGTGATAAAGCTGACCCTGTCTGGATTTTCCTTGTCCTAGAGTCCAGTTTGTATTTCCAGAGTCATTTATCATTAATTCAATTGTTGGATCTAGATCGAAGCCTCCTTAAAATCACATGGGCTTTGTAGAATCAGGAAGAGCATTTAATGAATTGTGGTTGCTATCATTTCTCAAAGTAATATAAAAGCAACAGCTGTCTCTTTAGAACAGGTCTTATCTAATTTTATACATGCTTTATGTGTCATATAATAACCCCACTAGACCCATTCTATTTCAAACAATAAACAAGCATCAAATGCTCGGCTAGAAGAACCACCTACACATTGCACCAGCTAGCACCAGGGGAGTGAAAATCTGTGTTCTATGAGTGGTGAACAAAAGTCAAATGTTGTCAGAACTTAACAAACTTTCTAGGTGCTTGTTGAACAAGAGGCTTGAAGAATCAAAAGAGCTCCAGCAGCACTTGTAGCTCAGGAAACAACTTTAGAAGGGCGGCGCATTAATCTTCATCAGGGTCATCAGGAATACATCGCAAACATCATTTCAATTAAGTACAGGGATGAAACTTTTTTTTTATCAAGTAGATTAGAAGAGGTTCTTGATTTAACCCGTCATATGCTCCACATAATGATCAACCAATAGAGCAGTTGTAGGGATGGGTTAATTGAGTGGTTTGGAACCAATAAGATACTGACAATGAGTGAGGTGGACTGTCCAGTAAGAGACATGAGAAACTCTGATAGGACACTCCCTCTTACCTCAGAAATGGTAAAACTGCTCATCTCATGCTGGGATATGGGCTGATGTTACTTGCTTTAACACTTTGAGTGTGACATCTTTAATTAGCAAAGCGTAGAGAGCAAAGCAGAGGGGATTAAGAGGAAAAAAACAAATGATATTGATTACTTGGGGGAGCTGTTATTGATTCTCTTCTGCACTTGGTTTTCAATTTCCATCCTTACTAATAACTCAATAAGTTCTTCTCGGATTTTAATGAGATTTACAGGGAATGGTGGCCATGGCAAAAAGGAGAACTGACTTGATTTAGGTTCTGATTCGAATCCAGATGTGGGTTTTTTTTAGACAGATTGAGATGAAGAAGTTTTGCACATTTTTGACAATATCTCTCTCAAGATTGTTGTAAATGCCTTAGTGAAGGTTTGTTCCCTCAGAACACTGCTAGATTTACATTATACTGTAGTATTTGTAGTTTATGATTATATTTTGCAGAGTTCAGGAAGTACATTTTTGTGATCCTTTGCCTCCCTGAATCTGATAGACCGTTAACTCAGTGATTCACTTCCAGACTTAGAGTGCACTTCAATATGTCACATATATTTTCACGCAGTATATTTGCTGTATTTTTGCTGATCGTCTTATACCTATAAATTTTGTGTTTCAAAATGAGGAGGAACGGCTTATCTTTTGGATAATAGATTCACTGCACATCCACTCATGTTGCAGGGTGAAAATCAAGATTAGCCCCAAGACACAGATGAATCGATATGAGATGCTAGCTGAAATGTTAATGTGGAGTGTACGTATATGCTCTAATGGACAGCAAAATGACCTTGGATTCTTGAAAACCATCACGAATCTTGTAATTATTCCCTGTCTATCAAGAACTGGGGAGGAGAAGAGCAGGAATTCCAGTGTGGGCAATAAACCCTGCAGGTCCTCGTGAATCCTGGGATGCTAACAGACACTTTGCATGTAGGGGTCAGTGTCTGGGTCTGGACCCTTGTGGTGGCTGCACAGTGGAATCAGGGGCTGCTCAATTCTTTCTCTAGTTGTTGTTTTTTTCACCTCTCGTGTTTTTTTTTTGTTCATTACTGGGCTGGCTTATAGCAGTGAAGAAAAGTCTGAGAATTGTGGGTTTTTTTAATTACCTCCGCTGCCAGCAAACCCCCCCTCTAGCCAAATGCAACTTATGTGTGAGTGAGTAGAAGAGAACAACAAAAAAAGACAGAAACACACACAGAGCGCTCCAGCAAGTGAGAGGGTTGAGGGAGAAAGGAGAATCTCGCCTGAGGCACAGATCGATCACATCCTCGCAGTAGAAGTCCCAGCTTCCCTTTGGTGCAGCTGTGTATTGCATTAGCTCATCTCACATTTTCTGTCTGCGAGCGGAGGAGAAAGAAGGAAGGCGGGGGGATGAGGGGGATAGAAAGTAGGAGAGAGGGCGGTTGAAAGCAGCCGAGGAGAAGGAAGGGCAGCGCTTTGAAATAAAGGGGAGGGTTAGACGACTCAAAGTGAGGCCAGAGAGAAAACATGTACAGCTTGGTTCAGTGGCGAGGTCCGCTTCTTTTTCTTGTTTTTCCTCAGATTTGGTCTTCAGAGTTTTCTCCAGGCAGGGAAGGACTGAAGTTGGCTTGTTGACTGTCTTCTAAAAGCATGCACCTGTAGCGGCAAGCATGAGAGAGTAATCCTCTGCCTTTTTTCAGCGGTGAGGTGTAATGGAGTTGAAATAACCAGGGTCACTCAGAGTGTCTGCGGGGATCACTGCGGCCCGGGGTGTACACATACACACAAATGCACACGCTGAATTAAATCAGGAACAACGTGAGCTTAATAGAATTGTGCAACTGATACATGCTTACGCCCACTCGCCACTCAAAAAGCTACATACCCTCTCAGGGTTACAGACAAACGTTTGTTCAGGTTTATGCAGAGCTGAACTCCTGAAGAATCAAGACAAACTTTAAAGCCCATGAGCTCCCAAACTAAAGCCATATATTTATATATATTTATAAATGAGGAAAACACTGTGACCAATATGTATTTTTTTATTGTTTAGTCATTCCTTGTGAAGCATTTATACTGATTATACACTTCTCTTGCTTTGTAGTCATTGCTTTTTTCTAAAAATCTGATTATTTCACATGCTATTTGGTACAGCATAAACTAAGTCCACTAATAAATTTCAAAAAGGCCTTTTTTAAAATATAGATTTTATATTAAAGGAGTTTGCAGACACCAAAGATGCCTAAAGATTACTTCTCTGCAGTTAAAAAAAACATGTTTTTTTTTTTCCATTTTGTTTGTTTGTTGGATTTGAATCAACGCCTCACATCTTCCTCTATGACATGTTCAGCACACTTCCCCTTGCACATGCATTGATGATAAATAGCTGTTCAGGTTACAAAGGTGCAATCTGATATGATGTGTTGAGGACTCTCTCACTGTTTTGTATCTTTTCGTGTTCAACTATGAGTGGCTTCACACTCTTTATTTTTGAGGACGAGTGAAGCCCATGAAGGCTGATAAGTCAAATAAATACACACCTAAAAGGTGATGATAGTATTTTTAACTTGACAACTTAACCAAATCATCCTCCCTGGGCATCACAGCAACCCTTTTTTTAAATTTTTTGTCAGCACACAAACTGAACACAAGGTCTTATGTTTTACTAATTTAACCTAAGGCGCTTGTCTTAAAATCTACTTATATATCCAATTGTTATATTTATAAAGCTCTATTCTCCAGCCCTGCTTCGTCTCCTCATTAGCTGTGTCTGATCAGTCCACTCTCAAGAAATGTATGTGACTTAGCTGTGTGGCGCTGTATTCTAATATTTACTGTAGCATCACAGACATGCACCTTCCACAGTAGCCACATGTGGGCCAAACATGTAGAAAAGGAAGCTACAAAAGTCTGTCGAAGGGGGCTTTTATATCCCCTTAGCATGTTACTAACTCACCTGATTCATTTGCCTTGGCAGTGTCTTCAGTGAGGTTGGGGGTTGTAAATATATCATGGTAAGCCTCAGTACTGGAAATGATGTATGGGCTGTTTTTAGCTTGAGAGACAGAAGATTGAATTGCAATATCAAGCCATCTTAGAGACATCTCTTAAACGCATAGTTTGAAGTGCAGTCGAGTTGGTATCTGAATGTCCAGTGGACAAAAAAACGGATGTTGATAGATTGTCTTGATGACCTCCTTGATCTCTCAACAGTTTGCTGAATATTTATCCACCAGCATCTTTGTAACAGTACACTGTTACACTTATTGTATTCTTAGCCTGCATGTTAATCCTGCTGTAATCACGCAGAAGCAAACAGGGGCTGATCAAACACTCTGCACAGCTCCCCTCACAGCGGGCCACATCTAAATAGTTAATGGTTCCTCCAGAAAAACCCCAAACTTCAGACCATTTCAAATTAGAGAGCAGCCATCTAAATCAGGAAGGGGATGGGCAGAGAAGATAGCGGCGGAGCTCTTCAAAGTCCTCTTTAATAAAACATATTAGCCTGCCTTGTCTGGTGAGGAGCGGCAGCGGTGGTGGTGGTGCAGTTGGTGAGGTGGTAATGGGCTTGTGTGAGCAAGTGTGAGAGTGATAGCTCCAGTATGATTCTCAACAAGAGCCAAACCTCGTTAGCATATGGTCTGCAGATACAGAATCCTGTGAAGGAAGCAGGCTTCAGATGGGGGTTAATTAGCTGAGTAGTGGTTCACTCAGCTCCCAATGCCAGGAAGTTCAGAAATGTATTTTTGATAAACAGCATTCAGCATCAGATATCAGGCTGATTCATTCATGCTGAGGGCTTTATGCAGCTATCACTAAGCCTCCATCTGTGTCTGTATGTTTCAGAAATACTAATCTCTGTAGACATACAGAATAGTGACACAGTATATAGTGAGACATACTGAAATAAAATGATGTCAGACTTAAAGAGAATTTGTAAGACTTAGTCTGTTTTGACATGTTGCCTCTATATGAATAATCATTATCTGAAATAACTGCATTGAAATGAATTACTGTAAGTCACAAGCACAGATGGCACAGCTTGTACTGCAACAAAAATACTACATCGCATTTGACCCGAAATAAAAGTTATTTACTTTGAGCTATGAGGAATCAGAAAAATAAATATTAGGAAAGATCCAAAGCATTATACGCTTTCATAACAGCCATTTGACTCATAACCTGTACCCACAGTGACATTTTTCCTCAGGCTGTAGCCTTTGCAAATCACCCATGATGAAGATCTGCTAAAATATGTTGTTCTTCAAGTCAGAGGTGGTTAAAACGGTTTCTTAAAACATAATTTAGAGTCAAAGTTAACTTGTATTTTGCTTTACCTTTATATTAAAGATTGTGATTACTCAACAAGATTGTGGGGTTAAAATCAAAAGGGGAAACAGATAAATAGAAATTAGCTACACATTTGATAACAAGTTCCATTAAATCAATGAAGTCAAAGACAGAAGTGGGAATTCCAGTAAGAAAACACTCCAAAAAATGGTTCCTCGCCCCTGCTTCACTGAGGAACTGAAGCTTTCTTACAGAGAAATAGATTTTGTTGTGTTCTTTTTTCTTTGACCCGTACCGACACATTTAGCTGTGTTGCTTATGCAATGAATGCACAATCTTTACAAGTTTGTAGCTCATTAGTCTGACTTTCCAAATTCTAACCATAAATATTAGTTTAGGATACTTTAACAGACTCCTCATACTGTCCTTCATTGGTCTACTGGATAAATTATACTCCACTGACCACAGTACACATTTGCATTGAAGTGATTAATCTTTCTACCGAGCTGTCACTGATTATGCTGACTTTACCGAAAAGATATGGCCAACACAAGAAGATGCCTCCTCAGCAGCACCACATTTGTAGGGTATCGGGTTGGGGGGGATGGGCAGAGGGCTCAGAAATGAGGCAGTGTGGCAAGTTCACGGGATGCTGGGCAAATTAATTGCGGGCCTGTGCCTCCAATTAGACCCAGCTCTGTTTAATTGGCGCTGAATGGGCTCCAAAGACCTTATGCTGGGAGATTTGGGGAGTCGAGGAAAAACACACTTTTTCCCACTCTTGCTCACACAGACACTCACACACAAAACACAACTCTGTGTGTGTAGAAGCACAATGCATTCACAAGTCCCACCCTTCAGGAATTAACAACAGGAAGCTAATTTGCATGTAAAGCAGGATGATAGCCACAGCTGACTGGTCGGAGAGAGCAATTGTAATGGCCTTAGATAGCACCGGGGTGTTAACCCCCCTGGCACGGCTGTTGGCACTGTTTTCAGCTGCTCTCTCTCTCTCTCTCTCTAAAGTGTTATCTCAGCTGCTGTCTCTTCTTTAGCTACACAGTGCATCTTTATCTTATCTTTCATCTCCTCATTTCCCTCTACCTTCAAGGTGTGTCATATTTGTGTTTACTGTGACTTCAGTCTTTTTTTTTCTGCTCTTTCATCCATGAAATGACAGAATCACGTAGCCCAGGCAGCATTTTATTTTGGCAAAGAAACTTCTGCTCCGAATAGGGATTTTGCTCTCAGACTGGCAATTTTCTTTTTCCTCATCTCCATCAAACGAGACTGTTAGTGTGCCTTAAAAGCTGTAGAAACACCTGTGTGCTCTGTGTAGAGGAGTTCAATCATAGGTCTAAATGGTGTGCTTTTTACCCTAGCTGGTTGACATTTGTGACCCTTGTGGCCATCTAAAACCACAAGACTGAATAATAGGCTGGTATACTCTCTTTAAAGTCAATAATTACAACTTGACATGTACATTAGGTTTAGTTAAAAGACTTGAGCACCAAAGCTCTATAATGACCTCCTTAAAATGACTCATGCAAGTTTTTAATTACACATCGATGGCTTGATTCATTTAAGGATTGTGTGCCTTTTAAACCTGTAGAAATGGGTACAGCACTACTTCACTACAAAACGGTCATACACCTGTGGAGTTAATTTCAACCTTCATGTCTGTCAATCAGAAAACAAGATTATAGTGCTGCTTACACAAAACTAGAAGAGCATTAAAGCATGCAAAAAATACTTTGATGAGCTTGAAGTGTGAAAGCAAACATCGAGAGTTTTCACCTTGACTTTTCCCAAGTCAATGTGATGGGTGTGAAGAACAAGTTTTATGGGTAGGCTAGCCTGAAATATACTGGGACATTTCATTGATGTGTGTGTAAAAAGGGCTTTGAGGAACCATTTGTATGTTTTAAATGCCTATTATATACTTTTCAAGGTGAGATTTTCTGTTTTACTCAATGAATTTGTGCAAATGCAAAGACATTGACCAGAGTTACACATCATGCAAAAAGAGGGTGCTGCACTGTCATATTTAGAGGCTGCGCATGAAGATGCCCATGCAATTGATTATATAAATAGAGGATGAAAACAGAGCTGTGAGTTAGTGGTAGCTCCACCACAGAATTCATTGTGGTTGCATAAACTTCACATTGATCAGAAAACACTTCCACCACTGTCTGCTATAGAATAATTGAACTTGTCAGACCATAAATTCAGTCAGACTACACTTTATTGACTTAAGTGAGGAGATCTGGAGCAGTTAGCACTGGCCTTGAGGTTTTGTCTATGGTTTTCAATAAGGAATCTTTAATGATGACATTCATATTGTCCTATTTGAGTCAGACTATGAAAATAGTGTTGGATCTTCATGAGAACTTAGGTCTCTGCAGAGTGAGGATGGCTTCTTACCACATTCAGAGGCAAACTTAATGAAGAAGAACAGTTTGTTGTGCTTTGCGCTTTATGATAACCAGCACTTTATGCTTTGTGGATGAGACTTATGGACAGAACAGCAAAGCTAAAGGGAAATGTCCATATTCTGTTGCTACCATGGGTTTAGTCCATTCTAAGGGCAGACCAATAGAAGGTCAAAGAGACGGAAATAAAATGCCTTCAGTTGTCAGCTTTGTGCTGCTGTATCAAACTCCCCTTTATTTATAAGTATGTTGGTTTGTTGCTTTCAAAAGTCTCTTGAATAAAACTTGTCTCTGCTGTGAAAAAGCTACAAACCAAGATCCAGCAACACTTTTAGCCTTACACAATCCTTTGTTGGTTTTTGGCATTCATCAGTTCCATGTAGCTGCATTATGACAGCTTCACCAGCCTTGAAGATGAACTATAAAACATGAACTGTAATGGAAAATAAAGATAATAGTGCCAGAACTGAGTAGGTTCAAGATGATTTGAGCAGGTCGAATTAGGCACCTAAGAGTGAGCATGTGTTGTCTGACAAAAACAGTTTTACCTACTTATATGAACTCCATGACAAAACCTGAGAAAATGCTCACAAGGACAGACTTGAAAGTCACTTCAAAGATTACAAGTTCTTGTGAACGTCGGCTAAAATTGTGTCCCTTTCTCTTTCAGGATCCCGTCTGCGCCAAGAGGACACCCCACCCCGGATTGTTGAGCACCCTTCTGACCTGATTGTCTCCAAAGGGGAACCCGCCACTCTTAACTGTAAAGCTGAGGGGCGACCCACCCCGACAGTGGAGTGGTACAAGGATGGGGAGCGAGTTGAAACAGACAGAGACAACCCCCGCTCTCAGCGCATGCTGCTGCCCAGCGGCTCGCTCTTCTTTCTACGCATCGTCCACGGACGACGGAGCAAACCGGACGAAGGCTCTTACGTCTGTGTCGCCCGAAACTACCTGGGAGAGGCAGTGAGTCACAACGCCTCGCTGGAAGTAGCAAGTAAGTGCAACAAGTCTTCCTACTTGAGGTTTGCCTCTGGTGTGGGTGTGAATGGAAGAGTTTGGGTTAAGGTGCAGCTGAATAGTAGCTCAAAGTTTCCTTCAGTGTTTCGTCTCTGAATGTGCTCACTGAGTTGGATAATCTCTTGGAGATGGGCAGGATGTGTTTGGCCCAGCGCTCTCCGTAGGCCTGCAGAGCCTTTGGGGGAGAAGTGGTCTGATCATTCCAGGGTGAGTGCTCCTCTAAAGGGCCCTTGGTAGGTGGTCAGGAGCCACAATGGGAACAAAGCCTTTTCTGTTGTGGCCCTGTTTCTGCTTTTTGTCAGAGAGATAGATATAAGCTTTTATTTCCAAAGGAATGCAATCATTGCATCTGAGTTTAGTCATCTTTTAATGAAGAGCTGTCCTGCACATTCCATTGTAGTTTTGGACATTTCTTTCATTTGCTGTTACACTTGTTCAGTGGCAGGCGAGCTTTGATGTAAAGTGGATTTAATCATCTCCAGGGCTAACAGTTTGAGAGACATATTGGTCTGGAGTGTATTCTCCAGGCAGTGCTTATGCAACATAGAAATAGTCTTCCTGTGAGTGGTGACCTGTGTTGACAAATTTGTTCCCATGATTCTTTAAAGGCTGCTTTGCTCAGTGAGGTCAGCTCTTTAGAATTAGGCTATTATCTCTTTGCTCCCTTGACCGGCTGAGAGTGAAGGCAGAGGACGAGAGCTCAGATATCAACCGCTCCTCTCGCATGCCCAGAGGCTGTCACCAAGCCGCTCACTGTAATCTAATCAAGATGGGGAAAGAGAGGATTGTGTGCGTTTGAATGTGTGCGTGAGGCAGTGTAGAGTGTGGGGGGGATGTGGAGCCGGGCATGGGCTACTGGCTTTGTGAGGGTTGTTGTTTTGGGATAAAAAGTGTTAGCCTGATAAATGAGGTAGTTTTGGATTAGAATTGAATCTCTGGATAAATAAGCTGCAAAGTGCTCTGATGTCAACGCTGCATCCTGTGACTCACAGTTGATTTAGTTTGTTTGTGGCTTTGTGGTCCTGTTAGTTTCTTGTCAGAGACTGACGCTTTTAAGATGAAGATTCGACTATCAGCCGTGACGACCAAGGGCTGCATTTAGGTCAGGCAAATCACTTTGCTTACAACCTCACAGAAAAATGCAAGAGTGTCTTTCCCTAGAATGTCTTGAATTTCTGCAGCTGCTGTCAAAAAGTGTCACAAAAATAAGTTTATATTAAAAATCAAGTTTTCTAGGTTACGCACGTATTTTAAGTTGTAACAATCATCCTATTCTTAAACAGAGCTTTGGATGAAACCAACAAATGTACTTAAAGATGCAATAAGGAGTTTTTAAGTAATTACAAAAAAGTCTCACTTTTAGATATATGGCTGATCCAAATATGCACTTATCGATGAGTTTTATAGCATCAAAATAGGTTACCTATAAATGCTATTCCTTAGCTTTCTGGTCGGGTCAGACAGGGCTGGACTGGCCTGGATACTCAACTTCGGGAACAAGACAATTAAAACTAGAGCAAATGTATATTATTTTGACACATCTTAGAGCACCGGGCTGTAAGTAGCAATATATAGCCGGCTACAAAACTATGATACTAAGTTTTCCAAAAATTGCTTGTTGTCACACATCAAAAACTACTGCTACGTAACTAGAAAGAGATACATTACCTCGTCGCTTTGCATCCTGTGACTTGTTGAAAAAAGAAGTCGTAAAGCAATGCAGAGTTCAGAGGAAGGTCCGAGCTGCATTCGTTGGCAACAAAACAACAAACGCACGCTTTGGCTTGGGTCACGTCTTTACGGCAGTTGCCGCACGTGCTCATGGGTAGCAGAGTCTTTATGTCACTGGAAATGGATTCTTCTCAATGCACCTTTAAAGGAAGTTAGTCTTGTTAAAATTGATGTTCTTTTGACACTTTCCTAAATGGCTGTAAGACTCAGGCAACAAGACTTAGCATTATGACTGTTACTAATCTGATAAACATAAATCTGGCTGCCAATAGATGCTCATGTAACATACAAGATTCAAGGGATGAGCATTTTAAGCGAGCAACATAAAAGTCACCGGCAATGCCCTCGCTTGAATGGTAATAACCATAAAGCCTCATTCATGCTTTTTAGCAGAAGATAGCATGACCATAACTAGCAGATTAAACAGATTTTACATCATGGTAAAATGGAGCAAAGCGTTAGTTCAGACAGGCACGGAGTCAATCTGCTTGGCCGAGCTCTCACTCATATGCTTACGTGGCTGGCCGTATCGCGCGGTCTCACGTCAGATGACAGGTCCCCCCTCCCAGCCAGATCAGCTGATCTATTTGGCGCGTTATTTAAACTGCCCCAGTCTACCTGAGTGTCTGGCTGTCATCTGCACGCTGCTCAAGAACCCACCTCCTCCCCAGCTCCTCCTTTGTGTTCTGACTTACCAATGTCAATGTTTTCATTAAGGCTTGCTCTGTTCCGGGGTTCTTGCTGCGCTCTCCTCCCTCATGCTCCTCCAAGTCGGCACTTGGAAAGGCAGGGAGGAGTGCTCTCCCTGCCTCAGGCTTTCCCCACAGGCGTGGGGAAGGGGAGGGAGGTCCCAGAACAGAGCCACACCGCCAAAGTTCAATTTGCTTTGTTAAGCTTTTGTAATTCCATTGGTCATTGTTTACTCAAGGCAATGTAATTGTCATGTTATTCTAATGCAAGCAGTGGTAATAAATGTTGATGTTATGCAAATAATTGTAATTTCAAAATGTTATGCTTTTACCGAATTGTAATAAATTTTTGACAAAGTGATCCTGGCTGAATTACCTTCATGCTTGAAGGTGGCTGGCGAACAGAATTTAATGCAGGGCCAACATTGTCTAAGCTTTGTTCTAAATTACAACCATGCACCAAAAACGTCATAAGAAAATGTGTTGTTTTTGGAGTGAAATCTAAAATTGTGAGAAATCAGACTTAAATGGGGTTGGAGGCTTCAGAGGCTGGTGTCCTTTGTGTTAAAGGCTCATGCTCAATTCAGGATGTAGCTCCATTCCCCCATGCCATCCCCCCATTATCTCTCTCTTTGTGGTTTCTGTCTCCATACTGTTATGTCTCTCAAGGCATTAAAGCCCAATCATAAATGTCAAAATTTTTAAGTATTCAAAAAAGCAAATCCCTTCCTTTTGTCCTTCCAATAAAAATGAATCTTGGGCTGTTAAATGAGGGTTAAAATTGTAGTGGCGAGCCTAAAAAATCTTTGCATTGAACTGCCAAATCTGATATAATCAAAAAATTCAGAGTCAAACAGCACTTTGTTCCTGCCCTCATAAATCCAGCTATAACTAATGCTATTCAAACCTGTCATCATAAAAGTAAAAACCCTGTCCAAATCAAACATAATCATCCAAACTACCCTTAGGAAAAGAAGTTACATGGAATATTAATACAAGAAAAACACAAAGAGCCTCTCATGCATGGCACATATGAGGTTTCCAAAGGTCAAAATGCTTAAAATAGTTTTCCATTGTAGTAGATGAAATATAGATGTAGATGTTTACCTCTGAGGTGGGTGTCCGGACTAGAAAAACAAGACACTTGGCGAGACTTTTGAGGAGCAGGCCTCCGAAAAGTGTTGGCTTGGTCTCAACTTTAGGCTGCTTATTCTGTACAAGGTTCAAACAGAGCCATAATGACAAGCCACCGTGCTCCGGCAGCTTCTCTCCTTCTCGCTCGGTCGGTGTCTCCCGCTCCCCTCATGCCTAACTACATATAATTATGTTGTCGGAGTAACCGGGACGGAACCCTGATGGAGAAAAATGCAGCAGCAGAAGAAAAAGTCCCAGGCAGATTGAAGTTTTTCCACAAAGATTCACTTTAACCCCTGTGTGAGGATGCTACACACTAGATATCTGCAGTTTAAGAGCTTTTTGGTTCCGTAGTGTTGTTAACTTTTTTACAGGGTATGTTTCATTCAGGCTCAGTGCATGTTGAGAGAGCTACCAGCCTTGTTATTCCCAATTAAACTCCAAAGAAGGAAGTGGTGGTTTTAATTGTGTTTACTTTGCCTTACTCTCCTCTCCTCAAGCGTTCTCACTCTAAAAGCTGAAAACACAACTTTTTTTTTTTGCCCTCAAATGTTATTCTAAGTGCCTGGCTCTTGCAGTTTCCCTTACTCACCAGCGATTGTTAACATAATCCAAGTTTCAACAAGTCCTGTTTTGTCAGTGCAGGAGAGCTAACCCAGTTTGTTTGGTTTATCATTAACCACATGTACAGTACAGGCCACAATCTCTCTATCACAGCCTCTTAACCCAAAGCCTGCGCTAATGCATTAACCGTGAATCCTGTTTGACTTGTGTATTCAAACAAGCTTAAGATGGGATTCTTTTTCTATTATGTTATTGCTTTCTTTGTGTTAGTGCTGTGGATGTCAAATAAAGTGCTTCCTTTGTGCATAAGGTTGATAAAGAGCTCAGGGTAAGGCTGCCTTGATATTTGACCTACATTGTTACGTAAAGTGCTTTTAAACAGTGTATTTCCTTTACATGTGCAATAAACTCATAGTTTCAGCAAGTTCGTGGGGACATGTATGTCAAAGCATAAGCATAACTTAGATGACTTGATAATGTGCTCACCCTCATGTTTATGTTGTATTAATTGCGTTCACGTTTCAAAGAAGTTTGTTGAAAAGAGAAGTTAAAAAAGGTCAAATAACATGCTTGATCCTGACACATAATTGTAAAATGTAAAATGTATCCTGTCTTTGCTGCATACAGAATGTCCTGCAGAATGGACCCACTTTGTGCCAACACATAATGGAGGCTACTCATAACAGGCTTAGATGTGCCATCTGATTACGCTAATATAAACTCAAGGAACAATCCGTTTTACTCATCAGTGTCAAGTCAGCAAATCCTCAGATCAGTCATACACTCAGCAGTGTTCAGTAGAATGGATTTTTGCTTAAGTTTAAGTGTGTTTATAGCACCTCTCCTCCTTCATTGTGATGATGTGGAGCCCTCTTCCAGCGGAATAATGTGTTAGCATCTGCTACTGCATGCTCTGTACTCTGTCACCGAAATGTCCTTACCCATAGTGCTCTTTGTTTCCCCAAGTGTCTCTATGAATAGCTTGTGTCCTTTCCCCTGGATGCACTGATAGTAAAGTGAGGTAATGGACGGCACACTGCTCCACTTCAGCAGGCGATAACCTCAGGGCCGGCTGTCTGGTGGCCTGGCTGCATGCTCGGCGCTGACCGCGCAGGGCTGGCTGTGAGCCTCATGTTGACACACACATACACACACTCCACAGTTTACTTTATTTTTTACAGCCACTAGCAACAGAAGCAAAGGGATGTTTACTTGATTTTGGTCCATTGCACATAACTACATTCTGCCAAGTTTATCTCAGAGTCTCATTGATCTGGACGCTCCTGATGAAATCTCCTTTAACACGTGCAGCCAGCTGCTTTTGGCTGGTGCTGAGATTGTTGGGGGAGGTCTGTGGCTTTTGATTTTGTTGAAGGAAGCAGGGTTCAACCTGACAGGTTTTGGGGCCATGGATGAGGGTCATCTGCAGAGCGGGGGGGACAGTTGGCTGGCATGCACTTTTTGTAACCTCCTACTGATTGGACTGCTCGCCTGTCGCTCATGCAGGAAATTCCTTGAAGCACATCTGTTTCTCCTTCAGACAGTTGCCCCATTCTGTCTGCTTTAGAATCAGAATTATTTTTTATAGCCAAATATGTTTACATACACAAGGAATTTGACTCGGTTAACTGGCGTTAAAGACAATCAACATGTAGTAAGGATAAAATGCTATCTTAAAATGTTTTTAGCTACAAATGTAAAGATATCAAACATAGTATCACTTCAAATTTATACTTTTTTTTCATCAAACCTCCAAATGCAGCATTAAGGAGCTCTGACAAAGCAGCAATTTAAGAAAATCACTTTATTTCATGGTCTTTAAGCAAGAATTACGATCATCCACAGATTAAAGCCTTTTCCTTTTCTTATTTTTTGTGCAAGTTTGTGCTTTTCTACTTATTCATTGATAAAATGAATGTGTCTGAGTAGCTGTAGTATTACCAGGGTCTTCTGAGACCCTACCTCATTCCCAGTCATTTAGGAAAAACAACCCCTTGTAGAATAGTGCAGGGATGACATATTTGTACCACCATAGAAGTTAGCATTACACTAATTCCCTCGACCTCAAGCCCATTGAAAGCCTATGAGATTTTTATGGTGTTTTTAATCATTGCTGATAATGAGCTCTGCAGTGCACACAAATAATAAACTTCTCCTCTTTGTGCAAGTTGAAACAAAATAACTACATTTCATATTTTTAAGCTTAAATTTAATTCACATGAGTTTAAAGCTGTTTTCATCTAATATGGAGCTACATCATGACAGTCTGAATTAGAAGCAACTACAATATTTCCAGTATATGAAATCTTATTGTGACCACTTGTTTGATAATTTCCTCTTAATTAACCGTCCTGATCAAGTTGGTCCTCATGGCTGCAGCAACAGTGCATGAATTGTAAATTATCAAAAGACAGTCATAAATGCAACCCTTGGTTCACTGGCCATTTTTGTAATCGTTGTTAGTATTTCGACAGCACACATTGTTTTATCCACACAACAACAGTTTAAGATTCAAAAGCAGGCAACTTTACTTTAATATTATTAACTCCCTTTAAACAGTAAATTCTTATGTGTGTATGTCTATGACGGACCTTATTTCAGGCAAAATTATCCAAACCTGGCATTCTGAATCCCATAGTTTTGGACTTAGAAGTGCTAAATGCTCACTTACAACAGTGTCTTCGTACTCATTCTGCACCACTCTATAGAGCTACGTGTGAACAGCTGATTTAGAAAGTTTTCAGGAGCAGTCTGTCCTTGATTTCACCAGAAATTTTTGACAAGATATATGTGAAACAACCTCTGTGTTTGCTTCGTTTAGCTGAAGTGTGTGGCCTTTATTTAACCTCCCTTATTCTGCTCATAAATATGCAGGAGTCCCAGTATACAATTGAGAAAAGAAGTGAGTCAGGTAGACAAAGAGATGATTCGCAAGAGGAAAAGAAATGAGGACAGCTAACCCCAGCTGAACCTCCGCTATGGAGCTTCAACATGGCGGTTTGACTTAGAAGCAGCTTCAATATTTCCAGCGTATAACGTTGCAGCAGAGAGTGTGCTGGCGAGCTGCCAGCCAACTGAAGGCAGAGTGTGTTAGCGCTCCATGGAGCTTATTTGTCTCAGGGAGGTTCACAGCAAATTGGTGCAAACAGCACAGCCAGGGTCTGCTTCATGAGTCAACAGGCAGCTGAGGCGTGGGCTCCACACCACACCACGCCGTCCTCCTTTGGCCTCCATTCCAATCTTCTGTACGCTGGAGCGCAGACAGAGCTTCGCTGCAATCTCAAAGCCCAGTTGTGTTTGTGTGCCGTCAAAGCTGAACTCTGCCTCTCTGAGCAAACTTTCTGTTTCTATGAAAGTTCTGCATACTCTCTGTTGGCTGGAAACAAAGCTCAAGTGAATTCATGTTTATTCATTTCAACAAATTATGTCTTAATGTGTTATCTCGCCCTGGATAGCTGCTGCTGCTATTGTTGAAGGCTTCCACTCCCATGCTGTTAATCTTTAAGTTACAGCTCGTGGGAAACAACTGGCCGCTGTGTATTTATCCACAAACACAGCACATTTCTGTCAGCTCACTCTTTACACAAACCTCTGCAAGGATGAAATGCTACACACATGCATTTTAATTAGCCTGAAATTAATCCATATATACAGAAAGCAAGTCTTATCATGCATGTTGCGTGTGGTCTGAGCATATTTAGCCCTCCAGGGTGTTTGCATAAATCAATGCAATCCATGTAATTAAAGCAGTGGCATCTCTTTGCTGTGTTTGGTCGATACCTTCGTGCCATATTTGAGTGGTGAATTTCTGCAGGAGGTAACAGAGCTGGTACAGTGTGCATTTGTCATTGGCAAACATGACAAAATGTCCCTCAAAGATCTTGTGTTCATAGGCACGATGGGCGATGATGGACTAAAGATAGATTGTTTGTAGTGAAAACTCTTAAGATGTAGGTATTTAGTTTTTCTTGACAAGATGAGACTGGACTAAGGAGTTAGCTCTGTTTTATTGGACATGTAATATCCATGGTATTTGAGGGTAATCTGTCTAAATGCAGGCTAAAAGAGAGAGTATGATGAGAGTGTGGAAAAGCATCCTGACAGAGAGAGCATGTTTGAGCTGAGGTAGGGTTGGATCTGTAGCTCTGTGTTTGCATCAAGTTAAACCGAAGTGCAGGAACTCTCATCTGCTTTTGATATGTCTGTCAACAATAGCTGCTGCTGCAAGAAACAGGAAGACACATGGGGCTGCTCTAACACTAGCTTCTTCTATCTCTTTAAAATTGCTTCTTTTCAAGTGGTGCAAAGATGCTGTATTAATGAATACATGAATATTGGATTTTTATGATTGGCATTTGTTTTTTTAGATATTATTGTTTGTTCAAACTCACAAAACTGAAATTTTTACATGAAAAAGCTTTGTTTAACAGAAAGAATAAAAATATAGCAACACTGGCTTCTGCTTTAGGGCAATCCTCCTCATTCTTACTTGAAATAACATTATTTTATACATTAAAACTTCATGTCAAGTCCTTTACATTTAAAAAGTTAAATAATGTTGAACTCTGTGTTGAAATCATTTGCATGAAAGTAACAATAGGTTACTGCGTGATGTATTCAAGGTCACCTCGGTTGAACATCCTGTGTGTTTTCACAGCCATCATAAACACTTATATGAGCTTTCATAAAACCAGAAAGTTCAAACTTTGTGTTAGATTACAGCACCGCAAGTATTCTAAAGATAAGTGACACTATCCATGCTGTAAAGGAATGTACCATGATGATTAGGATCACTCAGTCAGAGTTTTTTATGTAAGGGCTATAAGGAAATATCCAATCTGGTTAGAGTACTGTTAGCAATGACAGCAACAAGCTAGCACAACTTATTATTCATTATTTCATATTCATTATTTTCACTGTGTAGGACAACGTTTCAGTTTATGGCATCATTGTCTTACTTGTTTTGTCATATAAAACGTATATCTCATGCACGTTATCTGTCAAAATAATCTACAGACTATGTTGAAAAGCTGAATTTGTGGTCCAGTATAGATTGATATAGATTACTTAGGGCAGGCTGAATAGACCTCCAGGCCAACAGAGAAGCCGTCGATGCCTGATGACTGCAGTGGAAGTTTATGGTCAAGAGTAAACCAGAAATAGCTGCCAAGATTAACACTGCACAAGCGTTAGAATGAAGAGAGTACTGCCTCTTTTAGCCTTTTCTGCTTTTTAGTGACCTGAATGCATCTCTTAAAAGTTTGGCCGTGCTGACTTGACCTGTAAAACAAATATTCCGACTGATATTAGCTGACATAAATGACCCAAAAGCTCAGATGTCACTTCCTATCCTGGCATCAGCCCTGAGTGAAGAGCAAAAAGATGCTCTTGTCTCTTTCACTTATGTATAAATGTGTCAAATGTCACACAGATTTGTGGATTTTTGAAGCCTGTTTCTCAACAAACACACATACATACGCCCATGCAGAGCTTGCCCATCCTCCCCCGCAAAAACTAATACTGCTGGCGTGATCCGAGGCCAAGTGCTGAAAATGCTCACCACGGGGAAAAGGGGAGCCAGTTTTGTAGCGGAGAATAAGAGCCAAAGCAGGGAAGCAGGGCAGCTTTTCTGACAGAGTTATCTGCTTTGTGTTGTTTTACAGCGAACATTGGCTCCAAGCCTAAATAGTCTCACATCCTGCGGAGGGAGAGAGCGTAGTATGAATGGACTGGATTATATAAGAATGAAGCTGTTTGATGGAACCAGATTGGGCGAGTCAAGGCTTCCTGTGTCTGTATGTGTTTGTGTTTAACTCCATCAATCTGTCATTGTGTCTGCACCGCTTTGGTGAACAATGTCTTGCAGACTTTCTGTATGACAGAGCCTCTACATGAACTAAAGGGGCAGGTGTAAAGGAGCCTGCCCAAAGTCCCATCAATCACTCCATGCTCCGCCCGGCCCTGACAGCCCACTGAGCCGGGGAAGACGAGGAAGGGGGGTGAGACACGGCACCCAAAAGTACAACAGAACCCCCTTCATCCCTCCGTCTGTCTCTTTCTCTCTTCCTGCAGGAAAAAGAGGATGAGACAAAGAAGCGCCCAATTTGAGATTTATAGGCGTGGAAAATCCAAATTAGCATATCAAGAAACAAACGCATGTCATTTCTCGTGATCCCCATCCGGTGTCTTATCATGTGCATTATCAGATTGTCATGGGTTGAATTAAGGAGGAAATTGCACTATAAAACAATAAATACAGAGCTTTGGAGAATGAGGGACATTTTAATGGCCACATAAAGCATTTTCGCAGAAGGCATAGCTTGAGGTAGGCATTATAGTGGGATTGATTTGTGTCTGTCTGATCTCCATCACTAGAAGAGTAATAAATGAAATGCATTAGATATGGTTAACACAGCTGTTTTGCACTTAAATCTGCTTTGCTTTTGGCTTTCAGATCAGCTGTTATGGTGCCTTTATGTGGAACTGATTTTTTTTTGTGTGAATCTCTGTTTAATTGAATTCCTGTGTTAATTTCCTAATAAAGAGACAGATGTCTCCTTATGAGTCAAATCTGTCCAAAACAATGTCATTCAGCTCCGTAGGTTTTCAACCAGTTATCCACTTAAGTTCCAAAATATTTAAGCTTACAAAATAGTGGAACAGCCCTTTAACAAGGCAGGGACTGTTGATGTATGAGGTCCACTTCAAGTTCTTTGCACTGTTTCCTTCTAGGTTTTTGTGGTCCCTCTTTCTACTTATGATGACAATATCCAGACACATGTTGATGTCTCTAAAAAAGCAGACTCATTGCACAGCTTTCTGACGCACAAGTGTCTGGATGCTGCCCCAAACACTGGTGCGTCAAGCCTTTTCTTCTTCAATTCTCTGGTCGCCACAGTGACTGCTTATTCATCTCTGTATAATCCCTGCCTCTGGCTGTAGCACAGGATGGGATCACTGGTGGGATGGGGGGGTGCAGGGTAGAGCAGGATGGTGGAGTATGATATTAACATGATGAAGTGGCAGTCTAGAGGAGATAAGATACTGTATGTGGCCTCTTGAGTCCATTGGTCCTGTATCCACTGATAGCAGAGTGCTTTTACTTCCTGTCCTCCTTAAAAACATCTTTACTGTTAGTGTGGTGCACTTTAAGTGTGTTTTTTACGTGCATCTTTTATCAACATGCTTCCATATTTGTTTGACGTGTCCCCCTGGCTTTGCTCAACATGTGATAAAAGCTCTTGGTGTGTCAGCGCTTGTGAGAACCAGATGAATGTACACTGCTGACTCTAATCTCTCGCTTCTTCTGCAGAGACCTGCGTATTACTCTTGTTGCGAGGTGTAATCTCCTCTCGGTTTGAGCCTCTCCTGTGGCCAGAGAGGCTGGGCATATATATGTGTTTATGTGTATGTGTGTGAGGTTTGTGCGTGCGTGTTTGGTCATATGACGAGGTGTTCTGCTCTGTGGACATGCTCTGGTTATTAAACCCGAGTTAAGCCCTCACTTGAAACCTTCTATCATGCTCCCCGATCCGAGACGGTGGAGTTAGGGAGGATTAAGGGGTTGGGGAGACTGGAACTTCAGGGATTTTTACAGCCAACATTTTGGCAAAGTTTGAACAAAAAGGGGCACATGTGGTCCACTTTAGGTGAGAGCGTGCAGACCTTGTGATGGCCTGTTTTTTCCTCTGTCTCCACTGTTTACTCCAAGGGGATGGACAACCAATTTGTCACGAATCAGCGGTTTTCAGCTTGTAGCAGAGTGCTACATGTAAAACGCACATTATGTCCCCAAAATTCTTGCACTTGAAGTCTTAAACAATTCTTGATTTTGGCATACTAAAATGGATTTTACTTGCAAATAGGTGCTGTGGTTATAACAAATTTAGCACTGGATATTTTAGTCATTTTGAGAATGACCTATTGCATTTATAGAGTAAAAATATATGAGCAGAGACTTTTTAATCCCCTGCATGGATGGAATCCTGAACGTTTTAGAATTGAAGTTTTTTGCAGTTGCTTTAAGGCAAAGACTTGATGTCTCAAAGCAGCTGTGTGAGAAAAGGCTGGTTCTGCTCAAATTTATAGTTCCCATCTCCTTTTTTTTTACTGGTAAGTAAAGTGTTTTTGTCATGCCTATGAACTTTTTTAAAGTTTTTCTACCCTACTCAAAACAGGCTATTTTAGCCTAAATCCTCATGAGCTGACTGTGACCACACACCTCTTAAGAAGTGAATGTGACTTCAGGTTTAGAGTGATAAGCTCTTATATTTACAATGGCTATGCAGCCTTGCATGCTCTCTCTTCTGAAATTGCTCATGGATCACTCAAACACCTAGATCACGGAGTATCTCCCATCTGAGGAAGGTGAAATACCCCTTATGACATCATTATGGAAAGCTTTTAAAAGTGTTTGAGAAGAAAATCTAAAAGGGGAAGCAAAATAGGAAAAGAAGGGATTTTCTTTAGGTTGATGTGGATTGCTAACAGGGCATTTACACAAAATTAGCGTATCACAAAAATGTATATTTTGCGTAATATGGGGCCTTCTATGCACAGATCACAAAGCCAAAAAAGTGGATTTATGATGCTCATCAAACTGCAACGAGACTTTAGAAACACACAGAGTCAAAGTTGAACCCCTGCAACAAATATAGTGATGGAGGTGATGTGAAAGACTGTTTAATGCATATACCCCCCAGACACACTGGCCAAGACATCCTGCAAGTGCTCTGCAGTTCTCATGCAAAGCCTTGACACAGATGCGGGATATGGGTGTTGCAGTGGATGGTATTAGTGTAAATAATGGTGTTTATACGCAGATGTCTGATTTAAAGGCCCAGTCAAGCTGTAACATGAGCTTTACTCAGCCAAACATGCAAGCTTGAGCAATATGATACTTCATGGATTATATTTCATCTTTTCCACCTTCTATGTCTTTCTGTTTTCTTTGTCTCCTTGTCTTTTCCCCTGTGTGTCTCCAGTTTGAACTGAAAAAGAAAAAGAAATAAGGCAAAGGTAATCGAGTCACAGTGTTTCCATCTATTGCTGTTGGGAAGGAGAAGAAATTGGAAAAGAGTGAGAGGGTGGAAGGTGGTGGTGGGGGGGCGGCTGATATTTTATCACAGTTGTAGTTTGTTGCTGAGCCTGAAGTGAGAAACGCGAGAGAAGCTGGTGAGCCAAGCAGCAGACCCAAACACTGATAGGGATCTGCTGTGTGCTATATCTGACTACAAATGAAGTGCTGTCTACTCACTGCTGGCTGTGGACAGTCACGGCCCTGCCATTACTCATTGACACATGCAAACTGGGGATACATGATGGCATTCGATTGTCTTCTAATTGCCCTTGGTTTCCATGGTAGCTAATCTGATCATTAGAGCAACAATTTGGAGAAAATGAGTTTCTCCATGTCGTGTCACTTAAAATAGGGTCGGTATGACTGAGGTGTTGCTCATTATCACGCTGTTCTTGCATGCATGCTCTGTGTTATCATGACCTCTTTGCAATGCTGCCTGTTCACTTTTGAGCCTCGGATATTCAACATACTGGGTCTCGTGTTATAAATGGAAGGCTTTGCTCGCTTGTCTCTGTAATGGTGCACTAATGACACATGACTTAAAGAGGAATGAAATCAACTTACTAACTCTGAACATAATTAAGGCATGCTGGCCATGTCTGAGAGATTTTGATTGACTTTTTAACGTCTGTTTGATCCATAGACTAGAATATATTTGATGAAGACAAAGGATGTCTTGGACAGCTTCATTTCACACTGCTCACTCTTACTCAGAGATGCATGACTCAGGTTTCAAGGAGGGACAAATTACTTTTATTCTCACTGAGAGCACAGTAAATTCTTTACACATTTTCTGACTTGAATAAATATGATATTAGATATAAAACAATTAAAAAAGATATGGCTTGGATCCATAATCATACCAACATAAAAGCATTTCAGTTTTGACAAACATTCAAAATGTAATGAGTTTACACAACATTAAATACAGTTTACGCTACTTTTTCAGTGCAATTATTCAGCATTTTGAAATTGATTTACCTTTATTTTTATGCACTTTCCTGTAATGACCAGACACACCAGATGGACTGTTCAGTATATTTCACTAGTTCACCCCAGAAAGAGCCCATGCAAATTGTTTGGGAATAAGCAGAATCTTTCAAAGCATAACCTGCAGGTGACTGGATAATATTCTGTCAGTCATATATGCTATTGGCTAATAAAATAATGTAGAAGGTGGACGCTAAAGCTGCAATGTTAAGGGCAGAATGTGAGCCACTACGTAACACAATACCCTGCCAAAAGATATTAGAAGTAGAGTGTAAATATCCTTTCTGTAAATGAGTTTTTAGTGTTGTTCATTCATTTATTAAGAAAATGCATTTAAGATCTTAGAAAACTGCTTCAGCTTATCACTGTATAAACAGTCATTTCCTGCTTTTATTTCACTTGTAACACCCACCTCTTCACATTTTAAAGGAAGAAGTCTATTTTGTGTCTCTTTCCTAAACATCCCACATCTATGAAATGTTGGACATGAAACATAAGCCACTGATATGTTAAATAGTTCACCTGATGTGTTTGGTTTACATTAACACAAGACTGGCCAGATTTTTTCAAAATGAAATGACATAACAAGGGTCATAGCATAGTGTCCAAAAATGCACAGCAGCTCTCTAGCTGCAATATCTATGATGTTTGCAGACTGGCAGCTGCATTAGCATGTTGCTAAATTCTCAAATGGAGCTCATAAAACAGGCAGACTTTGAAACAACAAAAAATACCAGGACTTAAAGTGTGTTGGAAAGGCATGCTAACCTTTAGCTTAGTGTGCATGAAATGCTTGTATGTGTATTATCTGGTATGTAGTTCCTCTGTCATCAGTGTCTGTTAAAGAAGCTCTCAGCTTAAAGAATATTTTCACTGTTGTGTATGGCCTGCAGGTTGTTAGGGTAGGAATCTTCATATTTCCTTTTTTTTTATCTTCTAGTTTTTTCATGTAAGCACTTTGTGCTACGTCAATTTGTGATCCTTTTGTGTACAAGTAAAGTCATATTGGTTTACTGATGGTAAGTGTTTTGGTTGCAGCTAAGGTAATGCCTTGAGGAGCTTTTGAAGTGAAAAAATTTGAGGTTGTTATTGAAAACACTGTCTCAAATTAACATTTGGTCAATCTGAAGATAAAAAGAGTTGGACTTGGCACGTCATGACCTTCTTGTGTAACAGACACAATGAGTTGGCATGCAGTCATATCAACAGTGCCTGTGATCAAGTATAACTCACTTTCTACTTAAAATCAAAATGGAGAAGAATGCTCTCCTGTTTATGGTGTGCCCATGAAGTATTATAACCAAAACTGTGCTTGGAACCAGACTATGTTCATTTTTTGTTCTTCAATCAAAGTGGGCATTTTAACAACGGGTGTTTATGTGACTTTCCTGTGCTTTCACTGCCAACCTCTAGTGGACTTTTAAGGAACTGCAGTTTTTCACACTTTCTCATTGTCTTCATTTTTCACCATGCAAGGTTTTTTCTAGGTGTCATTGTATTAGCTCCAAAAGTCTTCTTTACAGACCTCAGGCTTGACCTCAGCGTGCAATGAACATAATAATCATCCTCATTGGAGTGTGTGTAAACATATACAATAGTCTAATTAGGACTATAAGGAGAAGAGCCGCACCACTGAGAGATGAATAGAGCAGATACACTCTCACCTCTCCTTTGTGCCTGTTTGACCTTTCTGAACAGGGTGTGGCAAGGACACAAAAGCATCTCCGTGTAACGATATACCGCAAAGAGGTGGATGAAAGACAGACAGGGGGACGTCATGTGTAAAATGAGGAAAGTGGAGAGGATCCATTGAAAATTCAAACAGTAGTCAGTTGCTGTGGGTGAAGTTTGAAATAGCTGACATCTGACTCAGTGAGGCCCCGTATTGTATGACCGTATTGCTGCCGCTGTAGGGCCTGAGGGTGACATTTCTATTCTCCAATCCAGACCCCCCCTTCCTCCTTTTCTCTCTCTCTGTCTCTGGCACTAGTATCAGATTCTAATCTGTCAGTGGTGCCTCAGCTCCATTTAGTCGATTGGCTCCTAACTGATGGATGGGAAAAAAAAGTTCCTCAGTGACCGAGTGGGATAAAGCAATTTTGTCTCAATGTTCTTAACTGTTCAGATGCCTGGCCCACACTCGAAGAGGCAAACAAGTTTACCTGGTTTTAATATCTACACATAATAACATCAAATATTTTTATTCAAACTTACAGCCTTGTTCCTGACTCTCACAGCTAATCATTTTTCTTGTTATTTAACATAAAAATGGTTTAACAGTGAAGAGGATTTCCAGCAGTCTAGTAGTTTAACTCCAAACTTTGTGAACAAGGTTGCTGTCTTCAGTATTTTTGAAGGGGTTGTATGAGGGTAAATTCAATAGTAAATGCAGTAGTCACAGAGATTTTGATGGGCTCCTCCCCTGTAAGGAGAGAACAGCATGAAAGTCAGGCTATGCATTACTGCAGATGGAGGGAAGAGTGCTGTATAATCTTTAGAAAGCGTAAACTGCAAAAACTGCATTGTTATACACTGAAGCGCCTTTTTTTAAGGCTGTACTCCAGGTGCAATCGTATTGAAAATGTGGTTTGCCAAGGTCATGCCCAAATAAAAAGGCTTTGGACACCAATGTTAAGCATTACATATGTCCTGAGTGCAATAAATAATCAACCCAACGTTGTTTTTCTGGTATATTTTTACTTGAAATTGAGTAAATTACAAAGAACTCTTGGCTCCCTCTGCTGCAATTTATAGCCAAAGTTATGTGTGAATTTCCTCCTTACAGGTCGAGAGCCAATTGAAATCACTGTGACCAGTGTCTTTGCTATCAAAATTATTCTCAAACATCAAAGATTTTTAACTATGCCGGTAAATAACAACAACATGTGGTTTAATACATGACCTAAAATCTAACCTGTAAAAAACAAATGAACTGTTCTCTAAGCCCCCATCCTGGAGCCCCCTTTGTTTAGCATCTCTGAATTTTTTTTTAAATGTATTTTTGGGGCATTTTGTGCCTTTATTGATAGGAGAGAGACAGTGGATAGGCTTGTGAAAGGGGGAGAGAGAGTAGGGGAAGATACTCTGCAAACTGGTCACAGGTGGGATTCGAACCTGGACCAGCAGAAGCATGTACATGGGGTGCCTGGTTGCTAACTACTCTGCCAAACCAGCACCCCAATGTCTTGGAATTTTTAAAGCTATCATACTAACTAATATTACTCCAAGATGACCCAAACCTCTATGTTTCCCTGCCACTGATTGACAATGGCCTAATGCAGACTCTCTGTTAATGTATTAAGCAATCAAGAAGTGAATAGGCCGTAGTATTTTGTTAGATAAACTAATTTAAAAAATGGATTAGAAGCAACTATAAGCTAGCTTGCATCGTCAGTTATTACTGCTGAAAACACAGACCATTTAAGAGACCTCGATGTAGAAATGTGCTCAATGTGTACAACAAATAACATACATTTTATTTATCATCTTTAGATTTGCAATTTGAAATCAGTGCGTCCTCAGCATCAAATCAGACTGAGCTGATGTAAAGTGACTACAGTAATCAAAGGTGATCTGGCTTGATGGTCTTTAGGTAAATTAGAAGACTGAGCCTTGTTTTGGCAAAAATGGAGACTAGTGCAGACTGGCCTGATTGTACTGCAGTATGTTTCCAGTTTATAATAAGGAAAAAGGTCTGGACACTCACCTTTGCTAGTTTATACATGTATTCATCAATTATCAACTGTAGGCTGTGAGTAGTGCTGTACACCTCTACCCACCAGGGCACTGTCAAGTGGCCAATTGTGCCATGTTTGGACCTCCGAACCTGTTTAGCTTTCTCTGTTAGTATCCTGCCAATAATCACGGTGATCTCCAGGCTTTGGCCTTCTGCGTCCACTCTCGTTTTTTCCCTGCCAATAGGATTAGAGGAGAGTGCCGACTCTGCAGGTGGAACCGTAAGTTAATTTGCCCTCACTGTTCGAAGCTATAATAGCTTATTGATTGCCTGACAGAGATGCAAGAAGCAGCGTGGAAGGGCACAGGGAGGGTAGAGAATAAGTTAATCATCTCGCAGTGTGTTGCCGCGATTTAATCACATTACCCAGGGTTCAGCACTGCCATGTAAATTCACTTTTGCCCTCTGAGGAGTTTGGAGGGACCCTGCTGATTTGGTGAAACGTTCCCTCAGCTGCGGTTTGGTCCCTGCCGGTGTGGTGCTCCCTGTCCGGCACCCGCCTCAATCCTGTGGGATGCTGTCTCCCTGCCCAGGGGCCCTGGCTTAATTCATGCTAAGCTGTTGGTTTAATTTTAGCTATGCTACCCAGTGGTGACCTCCATCTGCTATAGTGGTGCTCAGGTTGACTGAAAAACATCAGGCTGGCCTCCAGGATTTAGACTATAACTCCCAGACAGCTGGTATGTCCATCATTCACTCCTTTCACGAGTCTTTCCCAGGCCGAAGTGCTCCTATGTGGACTACCTGCGTGTATATATGAGCGTGTGTGTGTTTCTCTTAGGAACTCTGGCCCATTAGCACTGCCATCATATACACATTCTCACTACGCCTGGTTACCTGGAAACTGCACATGCTGCTTTTATTTGGCTGGTGGCACTCCAGCTGCCAGCACACACTGAGAGCATGTTCCCCCCTTTTAACAGCTTCAATGAAAGCTGCCATTAACACTGTGCTCTATATTAGCACGTGGGCTGGAGCAGAGCTGAGTTATTCCATTTCAGCCTCCAAGCTCGGCTCTGCCATCGCTCAGGACAATAAATCTGCTGCCCACCATGTTTACGGTGAGAGTATCACATAGGCTTGTGTTAACACTGAAAGCAGAAAAAGCAGGTTGAGCTGTGGTCGGTGTGGCCCTCGTGCCTCAGCCTCAGCCTGGCTTTTGTCAGTCTATCTGCACCCAAACACTCTGCCAACCAGAAGCAAAACAATGACACCGGAGAGAAAAAGGTGAAGGCATATGGAAATGTAAACAAGACATTGAAATGTCAACCTTGCAGCTCATCACACACGGTAGCGGCACCTCGAGTACTAGTGGATTAGTATGTAGGCAAATGCAAGGGGCCACAGGGTTTCAGCAAAATGTCTGTGCACCAAATATTACGTATACAGAACTTAGAGTATTTAAAATAACTACTTAATATGGAATCACATTACCTACATTCCAGATTAGTTTCTATGCTGTGCAAAAAAAGTCCCACAGACCTGTGGAACTGGAAGTGAGTCAAACTCCCCCCTCAATTAAAATCACCTCCAGCTAGTTTCAGAATTGAGCATGCCTTTATGCTTCACAATTTCCCACATCAGTGCCCTCCAATTAGTGCATGCCCTGCAAAACAATGACATTCCTCTTTGGCAGGAGGCAGTCAGCATGCACAAAAACCAATAAGTCAAAGAAGTGTTCACCATCGCCAACAGAGAACAGAAATTAACCAAAGTCTGACATAACTTTTCACAATAAGACGCCATCAGCTCAAAATACAATAGCTGTTGCTGTGATTTAATCAAGGGTGGAAACAGCGTCAACATGCTAATACATTTGATGCGTGGCATTAAATATTGTTAGCACCATGTGTTGGATATTGTTGACACATAGTAAACCTTTTTTTTCACACAGCTAATCCACAGATATTGATCTAGGGTTTATTCTGTTGTTATAGTTCTGTGGAGATGATTCCAAGTAACTGTTCTGTTTGCCTTGAGCAAAATGTTGGAGGGTCTCGTTGACTCTTGCCTGAGGCCACAAAATGACTAAAACTGCCCCCCTCACAATGTCAAACAGTCAAATTCCTGTCTGGCAACAACAGAAGAAACATCTGGAAAAAGTGTCCTCCTTTTACCCAAATCTAAACCTCTTAACGTCTCATCAGTGCCAGGACTTCAGGTACATCGTTTAGAGTTCTCTCCCGTCTCAGAAGCCTTGATGTGATTCAAAATAATTGCGAGAAATCTTGTGCTCGGAGATCAAACGCACAGACGGGGAGATGAGAACAAAGACGGGCGGATAAATTGTGGACGAGAAAACAGCCGACAAGCTGCCATTAAACGTTGGATGAGGGAGATGGAGGTGGCTCCAGTTGGACGGAGCGTCTCTCTTGGCTCGCAAGGGGGAGATAAGGGGGACAGGTGGTGTTCTGTTCCCTCAAAGATCTCCGACAGCTGGCAACTCTCTGGCTATAAGCGCACTGCTACAGAATGTATGTGTGCGTGTCCCTGACAGTGTGATATGCGTGTTTGTGTGACATTTGTTTGTGAGTGCGTGTGTGTTTATAGCTACATGTGCCTGTGTTTGGTTGGTTGTTTGAATACTTGCCAGCTGAGATATCTCCCTAAAGCCAGTCTCAACTCTTGTACCTTTTTTTTTTTTATAGTTTCCTCACTTGTTTTTCCGCTTCTTACAGGCAGAAATGGGCACTGGGCCATTTTATACCACTCTGTTCAATAGGAATATTTCTTATCCCTTTGTGTGTGTCAGAGCTTCAGAGTGTAGCCCTGATGTGTGAAAGCCAAATAGTGCAGACTTAGTCTGTTGTTAATGTTTCCTTTGCTTTTACCGACCCTGTAGCTCTTTTTAGAGCCTTTGGGCTTCTTTCGTGGCCATAAAAATACAACCTTTTGTACTTTTGTAGACTTTTCTGTTATTACTCTTCGTGTTTTGTATTTTACATATTTCAAATGAAAATTGGAGAACTATGCATAATTGCCTGGTTTTTATTCGTCCTCAGGGGGATTTCTGTATCTTGACGACTGCAGAGCAAACTCTCCCACGTAAACAATGAAGATAAATTTGAAAGTTAAAGCAGGAAAAACAAATTCAAAGAAGCTTTTCCACCAATTTTATGCCTGGGATGCTTTTCAAAGATTATTTTAATTAGTTTGTGCCACCCCAGAAACTGCTTACTCCATATCAAGTAGCCCTGGTTAAATTCTGGTTTGTTGCTCCCTTTCCTGCATGTAATTACCCACTCTTCTCTCCTCAGTTTGTGACTTCAATAACTATCTAGTCAATTTAAAGGTCGAAAACTCGTTTTCACCAAATAGAGAAGTATTTTTCTTTATTTTCTCTTGTAAACGTTAGGGCTAAGTCTGATTTTTATAAAAAAATTGAAATAAGTGGAAATTGAAATAAAACTGGCATAGAATATGCTCCGTTAGCATTCATCAGAGGACTTATGGTATAGATGATGGATCAGTCTGAACATGAACCTCAAACACACGGCAAACTTGAATTTGCTTAAGAAAATGTTAGAAAAAGGTTTTAAGTGTTACCGTGAGGAGATGAGGGCCAGTTAAAACAAGAGTTTTTAGGGTTAATTTTGTTAGTATTTAGACAGAGAAGATAATCTTGCACAATATTGCAGTTTGCCAAGCATTGGTTAGTTATCAAATTCAATTTACTGCTAACACAAGTATTTTTGGTGTTATGATGAATATGGTATCTTTTATTTACATATTGATTATTTTTGCCTTGTTTAAATCAAAATAAATTTATAAAATCTTAATGTTTTATGTATTTTAGCATTTTAATGCAAATTCCCAGAGCCTTGAGTTTGCCATTCTTATAAGCATGATTTAATGACTAACGAGCACTTCTCTTTGATAAAGCAGATGTCAAGCTAACAAATGAGCTCAAACAGAGGGGTCCATTAGATTCCTGAGTGCTGCCCTGACAGTATATAGAGTCTTCATGTACTCTGGTTGGTACAGGGTACTTTACTGTGTTGTTTTTGGGCTCGTTCCACACACAGCTCTGTGTTTGATGGGGTGCTGTAGCCATACACTCAGAGGAGGGCTTGTGTCGTCTCAGTGGCAGTCGGCCTTTGTTTGCAAAAAGAAAAAAAGAGATGGTATTAAATGGGCCAGAGGCGTCTATTTGCTGTTGGCAAACACAAACTGTCCTCGGCGGTGAAGCACTCAGTTGCCACTGTGGCCTGACAGCTGGCTTTCATCCTCAGCAGAGTCTGCACGATGTAATTCATGCTCTAAAGCTCCTCATGGCCACTGAGCTCTGGTGGACGCTGAGGATAAAAGTTCCCCCTCCAGCTCTGCCCCTGGTCACCTGAATGGGAATCTGTATCTGAGGCCATTATTGATTGATGTCAGCTATTATAAGTGCTCTCTTTTCTTCCCTATGTTTTACCAATGGCTTCTTTGAAGTCCCTACGATTCCTTTCAGCATCCCACCTTCAAATGGAATAGTCGGCTTGCACCTGATCCATTCATGTTTCTTACCCCGGAGGTCACCTTGACTCTGACGGCCTCTTTGTGGTGGGAACTTTTTCATATGCTGATGACAGCGTTTTAAGATAAAAGAACTCCAAACACTTGCACCATCTGTATCCTCTCTCCACCTTTCTATAAATACATTACTCCCCACAGCTCTCAATTATGAGCTGTAGCCTCTGCATGAATGTATTTCAGACTTAATCGGCTGTTAAAGGACGTTTGATGTCCCTCCATGTCCATAATTACACCTTTCCCTATGCCGATCTTTTGCGTATATGCCGTCATTAGCTCATATTGGCTCAATATTGCATCGCTGCTATTGCTGTGCATCTCATCAAGTAATCATTCAGACTAAAGCTCTTTGTAATTAACGTTTGCTGGGACAATTCTGCAGATCAATAACTTCTAATTAGTTGGAGTGGTACACACACACCCCCACGTCTTGATGGAGATGTTTGCAAGGAGAAGATTTTTCTGCTCATGCTTGAATAGTTCAAATTTTCACGCAGCAGCAAGCTTCATTTTTATTTATTGTCTTTAGTGCTTGAGGCTTCTGCATCAGGCAGTGTGATTGACAAGATATTTTAGCCTTATAGTAATACTGGCATACACTCACTGATCATTTTAATATGTGCCTTGCCAGTCCGGGGTTGGGACCTCATTTTGCTTTCAGAGCATCCTTAATTCTTCATGGCATGGAAACAGTTCTGGAAACATCCCTCGGGAATTTTGTTCCATTTTTGCATGACAGCACCCCAAAGTCCTTGCAGATTCATTGACTGCATTATGATGCAGATCTTCCATTCTGCCACATCTCACAGGTGCTCAAATGGATTGAGATCTTGCGACTGTGGAGACCAGTGGATTAAAGTAAACCAGTTTGAGATAATCTGAGCTTTGCGACATGGTGCATTGTCCATCAGAAGATGATACACTGCTGTTATAAAGAGATAAACATGGTCAGCTTAGTTAGGCTGTGGTGTTTAATCTATGCTCAGATGGTTGTCAGGGGCCCAAAATGTGCCATGAACATTCCTGCTGCACTATTACACCTGCCTGAGCTGTGAGGCAGGATGGAGTGATGTTTACATCAAATCCTGACCCTTCCTTCTGAATCCAGCAGGAGAAATCAAGACACTTCGGATCAGGCAATGTTATTCTAATCTACTGCTAGTGTAACAGAGCAAAGCATGTGGATGGTTTCCTGTTCTTAGTTGACAGGGGTGGCATCCACTGTGGTGTTGTGGTACTGTATCCCAGATCTGTTGAACTGTGCATCAGCTCTGGCGTTATTGCTCAGAGATCTTTTGCTCACTTTAGATTCAATCTTTTTTTCAGACCCCTCTCTTTAAACCCTGGAGATCATTTAAAATCACTTTCTTCCTCAATCTGATGCTAAGTTTGAACTTCGGGAGATTGCCTTGATCATATCTTGATGCTTATTTGCACTGAGTTGCTGCCATGTGATTGGCTGATTATCCATAAGGAGCAGCTAGACAGGTGCACCTAATAAAATGGCTGGTGATTTAAATTTCATTACCCTAAATCTCGTTTAAAACTAAAACAACTGACCCTTTACACTTAATTTTATGCTCAGTTGTAGTTTCGTCCTTCCTTGACTGACAAATCAACTGAAAATGGACCTCACTGATGCTCCTCTATCCAAGAAAGACACTATTCAACAATTATCCTTTGCACCGACTCTGTGAGTCACTTCTCAGATGTTTTGTAGATTTACTTTTCCCCCAAAAGTGTTTCTGCTACACAACTTTCAGGCTTGAATTGTATCAGAAAAGAGTTCCTTTCACTCGGTCCAAGATTCCAACTATTTCCCCTCAGGCAGAGCCACACAGAGCCAGCTTTGTCCCTTTATTATAGCTGCTCTATTACGACTATAAATATATCCTCTGGGAACATCAACTGTTATTCATCAAGGTCATAAAGTTGTCTGATGAAAAAAAAACTTCACTTAAGCATGTAGTGCAGGACACATGGGAACGCACAGCACACATCTCTATGCTGATGTCACTCAGATATAGAACTTCCTCATCTGTATGCACGGCTCTGATTTCTTCAGCAGGTCAGATTGTTGTTTCCCAACTCGATAAAAACAGCCGGTCTTCAAACTGAAACAAGCGTGGATGAGTGGGTGTCAGAGTATACTCCAGGGAGGTGAAGAATCGGAGAGGTTGGACAGAGTGATGTAAAACTAGGCCAAGTTCTCTGCAGACAGCTTTTCTCTCTCACCTCGTCTGGAAACCGTCACAGGAGAGGAGAGATCAAGGTGACCATTTCACCCGTCCAAACAACCCTGGAAGCCATCGCTTGCTGGCCGCTCATTCCTGAGGGCAGACCGAGCCGAGCGTAAACCCTTAAAGCAGATTTTAAACAAACAGTCTGGCCGAGAGGCTGTGTGTGGCTTCTCTGTTCAAATGCCTCCGCTTTCCTCTGTGCAGAGCAGTGTGCAAGCAGCACCGTATCCCTGACTGATTTATCTCTGCAAGGTGAGATAAGGCTCCCCCTCGGCCCGCCGGTTAATCCTCTCAGCCGCAGATGGAGAGTGAGCATCAATCCGGCTTGTAGACAATGGGGGTTTGCAGCATGGAAATGGTTGACTACACTCTTAATACACACCTTCGTTACCTCGGTTATCTTTCTTTTCTGGAGGAATTCAGGGAAGTAATTGGAAAATATTTTATCTTAACAGGTTTCCCATTGGTCATGGGGTCCGGGGAGTACCTTCAGGAGGCTGGAATGTCAAGGGATTTGATAAATTTCCCGGACAAGTCAAGGACTATGAAATCATTTTTCATATATGTATATTTAATTGAAATGTCCTCCCCAAATATTTCACAAATGAAGGCACATTGCAGCCAATTTGGTTGAAGGAGAGCCTAGATTTTTCAAAATAAGATCATTTATCACTTTAAGGTTTTCTAAATTGAAAAAAAAAAAAAATACTAAAACAAGCTTTCTACAGTATGTTTCCTCAACAGTGCTTTCACAAAGCTCCTCCATCATTATGCCCTAAGACAGAAGTCTCCAATCACAGGATACTAAAGCTGTGAATCATTTAGTAGCAGACCATACAGAGGGATATAAAAAAATACCTTTTTCTCGAGCAGACAGCAAGGTGTTCAATTTATTAAAAAAAAAAAAAAATCCTCATTTTCTCTCATCCCTGTGCATCTTGATGTCAAGACTTAAAATTGTCCTTTCTCTGTCACAGACATGATGACCAAATAAGGAAGACCTGAAATAAATTTTCTGTTCAACTACTAAGCTGTCACACTGAAGAGCTCAGGCTGCATACAACTGCCTGATATGTGAACTGTAAACTACAGACAATTCAGAGACCAGATTTGACAAATAACTACAAACATTCAATAGTATCATGAAATCAGCTCATTCTGAAAAAGGTGGACAGAAAAAATGTCTAGTTTTGTTTCAACAACCCCACAAACAAATCTGAAAAGTATATAGGGGAAAATAAAGCGAACTATTGTAGCAGATCATGTCTTGTCTAACTCTCTTTAGGTCTCTCAATGACTTGACCCCACTTTTTCCATGGGCTGCCTTGTGCATTGGTGTTATGTTGTTGCAGATGAATGAGAGAGCACAGTAAGTCCTTAAGTAGTGTTGTGAATCCCACTTAAATGGTGCATGCATGGTGCTAAGTAGTCAGGTATTGCCATACAATCATAATACTTCCTTGCTATCCCAGAGTTGATAGTTTAGTCCTGAAAAAGCCTTGTTCATTGGTCATTCCTCATTTCATTTTAGTTTTTCACAAAATACCCTGTACCGCTGCTAATTTGTTAGCTATAGCCCCAGATCTTTCAGAATACAAACATTTATCACTTTTCTCTGTGCCACAAATGGCACAAAAATGATTCAGTTCAGTTTTTAGGACACAGAAATGCTCCTGAAAAGTCCTTGAGAATCCCAGTTAAAGGTGCATAGCATGGTGCAGCATTTTCTGGTGTTCCATAGACCAATATTACGTCTTCCTGGTCCCAAAGCTCCCATTTGCTAAGTACTGAAAGAACCTTATTCATCGGCCAGCTTTGATGTCAGGTTAAAAGACTTTAAAAAGACTCCTTGGGTGCGCTCCTGCTGAACTAAGTTAAACAGATGCTCACTTCTTTCCTCCGCAAATGATCACAAGTGAGTTTGTGGAACAAAGTGAGACAGATGAGACCCAGGGGAACATCTTTCAGCGGGCGTGTGCATGTATGTGTGGACTTTGGATGTATGGACGGACACCAGATGAAACCGATTTATTTGCTGGACGTGAGTTTATCCATCAGGGAGCAGTGGCATCACTCTGCGCTGCTGACAACGCTGACCTGTAATGGGCTGACAGAGTTAAACGTCTCAGCTGTGAACCAATAGAGGGGCTATTCAGTCTAATATGAGCAACGCCACACAGGCTGCAGTCAGAGCTTTGGGCCAGAAACACAGGGAATATGGAGGGTAAACAGTGGTTAACTGAGGAGAGGATCACAAATGACTCATATTTCTTGGACCACATTGTAGGCCACGGGCTGCGCTGCTTCACTGAGCTACAACGATTGTCCCCAGCTGTCCTTCTCCTAACAATATCACCGCTCTGTTCAGGATCCAAAGAAGTGTCAGCACCATATTTGTGGAAATTGCAGGGATTGGTATTGGGATAATGAAATTTTGTTGTGCTGATGGTAGATTAGACTTCATGTGATGAGTGAGAGTGGATCGAGGTGGTAGGTTGATAGCATACAGCTGTGGAGCATGAGTGAACTGTGCTATCAGGCAGAGTCTTAATGACATGGTGCCCATTTTACAACACTCCCTATTTATGTTTGGAACCATAATGTATGCTATAAAGCACATGATTATTTGAATAAAAGAAAACGTGATGTAAGATGGTAAACTTGTTCACCTGGGTGCTCTTTGGTGCAAGGGTTGTCGAAGTTGTAGAGAAAGTGTACACCTTTATAGTGACAGAAATGGGAGCTCTTCAGCTGCATCTCTTTGATGTGGTAGACAAAAAGCAGGGATGGTGTCCCTGAAGAGCACTTATGTTCAGGGTACATCCCTCCTGATGTGCAGCCCAGCTGTTATCAGTTTAAAAGCAGGTTTTATACTGTAGAGTAACTACCATTTACATGATAATGTTCCCTGGGCATATAAACCACTAACAGTACCATGTATTTCCCTCTTTCCACTGCTTTTTTGTCCACATGGCGCCTGTCATTACACTGTGCCTACTGGCAAAGAGCAAAGATAAGAATAAATAGAGCTGGGTTTAGTTTTCAGTCATCACTGGTCATAAGGGAATCAGATAATGTAAATCCACAGTAGTTTGATGTTTGCTTCATGACTCCAGTCTACAGTTTCAGGTTAAAATATGCAATTTTACCCATCCATCTTTCTTCATTAGCTTTTATTTCAGCGTGTCACTTACAGTTTGCTGCTACCAGTCTTATACTTCTGGTTTATTTCCAGTTTTATTTTAGGCATTTTGCTGCAGTTTGTTAGTTAGGCCATTTTTGGGCATTTGGTTTTACGTCTCCAGTATGATGTTTCTAGCTATGTCTTACTCAAACATTACAAGCACTACAGTTTAATTTTTCATTTGTCTTTCCAGATTGGTGCCATAAGTAATGTTAATTGCTTTGTACTTCCATTTGGCTCCTCCATATTGCCGTTATAGTTATGCGTTTATAGTTTGCTGCTCTTAGTCCAGTGTATCTAGTTTGGTACTTGCAGTTGTTCGATTAGAGTTTGAAGGGCACCATTTTGATGCCATTAGCTGGAGATTTTGGTTGGTCATCTCCAGTTTTTTGCTTTCAGTCTAATGCTACTAATTGCTTCTGCTTTGGTTCCTCCAATGTAATGGTTCTAGTTCAAAAGTCCAGGGTTGGTGTTTCCAATTGAGCATATCCAATCCAGCATCTCCACTTTGGCGCCTTCATTTAATGTTTCCGGGATGGTTTTTCCATTTTGGTGCTTTAATCTAATGTAGCTAATTTGTCCCTCACAATTTGATTTTCCATTTTATTGCCACCAGTATGAAATTTACAGCTTGTTTTATCCACTTTAGTGCCTCAAGTTTTCCTTGGCTCTCTAATTTTGGTGCCATTGATTTGATGCTTGGAGTTATGTTTGGTGTCTTTGGTTTGCTTTGTTTTGTTTAGTTATTTGGTGAAGTTACTTTGATTTTTACAGTTTTAGGCATTCAGTCTGATGCTTTTAGTTATTATTTTATACTTTGGTGCTTGAAGCTTAGTCCTCCACTGGCCTCTATTGTGGTGACTCTTAAGAAGCGTCTCTATTTGTCATTTTCAGTTTGGTGTCTTAGGCTTAGTGCGCTTAGTTTGCAATTTTTAAATCAGTGCCTCTTTTACCACAGATCTCCTCTCCTGCCCCTTTAAATGTATCCTTTTTCATAAACTCAATTTATTTTGACACAGAGTTTTGAGCAAAAAAGTGCTTTTTTAGGGTAAGTCACATCCAGTTAGTTGTTTCCTATCTGATGTCTTCAATTTGGTGTTCCTGGTTTTGTGTTTCAAGTTTGCGGTGTGCAGCCTGGTCTTCCAGTTTGGATCTTCCACACATGTGTTTCAGGTTCTTGGCCTCCAACTTGGTGCCTCTTGGTTGCTGTTTTCCGTTTAGGGTTTCAAGTTTTGGCCTTTTTGGCATTTTGGTTCTCTCCACTGCAGATATTTTTCTCTCTTTCCTCCTTTGCCACTTACCTCCTCAGCCTTTTGGCAACTTGATTCTGTCAGCTGACACCTAAAGACCTCTCAATCTTTGCCATTGACCTCCGTCCTTGCACCTTTAATCCTTTCTGTCTCTGTTTATAAACTTTGAACCTTTTGACAGCCTGTGTGGGGCAAAAACAAGCTGTTTTGGGGGTGGAAGCCACTCATTTTGTCCTCCTGAGTCCCCTCTTCTAGCCAGCAGGCAGAGAGACACTTATCGGGCTTAAAAATAATCACTCTTTTTTTTTGGTGCAGGGCTTTCTAATAGAGCCCAGACTGACCCCTGAATGTGACCGTGGCATCTGGTTTCCATCGCAGCACTTGACTGAAATGGGAAAGAGTGGACAGAGATTCAGCTCATTCTTATTTATTTATGTTTGGTCGTCTCCTGTTTGGCATGGCCCAGTGGTGGATTAGCACTCTACGGATGGATCCACGGTGGAGGGGGCCCCACTTCCCTGACACACGGGGGGGCTGGAATGTGCAACACACAACCACGACTAATGTTGTATGAAGAGGGGAGCGGTAAGAGCTGTCCACCTTAATACACCTCTTTACCGCATGTGGGGGGTTTGCATGCTGCATTTCTACGATTCTCTGCCGCAGAATGTTTTGTGTTTCTGACTGGAGTGTAATGTTTCAAATTCTGTCCAGAAGAAAAGCTGCATTGTTATATCAAATTGCAGGTGCTGCCATTTGCAATATGAGTCTCATGTCAGCTAGAAAGCGGACATTTTTAGGCCTGTGAAAAAGACTTGCGGTAAACAATGTTGACAGCAGGCTTGTGTACCAGGAAGTGCAAGCAGGATGCAGGATCTTTGTAGGTTAAACACATCTGTCAAGGCCACAACACTGAGTCCATTTATTCTAGTTTTGCACGCTGCATGCTGTCAAACTCTGACTGCTAAATCTGCTGGCTTACATTAGAACTAAGCCAGTGTGTAATTGAATATTAGTGAAATCCTGCTCATACTACTGAGATTTGACCTAAAAAAGGAACATCTGTAATTGGAGGAGTTGGAGGCATGACAGATGGTCTTTTACTATTACATTCATCTTATAGTCTTCTTTAACAGGGGGGATACCAAATATCATCATTAAATCAAGTTATAAGGCACAATGCAACTGGCTATCAAGGTCAGTTCATGTCCTTACCCCCCAAATGAGCTGCATCAGGGTCTTTCAAACCAGCCATTTGAGACCAGCCTTTTCAAGTGGTCCACTACTGTTATTTGGATTTGATTGACAGGTTTCACACCATGAAATACAGACCTTTATAACTCGGCAAATGGACTTGAATTTGTTTTCACAGAACCAAACTGGTTAAAGAGTCACAATGTGCATGTTACATGGATGTTTGTGGGTTTTATGGGCTTTTGCAGCCAGCCTCTGGTGGACACTTGAGGAACTACAGTTTTCAATTGGAATATCTTTTTTAAATTCTCATATTATCATTTTTTTTATTTTGTATGATCTTGGAGTCTTTATGCCTTTTTTTTGTTGACAGAACAGTGGATTGGACTGTGGAGAAAGAGAGGGGGATAATATGTAAATAAAGAGCAATGGGCCTGATTTGAACAGGATCGCATTTAAGTTGTAATTTAAAGTCTAGATTAAGGTTATGCACCTAAGTATCAGTTTTAAATGTAGTTCCAGGAGTAATAGTTTCACTTTAATTTGTTTATAGTCATTTTTTCAATGCCTTTCAAGAACAGATCAATGAATGAGTGGAGTAAAAATCTTTAGGCATCATTATCCTTCGCCTTTGAAGATGTGCGTGCACGGCATACCACTAACAGTCTTTGATCGTTATTTTGTGTTGCCTTTGTTCGCATGCTGAGCTCTTTTTCTTTTTAATCTCAACTCATTTCGAAGCACAGTTATTGGAACTAAAAGTGAGTAAAAGGAGACAACTGGTGCAATGTTATACAATCTGTGTAGTTACACTCGGCCCAAAACTTCACAGTGAGCTTTCTCGTTAATGGAGAGACGTATTAGAGTTTTTCCAGGGGGACATCAGCTTAGACAGCAGCATCGTTTGATAGAACATCTCTAATTAAAACCCCTGTTCCCTTTTTGTTCTTCTTTGTACATATTATCTTTATTTTACTCCGCTCTCTCTGGAACACAATCTGCATTAATTAAGCTGAACTCCAAATGGGCCATTTTTCTCTGTTTATTTGTTGCTGCAGTTTGTCGTGCCTATTAACTGAAAGGCTTGTGAACTTTGGAAAAGCCGAGAGACTTGAAAAAGCCCATCTGCATTACTCGCTTGTCTCCTCACATCCTGCTCACCGTGCAGATGTCAGCTGCAACTGTTCTGTACCATCATCTGTTGATCTGATGAGGTGTGTGTGTGTCCTTCAGGGGTGTATTGAGAGTTTTGTTGCAGAAGCACGGGTCAGTGGTGTTACAGTCCCTTCAGGCAGCATAAACAATGTAAAGGAGAGAGTCAAGGAGAGGCAGGACTAATATCACAGGCTTTCAAATGAGCCCTGGAGCTCTCTGAGTTTTCCCTGTGGTGGTGCTTTTACTTTGTTCTCAAACAACTCTGCAATTAAAAGTTAATTATTTTATTTTTGGACATCACAGCTACATTGGTGTGCGATCAAATATTCACAATTTACCTGGACAACAAAGCTACACACTGTTTTTGAGTAATTATGATGTAAATTAAATGAAGAAAAGCAATAAAATGCCCCTATTTAATTCCTCTTGACGAAGTCCGACTAACATTGTTGTAAATCTTGTGAAAAAATGTCCATCAGACTCCTTATCAGAGTGTAAATTAAAGTATTTCCACACAGAAGCCATGTCTGCCACAGGACTGTGACTGCTACATCACTTGGTGTAAAATGTGCTCAACTTACAGAAACTGATGTAAACATTTTGGGGTGAGATGATCATTATTAATCTCAATCTCCGATCAGACTCACATTGTCCCAGATCTTATGCTTTTACATATACCAATGCAGTGTCAGTGTCAGCATGGGCAACATGGTCAACGTGGCTTTGTGTCATTAGTTTGTAATCTTGACTGTCCTAATTTCATGATCATAGTAACTCAAACTCATTTAAAAACTGAAATCTAAACTCTGTTAAATTCCCAGAACTCATCAGGACTGATATCATGGACTGTTATTTGTGCAGTTAAGCACATTTTGTTTCTCTTGTCTCCAAACTCTCCTGGGTCACTGCCACTGCTTTTCTTTAAAACTGCACTTGTCTTATAGAGAGAGATATCCATTTCTTCTTTTGGAATCTGACAAAGTGTGTGAGCTCTATTTGAGGAAATCAAAGCAGACAGCATCAAAGATTCATGAAGTTCTGTCCTTTTTTTTTTTTTGCTCTGCATTTCAGAGGCAAGAATGACCTCACGCTATATTTCTAATGTTTAAAGCTTTTAAAACTTTAGGTGAAAAGTAGAGTTCAAATGCCACAGAAGAAGTCCTAGAGTAATGAAAGAAAAATAACAAACAGAAGCAGAGATAACCTCCACTGACCCTTCCGTAATGGATTAAAGTCTCGCTATTAGACTGAAGGAGAGGAGGAAACAGGCATGATGGATGCACAAGGACACTCGTCTTAACGCTCCCAGCAGGGGTGCTAGATAATGCGTGCCACTTATCAGCTAGACAGGAAGTAAGGACATGACTATTTTCTGCCTTTTTTCTTTCTTAACACAATTTGGATGCCAGATCTCCATCTGTTGGAGCCAAATTACTGCAGCGTTGTGAAAAATCCTCTGAATTCAAAGAACACGAGACACAGCTCTGTGGGTGTGTAATGCTGGCAAACATACTGCACAAAATGGTAGTGACAGCCTGATCACCAAATGGAATTGACAATAGAGTGGTGTGGTAATGTGCCTTAAAATGCAGTTATGAATTACTATTTAAGCACACTGTGTTCCATTTGCTTTAAGTCTTTAGGACTTTTAAATGGGTTTGTGGTAAGATGCCTGCAGATCAGTTAGTTAAAAAGAAACAGCTGAAAAGATTTTGAAGATTTTTCCATGACAGTAAGATGCCCTCTTGTTAGTTTTAAAACTCTAGGGGTTAGGGGCTTTCCAGGACTGCAGAATTTGTTTTGAGGCCTGGTTTAGTTGCAGGATTTAAACCTTACTGGCTTCTGTATCAACTAAGTCCAGTGACCAAAAAAAAACAGGATGCAATGAAACATCATTTTCACATTAAAATTATTGATCTCCGAGATCATGAAATCTATTAATACAGTTCTTTACCATGTCACTCACTTATATGTACATTCAGGAAAATAGAAAATAGAAATAGAAACTTAAACCATCAGTGCATGAATGGGTGTGAATGTGAAGATGTGATCTGCACTGTAAAAAGTACTGAGTCGTCAGGAGGACTAAAATCAGAAGTCATTATTTTTTAGAAAGCATTGTTTATTTCCTGTCTTTTTATCTATTTATTTACTTTACAGATAATACAGTTTTTATGTTGTTTTGCCTTTTACCCTACTTGCTTTTACCTCTTATCATACCTTGTTTCATACCAAGTTCTATATAGGCTACTTATGATGTTCGGACATCTCCCTCTGTCCCAAGCTAAAATGTGTTCCCCTGACAGATTGATTGATGAATGATATGCATGAATGCACACTGGAAAGCTTCAATTGAATTGCCCCTTGCGAGATAGCTAAAGTTGTTTGACTTATTGTTTCCAGTGTCTTACCTAATGGCATCTTCCTTGTGCTTTATTTTTACAGTGACGCAAAAATGTAGGTGTACAAACACAGGAAAGGCACCATGTATACACACACACACACATACATTTACATGTATATTTATGTATTTCAATGGAACCTGAAAACTTAAAACTTCCTAGTCCCCCTGTGAAAACACCTCATCCTTACCACACTCTTTAAGAAAAAGAAGAGAAAGAATGTCTTCTTTTTCCTTCTGTCTTCATTTCCCCTCCCCGTCTAAGCGTCCCTCAGGCCTCTCTCAGTCCGAGTGCGGCTTGGGTTGACATTTACCCCTTTTGCGCACAAAGCACACTGGCACACTGAATGGGGGAATGGAGGGAGAAGCCGGCAACTCCAGGGCACAGGCCAGATGGATTAACTTGAAAGGCATGGCATTGTAAACCAAATTCAGATTAATCCCTCTTTTACACCCCTCACCCCCCCACCCACAATGGAACAATGCTTCTTTCCTGGGCCTCGGAGGGACATTGTTGCAGAAGGGAGAGTCAGACCTTCACCGTGTCTGACGGTCTATTCACATCACTGCTCTCAATTACCTGCCACAGAAATAAGGCACTTTTTTGACACAAGGCTATTACCTCCCATGATTCAAGGCAGTAAACACAGGACATGCATTTGAATTTTAATGGACAGGTCTTATTTTCAAGTCAATTTGGACCCCTGGATGCTGTTTTTTATCATGCGCCTGGTGCATACTTTTCCTGGTCTGACTCGCATCTTTAATGCCAACACAGAGTCAGGATTTCCATATAAAATAGTTCTCAGACAACATGGCTCCGTCCAGATTTTTTTGGGCATGTCTGTTTCCCCTGTGGTCCTGACAAATAAAAATGGACTCCAGGAACCCCCCTACAGCACAAAATCCCTGAACCCCCTTGACCCCATCCTTACTTTAACTTAAACTCCGGTTTGAACCACTATTTGACCACTTTATACTTGTGGCGTTCTCATTGTTATTACCGTAATAACGTCTCTATGAGCCAGCTCTTCTCTCGTTTCATTCTGTTTCCTCAATGATGCACCCTGCCTCTCATTTTATTTCCTTGAGACATTTTATTCTGGGAAAGTCTGTTAGTAAATCACTATTAAATTCCCTCTGGAACCCGTCTTAATTCTCCTTCCTCCCCTCTCCTCTTTACATGTGCCTTTCGTGTGTGAGTGATGCTCAGCAGAAGTAGGGCAAGGAGCTCCCACTGTTACAGCTTGTATTATTTGACAAAGCTATTCATTAATTATCTTCCCTGGTGCAGTCTTCCTTATCGCTCATTGTTTTCTCTTTTTTATTTCTTTTTTTTGGGGCTTGGAGCACCTTTTTTTACACCACTCCAACCCCTGCTTATTGTTAAAACAGTAAGGAATATGCAATAAAGGAATACGCAAAAAAAGCACAACATATATCACTACAAATTATACTTTTCCTGCTATAATCTGGCATCTTTAAAGCCAAAGACAGAGAACGCTCAGAGTTTAAATCTTCAAGAAACAACAAGGAGAAAATATTGCTGGATGTTGCTCTGTATTTCTTTCCCTCCACATTCGTCCCTGAGGTTGCTGACCGCCTCCAAGGACAGATTTACGTTGTGTCTAAGTCAAACAGAAATGTTTGGATTTAGCTCCAAAGGCTGAGAGAAAGTCGTGCTCACATACACAGACACCTCTGCCTCTTTAATGTCACACATGCTTTTACTCTGCTGCCCCACTGTGTTGACGGTGGGCTAAATGATCCATAGCGTTGTATATGGGCTGCACCTCCTCTCATTGGTCACACACACTTGCTTTTTATTGAATCCTTCAGGTTTGTCTATACAAAGGTTGACTCATAAAATCATCAGTGAAAATCAGTACAACCGATTGATGGATCACAGATTTCTTGAGATCAGAGCAAGAAACTGGTCTTTCTGCTAACTGGTCTTTCTGCTGCTCAGTTCTGAAAACATGCAGGCTGTTTTTTTCATGTTTGAGTTTTCTGCCTGTAGATTATCTCTGAAAAATGTAATGAGCTGAAGAAAAAAATTGGATGGTCAGATATGTGCAATTAGAGAGTGGCTAATGCTATCAACCAATTCCAAGCAAACATTAGCCTGTGTTTGCTAGAAAGTGGCTTAAAATCAAACATCTAACAAGCTGGAGCAATGTTTTTTATATATATTTCTGTTATTTAACACAACAACAAAAATATACTATATGTAGCTTCTTGGCTGGTTGTAACACAAGTACTAAACCTAAATTAGCATACCTTACAACGGTAAGTCAGTTAGTTCTAGCTTTAGCTTTTCTGAGCCTGTAGCTTTAACCAAAGACCCATGTCCTTAAAATGACTTATTTTCCCAAATACTTTAAGAAAGAAGAAGAAGTGGGTTGCTCTTCCTATGAACCTATGAATGTATCTACCTTACAAGTTGTCCCTTGGTGCAAAGGTGACTAATCAGGCTTTCCAGCTGTATAAAATAGGGAAGTATCAACCGAAATACCTTTTCTAACTTTTACAAAGAGTGTATTTTATCTAAGTAATCCTATTTTGAGTAATTTGACTGCATGTCCAGTTGGAGAAACAGGTTTACATGTATACTGTACAACAATTTGGCCCATTCTTATTGCATTTCAAGACATGTATTTCATAAGTAAGCATCTCGGCTCAAGCACATGCCTGATGTGTAAATAGGCCAAATGGTGCCATTCTGCAGCTGCTGGACCAATGTGCTTTAACGCTTCAGATCTCATATAATAAAGCTTTGCCTCAGTATGCGACTTGTCCAGACAGCAGGGTAAGTCAAGTTTTAAAACAGGGTCAGAATAACTGAGCAGGGGTTATGTTCCTGGCACAGACAGCAGCATGTGTTACTCGGCTGGTTACCACTACACACAGAGGAGCGAGGTGTGGTAACAGTAAACAGCCCAGACATAGGAATGCGCAGGGCAGTAAAACGCAATATAGCACCATTCATCACAACACCCAGAGCTCGGCAGGGGCACGAACATCGTTTCCCCCACACGCCCTGCTCCACAAACAGGTTTCAGCATACTTTGAGTCCCCACCGTCAATAATTCTCCCCCGTGTGCTTTCCTGTCTGTAAGTGACTGCACAGCATTCCTACTGCTGTGCTTGTCAGTAAAGTTTTTTATTAATAGCACAGTATAAACAATTTGGGGTTCAGTGCAGTGCTGTACAGGCTGTGGTAGATGCTAGCAGAGCGATTGGGGGAGTGGACCTCCAAAGGCTTTAATCATTGGAGGAGCTGCAGCAGGGGTAGCAAAGTCTTTAAAAGTAGGAATCAGCCAAGCAATCAATCAATATACTGTAGTTCATCAATATTTTTCCGAATACCAACAGAATGAAGCGACAGTAGTGCACAGCACTTATCGCCTTTGGCACATGGTTGTTCATAATTAATCTGATTTCCACCACTTCAAATGAGGCCCTTCCTGGCCCCACTGCTTTAGAGTGCTTAATGTCTCCGTTTTACTTGACCTAAGGCCCCATGTTCCAGCTTGAGAAGGGTCCAAGTGCCAACTACTGTGCAAAGACCTTATTGAAATGCAAAAGTGTTTTCCCTCTGCCCATTTGTTTCCAGTTTAAGGGACCTTAACATACAGTAACAGAGAACTTGCCAAAATTGGAATTTAAATTGAGCCTGATAAAATACTGATATCCCATGGGTCCCTGAAAGAGCATGTGAAATTCCCTTCAAATTTCCAGAACCCCCTCATTTTTAGGACCTCTCGTCTTGAAAATAAATTGCTTTATTTTGTGGACAAATATTAACTGAAAATTCCCCATTTTAAATGGTTTTATGTCATTTAATATGTTTTATTCTGCTTATTATTTCTCTAATTCTCATTCAAGCAAACTGTCAAAAAGCTGTATAGAATACAACAGAATAACATTAAGAAGTGTTGTACCTCTCTACCGCTAGCTTAACTACCAAAGGAAATATTAGCTCTATAGCTAATGCTGTGGAAATGAAGGAGGGGATTTTCTTGTCAAAGGCATTTTAAACCATTAGCTACTGGGCCTTGTTTTGTTACCCAGACTGTTCGTGCTGCACAGCTGTTTGTTTTTTCTTTCTGTCAGATGGATTCCATGCCTTGTTAAGGCTGGATTTAGTGTCAGCAAATCCACATTAGCTGGAAAAAGGACAGTGACCTCTCCTACTGTAATTAGACAGGGAGTCTGCACCGGTTCAGCCCCTTTAAGACTGGCCTTGACTCCCATGATAATGTGCGGACATACGCTGATCTGCTGGGGACAGGTGGGGACGTCATCATGACCTTCAGATTGAGGCCTTCGACTCAGCTCCTTGGCCTCATAGAGGCTCTCTTGTCTCTTTAGTGAAATGTTGATAGCAATAATGTAAGGCGGAGAACTGGAGCTTAGTATGATGGATGCTTTCATCAGCTAAATAATACTTTTGGCTAACTGTTGTGGAGAATGCTGACAACCATGGGAGAAACATTTGCCAAGTCAGAGTACGTGTCCTTCCCAGTTTAGCTGGTTTGCTTTCTTGGCGCCAGCCTAGCAGGCCCCCTGGTTAACATTTGTGTGAAGAAAAGAGGAAATTCAGCATCAGTGACAACTGTGAAATCATCTGAGATGGAGGTAAAGTGGAGGATTAGGCTGGGATCAGGCCAGAGCTGAAGAGTGACTCAGGGACTCAGTGAGTAAAGGAGAGGGGGATGGAGAAGAAACAGTTCCCACAAAAATGCACTGAATAGATTTTAGAGCCTCTTTAATTGTCTTTCTTTTTGTCTGCTGTCCTGGAAAACCACCCACTCCTCCTTTTAGCCTTTTCTTTCAGTCTCCTGATGAAGTCCTCTCAGCTCTGAGGAGGTGTTGCTAAAGTCTCAAAGGTTAGAAGAAATATTTAATCCATTAGTACTTTGAGTTGCAAACATTTTATTTATTCCAAAACACCGACTCTCTGGTGCAGTTTTAACTGGCTGTGTTTTTCCCTGCTGTAACACTGAACAATTTCATGTCACCTGTTAAGTGTGTCTTCTGGAGTTGTTTATCTCCCTGCTGGCCTTTTCACATTTACCACGCTATATGCAGCAATGAGTTGTGACATGCAGCACATTTTCAAGATGCTCTTTTCCTTGCCTCTCACCTGTCTGTTCGTATTTCCTCACATCACCACTTGTTTTCCTCAGGATTTCTCAGACTTCTTTTCTGTGACAAACAGAACAAGATTTCTTTATGATGCACTCTTGCCTGTGCTGCTAGGCAGGCTTGCACAAACTTTGGTGCACTAGGTTGGATGTTTCATAATATATATATGTTGGTGTGAACTCTGGTGCACTTTGTTGGATGGTTCCTTTGGTTTTGGTGGTGTTCATGCTTAAATTAACTAGGGTGCTGACTGGAGAACCAAACTCAGGTCTACTTGAAAAAAGGGCTTCACATCCAAATTTACCCTAGTTTGCAACTCTTACCTTGCTCTCACTGAAATCTTCCTACTTCTTCACATCACTTCTGTTTTGTGACAAACACACAGCGGGTTCATTTGGATGCATTGCTGCTGTATGGTTTGGCCTATATGCAACAAACTCTTGTGCCTTTTGTTGGATAGTTTCTCTGGTTTGAGGTGGTGTAATTGGTAGGAAAGCTGGTACAGACCAAAGAACCAAACTCTGGTTCACTCCGAAATGGGGGGCTTCACTTCCAAGTGTATCAGACTTTGGTTCACTGCAGATGAGACTGTAATCCAAGTCAAACAAAGGCAAGGTGAGTAAGCCTCATAACTTTATAATTTGGGTTTAGTTTAGTTGGATACTCCAGAACCAACAGTAAGCTAGCTCAGTGGCTTCAAAATTAGAGGCTTAGACCTCTTAAGGGATTCAGTGACCCTATAAAGGGCAGTTGTGAGTTGCATTTAATGATGATTGTAAAGGTATCACACTTAAAATAAGTTTTATTTTTAATGTTCATGCCACTGTCATTTGGTAAAGTACGTGCTAAAATTAAGTAACTTTTTAAAAAGTCCTTGAATGTAAGTTGGTGTGTGAATGCAGCTGTACATGATATTAATGGAGAGTAGGACTTCCAAGTCTCTGGTGCTGTTATTTTGGGGGTCACAGGCTGACAAACCCCCAGGCTAGCCGTTAGCCAACCTGGGGGGTCTCTAAAAAAATTGACATAGGCTTTCATATGACAATTTGACTTATGTTACTGTCTGACCACACCTTCTCCTTTTTTATAGACCAAAGTTATTGTGTATTTTCTGTTAATAATGCAGCATTAAGGCTGGATGACAGGGCCAGAGCTACAGCAGTATATGCACCCATAAAGTCGACCTTCCCTCTTTTGCCCTTTCTCCATCATTGGCCCAGTCCCTTCTCTTTTAATACTTTCTATTTCTCCGTCATCCTCATCTCTGATGTTGTGCTTTTTTGTCTTCCTAATGGCACCTAACAGTGGCACCATTTCTTTCTCGCGCTCCAGCTCCACTCTGCTGGATGACTGCAGTCCTTGTTGAGGTGTTGTTGTGCTAGCTGGCCCTGGCTGTTTCTCAAGGGGCTCCTTCAGCTTGTCTCTACTTCCTAAGTGTCCCAGGCCCCGGCCCCCCTCAACTCCCACTCCCCCTACTTGCCTCACAAAGCTGCTGTCAGTTCGTGGGCCACATGTGTCAGGCCTTCAGTCCTTATTTAAGACCCAGGTCCTGCCTAGGCGTCACAGCTCCAGCAACAGTAAGGGCACCATGAAAGAGAAGGGTGTCGGCAGCTATTCAACCATCCGGAAAGAGACAGAGGAAGGCTGGACGAGGAGAAGTGATGGAAAGAAAGCCAAAGCACTCTTGCTGGAACAATCGCTCTCAGCCCAGCTGACATGGTGAACTCTTAAAAAAAAGTTCTCCTGTTTGTTGAGAGGTAGAGTGACTATTCACCCACACAGAGTGCTCCCAGTTCATAAGGCTTTGTAAAAAAAGTGTGAATATGTAGTTTGGCTGGAGGGGACAGTGGAGTCCAGCCAGGCCGACGCACAACAAGCTCTCTGTTCGGCTATTTCTCCCTCTCACCCAGACACATTAACAAATACAAGCTTCCAATAAAACTCCACCACTGGACAATGTTTCTCCAACTCTTCCAGCAGTCTGATAGGCTGAGCATGAGGCACAGAAAAACTGTGCCATTGTGAAACATTGATGAATCAATCAGTATCAAAAAGAACCAGAGGTTTAATATTGTTACAGTTTTGTTATAACCAAGGCCGAAGACATTTTTTAAGGGAGTCTTGCATTTGAGCCGTTCTTAGGAACACAACACTTGCAAAGTCCTTTAGGGGATTTCCCCTTTTCTTTGCACAAAAGTCCTTTATGATTGTGGGATGAGCTGATTAGATTTAAGTGGAGTTTATAAGGTCAAATGTCAAGGTCAATGAACCGCCTGATTTTCTCTTTCATCCATTGCAAAGGATTTCTGTTAACTTTTCACAAACATCATCTCTAACTATAGGATATACTATTTCAAATTTTGAGATCACAGTCAAAGATCACTACCAAGGGCCCCGTCTTACCCTAAACACATTGAAACATTTCACCTATGAGTCAAGGATAAAGTTATTGCCCGTATCTACACAAGGACTGAGTAGGTAGATTCCAAAGGGCAAATGTAAAGGCCATAGGTTGCATTTTCATCTCTCACTTTTATAGCAAACATATTGAGATCATTCCTTTCTTATAAACCCAATCATTTCATAAGACCTTGACGGATTTTTGTTAAACTTTGAACAAATGTCAACATTGACTCAAGGATGAATGGATCAAGTTTTGGAAATCATAGGTTAGACATCAAAGTCAAAGAGCCTTATGGGCATCCCTTGCTGTTAGGAATAGTTTCCTTTCAACTTTGCACAAACTCATTTGATTTTAAAGGTCATATGTCAGTTTCATTAAGCCCAAATGCCATACTTTTCATTTCAAAACAGTATCTTTAAAACAGTCAGAGGGCTTTGTATTTCAAAAATTTACATGCATCAAATCTGACTCAAGATTTCTGAGATCATAGAACAATGGTCAAAACCAAAGTGCCTCGTATTCATCCCATTCCTGTGATCACAATATCTCAATATTGTCTAGGCAGTTCTTGGATTTTTGGAAGCTTTTGATGACCAAGTGTGAAGGCCAACTGGCATCTCTTACTATTGAGACAATATCCAAAGAATATTTTGAGGGTTTTTTCCAATGTTAGCTCCAGCTCAAGAATGAAAACATTTATTTTGGAGGTCAGTGCTTTAGGTAACATAACCACATGTCCACCACTAACTTTGAGATAACCATGAAGCCATGTATTGTAACACAACACATTATCCAAATACTGCAGAGAGGGATTCCCTTCAAACTTTGCACTAATGTCGACTCAGGCGTAAGTATGGACTGACTCAATTTGTACAGTACAAGTTCAAGGTCAGATAACAAAAACTTGAAGCACCCCAGCCAATCATTGTGACCTAACCCTGTACTGCTATTACTTGTCTACTCAAGTCATTTTAGAATGCAGTTCTTTTGGTCTCCTGCTGTGGTTGTCATTTGTCTCAACAGCTCTGAGGTCAATCAGTAGTTTGAGGTGATGTGGACTTAAAATGGAGCAGAGAGTAACCAGGTAGAGATGACTGAGCCTGTCAGCAGCTCCTTAAAGCCTCTGTATTGGGGGTCACTGGAGACAGGAGCTCTAATTGACAATCAGTGATGAGTGTCTAAACACACAGTTATTGCAGGGGGCTCAGGGCCTTGATCAGCCAATGTGGAGAGACAGGAGGGGGGTAAAGGGACCAAGCATAAACATTATTGTCCTTCAATTTCACGGGAAGATTGCCACTATATCCTTAGGGCTGAAAAAAGAGTCATTGTACTCCAAATCATAGGAGACAGGAAAGGTTATGGTGTCGTCCAACACTCCTCAGAGGTGTTAAGGTATAATGGACAGGCTAATGGTAGTTCCCATGGAAAGACATTGGAAAAGAGCATCCATCTCTGTTTTTGGAGCAGAAGCAGTAGCAGTTTGTGGACAGAAACATGCCCAGACACAGACATAGTAAGAAAAAGGGGTGTCAGGGTGAATTAACTTCATGCCAAGACCCAATTTGTGAGTCATAAAAGTTTCCTCACTGTGGTCAGGAGGCAATATTAAGCATGAAAGGTTTGAATTAAAATGTCCAATGTGAGCACTGGTATATGTATGAGCAATATTCCTGTAATAGGAGGCATTTTCAGGGGCATATTAGGAGTTATTTGTGATTTCACATTTCATTACTTCCCAAACGTATAACAATAAATCATGGGCTTTATGAGGCTCAAGTGCTGGTTCCTGATACAAACAACTATTTTCTTAAATGTTTGGACTTGTTAAGGTTTCTTTTCAAGCACATCAGCTTCATCTTACACTCTTGCGTGTAAAATATACATAAAAATCTCACTAATAGTTGGATGCGGTAGATCTTTCAGCCGGCAGGTATTTCCACACAAAGCCTCCCTTGTTTCCCTCCATTATCCTCTTTTAATTAATCTATCTCCCAGGGCACATTGCAAGCAGTAATTAAGGCCTAATTGCACCCAAGGTCAGTAGATTTATTCATTTATCTGCTCATTTAATTCATAATCAACCTTTTTGCTAGTAATTTTATCTATGTAACTATTTGTTATTTAAGTCTTTGGTCCCAGCCATCCTCTCCTCACCTCCCTTGCAACAGAAAACCACCTCCGCTTTGCAAGGCAAGCGGAGGTGGTGATGGCTGCAAGGAGGAAGAAACTGGTGACACATGAAAGCATTGCGACGAGCCCCGCAGGTCTGAGGGACCTTGTGCTCCTTGTGGGTGCAAGGCGACGGGTGCCCTCAGGATATATTCTGTCTCTGGAGGCGGTTTGATGCCGTGTTGGGTGTAAATAGTGATGTGCTTCCAGTGATGTCGGAGGTCAGAGCTTAACGGAGCTGTTAACATTTTTCTGCTTTGTTCAACAGATTGTCTCTTTCCCCCCCACATAATTCTCTCCTGTGTTTGCCTCCTGGTTTCCTTTCATCAAGCAGCTCTTTTGTCTGGGCCAGATGCAGACATAGTCCTTGGTATCCCACATGTCTGCAGAGAGCTTTATTATGGCTGGCATCATTTTTTAGTTGAGGTGGTACCATATTGATATTAGCTGAATTGAGTGTTTTTTGTGTGATACACGTGAGGCCTTGAACTGATACATGTGAAACGAAAAGGGGCTTTTAATAATGTTTACTCCTGTGGCAGCCCATGTGATAAACCCATGCCACCTGCAATGTCCATTTTCTAGGATGAATGGCAAAATTGGGTATATTAATTAGCTATGGAGGCAAAGAGGCTTTAGCACTTTGCCTCTCACTTTTAATGAATGAAAAAAATTAAACAATATCTTTGTTGTGATTGAGTTTGGTTTGGTGCAACATAGGTCAAGATTTTGATGCCCATCTCTTGTTAATAGATATACCAGTCTATGCATCTTTCTAGTAAGAGTTGTCAACATAATTGGGGGAATGTTTCTTGACTGGTATCATTGATAGGTACTAAAACTTTAAAAATATCAAACCCTAATTTATATGACCGGTGGCTGATTAATAAGTCTGTCAAAATCTGCTAAATTTCACAAAAGCAACTGCAAAATTGGTGCATGGAAATACAGGAAAAGTTGATGTGCAGCTAAGACAGAGTACGGAAATGTATCAGCCTTTTTTGCCATTAATAATGAGGTATTACTTAAAATTGCTAGTCCAGGGCTGACCTATGCTAAAGTTTGAGAAGGTGCATGTGAGGTAAATATGGAATTGAAACATCTCTAGCATTCGGTCTTTTGTCAGTGTTTCCTCACAGAAATACCCACAAGCATCCGTGCACACACTGCCTCCCATCCATAAAGGAATGGCCAAACAGACAACCCTCATGCCCTTGCACGCCGACAGTCTGCGGGGTTCCTGCTCAGCATGTGAGCAGCAGCCCGCCTTGCCTCTGTCATGTTTTCCATATTAAAGTGATGGGGTAGTGGGCTCCTGCTGGTGGCAGGGTAGGGGCCTTGTCCCTGGGCTGTGCATGTGGGTCTAATCCCCTGATTAACTCAGCCAGGACTGGGCACAGATGGCAGGTTGGCACTGAAAATGGGTGCACGCCCCTCTTCCTACTACCGCTGTCAGACCCCGAGACCACTCAGACTGGTATCCTCTCATTACTGATAATGGGTCTCTATTGGTCCGTCCTGACTGCACTCATGTGTGCTGAGTGTGTGTTTGTGTACCTGTTGTGCCACAGAGGGTGTGGACTCTGTTATGTTCAGTTGTCTGTTTAATGAAGACTGATGAAAGGTGATTTGTAGCTGGCAGTTGCATCAGCTGCCACTTACACCAATTGTCCCAAGACCCATCTGTACATCCATTGCTGCAGCCGTCTAATCTGCAGAACATGTTAAGAAAATGAACAATTATGAAACATGGCATGAAGCTTTCTGATACAGGCTGCATCGGGGGCGTCTCTACTCATGAAAATACACCAATTATGCCTCTCTTTGTCTCCGTATAAAAGATTGTTGAAAACTGCCATTTTAACGAGCTTCACTCCCTTTAGTGCCCCAGATTATCAGAGGTCCTAGTCGACTTTTACAAGCTTCTCAGCAGAACGGAGTCTGCCAGCCCATGAAATAACACACTCTTTAAAGCATTCTTGCAAATTTGCTGCCAGGAGGCTGAGGGAAAATATGAGCGACCTGACAATAAAGACACAGCTCTCGAGGTGCCATGCGCTCTTGCACTGACAAAAACCAGAAACCCCGCTGTCCTTTGAGAATTTGTCAGTGCTCTGCTGTGGGGCAAGAGGGCTGGCACTGCGGTTAAATATAGCATGTGTTTACAAAATGTCAAATAGCCCTTTTTATTTGCTTGCTGGCAGAATTTATTTAACTAATTCCATTTTCTTGTTGTAATAGCTGAAAGTGGTGCTGAACACAAGTGAACACCAATTTTTATTGCAAGAGTGGTGCTGGGCAGGAACCGGAGCAGATATATGGACCTGGATGTGAGCCAATCATGGACAGATGAAAGACTGGTGTGTGTGTGTGTGAGTGTGTGTGTGTAACTATGAGTGTGTTTGACTCTCTGAGCAAGTGTGTGTGCTTGTGGAGGTCACTCTGGGCTTCCTGTTGACAGCTGCAGGCTGTGGGCAGATTTACTCCACAGCAGATGCTGCTGAGGGACACAACTCTGTCTTAAGTTTATGTTTTACCATTTGGCTGCATCTATTTATGGAGCAGGACTATACAACATGGATAGGTAGACTAAGCAAAGCTCTGTGCAGTTGTAAAACTGTCTTGACAATAGAGCAGAATGACATATTGTTTTAACTTTGCATTTGCAGTGTGAGCATCCACAATGGGCTGGTTTATACCTGAGACAAAGCTATTCAGTGCCCATCTTGTCTCCAGGATCTATATCTGTACATAGGTGTGTCCATGTTGCTAGGGAAACGCTATTTGGACATTAGATTTGTATTTAGTTTCCGACATGCTCCATGTTTCAAGTTCAAAATAAGGATCAGGAAGTAACTAGTCCTTCTCCTGATCCCCCTTCGCATGTATTCTCCACAATTCTCACTGTCATAGAGCTGCAGTAAATGACAATAAGATAAGTATTTCCATTAAAAATCCACCTAATTGGAAAAAACAAAAAGAAAAATACTTGAAAATGTCCTTTTGCATAATTTTTCAGTGGTGGTCTTTTTGGATGGCAGTTGCTAGCTTGCTTGGACACCCTCATTACCCAACATGCACAGGAAGGCACGCCTGATTTCTCTCCACAATGAGGCACATTGGCTCTTAAAAAAAATCCACAATAGACTCACTGTGACATCCTGGTGCTTCCTTTCATCTTCTTCTTCCTCTCATTCATGCCTCCTTCCATGCGGCTGTTCTGCTCAATGTCTTTACAACGTGATGTCACATGTAATTTGTATCCCTGCCTGAGATTTTGTGAAAGAGGATAAATCTGGATATTTTCAGCGGGTGACTGACTGCGCCAAAGCTCAGAATCTGGTCAAGTATGTCAAAGACTGGTACCAAATCATCGTCCCTTGGGATGGCAGGAGTGGTCTGGCTTTCCTCAATGTAAATATAAAAGTCCATTCATGTTGGAGAGGCAGCATCTGAATGTGAGGAAGCATCTCGATTCATCTGACAACCAGAGAAAGCAGTCATCCGTTCTCTTAAGTCTTCATCATCTTCATTTTTTTTCTTAGCTCAGAGCCCCTTTAAACTGCAGTAACTCTTCGTGGAACAATGAACTTTCATTGAAACTGTGCTTCCCAAAGGTCCTGGAAGCTTAGGAGTGGGCCTGATTGGTTGAGTGTTTGCAGACTTATTTACATTTTGGATTGAAAACATGCCTCCAGGGACAACATAAAATCAGAGGTTCCAAACAAACAGAACACCAAAGGTTTAATTACCAAATCATGTTTCACAATATCCTCTTGAACATGTTTTCAACTCTACGTCATAGCACTTTTCATACATGAAAGAAAGTAGAGAATTATAGAGATTCACAGACAGATAATGTGAGGAAAATAAGAACACAAACGAAAAAAACAAAACAAAATCAGGGGCAGGTAAAAAAGATCCAAGAGTAAAACAGCAAAAACGGTGCTAAAATAAATCTAATTGAAAAAACAAGAACATAGTTAGGCAAAAACTGTTAATCTAGAGTTTAGGAAAAGATAGGCTGAATCAACATGAATCAGATAAAACCAAATTTAATTAAGCACATTATTACCAATAATTAGAATAATTTTTTATTTTTATTTTAAGAAATAACCCTACGTAGACTTAAATCCACAGTATATAAAGCCCACTGCCATTGCCCAGAGAAGACAAACAATAGTAACACTGCTCTCCTTACATCTTATTTCAATATAAATTAAGGACTACTCAACCAACAACTGCACATAATAAGTGGTATCTTATTATATAAATTGCACCTTATGTGCTGTTTTTCAAAATTAGTCCTCATTCAAACCAAGGAGTCAACAGTTGAGTCCAGCACAGCTAACAGCAGGTCTCTGTTTTATTTGGAAGAGTGTAATTTACCACTGTTTGGAGTTACTGGTTATGTTGGGAGCAGCAGAATATACAGTGGATGTATAATTAATGTCCACCACAAGTAAGCGCTATAAACCTTGAATAATATAATTCAACAGAATGGCAGAAGTGAGAAGCACTTTGTAGAAGTCTTTATCTTCATTTCTGGTTTGGTTTGGTTTGGTGGGCACAGGTTGGTACAATGTGGTATAGTAAACCTGAATCTTACTTGCATTTCCATGGTTAAATTTGGGGATATTTGGCTGTTTGTTGCAGCAAGGAATAGTTTAGTTCCAGGTTTTGGGGTTGGATCTATGTTTTAACAGAAGGTTGTGGGTAAGTATACACTGGCAGTATTCACGAAAGTTTGGAAAACAACAAGCTTTGCGAGGGTATTTCCATGGTTAAATTTGGGGATATTTGGCTGTTTGTTGCAGCAAGACGTGCACCTTTGTTTAACAGAAGGTTGCAGGCTGTGGGAAAGTATACACTAGCAGTATTCACGAAAGTTTGGAAAAACAACTTGGGAGCTTGAGCGAGGAACTGAGGAATAGTTAGTTCCAGGTTTTGGGGTTGGATCTATAGGCTTGGCACTAATGGGTGATAATGATGGGACAACATTGGGTTTGTTATTTGGGTACCTTTTCCAACATTTAAATTTGAAATGTCAATACCTATTCCTGGAACTTTTGGTCAAAAAGAAGAAAAAAAAAACAGAAAAAAAAAAAAAAACACTCAATGCCATTGGTTCATTGAGCCCACTGAGTGTCTGATGGATTTGTTGGCAGCCTCACATCACAGGCCAAACTCCAAATTGAGCTCTTGACCTGAGGCTAACAGTAACTCAAGGACCAAATTTGGAAATACTGCAGGTCAATATAGTTAGCAAGAAAAACACAAGCAGCCATTATTCAGGCAAAATTAAAAAGCACAAAGTTAAAAGGTAAGAGTTTAAATTGAAAATAGCTACATATTTTATAAAGCATAGGAAACACTCTGCCTCCCCTTTACTTTCCTCTCCTCCTGCCAACAGCCCTGCAGGTTAGGCCATGCTGTGCTGAATGTACTCGGATTATGTTTCATTGCTCAAACATTTACCATTTTGCTTTGTTATGTATCAGCCTTCACTTTTACAAAGGCTGCCATTGTACCAGAGGGATATTTTTTGGCTTTTCTTCTTCTTCTTGAGGCTTCATTGCTGCATACTCGCAGGGGGGCTGCATGACAGATAAGTTTCACTTCATGCCCACAACAATCAAAGCCCTTTTGTTCAAATGAGGCAGTTTTGTTTGCAAACCCATGTCAGGGAGAAAAAGATAAAAAGGAGAAAAGAAGTTGATCACATGTTGCTCCAAACCAACAAGACACATGCCAGTGTTTGTTGTATTTTTATTCGACTACTGTCAAGTTTCATTTATAATGTTGGCATGTTCAACATTTCCTCTTTTTCTCAACACTGAGGGTTTGCCAAATCACACTTTTGTGGCTACAGAAAGTAGGTGAAAAAAATGGAAAATTGCTGCATGTGTTCTCAGAAATATGGCCAGTAAAATGTCAGAGCACTGCAGATAGGATGCTTATGTTTGACAGTCCAGGATGTAAGAAGTTTTGTGCTCTATTAGGTGGTTGTAACTTTTTGTGAATTGAGTTCTCAAATGACTGTTAAAAGACAAACTTTTTATACTTCAATTAGTACTTCTCTGTAATCAGAGTGTACATTTTACATCAGTGTTATTCATGTTAATAGTTTTCTTTTTTACAATGGGGCTTCAGTGATTGATATGAATTAAGAAACATTAATCCTTTCACTAAAAACATATACCAAAAACTATATTCTTGACCAAGTTTTAAAGCATTGAGGAAATCAAATATATTAACATACATAAAATGTTGAGATCTCAGTTCTCTTGCATGTATACTCCTCAGTCAGACCAGTCTGGAAAAGAAAATATTCATATACTCTTCAGCCTCCTTGCTGGGCTTTGTTTAATAAAATAAACATCATTCACCTAGATGTTTAATTGAAGTCCAGTGCTTAGTAAGCTAGCATAACTTCTTAAGACAAGGCAAGGCAAGTTTATTTGTAGAGCACAATTCATACACAAGGCTATTCAAAGTGCTTTACTGAACAAGAAAAAAGCATTAAAATCACAATAAAACATAAAAACATTAATCATTATAAAATAAATAGTGTGTAATGAGTGTAAAGAGTGCAGATCAGATCCTTTCAATCATAGGCACAGTTAAATAGAGCTATTTTAAGCCTAGATTTGAACATTGTCAGGGTCGAGGCCTGTCTCACATCTTCAGAAAGACTGTTCTAGATTTTAGGTGCATAAAACTGGAACCCTGATTCTTAGCCCTGATTCTTAGCACTAGCTTATTTGCATGCTAATTACTGTCAGAATTACCTTGGCTTTTTTAACAAAAACAATGTTGGTTAGCTAATGTATACCAGATATAAGGAATATTGTTCATGTGAAACGTGCAGACTATGTATTTGTGTATGTTAACAACATATAACCAGTTAGCTGCTTGCTAACTTGTTGATAATTGGTCACCAGGAAGAGTGTCCAAAAGTGTATCGGCTAAAACGCATCCTCCCGTCGTCAAGCTGGACATGTTTTAGTCAATAAAATCAACTCCTCTGGTGCATGTATACCAGGACAGTGCCAGCACTTCACTTAAATTTCCTTATCATGCTGTTATCATAACTTCGTTCAACTGTAAACCTGCATAATAATTTGACTTGTTTTAACTGCGTGTAAAGGCACTGATTATTGTTTGAACTTGTGCCTTCATTTTAAATGGTCTGGTCATGGGATCAACTATGCTTGAGTCATCAAGCTTTCCGACCTGTTGACAGATTTTATGTGGAACAAACTTGCAGCACATCAGTGACTCTTTATTTTGAAACTCCTCATTTAAGTGCTGGCATGTTTGTTGTACTGTGGCCACAGTTGGAGAGACAAGGACAGGCTAAATGAGAGCCAGACTGTTTTTTGTAAGCCCCGTGGGGTAGCGCGTGTTGATGAACAATATCCTGGCCCCCTTGGTTCGTGGCTCCTAAGTGCCCCTCAGCTGCATGACCTCCTTTTCTCTCAGCATCTCTCTGTCATCAGACTACTTATCCAGGTCCCCCGCTATGACAGCTGTCCTTTCATCAAACACGGCCCTTTTAGATTGATGAGGACCGAGAAACAGTGACAGAGCTCTGTTGACAAGCGTCATGGTGAATGATTTTAGCTGCCACTTTGGAGATCTGGCTTGTATTAGGCACCTTGGAGGCCTTCATGACACACAAACTTGCTCCAGTGTATGCTTTTCAAATGGTTTCCCACTTCCATTTGCACACCTAGTTTGAGGACACTGAACCTGGCTGGATGGTCAATCATAAACAGGTTATGAGGTCATGTTTATGAATCAGGCTGCCTGGAAAGTACCGGAGTGTCACCCTCTCTTTATCACCCACGGGCTCCTTATCAGAGCAGAGTCAATCTAATGTTGACCTTGTGGGAGAGGCTTTTGGCCTTGCCCCGAACTCTGAGCCTGCAGCAATTGTTGGCCATTGTTTGTCATTCTTTGCAGATCTGAGGAAATCGATTAGGCCATTTGCCGGCTCCACGGGCAGAGGTTAAGTGTGCTAATACTTGACTTGCACATTGGCCCACTTGATGACAGGGATGCCCTTTGGACACATGACTAACAAGCCGAATTACCATCAAGAATTTGTTAGACATGGGTTTGCTGTTGCGTGATATTTTGCCTCAAGCTTGAAACGCAGAAGAACTTCTTGAGTTTGGTTTCCTTGACTTCTCTCCAAGGAAGTGTCAGGACTTTTGTCAGGGGAGTCAACTTTCACCATCATCAAGAGAGCAGCTTCCAAATGTTTCATCATAACCGCGTATCCAGTATACTGTAATGCTTTAGCAAGGAGTGTCAATATAAGGGAGAGGAACATGAAAGTACATTTATTCTATGGAATGAACAAATCCCCCTTAAGAGTGTAAGGATGTGTTTGAGAAGCACCCTGTGGCGCTCTTGGAAATATGGGTTTGGTGTTCTTTCACGCCTCAGGCTGTCTTGCACTTTTTCTTTCTCACAATAACAAGTTTCCGACTGCCTCAAAACTACGAAAAGTTGTGGAGACATGATTGGATTCTTTGTCCTCTCAAGATTGTCAATAATATCCGTCTCTAGTTATCTTTTTTTCTCGGTGATTCTGTGATTGGAGTGCTGTGGACCGTTCCTTTATGCGAAAGTGAGAAGAGGGAAATTCGGACCAGCTCATACCACAGAAAGGATACACTTGGCCGGCTTATTGATTTCCCCCTTCCCTACCTCCCTTTGCCCTCCTCCTTCTCTATCTATCTATCCATTCCTCTTTCCCTCTCCAATGGACCGCTGATGAGCCCTCTCCCCACAGACAAGCCGCCAGCCACAGCCAGTCAGGTTTCCTCTCAGACCATCTACAGCCCCGCTAGGCAGAAGATTTCTCCCGAGGCCAAGGGAGGGAACAAGGCAGATTCTGTTACAGGCATCGCAGGAGGAAGAAAAACGTACTGTTACTAGATATGAGTGAAATCAAATCTGTTTGACTTGCCCGGCAGCTATGACCGTTTCCATGCAGACAGAGAACGTCAGGATTGAGTGATTGGAATGCAGTAGCTCGCGGTGCGGCTGACAGATTTGTAGCTCTGAGTGTCAAAGTAGATCTGATTAAGATTTTTTTTCTTTTATAATGGAGTTGGTTTTGGATAACAATTGATGGGAGTGCTTGTTACTCTCAAAATAATAATGAAGATTAAATTTCTATTTGATTATTTTAATTATAGCTTATAGTGTTGGATCACAGCAAGGCTGATCTCTTGGAGTGTTACTTACTGTAAACAGCATGTCTTTAAAGCATACTTATTGGCAATATACACTCAGCTAACAGCCACTTTATTAGGCAAACCTTGTACTGGGTTTGGCTCTTTTTGTCTTCAGAACTGCATAATTCATTATGGCATAGATTCAACAAGGTGCTGGAAACATTTTTGATCATATTGACACGAACGCATCACAAAAATTGATCGGCTGCACTTCGATAATGCAGATCTGTTCCACCACTTTGCAATGGTGCTCTATTGGATTCAGATTTGATGTCTGTCAAGGTTGAAGTCATAGTCATGTGTGAAACCCTGCTCAGATGTTTTTTTTTTTAAATGATGCTTGACGAGCATGCCAAGAAAACATCCCCACACCATTGTGCCACCGCAACTGAATCCATGCTTTCACGTTGTTTAACTGTTGACCCTACCATCTGAAAATTTAGACTTATCAGAAAAGGACCCACCATCCCAGCCTGTGTTGTCCAAATCTTGTGAGCCGATGCATACTGTCACTGTCACCTCATTTTCTTTTTCTTAGATGACAGGAGTGATGATCACTGTGGTCTTCTGGTCTGGATTGTAGAGAAGTGCTGCACAATGGACCATTCTCTGTAAACTCCAGAGATGGTTTCTTTGAAAATCCCACAAGATCAGCAGTTTCTGAAATTCACAGACCAATCTGTCTGGTTGGCTCCAACAATGACGTTTAGGCACTTAAATCAGCCTTCTTTCCTGTTCTGATGCTTGGCCGTGTCTGCTTGCCTAAATACACGGAGTTGCTGCCATGTAATTTACTCTTTGTTTGCTTTGTGATTGCTTAACTGACCTCTCAATCTGAATCGAAGAACACTATCTTATAGGCAGCTGTTGTAAGGCAACTCCAGTCAGAAGATATTTCTGTTAGCAGAGTCTATTTTAGTGCATCGTGGGAAGTTGTTACCTTTATTTTCTTTTTCGACATTGAAAATTAAAGGAGAAAACTTACCCACAACCAAATTCAGAAAAAAATATTTCAAAACTAATGATATTTGGTGTTCTGGGAAGATTTATTAAAAGAATTTTCTTGATGGGAACAGCCAACGTAAGAGGACAGCAAGTCACTCCCCAAGTCACGAAATTGAGTTATTTTTTTTTGTAATGCATTCTACTTTAGTAGAATACGTGAAGAAAACTGAAGCCAGAAAACTGTGGCTATTTCTTTAGAGGAAACAAATCCACTAAATAAGAATAAAGATTAATCAAAAAGGGAGTCATTATCAATAACTTAAATGAAAGAGAGGCCATTAACTGTAGATTTTGTTTAACTTAGTAACATTTGCTAAGGAGGGCGGGACTCAATGGAATCCACTTCCTGTAAAGGGTGGCGCTTGACAAGCTAAATGCCTTAATTTGCAGGTAAAGGAGTATATCTAATAAAGTGGCTGTATATTATATTGGAAAAGAGTGTTTATCATAATGCTCAGAGTGAGAATGATTTGTGGTTGTTAGTCATGCCTGCACATATATAAATATTACTGCAAGGTGGAGAAATATGTTCAACCTGTTCTATTTATGAAGCCAGTTTTCTAAAAACATTATTTTAATTTTCGTTTTGTAATCACGGATGACGATTAGCAGATGGCTGTTAACAACCTCTGTGATGTGTGAAATTTGGCCAAATGTGCTAATGTGGATTTGCCTTGGCACAGACTTCTTTGTTGTTGTTGTTTTCAGCAGAAAAATTGAAATATCAAGTATCACCATTTATCTATAAAAAATGGGAGTGTAATTTTTGGACCATATTGCTTCGCCATATCCATTTGTTTGCATTTATTTGACCTTTGCAGCTGCAGAAATGAAACTGCCCAGCTCAGATGATGATCAAACTGAGCAGCAGGGTGTATTTATTGGAGGATTTTATATTCTGTTCTCTGTCTTGCCAAATGTGTGCACTAAACTCTATCAGAGCAGACGGAGCAGAGATTGTGCTCACTCCAAAGCTGCTCTCAGATGTCTAAACCAACATCCAGCCTTCGCTTCAAAGGCCTGTGGGCGTTGACACACTGCCCTCCTTTGTGTTAGCGTGTATTTGAGTAAATTGAAATCCAGGAGCCAAAGACAGGGCAGGGGGAAAACAACAGGCCATAAACAAACCTGGAGTCAGGCTCCATAACAGCTGGTGGTGTCTTTTGAGGCTACGATGTTTGCTCCAGCAGTGTGACAGATGTACTGTATGGCCTTTTGCTGCTTTTATTGTCTGTGTGTTTGTGTGTGTGCATCTGAATGGCTGAGCGAGCTCGGTGAGGAGGGAGAATAAGGGCACATTCCAGAGGAAGAGCTTGGCAGATCGAGCCATTATGTGCACTTCACTGACCATCTTTGGCTCCAACAAATCAAAAAAGAAAGGAGTGTCTCTTTTCTTTCTCTCTGTCCCACACACTTGAACACACAAAAATGAGAAGCCAGTTAACAGAAAACCTTTCCCTAATGAGAGCGTGTCGCACAATTACAGCATCTTTGCTCCGTGGCTCAGGTTTGATTCCCGCTCAGGCAGTCTTTGCTTCTTTTTTTCCACCCACCAACAGGAGGCTGGATGGCTGGCAGACCCACTAATTGGGAGGTGCTGTGTGTGTGCATGGAGCCCAGTGTCCCTCCATAGCCCTTCATCTGGGCAGATGCTGTGGATATGGTGGATGTTAATGTGAGATGCCGCAAGCTCCATCATCTGGTATCAGTCACTCTGTAATTGGGCCAGCCCTGGTGGTTGGTTGTAGCCTTCCCAGGCCCCTGTTTTAACCCCACCCACGCTCTAATGGCGGATGGGGCTCACCATTTCCAACCATGTGTGGAGGAAGGGAGGAGGAAAAGGGAGGGAAGGTAGAGGAGTAAAAGGAGGAGGAGGATGATCTCTGGCTTCCTGTTTGGGTCTTGAGGGTACCCGTCTGGTTGCCAGGCCTCCTTTGACCAAATCTGTCATGGCTACATACAGCTGGGAACTATAGACCAAAAATTTTAACATGATATTTTTGGCACTACTTGGGTCCACATAACAAATATTATCGCAACACCAGGGCAATTGATTTTGATGCAATTCAAACAATCAAACAATGGTTCCATGGTAATAAAAACAGAAGTCCTAGACACCAGTTATATTACTTTAAGTTCTTCTTTTCTAAAATGACCTTAAAACTCCTAAATGAACAAAAGGTAAATGAAAAAGATTTGATGATCACTGCTTATTCGGCAGAAACACGTCAAACTGATCATCTTGTGGACCGTAAGCATTTACTGTAAGTTGTTCGTACTGTCCCAACAGAAGATTTGATTCAGTTTTCATGTTTAAATCCATCATCAGCATGTCAATACAGTATTTCAGTCTTAATATCTGGACACGTTTTCCAGCTCTACTCCGCTCCATCCTCCCCGTCCTCCCCATTTTTCCCCCACTAAAATGATGATGGATTGATCTCACCCTGCGGAAACGACTTAACGCCCACACATTTTTTTTGGGTGCTGTGGTTTATTTGTTGTCTGTTGTTGTTGTGTAAGTGTGCATGAAATATACTGACAGAGAAAAAATGGTTTTCCTTTATAAAAATGCATCCCTTCCCTGCATCACTTCACTCAAACCTAGAATTTGTGTTTTTAAAAATGTTTTTGCTTTGCTTGTGGGTTTATGTTTTTGAGTGCATGTGCATAATACCATAATACCATGTGTGTGCATGTGTTTCTCTGTGTGTGTGTGTGCTCTTTATAAAAGGGAGCTTGTGGAGCTAATTAAAAGGCTTTGTGTAGGACAGAACCATTCATCTTAGTGATGGGCCCAAGCTGTCACTTAACCCACAGTCCTGTGGGGGAATGAGCTGCAGCCGCAGGAGTAAAGGACACAACACACTCTCTTCCCCTTCCTCTACATCTCAAAGATCTATGTGTTCAATAGAAGCTGAAGCTGTCAGCATTAACATCTTAATTGCTTTAAGATCAAAGAATCTGCTTTTCTTTTTTTAAACAGAGGTTATTGAGAACTGTGTTGCTGTTTAGACAATCTCCATTTAAGCTAATGTAGCAGGGCTGCAGCTGGATGCTATCCCTCTTTGCTTTTACAGTTATGGAAAATAAACCATCACTGTGAGTCTCAAAGTTCATGTACATTTTAAAAAGCTCTTGGACAGTGAAGGGGACAAATCTTAAGTGAAAAAGACTCTTTGATGCCTTATATCATAAGTGGTGTTAGCTTTAGCTGAAAGCAAAATAAAGCAAAACATTGATTGCTAGCAAAGGCTAATGGCTGGGACAGGAGTCTAAAAAAATGGCGATGATTTCAGACCACACCTGTGTCATAATTCTGCAAGTAATTATTTAAAAGTCAGAGTTAAATGGCACATTTACTTTCATTTATCTGATTTTAAAATCAAGACCCTGTTGGTTTCATCAAACTGTCTTCATTGAATTAAAATGTTTTTAAATCAAACTTTTAACATGCAAAGCAGTCCATGATTTATTTAGATTCCCTACTAAAATGCAGCCATCCATCTTAATCAGAAATGTGTTGTTCATTAATCTGATCCATCCCTACCTTTACTATTCATGCTAAATATTTAAATTAGCTGTAATTTCGCCTCTTATCTCCTCTGGCATCATGTTCATGATGGTAAGCCCCCTCCCCCTGTCAACCTTCCCCCTCTAAAGGTGACATGAACACTTAATGCTGATACCTTTGACAATGGGATTAAAGATATGCAGACCCCTCCCTCATGATTCTCTGTACTCAGCAGGGTTTGGATCACAGGGCAATTTTATTAGCAGTGAGCGCACTGACGAAGAATGCTGCCAATGGCATTTGTAATTGATGTCTTTTTAGTATTCATCTCAGGCCTGTGTATCCTCCAGCCCTGCTCGTCTGCCCCTTTGCCCCCCTGCTCTGTTTGTGAACCCAGGATGCCTGTCCCCTTGCCCTCTCATTACCTCTGCAGCCCCGGGGGTGCTGCCCTGGCACTGAGAGGTGAGGCAGCCGGGTCAGGGCACAATGCTGTTTCTGCCTGCAGTGACACCAAGTTTATAGCTGAAAATCCTCCTCTATATTGTCATGAATAAGAAAGACTAGTCTTGTCTATTATTGATTATGGATGATGGATATTGATCGAGCCTGTTCTCTCTGCATAATATTATCTGTAACTACATTCATGTGCAGCTGCAGTGTGAGTGTGTGGACTCCTATTTCAGGACTGGTTAGTCATCAGTTGTTGGATATACACATTTATCAGTGTTAGTGCTAGGAGGCCCTCTGGGGGGATGAGCAAAGACACAAATAGTTGCTGAGATCAGGTTTTTCTGAGCTTTTTATTTACTGGAATATATCCGGCAAGCTGCACAATATTTCGCCACATTGGGATGTGAGGAAATTTGAGACAGGCTTTGTAAAAGACAGTCTGGATCACAATGAATAGACAAATGATAGTTACATTTTCAGTGCAGTCATTGTGCAAGCCATTTTTTCCTTTTAAATTGAGCCCCGAAAAACATTTGATCCTCCCTCAAAGTGGACTTTTGTCAGTTTGTGGGGGCTGTAAGGCTGGCTTAGACAATAAAACAGAGAAGTGGGAGGAATGTGGTCAAAGTGGACTCTCTGATACAGATGAGCAGTCTTACTATTAAGGCTTTGGAGCTGAACAGCAGATGTGGAAGTGGGAAGATGGTCACTGTTAGCCCCTTAAAAATAATAATGAAAATAAAACATCCATAATAGCAGCATAGTATGTCTACATGTAGCACCAGTGAGTGTTTGCCAGGTGAGCTTTTTTCTCCTTTTTTAACCCAGCTTGTCGGGCACAGGGGAGGAAGAAGTTGCCATGCTTAGGTGTGGCTCAGAAGTGTAACCACACCCATAGATTTCTTTCCACCTTTTGACTTTTCTGTAACTCACCACATGCATAACTTTTGTTCAGTTCTGTCTGATCTTATTCTGTATTTATAACAAATTAAGTTGCTTACTTGGTTCCAGTAGCCTAGTGGTTATGTCTGCACTCCCTTCATACATAAGGTCTTGTCCTTGAGAGTTTGGCCCAGGTTCAAGCTCCCGTCCAGCATTTCACTCTCCACTCACTCTCTCCCCTGTTTCGGATTATTTAAAACCAAGAATTCCATCAAAATGTTTAAAAAGTTTTGCATCTATTAGGTTAAAACGTCTGGATTATCTTTCTGATTAAAGCCAGCGTTCTTGCTTGAAATGTGCTCACAATTTGCTGGTTTCATGCTTTGAGTGTGTGACTCATTTACAGAGACCATAATCCCTGAAGTGGGTAGTTTGAGTTTGACTCAGGTTCTTTGGATTCCCATGGTCCCTGCAGGTCCTTTGTAAGACTTAGAATTCTGAATCAGATTTCTGACATTTAAAACCATAAAAAGTCTTAAAAACTCTAACCCATATTTATGGAGATCTAGACCATGGCAGCAATGTGGTGCTTGTTAATAATAATAAAAACTTGGTCCATGTGCATAAGTGCATTCTCTTATTAGGAGAGAAAAAGGCACTGAAAACCTGCTGTTGAATGAACATTAAGCGCCTCAGCTGCTCACCTTTCAGTAAAACACCAACCTCACTTATACAAATCAGTATTTCGGCACATACAACTGAAAAGAAAACTACCATGCTAAACTGTTTTACAGTACAAAATGTCTTTATTTATCAGGTTAAATCTTCAAAAGACTTTTAAGAGCCTTGAATATGATTCCTTATAGTGTGGAGGAACCTTTTGTCTGTTCCTAGTTGTTATGCCCCACCTTTGTACCCTAAATCACATATAAAGGTGTAAAAGCCCCTAAATAAGCGCACAGAGGGAAGGGAAAAACAATGGTGTTTGCTTTAATGACTTTAAAATTGAGAAAATGAGCCAGCTTTGTGGCACTTAGTTGTGTTCACTTAAAGTTGATGAGTTTTATGAGTTTTTTTCTTTATTCTTTAGTCTTCAGAATAAGCTGATAGGTCAAGTGGTCAACACAGGTTTGACCATTTGACAAGATAAAATGCCAGACGTGTATATTAGAATTATTTTTTCACATCTCACACAAAGAGTTGCCTACAGATGACGAATAAAGACTTGGTCAGAGACATCACAAAAAACATAAAGTTAGTGGTGGTGTCAGTAAGGTCAATCAGCCGTGGAGTAACTTTAGCTCTTTGACTTTGTTGATAGTGTTTAGTCTGAAAACATAATTGTATTGTTCCTTTGTTGAGATATCATGGATGGATCGATGCTGACTTATGGGTTGGCCTATAAGATAAAACATCCCCACACTAGGGTCTACAGTCCTTCAAGTGGGCACAACATGCAGCTCCTTTGCTTTTATCAAAGGCAAAGGGTTAAAAAAATAAATCTTCAGAGATCAAACATGTTTCAGAGGTTTGTTCCCTGCTCCCACATCATGCAGGTTTCCCTCGAGTCCTTCAAAACTAAACCCATCTGTTAATGTCCAGAAGTCCAGAAACTATTTGCAGGGGTTAGAGGTAACTCTGACTTACACGCATGATCTGCAAAGCATGCCACACTGTGAAATATCCCTCAACACATGTGTCAGAACACACAAGCAAGAGAGCACTGAAATGTTTGGTGATTTAAAGTCAGCATGGCATTTTGACTGATTGTTCTCACCGTGCTGCACGGGGTCATCTCAGGTCTGCCTGCCCCTTGCCCTCAGAAGCCCTCCCACCTTGAAACAATGAAACTCTTTTCTCCAGTTGTTGCGCCATTTGAGATCACATTACGATAATGAAAGCCTCTTTTTGGCACCTCGAGCTTGGCTTAAATTTGCTGAAAACATCAGTGAAGAGTAGGGTGCAGACTCTACCTGCCTTTTGAACAAACAGCCCGAGGTGAAGTGAGTTTTCATCACAGACAAAGTTGAATGAGGACTTGATTGAAACACATGCAATACCAGCAAGGATCCTTCTTTGTACTTGCTGAAGGAACGAAACCTGATTCTTCTTCTTGGTCAAGCATGGTGTATTTGTACGAACGTGCTGAGAATCAGTGTGCCTGACGGTGCCACAGCACCTGCAGGAAAATAAAAGCAACACGTGTGCGTGTGCGAGCGTCTGTGTCTGTGTGTTATTTGTTTGTAGGGGGAAAGAGGTCGATCCCTGAGGGGGTCTGCTGCACTGGGACACATAGGGAGCAAGGGGTCACTGGAAAGGGGGGTGGGAGCCCTCACCTTCACATGAACCTTAAACTGGTGAGAGAAGACAGCAGTGAGTCAGGGATGGGAAGGGGGGGTGGAGACTTGAGCTTGAACATACGTCTGCAGGGCTCGAGACAAATGATTGGGATTTCCTCTGCCTTACTGACCGTGTCTGACCGTCTACGCTCTTATCTTATATCTGTCTGTCTGCTGCTCTGAGGCTTAAACAGGAGCATCTATATAGTAGATACTTCAAGTTAAAGCTCCTGTGTGGACTCTTGGACCACAATGAAACCGACTCAGTTTATCACAGATGGCATCATATGACCTAAATTAGTGCGAGAGTTCATCAGCAACCCAATTTAGTCTTTCTACATAGCTATTTTCAATGTCTGTCATGTCTGCTTCAGGGTAGGTGTCAGACAAGGTGATTAACCTCAAGCCTGTAAAATATCTATACATTATAAATATCAAATACACCCCATTATATTTAGAGTACATGTGAGCAAGACTTTCTGGAGAAAAAAAAACACAGTTAAACTCCATTGGAGTTCATTATTTTCAGCTCTTTGTTAACACAGGACAGGAAATGCATCTCTTGTTCTTACCAACTCAAGGATGCTATTAGCGGAGGCATAATGGCAGAAGAGCAAGAGTGCTATTCAAGGAGAGCAACCTGACACTAAGAATAGAGGAAAATACTGTTTAAAGTATCCATACAGAAAAGAAGTCAGTTTGATCAAATTGGACCATCCATACAGTTATTACCTACAAGACATTTCTTTTTCAAAAAAGTGCATTTGTTCATGTCAAAGTGTAATTTAGAGTCAGTTTTAAACCTTTCAAGCATGCCTTGAGTCTGTGAGAAGAAATCAGACCACATTGAGAGAATCAACAGTGGCACACATCGAACATGAAGACTTAACACTATCTCAAATTCAACCAGGAGCCTTCTTTCTCCAAGGTCGAGTCAGACCTTTAAACACTCAATCCTCACTTGAAGGCTGTTTTTAATACCCTTGACTGGCTCTTTTTCAAGATTTTAGCTAATGAGCGCATGCAAGTTTTTTGACAAACCATCAGCTAGAATAAACATCTCCACTCCTTCCAACATCCATAACAGAAAGTCACACATTTTTGTTCCTTAATTTGTTTTAAAAGTGGCAAATGAGGACCATTCTTAGGAATAAAAAAATGTGCAAAAAGCAAATTACACTATAAAGTTGTAATTAAGCTCAAAAGTAATAATGGAGATTACACTCACAATATCATTCACATCCCGACTTTGAGGAAACTTTCTTGTAAATCTGAGCATTTTAACAAAAGAAGATATCAATACATTAATTTGGTTGAGAGGATGTTTTTTATTTATCAGTGGCTATAAGACCTTTGTTAGGTGCAGGACAAATGTTTTAAGAGTATGGTTTCTGAAAATGGAAAATGTAGATGTTTTTCTTAGAAATTTAAATAGTTTTATATCCAAAACTTCTGAGTTTAGGCTCTGTAAAGATGACAACAACTCTGCTACATTCACAAAAGCAACATAGCATTTCTTCCCTAGAGCATTGAGAGTTGTGAAAATAACAGATTTAGAAATCAAGTCAGAAAGATCAGCGAACATGTTTGTTGATAGCTTCTTTTCCCCCTGCTTTTGAAATCAGTCCTGGTCAGCGCTGAAAACATGTTCTCACAGATATGATCCAAGACGTCTTCCTGCTGAAACACTTTCCTGTTCCAACTTAGCAATCAAGAATGTGAAAGGTATCAGATTTTAAAAATCTGCAAACTTCATCTGTGTGCTCCAAAATGAAGAAATCACACCAGTCTTGTCAAACTTGGCCGCTCTGTCAGATTGCTCATAGTGTGTAGAGAGTGTGCAAGCTGAACTGCTAATGGAGTGAAGCAGCATGAATCTCTCCACAGGGCAGGCTTAATGTCCACAGTGACACCAGAGATATGGCTGTCAGATGTTTTGGTGTGTGCATGTGCATGTGTGTGTGTGTGCTGCTGTGAGATGGATTGACAGAGCCGGGGTCAAAGTGGGGTCACCCTGTTTGTTTTGTTGTGTTTGGGTGGAGATGTGGTGAGAAGGGGGCCTTGGAGCTTTACTCTGTGTTAATAAGGTCTGTTTGCAACACTTCATCACCATACCTCAAAGTCTGACGGGAGGTGTGGGCAGCCTCCACCACCTCCTAGGGCTGGGAAGATATCTATAGCTGTTGATACAGAAACATATTCAAATGTAATAACAGGATTTACAGTATTGGTATTGCTTGTGCTGCTTCTGAGTCTCAAAAACAAAGATGCCAGTAAAACAAAGCAGCATCTGCCCCTGAAAAGCTACCAAGCGCCTTTTGATGAGCTGTATTTTTTCATCGTGTGGCAATAATTATGACACACAGTTAAAGAACAGAATATTTGCCAAGCTCCATATGTTGCCAATACATTTGCACACAATGATACAATGGCATGCTATGGGCTGGACTTGAACCCAGTGCCCACTTTGAGCACAACAGCCTCAGTACATGAGGAGTGGAGCCTTTTAAATTGGGAAATTGGAGAAAAAGATATGCAGCATTTTAGGTTTAATGACTTTTTTGTTCTTGTTGTTGTGGTGCGTCAAACAGGTATCAACATTATTTTACTGAAATCACACTAGAGATTATAATTCTGGTTTTGTGGGAGCTACTTCACAAAACAAATATTGATGGTTATAACCTGCCATTGAGCTAAAAGTGGAAGGATATGCGTTTTGATCCATATTTCCCAGCCTTATAATTCCCTTTTCTGTCCCTCACACACACACAAACATACACTCCTAGATTAAACAAGAGCGTTGAAATACAATTAATCATGATCAGCGAGTAAGTGTGAGTGATTGTACGTCCTAATAAGTAATTGGTCCCCCTTGGTTGAAGTTAGCAGTGTTTCTCAGCCTCTGACAGTCTCTTCATCTATCAGCAGAGCATCCTTGAAGCTCCCCTGCCGGCCTGCACAAGAGCAATCACTCCTAACTGTAATATCGTACCTTCACTGAAATCACCAGCTCTCCCTGGGATGAGAAAAAAACACATTTATGAAGTAAATACAAGCTAAGAGACTCCGAGGAGTAACCTTTTATCCCTGCCTATCATCGGCTCCATCTCTAAGCTGTTTTCACTGATGCTTATAAATAGCAGAGAATCGGTTGCCAAGGCTGCCCTTGTGACCCTGGCTATCTTTACTGTGGCCGTATATGAGGATCAGTTCTCCATAATGGGTCATAATTCACATTTGCCACAGTGGATGACCTGCTGCACATTTTCAGTCATATTACTTACACCAGCGGAGTGTAAGTGGGAATAAATGGCCTATCATATAGATGAAGTGAAGAAGGCTTTGCAGCTTGTTTTTCCAAGGTTAAAATCCTTTATCCTCCCCATTTAACTGGTAAACAAGAGCTGTAACTCTGCCAGTTTAGATGACCTTTTTATACTAGAAACTGTAAACCAGGGATAATCAACTGGTGGCTGAGGAGTTACATCAGACCTCCACAGCTTATTTTTTATATTTCTTGCTTTCGGCTTTAAGATGCATTTATATTATACATGGAGCAGTACTGTACGTGTATGCTTGTATATTTCATCCATCTCACTAAGTGTATTGATATATCAACCTAGATCTTAAAAAAGTGAATGTTTTCCTTATAAATAATGAGGAATACTCTCATTTTGATTCATGTATTGTGGCCCTGTTATTGAGGAGTGTTGCTTTCTGTGAATAGAGAATACATGATGATTCTATATAGTTATTATTACCTTTTGACCTATTCTGATCCATTTATTTTTGGATTTTTTGTTTATTAAAAAGTGTTAATAAATTAGGATCAGTCTGCTGAGCACAGATTTTTTGTAGTTTACCCATTCCAAACATTAAATCATAGGCTCCAGTGCGGTCCTCTTCCTGTTATCCGTACAAGGATGCCCCTGTTCTCCCTCCTGCTCCCCATGCCCGACTGTCAGCTGCTGCTCCTGTAATCAAACTAAATGTAATAGCCAGAGCTCTCACCTGGAACATGGAGGATCACTGGGCCATATCCTCACTTTCACGCCAGACTGTCCCCCAAATAAACTCTGTACACGTTGGCAGAGGTCCCCTGCACACCCTGTCACATTTATCTTCCCAGCCTGAGTCGGCTTATCAGGGTTCCAGCATGTCAGCCGTGAAAAATTATCATATAAAGGGTACTATGTCATAGTGTGCAAGCTGTAAGGAGGGCATTTGTATGTACTGCGCATGCTTGGTTTATGGCTGAGTGTTAACATGTGATAAAACATGCTTGTTGCCTGTTTGCTCTGCCTCAGTAAAGATTTCAGTGAGTAAGGGTGACTCAGAATGTGCGGTGTTGCTTCTCTCCTGCTTGAATTTACAGATAAATGGATGTAGAGCTGCTAATTTGTCATTTTCTGCACCTGTTATCAGCACAGTCTCCCGGCCAAGTTGTGGTCAGACAGCTGGATTAATCCTGCCGTAATAACAAATCACCCCCCTTAACCTCTGTGAAAAGCAGGGGGAGAGGGTGAAAGATGAAACGGGCTGAGATGATCACACAGGCTGATAGTGCTGTCGGTGGTGAACATCAGAAGTAATGAGTTTGGCAGGAGAAACCTTTTCTTTATGTCAGCAAAACATTATTTACAACAATAAATCCTTAATTTCAGGCATTTAAATTCCTCTTTAAATACTCTGACCGCCTTCTTATCGCCATAAACCTGGGATGCAAATCTTAATTCCCATCATAGCACTGCAGAAAGTTGTTTTTATAAGGTGTCTGCTGTATTGGAAACCACCTACCCTATAACCAAAACAATACAAGATCAGTAGTTTCCCAAAATACCAAATTGTTGTTCTGATTTGAGAAGAATCACATTATGCACAGGACCAGTCTACCTTTCTACCTTGTATGCCATTTTTAGAACCATGTTAACCAGTTAGTATGTTAGCTTAAGTAAGTGCCAGCTGTTTTCCACTGCTGAGGTGCCCTTGAGCAAGGTACTGAACCCCCAAAACTTGATGACACTTCAGGAATAGTAAGCCATCAATGCTGACATCTATCCATCAGCGTATGATTGAAGGACTTGCTTGAGCATGTCCATGGGTATTTCAGCATTTCCTCTTTTTCTTACCTGGGTTTTAGCAGAGGACGTGGTAGGCTTACCAAGTTTGCAACTATTATTTTGAACACTTTTTTAATCATCCTTGACCTTAAACAGTTGAGCTCTGAGATGAAACGCACGGAAGCAGCCCAATGTGTAGGATGTTGTGATTTGCAAAGTCCTGCTGCGCTGGGCTTAACACAAACTGAGGCAATCCTATCTCAAGCCATCAGTACGCTGACAAAGACCTTCGGGCAGGCAAATACAATTACTTAATGCATTTATTTGCAGACATCAAACTTGGTGAATGGAGAACATATTTATTTGAATGCTTGGAAAAAAAGTGCTTTCATTGCAAACACTGGCACCTCCTCTGACACAGAGAGAAAGCAGTGCTGTTTGGTCAATGCATGTGGGCCTCTGTTTCTGCCCTTTAAGTTGCAGTATAAAGTTGGGCTTCAATATGAACCACTGTCTTTCCCATTCACCTTAATGCAACTCTTTTGTGCCTACCTCTGGCTTATTGGTAAAGGTAAAAGTTGCACTTGTTATGAATTCAGTTTGATACAAATCTAGTTTATGGCTTGGATATAAAACCAGTGACAGTTAACTGCCCACTGTGATTTTTAAGCATCTGAATCTCCATATACTGTATCAAGGCAACATAATTCAGGATAAACCTGGTACACAGAGTTTTTTGAGGGATAAAAGCATTCCCACTATGCACTTCCCTTGGGATGTGGTTGCACTCAAAGCAGCCCTCCTGCCGACACAGATCTGGGAGATTCCAGAGAGCCTTAAAATCCCTCCGTACATGAGGGACAGCAGAGAAAATACAACAGAGAGGGAGCGAAAGACACCCATAACCAGCAGAAATGTGTCCTCATCAAAGTAAACATTTCCTCTCGCTCCCCCCTCGTTTCATCTTTTATGTATTTTCTCTGACAAAACACGTCTTTGAGGCCACGTTCTCTGACAGATATGTTGGGGATAATTAGGTTTACAATAAAAGAGCAGCAGACATTTGAGGATTCCCTCCAACGCTTGAACATTTTCTTTTCAAGGGGGAAACTTTGGGCAACTTTTCCCTCTCGAGATGAAAAAGTCGACAAGGCACTTCACAGCTTCATAACTGAGTTCTTCCTTCCTCCCCGCTCTCTCTCTCTCTCCCTCTTTAACTCACTTGTCTTTCCACATGTTTCCCCGCACCTACTCATTTGTGTGCTCTGCTCTGTCATTACCTGGGACAGAGGTGGGTTCATGGTGCAGTTTGCTCTCTGTAGTTTCCCTTCCTTCCTCTTTTATTTGCCTGCATGGAAATAATCATCATGTTTGAGGACCTATGATGAAGGAGATCTCTTCCTTGGTCTTGTGTTGGTGTTCTATTGTCTCTGTGCTTCTTCAAGTGCAAAAATTAACACTAATCTGCGTGAAGCTCACTATGAATTCTTTACTTTTCATAAAGCGGCCAATGCTCTGCAGACTAGAAAGGCATCCTCACGCACACTCTGTTATGATCCACGTGTGACGTAACGATGCAAAGCCTGCAAGCTAATCATTCAAACGTTATTAATGAATTCATTACATAATCAAAAAGAGTAATATCTGCAGCAGTGTGTAAACATTATAGATACTTTGCCAAGTTAAAGGAGGGTTACTAGTTGAATAACACAGGGGGAAAAATATTGCTCTTAAATGTTTTACCTAATAACAATATTTGTTGTGATACTTATATTGTCATACACAATTTTGCAGATGATTCAGTTGTATTTTGTTCAAGTAAAAACAGAAGAAACATTTTGTTGTGATGCTCAAAGGCAGCTGAACACTCAAACATTTTAATTTGTAAATATTTTAAGGACGTTGATCTTCCTTTGAATGTTTTGTCCTCTTTCAAGAACGAACATACAGCTTAGTTGACATATTAATTCTGCACCATGCAGTAACAAACATTTTTTCGTTTTAATTTTTTTTTTAGCATTTAGGATTAAGAGCATTCAGGACATAGCAAGTTATGTTAACTGCTGTGAACTAATGTTGTCTCTGGTCCTATCAGCAGTTCCTAACTTTCTTTCAGGATAGATGCAAAATTATGGAATTTCTCCCTGTGGGACTAATAAAGGTATATCTTATCTGATCTTATACTGAAATCTTTCAGTCTTGAAGGGGTAAACACCAAGTGGAAAGTTGAGAACAACCACATGCACATCTGTATCAGTCTAATGGAGATGGAAAATTTAGCAAATTGATAGCTTTCATTTGACTATTGTGTCCGATGTAACAACACCACCATGGGCAAGACAGGCCTGTGTTTGCTGTTGGCAGTTGCCACCAACCTATTTCAATTTATGTATTAACTTCTAACTTTAAACTGCAGAAAGTTGATTTTCCATTGGATGCACTAATCGGCGAGAAGAAAATATTTTATCTCAGACCAGATAAAAAAACTCTTAGAGGCAAATGTAGCAGATCAATACTGTCAGACAGTGCTGTCACATTAGACTGTTGTATTGAAATGACTGTGTAATCTATTACTGCCTTTCAAGAAAGGTCTACCCTTTACACTGACTTAAAATGACAGCTGCTTGATACAGTCAAATAATTTAAAGATAATGTTAGCTGGCTAGTACTCACACATTTCTTGTTACTAAAGAGTGTTGTCTCCTTCAGTCTGAAATTATTAAAAACACATTAAACTGTCATACTTTTTTATGTGTTTCATCCCATTGGCAGTGTAAGAGGAAGTATTCTCCAATTAAGAAATGTGAGCACTTTGCTGTTTTTAGCAATCTGAGTGGTATCCAAGGATTAAAAGATGATCGGGGGCTGTAAGAACTTAAAATTAGAATTAACAACTGTTTTTTCTTCACAGACCAAGTACAAAAACCTTCATGGATGACTGTCAGAGACCTCTCCTATTACTAAACCAATGGTGAAGATCAATCTGCTGAAAACTGTATGATTATAGCATTATAGCAGACAAACCTGCTATCATTCAGCAGCAGAATTCTATTAAAAAGCCCAATAGAGTTAGAGTAAGGCATAGTGTAGAGTTTGACATGTCCTTGGCCTCAGGTGAGAGATCATTACTTTTAATAGCCGGGTCTATGGGACATTTTTTTCCCACACTTTGAAGATAAACCTGGCCCTTAAATAGCTCATTCTCAGACTGCATTTGTCTTTGAAGCTAGGTCAATATGCATGTGTGTTAAACATATGCATGAACTGGATGAGATATTTTCTATTTTGGAAATCTCCAAAGGATAAAAGCAAGGTCACGCTTGTGCATAAACAGCCCTCTGAATGTTGTGCTGTGTTTAGACAGGTGTTAAAAGAGAGGTTAGTGTGGCTAAGTAGTGTTTACGCAAATATTCCAGCACACACACCAAAGTCAGTGGGCTGTGCTCCCTCACTAAATCACCCTGTGTCTTCACCACATAGTTTATTATGCTAATTGTGGTGTATTCAATGTGCTGTTTGGCCGGTGAGGATGGCGGTTGTGCTTGTGTGTTTATGTGCTCAGAATATGAATAAGATTTAACACTCTGGACACAAACTCCCATGAGTCTCTCTGTCTTTCATTACTGCGTTTCCATGACTCACATCTGATCTGCGTAATCTTTTAGTATCACTCTCTAACTCTTAAACAAAAAAGACAAACTGTTTGAATGGACAGAAAGTAAGCCAGGCTGAGAGTTGAGAAGATGGCAGTGTGCTGGCCTAGAAGTGAGAGCTTTGGTCGACATAATCTCTTTATGCCTTTAATTTGGGAGGATTAGTAACCTACATTTTCTCCCTTTTATCTCTGTGAGGACAGCCTTTTATGGATGGACACTGAGTGCACCCTTCATTACTCCTCTTCTTTTTGTCAGACTCCAAAACCATCGTTCTGGTTGTTCTGCACCTGCCAAAGGCTAAATAAAGCTTGTTATTTTGGGGCAGAAGAGTTTTGGTGGATGCCATACAAACTCACTGATTCATGATTTGGTTTAACCAATGGTAAGAAGACACTTAAACATTAAAGCAAAATTAGAATGACAAATTAATTTAATGAGCCATTACTTTTTTGAAACCATAAGGTTGTTTTCAATCAAAAAAATATTCATTTTGATCGACAATACTGTAGAAATGATAACGTTTTCGATAGCTACATCCATTTCATAAGTGAAATGATAAATAGAAGAATAAGCAGGGATGGGAATCAATAGCTAATGGCTAATGTATATCATTAGCTTTTGAACTTAAAGCTGGAGTGTGTACTTGGATAAGACTTCAGTAAAGCAACTTTACTCCCTTCTCCCTTCCTAATTTTTGCTCGAACAACCCCTCATTCTTTCTATACAACCAATCCGCTGTGTTTGTGTGCCATTAACATTGTGACAGTGTGATAATATTTGCACCTTCAAATCACAATCAACATTACCCTTGCAATCAAACCAAAATCTAAAACTTAAATGAGCTTGAGCTGGACTAAAACCTCTGTATTTTCTGAAATCTTTGCCCAGGAGAGACCATGCTGATGTAGTATAACTACCAACTACCTAATGTCCTCTTGCTGTGCTTAGCGTTGAGGGCTGGTGTATAAGTTGTGATATGATTATGTCATAATGTTCACCTCACCTCAGTGGTAGAGTTTGACTGAACCTCACTCAGTTTCAAGCCTCCTTTACATTTGTTCAGTTTTAGCTAATGGCTATGTTTAAGCCCAACTATGAAAATGGAGATCATAAACACTCATTTGGTGTAACTGGTTGATCATATACCTGACTGTAGTCTTACAAAATCCCAGACTTTGTGCAAGTCAGCATAACATCCCCATTATAGAGGGATGTTAATCTCCAGTTACATAATGAATTGTGTATTTTCATTTCTGCTTGGATTTATGTCCTACAGCATGATTGGTCTGATGAACAACTGCCAGTCATGCCTCATTTCTTTCACTCATTCAGATAATTACCACTGAGGGGGTTGGCTGTTGTATGTAGGATTGGCTGTGATTATGTAACACACATATACACACACATTCACACAGCACACACTTACACAAAAAAAAGGCAAAACCAATCCAGTGTGACAAATTCTGATCACCTACCGTTGTCCTCCATTGATCCAGCAAAGAGGCCTCCATTGATTGTGGTCACCCGCAGATCACAATCAGGAAGATGCACCGTCCCCGCTCTTCCCAAAGCCTAAGGACACAAAAGACGGATGCTCGGCTGTAAAATTCCAGCATCTTAATCCATCCAGATGCCACCCTGTAATCCTCCTTCTTTATCCTTCACTCCCTGCTCGTACATCTTGTGTTCTGTATCTTGAGCTTTTACAGTGACTTCAGGGTTCAAGAGGGGAAAGGGTCAGGAATTATTGGAGCTATTGGGTGCTGTGTAAATCACTATATTAAAAGATGAATGACTCTGGGTGCAGCCTTGTAATTGCTGACAGAGGAATAGTTTTTTGCTGCAGAACCGAAATAGATTGATGTTTTAAATGTAGAGTTCATAATGTGCTTTCAGACTTTGTACTTATTTTTATTGATGTCCTCATTTGATATCCGAACTGCCACCCCCTCTGTTTTCACAGGAGCCAGCTGTGTTAGCAGGGTATAATTCATCTCTTTATTTGTGTGCACTGGAATGAATATGACCCATTATAATGTCCTCGGTTATTACCAAATAGATCAAAAATATTGAATATATCAGGTGATTAGTGTCCTTATTGGGTATTAATGACCACATTTTCAATAAGAGAGACAAAGATGAGGAACAGTTCAGGGAATAGTTCTAGATGTGATTAGATTTTATGAAAGGAACAAATGGGAGGTAATCAATATTAATTTAGTTTAAACATGTAGATTTCATTAACTTTAAGTTCTTAACACCTTATGCTCTGCATTCTGTGGCTGGCCCTCTCAAATACAAGCACTCCAAAGTAGTTTTTACTTTTTTGATATACAAACCAAAATTATCACAGAAGTAATGGTGACCCTTTCTTTGTTACCATTAAAGGTCATATAATTTATTCTTTTTCGATCCGTTTACAGTGGTCCCAGCATGTATTTGATTCATATAATGGGTTTTGTCCTGCTTATCAACCCCACACCTTTGGCCATGCCCACAACAGACTCTTTTAGTTTAAATGTAAAGCTTGTGTTTATTAAGCTTCATTTTCACCAAGCTGTCAAGTTCATTTTTAATTTGGTTTCGTATTATCAGTGTTTCCACTGTCAAATATAGGGAAAGGTACCTAAATAACTGATCTGTGTCATTTTTGACACTCTTTTAGGGTGCCGCAAATACCCAGGCAACCCCAATCCAGCTTACACCCCCACGAGTAGTTGAGGTTACAGATGGCAGTGGAAACATAAGCAAGATCAGGGCTTAGCGCTCCAGACCTAACCAAACTGTTCTGAATCAAACCAGACCACTTTGTGGTGACACAGTGTTTGTCATCTCTGATGAGTGCGAGAGCATATTCACAATGATTAATGCACAGAACACTGTCTTGTTGATTCATACTGAGTTCCCCTGATCCACCTGTATTCTCAGTCTGCCAGAGCTCTGCCACTTTAAAGCTCCCTTTTCCATGTGTGCCCAGTCCCGTCCGATTTGTTTACTGGTCTACTATGTTGTATTTGATCAGTTTAGTACTGCTTGTTGCCAATGACTCAAACATGCTATGGTCTATTCTCTACATTGGGCTCAGAAACTCGATCAGATAGTCTTAGACTGATGACAAAACAGTGGTAGAAAATCACAGTCATCGGTCTATTCAGGGGAGGAGAGGACAAGTTGGTTTGGATATTGTCTGGCACTGTAAACAGGGGAAAGAGGAGGAAGTCCTGATGCTGCAGAACTTCTGACTTCAGAAGTATAGTAACATGCAGAGGAGACATGTAAAAGAGCATATAAAGCTTGAGAAAGCATGATCTGGGCTCCTTAAAGTCCAGTTGCCTTCAGGATCAAGCTTTGAATTAGACTGAATGTGAGAGTGAACATTTCATTAGTAGCAGGAGTGGTAATGCAGAGCAGGGTGAATTAGCTTGAGGGCTAAAAGACTGATGACCCTCTTTTTTTCATTTACTTCTAATCTCTGTCCTGATGTGCAGTAAATGTATTACTTTGCACATCACCGAGCACTGCCCCTGCATCCCCCACTCTCTGAGCAGGGCATACTCGCTCTCTTGAAGACTCTCGTTAAAGTCTGACCACTGATCAAGCGCCAAGGGCCTTCCCAGGTCAGGCCAGAGTGCCCTCTTGACCTTTGTCTGCTTAACTCCAAATTATGATGCATTAAGGCGCAAAGGACGACTAATGGCTTTGCATGTATTAAACATCTGCACAGCTCCTTGATCAAAGGGCCGTTTACAACAGAGCTCACAGGAAGTTGTGGTGAGTAAAAAAGGTCAGAGGTCTGGGCAGGCGTGTGAAGTGGACCTGTGGCTAATTATTGGTCACTAGTCTTTGTCCTGGTAGCCAGCTGTAAGACAAGAGGACTATTTAATGTCCGCTTTGCAGGCTTGAAATGTTTCTCTCCCAAAGAGGAGCATTCCTGGAGGGAGGAGATGAAGGCTGCTGCTTTGATGATGATGATCGGTTTTGTCCTCTAGTCCTGGAAGGAGATGATAATCTGCAGCACACGTGCCATGGAGGAGAATACCTCACTCTGATTGCGATGAGGGAGCATTTCTTGTTATCGCAGGGTACGATAGCAGTCAGACTTCAGGGAAACCTGGTTTCTTTTCAAAGAGTGTGTGAGCATTGTCTCGGTTTGGAGTTTGCAGCTCCATTCCTGTGGTGTCAGAAATTATACAGCGGGTATGAAACGACAAAATCCGCTGTTTGGACTTGACTCGGCCACAGAGTGCAGGGCTGTTTAACTCAAAACCCCTCAATTTGCTCTGACTTAAATGAGACATTGAGAAGTCGGCAGACATTCCTGGAGTGAGTGAGCAATCACTCTCATTGTCAGAACACAGCCAGAGTGGAAGAAAGTAGTCAAATGATTGAGGTAGGTCACAGGTTTATGGGTAACCACGAGCATAGTTAGTGTTTACTGGGATATGAGGTGGGATGTTAAAACTATGGGGGGTTCAGGGACATGTCAATCATGCTTTTAGTGAGCATGACTGACATCGGCCTTGATTGTTTTATGAGGGATAAAGAATATAACAGTTTATGCTGTACAGCTCTAATAATAGCATCCTCAATCACATCAAGGGATGGTTAATTTCATGACCCAGAGCACAAGGTTACAGGTCTTTATCTGATGTGTTCCAGAACAACCAGTTTCCTTGGCTAATCTGTAATGAATGCCTGTCTGATATTACCATCAGTAGTCAAAGAACTAACTACAGAGAATACAGATTCTGTTGTCTCCACATAAAACTCTGGTGTTATGATTCAAAGAGCAGCGATCTACAAGTAATTTTCAAAAAACTCTACATGTCTAAAGTAGTCTCCTTCAGTATATCTATCAATTACTGGCATCATTCGAACCTTCCAGGGACAACGCCTTAAGGTGGAACTTCCCGAGTGCTTGTAAATGCAGTGACCATTCACATTGTCCTTAACTTGAAGACCCTGGACAGGCATACAGGTTGATTTTACAAAGGGAGTTGAAAATAGATGGAGTTGTGGTGAAAATGTTTGAGGTGACCATTTCTAAGCCTCAACAGAGAGTAAAAAAGTCCTCCTACCAAATCAAGCTTTACAAATCTTACAGAGTTAACACCTGTTCGAGTGTCCAGAGGCTTTAAATAGTGTGCAATTGTTAATGACAAAACATTACAAGTGAGGCAAATACTGGCTTAAAGCTTATGAAGGAAATATGTCATCATGCCAGCCTTTTCTCGCTGTGTTTTCTTTACTCCAATCCCAGTATGTGATGCTAGTTTTAGGGGTTTAGACTTAAGTTTAAAAAAATAGTCAAAGACCCAAATAAAGAAGGTGGAGTTGTTTCATTTTTAAGCTCCAGTAGACGCTTGAAAATAGTGAAATGAAAAATAAAAATTAAAGGATTAAAACAAACTAAAAGCAAGGCAAACTTTACAAGCAAGGCTTTTTGATATCCCTGTAGCTGCAAACTAACACCAAAATCCCTGTAAACTAAAAAAAAAACAATAATTAAACTTAGGAAGTGCATGCTCTCTATTGTTTAATATGGCCCAGCCCTCAGTTTTTAATTTGTGTGAATAGAACAAATTAGATCTGTTTAACCTCTTTAAAATCCCCCTAATTGAAGCACCTTTAAACTGTGCAATTGTCTCTCCTCAGAAAGTCAATAAGTCACTGACCCCTTTAATGAGAAAGTGAGAATGGATGATTCTTAATTGGTCCATTTATCTCTCCTCTGGATGTGCTTGAGGGCTTACGTTACAACAGTGTCTCACCACTTCTTGACAGAACTACATATCCCAAAGAGAAGACAGGATGTTATTGTCTTAATAAAAAGCAGACTTCGTGCTCCTTTGTTGAGCCCTGGATTCGATCCTCAGTCATTTTGACAAGTGACTCAGAGGAAGACAATAATTACAGTCAGCCGGGTTGTAAATTATCGTAAGCCTTGTAAAAAGTGTCAGAGGAAGCACAGAGTTTTTGTTGAGAGGGATACATGACTTTAGTGATTAAGTAATAACACTATTAAGAGTTATTCTATCGGGGATTTGGTTGGATGCACTTTCTTTTCATTTGTAATCATCTCTGTCTGGAATTGTCTGTCAACAAATAGAGTGTTCTGCTTAATAAATCTATTTCAATGATTTTCACCACACTGTGTTTGTTTAATGGCAGTGACGCACATAGCAAACTCTATGAGGGTTGCTGTATAATAAGAAACAGTTACAAATTGGGATAATTGTATTTATTTAACTCATGTAGAATGTTTCTTTTGCAAGATATAGTTGTGGATTAGGGATGTCCAGATTGATCTGTAACCAATTATTTTTGGCTTATTTTGAAAAAAAGTCAAGCAGAAAGTTTAGACAAGCTTAAATATGATAAATACAACTATATTTGTCATTTGCACTGCAAGTTGTCACTGAAAAAAGAGTGTGTTTTTTAATTGCTGTTGTTTTGTTGTTGTTTTCAACTGTGTTATTGAAACAGGTATTGAATATTGAGTTTCTTACTGTTATTTAATAAAGCACTACAATTCAGGTTTTCTAACAGCCTCAGTCAAAACATCGTCAATAACTTTGAAACAGTCTTGTAGCCCTTTCTTCAATCAAACTGCATAACAAAGTGCAGGATGACAGAATAAATGATATTTCCCATTACTGCAAGTTATTTATCATCCGCCCAAAGCTGCAATGGTTAGATCCTCAGAACTTTGTAGCAGGTCTGCTCATTTAAACATTGTTATCCTATCTTGAAAGCTCTCTTGAAAACAGGACAAATGGAATATATGAGAGTCACTATATATGTGAATGTACGTCAAGAAGTTTTTGTTTTCCATTAAATTTGCAAAACAGATAGATCAACCCGATTGGATGTTTTAAATCAGTCTGATCCATCTTGCCAAGCTCCAGATTAGTATGACTGTGAGCTACCCAAAGCAGGACGGCCCAATCAACATCCTTTGGAGCAGAAAGAGATGGGCATTTTAAGCAAGATGACAGCAAGAAGTGACTGCTCATTCAGAAATCTCCATAGATGCTATCAGATAAAGTAGCAGTTTTATCAGATCTTGACTTTTATTTGATAATAAAACAACACTGAAATGGTATCTTTGCTCCACTTCAAAGTGTTTGTTAGGACTGTACTATAGAGTGGCTTTTGTTTTGTCCTTTACCCTGCAGCAGGAGTACTACTACAACATCACTTTATTGGACCCCAATGAATGTGATTGATGGAACAACCATCCAGTCAACTTCCAGATATGCTTTTACAGGGTTCTGCCCATTCCCAAACACTTTTTATGGACTCTTTCCCAGATGGACCAGTGAAATTTGGTGCATATAGTCATATGTTGGTTAAGGTTAACGCTTTCATGGACCATTAAAAATGCACTACAAGCATTTTTTTGTCTCAAGAAACCACACTGTCACCCTCCAAGATGTCTTCATCCATCCTTCTCCTCACCTCTCAAGAAAGTATCATCGAAACAGACTTTATCCATCTTCATCTCTTCTCATGCTTGACTTTTTTTCTCTGCCTCCTTACATCTTTATAGGCCATGTTTCTGTCGGCTCTGACTGTCTGTCTCCCTCAGTGGGCATATACACTCGTTCTGTGGCAGAGGTCTCTCCCTTTCCCCTCTAATTGGCCGGCACCCCTCTCTCCTTCCGCGGTTGCTAGATAATTGGACATGCAACCCCAGCCCTCGTACTCCGATCATTGGTGCTCCTCTGCCCCCCCTCTGCATTTCACACACTTCTCATCCCAGTGTGAGGCTCTCCACGGACCCGTCTTTGACCAGCGGATCAAAGGGAATATACAATCCTGCGCTGCCAAAACACATCACGGCTCACAGGCTGTTTCTTGCCTCGCTCACAAAACCAAATATCAGTGTGAGACGGACTTTTTATGTCCACTATATTGCATACAACATCTCTCTCCACTACCTGAAGCCCCTGGAGAAAGAAGGAGCAGCCTCTCCCTCTGCAGTGTACCCAGAGCAGGGTAATTCATTTTGGGGGGAACCCTGCTGGAATTATTCATAAGGGGTTCAATATCAAAATATTCCACTCTGCTCTGGTCCTTAATAATTCATGCTTAGCATCCGTCTTCATTGGTATACAGGGCGGAGGAGTCATCCATCACCATAGGGAACCTTGGTTAAAAGAAGTACCCAGCTCCAGTGTTGGTTTGTTGGGGTTTACAGAGGTGTAGCAGGAGGGAGGGAACAAAAGAAGGGAGGCGTGTGGCTTTGTCACACTGACGAGTGGGCCCCCCATCTCTGGGAAGCAGGCAGCTTAGAAAGGAGAAGGCTGAGCTGTTGACCTTTGGGAAAGGACCATTGGCTTCAGATTGAGTGACGGTGTCAGCCGCCGGTGTAAAACACCTCTATTAGGAATGCTTGGCATGCTTGGGCGCTTCTAATTATGAAGAATGCAAAACAACAGTCAGGAGAGACAGGAGAGGTCGCCCTGCAGTCAGCCAAACGCTGGGCTTACTCACCGGCCGACTACTGCTGTGTGGGACCCACCGCCGCGTGACTACTTGTCTTACCTAACATAGCTGACACATTCCAAGCTTTGTATGACAATGGCTTTGAGTTACAGTCATTTTTCTCCCACTGTAGAACTTTCCTCACATGGTTGCTGAAGTTTTTGTTTTGTGTGGTACTTTGTTTTCTGAAATGTAGGTTTTCAACATTCCAGATGTGCAGCTGAAAGTTGTACATATGTTAAAGATGTGCAGTTAGGGTAATGTGTACCAGTATTTTATTGACCGTTTAAATTTGTGTGTTGGGTTCGACAACAATATCATCCTTTTTTCACCAGTTTTCTCTTTATTGTCAAAGATTTTTTTCAGATATGAAGGGAGCTATGTGTGTTTTGTCATTGTGTCCAATCCTCTATATTGTACAACAAAGTACCATATGATAATGATACCTGTGACTGACCAGTCATATAGTATGGTGCAGTATGGTGTACTTGTGGTATGGAATGATATTGAACAGCATACTATATATTTGGTATTGAGAGGTATGTGTACAATGGTGTAGAATAGTACAGAATGGTGCACTATGATACGTTCACATAGTATTGTGTAATATGGAATGGCATTACATAATGTGGTATTGTACCAGATGTTACAGTGTACCATTGTACGGGATATTATGGTAAGAAATGGTATGTTCACAAAAGTATGACATGGCATATATTACTTGGTATGATGTATTATTACCATGGTATGGTATGGTAAACTTTTGGAATGTTATGGTATTAAACAATATACAATGGTGTGGAAGTGTATGTATAGAATGGTATAGCATAATACTGGATGGAACAAAATGGTATACAGTGGTATGAAAGGGAATACTTTCATACTGGGGTATAGTTTGGAAGAGTATACCATAGTATGGTTTGAAAAATTATCATATACTATGGTGTTGTAGAGTAGAGTGTGGTAAGCTAAGGTAAGGAGGGCTAAGAAATGTATGATGTGGCATAGTGTGGTAAGGAATGGGACAGTATACAATGGTATGGCAGGTATACTGCTCTATACTATGTTATAGTTCTCTAAAGTATTGGTTGAAGTTGTATTATATGAAGTACAATGGTATTACACTAATCCTAACGTACCGTATCATCTGCACATTGTGAAGTATCATATGCTGTTTCATTGTTTATCTTTGTTTTACATATTAATTCATACCGTATCGTACATTATTGTGTTTCATTTGCTAAGTGGGATTTCATGTAGTCTGCTTGTCGCCATCAATCCAAAACCCCAGGGACTGAGCCAAGTACCAGAACCCAGAGAGAAATTACTCAACATTTGTTCCTGAATGTAAACCACTGATGATAGAAGCCATCTGTGTTCAACTTAACTTGACTGTGTTGTCATCCTGCCTCCCTGAAAGGCATCCCTGTGAGGGTAAAAAGCCTTGTAACATTATCAGCAGATATGCAGAGCCTACCGGGCAGCCAGTGATGAAGGGAGGAATGGACGGGCGGAAGGATGGAGGGAGTGGGGAGCTCAGTGAGGGAGTCCTTGGAGATTGTACCACTGAGAGACAAGAGGTCAACGGTAGGAAACATATAGGCTTTTTATGGTTGGAAAATTGTGAGGGAGTAAACCAACAGTTCCTTCTACTCCCTCCTCCACCTTCCTGTGTAGTTAGACACTGAAAACTGAGAGATCATTATTAGGCACTGCAGAGGATAAAAAAGTTGATGAGACTAACGTTTGGTGTTACATTAGGCTTTGGTAATATATAAAGATTTTAAGATGCATCCTTCTATATTCATATTAGATACGGAGGAAAGCATTGTCTTTAAATAAACACAACATGATCCAGCTCAAGTTACTATTGGCAACTACAGTGTCAGTGTTGACACTGTTGTTTCAAGATGTACCATTTTTCAACATTAATTTAATCATACTTTAAAGGGTAGTGAGGTCAAAAGCAGGGTAGGGTGGATGTAAGACACAAGTGATGGTGTTGTTGGTAATGGAGGGGTGCATTTTGAGATGAGGAGTACACTCCTGAGGAGTTTGCTTTGGGCACTAATGAGATGGATGTAGTGATGGAGGGTTCATGATGAGGGGAGGAGAAGACTTCAGAAGCTGGTGAGATACATTTGAAATGACTGGGGTGGAGGAGGGTTGTAGGGATCACACTGAAACAATAGATTGACTGTGGATGGGGAGAGACCAAATTTAAAACTTAACAGCAGCAGGATGATTGGTCAATCACGGTTGTGGCAGTATCTGATTGGTGTTTTGTTTAAGTGAGTGAAAAGCCCCTTATCATCATTTTAGGGAAAATTGGTCGAGTGAGACAGAGTGAATATTAATTAGCGGGGACTTCAAAGAATAAATGAATGAATACTCACCAGTCTGCCTGCATGGTCTTACGCTGAGCTTCATCAGTCATAATGTTCTTTTTGCTGGCATTTCTTGGTTAGTTGGTTGGTTTTATTGTTGACAAAATAACTGTAAAATGACCAAAACAGACTTTTACAAAAATATCAGGTCAGAAATTAGCCAAGGACTAATCATTTAGAACTTGGGACTGTATAAAACCTAGATACAGGACTTTTTTAATATTGCAAGGTAGGGCAGTATCCCACATTTTTGCTAATAACTCAACACATTTTTATAACATTTTCAGGAAATGTTGATCATGGCACAGGGCAGATGTGAATTGATTTTTCTGGTGTTGCAGTTCCAGATGTGGATCCAGGAATTTTTTGAACAGTTTCTTTACAGTGTTGGATAGGTCAGTATTTCATTTTTTTTTGACAATAATGTGCCAAACAATGTTGAAAATGCATTGACAAGATGTGTTCTCTCAGCCTCCTTGTAGTCTTAACTCCTTTAAAGAAAAATACTAATACATGATCATAATATGTATTGCATTCAGCATAAACAAACAAACAAACAAGCAAACTCAGATATCATTTTTGTCCATATTCCTCAGCCCTTGGTTCGAGGGAGACTTTATTACTCCAAGCTCAGGCTGATGTTTTAGTGTATCGTCTCTCTTGATAAATAAAAACAAAGATAAATTACTGTATATTTGTCATAACACCACTTAGTATTCATTCATTCCTACCTCAGCAATAAAACATACCCCCCCAGTGTGTATTCAGAACAAGCCAACCAGCAGATTTGTCATGTCATACAGTTTTACTGTCACCAGCACCCATAAAATATCTCTATTTATTTAGCAGCAGCCAAGCGTGGCTGTCTCTCTCAAAGGAATGTCCTTGGACCCAACCCAGTAACCTTGAGCCTCTAATGGAGGAGGTCAATCAGGAACAGAAAGATGGAGGTCTTTAAAAGTGGAATAGAGACTGAATTGAGGGAATGAAAGAGTCGGGGTTGCTAATGATGGTAAAGAGAGCTGCTGCTGGGAGCCAGGTGATTATTCATTATCTGGAAATTCCCAGTCTCTTTGTCTCAGAGGCTATTCTTATTTCTCATATCTCAGCAGAAATTATAGTCTTGCAATACAATTGTTGCCTTGGCTTCTGGGATTTAACATTACAATCTTTGTGAGTATGTCTTCAAAGCTTTTAGGAGGGAAATTTGTTGGCAGGGAATAAACTGGTCCTGTAGGTGACAGGGGAGGGCGAGAAAACCAAGTCACAAATGAGGTCCAGGTGTGCGGGTAATCAATTTCATGGAGTTTGGTTTTGCAAGGCTGCATGCTGAAGGAGACTGTCATAATTGGGCCGGCGTTTCAGACAGGTAATGGCTTTACAGCATTCATTCTTTTTAGGACACACATACTCACACGCACACATTCCTACATGGGCCCATAGAAATCACAGGCCATTGAACACAATTGAGACAGATAGGTTTGTGGCATTGCCTAGTAACCCCCATGTTTCAAGGACTCTTACAGGCTTGTTCATTCATCATCAGGGGATGGGCTGTTTGGTGGAGCTTTTTTATTTTCTCTCGCTCGCTGCGGTCAGATTTATCGCAGAGCAGCAACTCCTGTTTGGCTTTTTAACATTCGCTGGATGAGCTGTCCAGGGCTGCAGGTGTGAAGTTAAAAGGGGCTTTTATTAGAGTTAAACTGCAAATGGATTCACATTACTGAGCTGCTGAATGCACCAACCACAGAAATCTTGAATTATCTTTGAGTTTCCACTTCCTCTTTGTGCAATCTATCTTTACAAGGCTTGCAATTGCCGCAAAATATCCTTGCACTTGCACAGTCATGATTCTCCTATTTAAACTCCCAATGGAGCTGAATCACACACTTCTTTCAATGACTATGAGTAAAATAGAACCTTTAAATCCTCCATTCAGAAAAACTTAAGTCAAGGTTTGAAGCCTAAGTCAGGAACCTGTGTACTTGTTACCATACAACCCTTGATTTGATACAACAATGACTTCTTTAATTTAGAAAAAAGAAAACTCACATTTGTGTTTGTTCAAAACAGCAGGAAATTGATTTTAGCATCTTGGCTCCTTGGCTTATCATTCCTTTCAGTTATTTGACACATTCAGAGTTTGGGAAGTGAAAAGACCTTATATTCCTCCATCAGAGTCTACTTGTGGATGCTGGGGTGGATGAGGGTTAAAAGTAAGAGTGCAGTTCTTTTGTGGGCATGGTGGCAAGGCAGGTAATAACACGGAAATTAAGCAACTTACATAGATTCATTGTGACCCCTGATTTCCAGCCAACCACGCTGAAGAAATATAAAAGTTGGCATATGTTTTAAATCTTTTCCCCAAATTTATCTCCATTGGCTTTGCTGATCTACAGACTGACTGCCCTTTTACATTGTTGCCAGCTTTGATGATGAAGTTCAGATTGGAAACGCATAGACACAGTTCAGATAATGTAAAGAAAACAGGCCTTTTAGTTTTGCGTTTGGAATAGCATACCAACTGCTTTACATATACAGTACACAGTGTATTGTTTTAGTATGCAGTAGAATTATGTGCACACTGTGAAGTTGTTGTGCTTCAGATTAAATATAAGCATGTTTTCTTAAAGCAAGTTTGGTGTCATCCAAACGTATGTCTGCTACAGGAGCATACACCATCCTTTGACACCAAAGTAGCTTTGGTAAGTCTACCTTTCATTCTTCCTTTAATATATTACCTTTTCAAGTTCACAATGAAAAAGACTGTTTGGCTCTTTTGGACAACTTCTGATTAAAAAACTTGTCATCCAAGACTCACGATGTTAACAATCTGAATTGCATTATTAAGTTTCTAATATTCAATAATAGAAGGGTACTAAGATTAAGGCCCCTTTTCTTTAATATTTTTTCTTAAAAATCATATTAAGCCCTCCATCAAGCAGGGAACATTGATGAGACAGACAGCGCCACATTAAAATTCAGTTCAGAGCAGACAGAAATGTCATTAAAATGACTTGCCGCTTTTGTGCCTCCAAGAATCGTGAATTAAACGGAGCAACTTTATCTTAATTGGTCCTAATTAAGAGTTGTTCCTCTACTGCACCTGATAAATTCAGGAGAAACTGACATGTACGGGAATTTTTCAATGACAACACATGCATGCATGTACACAGAGTAGACACAAAAGAATATTCATCTTACAGTCCTTCGCCTTTTTCTCGCCTTAATGGATCCAATTACTCTTTCAAAGACTGCCACACTGTACCTTATGCTGAGCCAATTCAGATGGTAATTCGGTTGTTTTTAATGGACACACTCTCAATAATAAACCTGTGGGGGAAAGAATATTCCAGACAAATTGCAGCTCACGTGGTTAACGTACATTATGCTAATGTGAGGTGCAGAGAGGTTGTTGTGTCCCGTGAGGTAGGGGGTGTCATATAGTCCCCTATTATAATGGAGGAACCCAATCTGTAATTGCCCCTAGTTTGTGCATTACTGGGGTGTGAGGGGTTTGCTGCTGTGCAGAAGGACATCACAGTGTGCTAAAATAGCAGAAATGAACACATTAATGTGCCTATCCCCTACTGAGGTAGGGTATGTTGTGTTTGCATCATTTATTAGTCATGGGTTGAATCATGGACACACGCCGCTGCTTTGTTTGAAGGAGACAAACATGACAGCACAACAGATGGCTCTCAGATTCACTCCAGTTTTTTGTGGAGCATAACATAAAACCGTTTTAACAGTCTTTCCAGTGCAATCACCCTGATCTGGAGTTATCTCTGCTCTGTGCCCAACAGGCTGCAGATATAAATCATGGACAGAGGCAGCCAGAGCTGGAGGCATTGCAGTTTCAGGTTGTCCATCTGTCTTTTCAAACGAACCGTGTACTCTGAACATTGAGGGATTTTCTTTATACTTTCACTGATGTTCACTTTGATTGTTAGTCAAACTGATTACTTATTTAGGATCAAAGATCAAGGTCATTGCACACCATGTACATCTCTTACTTTTAAATGTTTTTGTCTTCTTTTTAATACAAGTTTTCAAGAAATCTCCCAGAAATGTTCTTGTAACACATTAAAGTCTTTCTCTAAAGGGAGGATGATCTGACTTTATTTTGAAGTCCAGATGTCAATGTCTTTTGGCCTCATGGTCATCACTTGCTTGTGATCATCACATATGAAAAATCAGTTTAGTGATTTTCTTTAAAATATTCAGGAATGCCCTCTCCAACTCAGTGATTATATTCTTTTATTCTGGAGGTCAAAGGAGGAGACATAACCCCCCCCCCCCCCCCCCCCCTTTATAAATGTAATATCTCAAGAAATCTTCGAGAGTTTGTCTTCAGACTGTGCTCTTATGTTTACTCAGACTTAACAATAAGATGATTATATTTTTGAGGTGCAATGCTTGGATTTGTTTCAATCTCAAATCCTGCAACCTGACATCATATGTTACCGCTCACTCCACCATAATCCCACCTCGCCCCTCCTTTTGACCGACTGCTGTACCTTTGTTGTCCTTGTACTGGCACATAACCACAAGGCACCAGTCCGGGGTCCTTGCTTGTCACCTCCCCCTAGTCCTCCCAGGTTCTTCATCTCTGACACTCACCAGACAGGAGCCTTGGATAGAGACCACCGGACACAGAGGAGGTCACTGTATCCCTTTTCACCCAGAGACGATGAATAGATCTGGGACGACCAAATGCACACTGCCCACCCCCCTCTTCCAGACTGCCTTGGGCAACACGGTCCGATGAAAAGAGGGGAGGGAGGGTAAGAAAAGAGTGACTGAAGTGCATTCCAGAAAGAAGGAGAGATGGGATTGAATGACAAGGGAAGGACGGGGGGCCGCCGGTGACACTGGCAGCCAGCAGGATCGGGTTTTCTGTCTGAAAAGGCGGCTCGGAACAACAATGACTCGTGCATCTGTCTGGAAGGGGGGAAACAGAGATGGGGATCCTGTGAAGCAGAGTAAGAGTTCACTCTGGAAGGGAGGGAATGCCTTTAATGTAACCATGTCCCCCCTCTTCAGTTCTCATAGGATGCTTTATGGCTCTGCTGATAAAGCGTAACATGAATAAAAGTCTATCAATAAAAGCGGCACGCTCACAGGCTGAGGCGCTCCCTGTTGTCACTTTAAACACAGCTGAGGAGAAGATTACAGTCAATAACCGGGGCCTGTGTGCCAGGATGACTTTTCTTCTCCTCAGGCCATATCCTACATTAGATAAGGATCGGCATTCCTTCACTTTACAGATGTAGGTCATGTAGCCACGGTGGAACAAGCAGCATTTGAGTCCTGCTTCATTTGTTTTATTACCCATCAATGTGCACTGTGTTTTCTGCCTTAGCACCTCGTAGATCAAATTAAGTATCCCGCTCCACGTGGTCTCATCTGTTCCACTGCACCCACAGAGATTAGATCAAATCAAATCAACTCTTCCTATCAGGCCAAATAAACATATTTCACTCAAGTTAGATAATGAGGCCAAAGTTTGCTTTAAAGAGTGAGGGCAGCAGATGAACTGGCAGAAAGATATTTAAAGAAACACATCAAAAAGTGAAAGTATGTCAATTGTCATACCTGTCAATCATATAAAAATGATTACACCCTTTGCTGTCACCTTTCTCATCATATTTTCCATCACCTGGCACCACAGACTAAAAAAAGAAAGTAAACATAAATATGTGAAAATGTACAATAGAGTTGGATATTAAATAGCATGTAAGCTCCTGTGAGTAAGTCATGACAAAGCCTGAAATTAGTAATGATGCCTCTTTTTTTGAGTAACAGGGCAAACATGATCGTCAGCTGGAGCAGTGATTGATTCTATGTTGTTACATTAAGTGTTGGCACGTTATCCTAGAGCTTTCAAAACACTCACTTCTAAACTTTTGGGGAGTGAGATTCATATATGTCCACAAAAAGCTTTTTTTATTCTCTCAGACTCGATCAGTTTTTCCCATCAGCCCTTAGCAGTTCTCCTTGCCTTATAGAGAAACTTTCCTGTTGCTGGTTTAATTTCTCTTTAACAAGTATGCTGCAGAAGTCTTAAGCATATATACTAGTGCATATGTGTGCCTGTGTCTGTAATACTCTACCAAATTGCTACTCGTGTTTATTTGTGCCTGTTTGTGTACAAAAACCCTGTAGATGCAGAGAAATGTTAAATGCCTGCAGGTCTGCATTTTGGGGGATGTGCTCATCAGGCTACTTACAAAGCCTTCAGCATTTGATACTCACGTGTTTCCAATTAACATTTGACCTGTGGAGGTTCCAAACAGGTGTTCCTAGCGCATTCCTCAACCTTCCCTGTCAGAAGACTGTCCCATCTTTTTTGGAACACATTGCAGACATCAAATATTTGAGATAGAACAATGCATTTTATCAGTTTTGACAATTAATACCTTCAATTCAATTAAATATAGGTAAAATATCAATTTGAGAATGTATTTCAGATTTATTTACACTTAAAAAAATATCCCAAATTCTCTGCTTGGGGGGTTGAGCTGGTCATGTACTCTTTCACAAATGCTGTTCTTTGCACTCCATGTCATATTTACCTCCACCAAGGAGGTGATGTTTTTGGGAGACTTTGTCCGTCCGTCCGTCCGTCCGTGAAAAAAATAACTCAAAAACAATGGATGGATTTGGATGAAATTTTCAGGAAATGTTCAGTGTGGGAAAAGGAAGAACTGATTCGATTTTGGTGTTGATCGGGATCAGCGTCTGGCCGCCATGGCGAAAAAACGTGATTTCTGTGAATAACTACAGAACTAAAAAAGATATCATTAAGAATCCAGTTGCTAATGGTATGTTTTCATGGTCAAGGAATCTAAATATTTAGATGAAATAAAGGTAGGACTAATATTTATGGTGAAAATGACAATATGGCTGAGGACTGTGGCGCTGGTGGAGGTCTACGTCTTCTAGTTTACTCATGTTATGCAGACCTGGTAATGACAAGGGAAGTGGGGCACCTTCCAAGTGTCTGCTTATTGAAAGTTTTTGACACTAAACACATTTTGAAATGCTCACCATGTCAAATTCAATGTTATAAATCATTACAGATATTAACATGTTAAACTCACTGCACACACACATACCAGTTTTATTACCATGTTGATATAGTATTAAAATCACATCATAATGGCTTGTTTGCATGCTTATAATATGATTATTACATATTATTTACGATACTGTTAGTCCAAGTGAGATTAGACTCTGGTGTTGTTAATTATTAAACAACATACATGTTGTAGAGTACATTTGTAGTCATTTAACCACTTTGCTGTTAAGTCAGTGAGGGTGCTTGTTAAAATTTGAAACAGGACTGCATCATTAAAAAATTGACAGATTTGTGTTATCTGTTTTCTGTAACAAAAGTTTTCTTTTGTCCTTTCCTGCATCATATTCTTTTTTCCTGACTTGTTCAAGGATATACTGTAGATTCAAATTCAGAGCTTGAACGTAAATGTGGGGAGACAGTTTCAGTTGAGAAAGTTGTGAAGGAGTTGTAGTTTTGTGTCAGTCTTTGTGCAGCCTGACGGAAACTTCAGGATATCTAGGTAAAAAAAAAGTTGTCCCACAGAATACATCGCTGTTGTAAGCAGCTCAGCTATGAACAATTCAATGTTTTGTCTTGAGAGACTTTACTGAGTAAGCCGAGTTAAAACTGTAAAAGTCGAAGAGCAGAAATAGGATTTTTAAAAGTGAGGGTGTGACAATCCCATAATCCCTTGAGTGAACACAAGAGTCACATAAATACACAGAGGAAGTGTTACAACATTGCGCCGGAAAGAATTTTCAGAAAATGATCCATCGGGGAGTCAGCGGCAGGTCATGGGGTAACTCCTCTGATGAAGTATGACGGCACTTTGAATGAGTCCTTATGGTGGGAACTGTCGGAGTCGTAGATATCCATCAGTGGAGCCTGCAGCAAGCAGCCAAACACAGGTCAGGACGTCTGCAGCCAGCAGCTCAGCCAGGGGCCCGACACACCCTCCAGATACAGATATAGGCCGCTATCAGGCTTCCTACTGCTGATTATTTGTTGGTGGTAGTCTGTGAATCTGTCCAGAGAATATCCCCTGGAGTGCCCTTTCTGCTGCAGTACAGGAAGAGGCCAAACAGAAGCCAATTAGCTTTGATTTCAGGTCAATTAGCTGCTTTCTTCATCTACATTGGGCTGTATATTGTCTTTGGGAGAGGAAATGACAGAAAGGTTGTCGGGACTCTTTGGTCATATGTTGAGCTCATGCCTGAACACAAACTCTGAAGTAAATAAACAGATGTACAGAGACGAACAGCAAAGGCAGAAACCATCCCTCTTTTTCACATATGTTTGATTACAGAGGCCATGAATGAAGGCCCATTCATTCCTTTCATTATCTTTGTGATATATCTGTGTGTTCGGTGTCAATCTTTTGTTAAAGAAAATGTCTCATTTGCATTTATGAAAAATTGAGGTGAATTTTGGGACAAACTTACAGGTCACATAAGTTACTCTGTTTTTTTAAGTTTCCACTGGTCTCACATATCTCCAGATCATGTTTTTGAACATTCTTAATAAAAAAAATCCTCCTTGGTTGTGGTATGTCCACGGTCCCCTGAGTTTCATCCCTGTTCATAACAGGTTGTTTTAGTTTAAACTATTGTGAGCTACATCTGAGGCATGGCATCACAGAGAAGAACTGTTTTAACCTAAGAATGACTAAGACACAGGATGGACTGCATCACATATCCATGGGACATATTTTAGATCCATTTCTACTGTCGCTTCACGGACAGGCTAAGCGATGTTCCTTCAACCGGAGCCCTGGGCTGATCAAACAAAGAGCTTAGGGAGTGTCTCCCTAGGCATATCCCTTTATGACATCATCAGGGGACATTTTCAAATGGACAGTTGGAGCATACGTTTTCAATGATGAGGGATATTCCTTATGTTGAGGGTGGTGTTGTAGACAGGCAATGGACACATGTAACATGACCAAACTTCTTTTGGGGAAGTTTATATCAGTTGATTATTTCTCTCCTTACATATTCCAATTTATTTTATATTTTTTATTGTTGGAAAGCCTTATCAGTTACATTTACAGCAAGGTACAACTTTTAAGGGCTGTGCATTTGTGGAATGAGCAACACAGTTAAGTGTTAGGGTAGCACTCCAAAAAGTGTACCAAAAATTGTTTGCACATTATTTGGTGTCAGCTCTGTTACCATTTCTACTCTCAGGACCAAGTTTTGGAACACTGGTTCCTCACCCTGGTTCCTTCATTGAGGGAACTTTCTTTTAGGGCAGGAGGGGATTTTGGCACATCTTTGTAAAAAAATCACAAATGAGGCTACACTGCTTGCACGCCAACTTATTCAATTCAGTGCTTTTATGTAGTTTTGTCCTTGTTTTGCTTCAGTTGTTCTCTAAATACACATTCGAAAACTTGGAATGGCACTAATTTACAAATTTAACCTGCCACCCATAGATTCTACCAGGTTTTTTTTCCATCTGTGAAAACAAACAAAATATCACATCCTGGCATTGAACACTTAAAGTCATCATTTGTATACCTGCTGATTTATGAGCTCCAGTCACATATGTGAGTCTTAATTAGGCATGAATCATTGTATGGTTTTTGCTTGTGTTTTGCACTGCATTTCCACATTGTTATCGTCTTTGGTTTGATTTCGTGTAGTATGCAATTATTTGAATTTCCACATATAAAAATAATCACTGTCCTGTCCTGTGATTTTGGCATCCTTCTGCTGGGGTATCACATGTATTGTCATAACAGACGCACTGCAGTCTGCCAGGTAAGGGCGCTCAGTCAGAAGTGATATTAGAAGCAGCATCAGGGTTGACTGGACTAAACTGTGCTGAACCAAATCAGACTACGTGGTGGAAATGCACCACAGCTGAAGCTTGAGCCCTGTGTTTGGATGACTAAATTAAGATTTAAATGAACTGGTAAATTTAATCAAATGTACTTTTTAAGGTTGTTTCTCTTTCGGAGATATTTTTGGCACATTATGCTGTGCACTAAGTAGTGGTTGACATGGAAGGAGGAACATTTTGGCTTTTTTGCAAAGGAAATTGAAAAGAAACAGAATCGAGGGAGTCAGATTTCATGGAATAAGAGATGTGGCAGAAATGGGGAAAAGCACAGAAAGAGGCAAGAGTGAGTGATTTTTATTTTTGGCCCACACAGGATAGAGACAGAAGACAAATACTATATCAAGGCCATAACAAATGATCCATTGTGTATAGGCAATTTAAATCACATTGAGAGTAGTTGGCAGCAAATGTTGCTTCTGTGAATCTTTTATTTGGAGCTGAAATTGGCTGACTGTCATGAGGAGCTGATTCAGATTTCTTTGACTGCGGCCCTCTGCCGAACTTTAACTCAGTTTCTTTCCTTCCAGGATTTTCTAGAGGGAAATTTCTTTTTTCCCTCTTTGTCAAGACAGAGTTCAAACTGAGCGTGGCATCCTGGATCAGATCCATGTGCCTGTGGCTTGTGTGTTTTATGGTGACCTGCCAAGGACTCTGTGCCAGAGGGTCGATCTGACTGCGAGCTAACACTGCTGACTCTACCAAGTCTTCAGGCCACAGGTCAAAGGGCTACTGGCTGGAGCTGTCATCTCGGTTTATCTTCTAGGCTTATAAAAAAAAAACCTCTCATAGTCAAATGGCACAGTTTGCATGCACGAGTGGTCAAGCTCACATTGCAGGGTGCTCAAAAACATCAGCCCATGGAGCCCTCTTGTGCTTTATCTCGAGTGGGGAGTCGTCCATTTTGCCTTTAATTGTGTTTTTCTATGCATTAGCCCAGGGCTCATTATGGGCTTGCACAGGGCGTGGGTGGATGTGGATGCATGCGTGAAGCAGGGACAGAGGTGCTTTTAGTGTATGGATGAGAAGGTGGAGAGCCTCATCAGCCCAGGCATCGCTCTTGTAACTCATGTGGAGTGGCCGTGGATTGCTCTTACTCCACAATTCAGGTCTGATCACTGCCAGTCCTTCACTTCAGCCTTTCTAAACAATGGCTTTTGTTAGTGCTGGCGACTCATTTCAAGCACCTACTTTTAAAAGACATTAGTGATGGACTCTGCAGAACGCCCAATGTCCTGCTCCCACCTGAGTGAAATTTGTTGTGGATTATTTGTGCACGGTCTTGTTTAAGGGGATAAATCAAGGACTGTGAACTCATTGTTGCTGAATGTTATGCTTCATCTGTTCAAGAAAGTAATTTCATTTTCCCTCTCATTACTGGAGTTATTACAGAAGAGGAGAGAAAAATGAATCAGGAAATTAATTTTTCATGGATCTACCCCCCACTGCCACTGGACATGGACCAGTGTGTGTTGGACTGGCACATGGGGATCAAGTTCTTGTGAACTAGAGGAAGCACAATGAAAGCAAAGGAGAGGACAGCTGAGGGCACATCATATCCTCATGCTGGCTCCGAAACATTAAACTGTAATAATCAGCTCTATTCCAGTTATTGAAGTCGCTGTTTGAGTGCACCGTGAAAACTTGGAAACACAAATGTTTGATAAACACACATGACGTGCATTTCTTCAGCAGCCTCTTTCAGGCCAGAATTTGTTACTGAAAGTGGGCCAAGGCAAAATCTCACTTATATCAGTCTACAGTTGTAGCACAATTTATAAGAATGTACATTGAATTAAAAGGGGGTTTGCTCCATGCAGACAGCAGACAGAAATACTTGTTATTGGGACTCAAAGAAGTGCCAAAAGACGTACTTTATGATCCTGAGTTTTAGATTTCTTATTTAAATTAGGGCTGCACTGATACTGATAGTCTGAAGAGGTCTGACACTATAAATACAATGTGGGAGACGAACAAAAGAGGCCTTTTTCTCAAAAAGAGTTTACACCTTCATACCACAAGAAATGGCACAACATGCTGAACTGAATGTCTAATTATACCTGTTAAATGTGACAGTATTTCACTTTGCTGGAGTCCCATATCTTCAACCGAGTGACGACTTAGTCAAGACAATTAACAGAGACGCCTGTCTTTGTTTAAACGTATTTTATTGTATTGTCTCAAACTAAAGGGGGTTTTCTTCCTGATAAATTAAAACCCTGGATTATTTTATAAAAATAAGTGAGTTCTGATTAATCAAAAGTTATATCAGATTAACTAAAATAAATAATAAATAATTTGCTTCTGTGACCTTTTTGATAGAACAAATTGCACTTTTTTAGATAGCTAGTTTCCACGTGCAATGAGACATTCAAAGTCATAGCAGAGTCCTGACTGTCCTCATTGTGAACAGGGACATGATGGTGAATGATGCAGCTACTTCCTGACTATTCTATTCTTCCTGTTGCATAGTGTGAGACTGGCCTTTTTCTCCTCCTCTTCCCCGGTGTGGTTTTTCTGTTCCATCTGCAAAAAATCGTGGCGCCTCTCATGGCGACAGCGAACGGTCGACCTGGATCTGTCCCCCATGTTTTTTGTGATTGTCTTTGTATGTTCTTGGACGGGTTGTACTGTGAAGCGCATTTCGTTGCTCTGTACTTGTGCATGTGCAATGACAAATAAAGCATTCCAAATTCCAAATTCCAATTCCAATTCCAAATTCTAGCTAATGTATGGTGCATTCGGAGGTAATGCAATTAATTTAATGTACTAATTTTAGACATCACAGTTTACATGTGAAAACCAATGGCCTATGTTTGAATTGAGAAATCAATTTCTTATAAAGGTACTAGTCACTGAGAGTTGATGATTTAACTTTATATTATGAGGTAAGGATCTGTGAAGATTTAAATAAACAATCTTGAAACTGAAAAACAGTTTTATGGACTACGAATCAGCCTTGAAGTGTCATTGAACCGTTTGCCTTTGTTTCTTAATGCAGAATTTATGGCTAGAAGGAGGCTGTTCAGTAAAATGCATGTATGTATGAGATGCAGCGAGGCTCAGAACCCCAGAGAGATCATTACTCATCACTATGCAGAGACATACTGTACGGCCTTGTCTGTCACCGCTGTGGGGGGACGCAATTCTGCGCCTGGATCGTCCCCCGATGGCTCAGATAGTATCACACCTAGACGAGCGCCTGCTGTACAGTAAGAGAGTTATTATTCTCAACCTGCGTGTTGATGGTGTGTAGTTAAAGGAAGAGCAGTAAAATAGATGGTGACAGATCGGGGGTCAGACGACAGGACTGTAAGGACAACGCTGCCGAGGGAGTTTTGAGCCACATGATGACAGAGTTGACACTAACACAGCGTCTGGCATGCCTGGATGTCTCTGTTTACTCGTCAGGGTTTTCCACTCACTTGACTTTGTTGTAGTCCTCTTGAGAGGTGAGGTGTCCACTTCAGGAACAGTCAGTCAGAGGGTTATTGTCTGGCTTTCTGGACTCTTCTTAGATTTCTTTCACCTGATCTTTCAGGATGCTAAGTGCTTGTCCCCAGATCAGTGCTGATTTTGTCAGGAAGTCATGAATTAGTGATTTCTTTTTCTGTTTAATGAATGCTCGGCAGTTGTATCACACGTGGTGTTGGTCTACATTTTGAAAGAGAATGAATGAGAAGAGAAGAATGATTGCCCTACTGCAGTGCCAACCAATTTAACAGTTTACTCCTGTTTCAGCCAACAAAAGTGATCACAGCCTCATAATTACTGTTTTTGTCAAAGTGGTATTCTAATGACTAGCAGGACTTTTAACAAAGTTCTTGAGCATCTACCATGGCTATCTTGAGAGGATGGGATAACAGTTTCGACCAGAATCCTGCTCTCAGCAGCCATAGTCGACTGACTTTTGAGATGGTACTGCTTCTTGATTAATTTGGTGGAAAAAGCTGACATTGACAGGAAACTTACCCAACCATCTAGCCATGTTCCTCTGCTTAGTAAGTTCCAGGTTATAGTAGCGGCAGGCATAACAACTTGACCCAAGATCCCTCATTGTACATCCATTGCAATTGATCCAAAAGGGTCCCCCTGGCCATAGGGCAAAATCCATCCACAGTGTTTTGGGACTGCCCTAGTCTCTTCTTCCAGTCTGACGTGCTAAGAAGACCTCAAAAGGGAAGTGTCCAACAGCCCTCCTGTTTCTGGATGTCTGAACTTTTCACTTTATCTCTTTGGTTTCAAATCTTGTCTGCTCCTGTGTGGGGTAGGATGACTGGTTGATCAAAAGCTTTGCCTTTCAATCAGCTCTACCTTTGTTGTGACAGAGTTGCACAAAGCCTGCACAATGGATCTTGTGCTCTATGCTAGTCTCTCTGGTTAGATTTTTTTTGAATGCGTGGTAACCCACATCTCACATTTTAGTGTTACCTCATTAATATCGACTATTATTAACACCGAAGTGCTACTTTTTCCTCAAAGTAGGCCACATTTAAACCCTTTCTGTCATATTTGTGTTGACAGATGGAGCACTGCTCTAGAGGAGGAATGAACAGATAAGGAGGACGATCTTGTTCAAAGAGGAAAAGTTGCAAAAAATGGGCAAGAGAGCTACAAGACAAAGACAGAAGCAGCATGAAAGAGGGGAGAAATATGACCATCAGTTGCCTCTGAATTATTCATAGCTCCTTTATAATCGAAAAAAACCCTCTTCTTTTTATGACGTCATATTTCACAGCTACTTTATGGTTTGGACGCCTTTTAGACAATGGTCTGACACCACAGACGGAGGGATGAGATATTAGATGTGGTGGTGATACTCAAGTGTGGTGTTTTCCTAATCTGACTCGAACATAGTGCTGCTGTTGGGTCATCTTCCATTGTTCTCTCTTGCACTTTGTATATGTCAGTGCCTCTGTGGTGATACCTTAGGCCATACCTATTACACATGCATCAAAATTCAACAGATCAGACCACACTAAAAGGCATACCTGATTCTTTTGTGCATGTCTTGTGCAAACTCCTTGTCTGATGTGGATTTGCTGGTCAGCCAAACACTTGAACGTCCTCCAAAAAAAAATAAAGCTCAGTTTGACTCACCTCAAAGCCATCCTTCATCACAAAAGTGCGTGCTGCCACCACAGAGCCCGAGGTATTGAGCTCACATCCATCGCCACTTCAAAGAGCAGCAGGATCTCTATAGGAGGCTCTGCCATTGTCTGCCGTGCAGGTGTGCAGCCTCACTCAGCCTCTGAAGGTTTCTCAGAGCCTCACAGAGAGAGAGGGCTTTAGCTGAGATGCTATCGCTTGCAGATACAGACAACATGGTGGGGACTCAGACAATTGAAGGCATGTGGTCCTGCAGGAGGGGGGGATTATAATCAGTGCTAACAGTTGCGGGCAGACTGAAAATGGTTGCAGGGGAACTTGAAATATGTTAAAGATTTTCATCATAATGTGACCCTTGTGTTGCAAATTTGAGCCCACATTCCAAAAAAGATGCACATCAGGTGGATGGCTGTAGAGTCCCAAACAAAAACAGGCTAACAACAGATTTGCCTTTTGAAATGACCACTTTTTTGTCTTGAAATAGCACTCTTTTTTGTTTGTTTTTTGGTTGTTGTTGTTTTTTTTTTTGCATATCAATTCAAGCTACCCCTACAAACTTTCTTGAGGATGTGCTGCCTCTCCTTCAGTTTTAAAAGGTGACTGGGTCCAGAGCGGGAATATAAAGCCCATGAACATGATCAAGGTGTCACATGAGAGTAGTGTGTTAGAGGCATGTCCCAGGGCTTAGAATGTAATTGAAGACTTCCTAACAGTTTTGGTCCTTGCTGGGTCCTTGTTGCTACATGATGTTTAATAGGTGTGTGTACATTTTGGATTCATGGTTTTTAACCATCTCTGAACAGGGGAGATGGTTTTAGATGTTAAATTATCACCCATCTGCAATGCTGAATTGGACTCTCTCTATTAGGAATGGGAATCAAAAAGCAATTCCAGTTGGGAACTAATAACTCCTTCAAGAAAATGATAGTGCTAGAATCCCAATTCTACCCCTTAGCCCTTTCCCTTTGTCCTACATCTTGCCCTACCCCTTTCCCTTAGCCCTCTGTTTTGAGGGCAAAGGGGAAGGGCTGAAAACGTACTGCAGAGAAACGAGACACCACTCGATTCCCACTACGTCACCACCCAGAGCTGCTTGCTAGCTGTGACGTAAGCAGATGCGACAATTGCCATAGCTATGGCTGCAAAAACCAGGTCCTTATGACGAAAAAGTTTAAAAAATGACCAACAGATTTGCTATGAGCTTTGTAGAGCTATTTGGCTCATATCAGAGGCAGGAGGCATAAATTATAACAAAGAAGTCCAAATTTTTGTGTCTTATTTTTGTAAAAAAAAAGAAAAAAAGAAAAAAGGAATGTTTCAGTAATTAGAAACACAAGTGTTATGTGTTTGACACGGTTGCTTCTGAAGGCCTCTTTAAACTTTTCCCACAGAAAATCAGCAGGAATAAATCAGGAATTTTGAAAGAATTACATCAATAGCAGAATCACTTAAGGCACTGGTATTAATAAAATCTTATCAACTGCCAGCCTTACACTCTATCCATGAGAAAGCCCAGAACTGCAGCAGTTGCACATCTGGGCTCATTCTAACTTAATCCAGACCTAGTTTGAGTTTAGCTTTCAGTTCTGGCTCGTGTGTTACCATTAGCTCCACGTTTCAGCTGAGGTGTTGGTCAAGGTGGGGCAAGTCACTATCAAGTCCTAACCCTTGCTGGATAAAGACACATGATGTTTTAACCCCTTTGTTAGTCTATCTTCAGAGGTCATATTGGTGGTGTTTTAGAATTTTAACCCTAAGCAAAAAGTTTGGGTGCAAAAATGACCATTTAAGTTGACTCTCCAAGTTTTTTCCACATTTAAAAGTGCTACACAGACACCAGAAAAGTTGTGCATTTCACCCATTAGTAGAATGAGCCTTAAAACTGATCAGTGCTTTTGCATTTTTGCTCTTAAGGTTCATTCTGCTCCTGCGCTCCAAAGTCCTGCAGCATGACTTGCCCCTCCTCTAGTGCCCATTTTTCTCATCTTCCAAGATGACACCAGTGCACCCATTGGCCATTTACAATCCCAGTGCTCTACATCTGTCAGCCTTCATAATTATCAGGGTTGGGTTTCTTAGACTTTGACTAGCTTGTGACATTGAATTCATTTGTATTGCATGTAGTCTTAAAAAGGTAAATTTAATGATTGCTACAGTGCGAGGACATTTGATTACTAAAACATTGCCCATATATCCTGTGCTCACAGGCAGGTCTCGCCCGCATGACACAAACTGGTCTGTTTTATTTCTTCTTCTTCTCTCCACAACAAGCTGAACACCCTCATGTGCAGCTCCAGAGGGCAACAAGCCCCATCACATCCTCCCTCTGATTTGCTCTTTCCCCTTTGTTGAGCACAATGTAGCTTTTTAGCTGCACACTCTCTTATCAGGGCTTTGTTGGCATATTTTTGGGAACTGGCAGAAACTAAACATGATCTTTTTGATGATTGCTGATGATGGCAGCGCTTTACTGTGAATTTGGCCCCTCATGAGGCCAGGTTGCCATATCTTATCAAAAAGAAGCCGAGGAGGGAGAGTTTATCTGTTCGCCGAGTCTTGACCCCCTCTGTGCTGATCATGTGCAGTTTGTTTGAGAGATACTGACAGAGACAGTTGTGATGTTGTGAGGGCTTCTTCTCCCTGCTGGATGATCTCATAGTCTCTCCCTCTTTCTGCCAGGCGACAGTCTGTTTGCTGGCACTCAGGAGTGCTTCGTGTTTGCTTTCACGCGTGCTCGCGATACGCCTCAGCTCTGCTGCTTCTGTGAGCGCAGTGAACCGCTTGGGTCAGCAGGTGCTAATGAGATGTACCCCTGACCACACAAACCGGGAGCTCTTGACACTCTGCTGTGTGTGTATGAACAGACACTGACCTCAAATACACACTGAACCGTCACTCCCTCAGACCTGTGTGTGAACCTGAAGGCTAACACGCATCACTATGTCAGCCAAGCATGCACCAGCCAAGTCCTGTGAGGTGTGATCGCGTTGAGGCTATTTTTAGTGTATTTGTCACTTACATGTTAGAATCTTCCAGTCCCTTGGGGTTTTTTTGTGATGCCAGATTTTAATGCAACTCTCTTAAAGAAGTTCCACAAATATTAACAATCCTTTATTGTTTATTGTGACATCTTATAATTAAATGAATATAAAATTGTTTTAGTATTGATGGTATGCTTACATAAAACTCATATTTTGTGAGGATTTCTTTCCAAATAGTCTTGTTGCTCAATGATACATAATCATTAGGGATGCATGATATTACCTTTTCTTTTATCTCTTGGTTTAATGGGTTGTCTGAGGGACAGAAACTGTATGAACTAGTATTTCTTAGCAATCCCAAACTTCTGCAAAGGACAAACATTTTCGACAAATAAATGTCTAACATGTGAAAAGAATGCCCTGTGTCACACTGTAAAGCTCTTTAAAAATGTCTTGGATTTAGAGTCCTATTTGACATTTCCTAAAAATGTCATGAAATCTGTTGAAAATGTACCCAGTTATTAGTGAAAATGGGAAAACTGCAGAAATCCTTTTTAAAAATCTACATCCGGTTTCAGATCACCATGAAAATCTTCTTATTTCTTCTTTGGGCAATGACCAACAATTCCTGAAAATGTCAGTAAAATCTGTTAAGACATTTTGAATAATCCTTTTTATTTACTGTCTTATAAAACTTGGTAGGAGTGGACTGAATCGACCATTTTGGGATAAATAAAATAGTCTGGATCTGGATTTGAAAATGTAGAGGAAAATTTGAATCCTCTCACACAGGATCTGGTTCTTCACCTCGCCTCGCCTCTTCTGCAGCCTAATTTGTAGCAGTCCACAGCCCCTGCCCAAATCCCTGCACCCCCTCTGGCAAGAAATCTCAAACATTTGCCCACCTCCAAACCCCCAGTACTTCTCTTTCTTCCTTCCCTTACATTCCAAATCGCCCAATACCACTTTTCTGTCCTCCATTTCTTAAATTTCCTCTTCTGCTACCTTTTTTTTTTTTTCACCCCTCCTCGTTTTCCAGATGGGCTGCTCTTTTCCTGCCACAGTAATCTGTCTACGATGCATGGGGGGCTTCAGGCTGACCACATATCTTTGGATGTCAGGGATGGCATCCATGTTGAGTAGGATTTTTGTTTTTTTTTTCCATTAAGGGGTGAAAAAGAGGTTAAGGCTGCCAATGATTGTTCAAGTTCAGAAAAGACCAAGGGAAAGTCTAAGTGTCAACCTTTCCAGCTCTTTATTTCAGATTTTGACATGAAAATTTAAAAAGGAATAATCTCTGTTCTTCAAGCAACAGAGCAGAACACTTTTTAAACGTTCCCTCAGCTATTGAATTTTGGCACGCCCCTGAAACCCTTTGTTTCAGCCCTGCTGACAACAGGCTGTTTCTGACCGTGTGTTTGATCACACCCCTTTTGTTAGTGAATGTGACCTCAAATGTACATTGTTGTGCTCTAATGTCATCACTGGCTGCACAGGCATGGCGACACACTAAAAAGCTTTCTTCAAAAAATTATTATTTAACAACAAGAGGTGTTTCGAGCAACATAACTCTTCCTCAGGCTTACAAAACTGCTTTTGAGCTGCCATCTTCATAATACATAGAAACACATGGGACCTAACCTAGCTAAAACCAAAAAAAATCTGATGAGAGCCTTGTGGCTATTAACGTTACTTTTTCAAATCTTTTTTTTTTTTTTTTTAATCATCAACACTTTATTAAAGCAGCACAACGGAAGATCTCCGCTTGACCGGAGCAGGAACTCAACTACCCATGAACTCTAGCGCGCGCATACTGTCGTAAGGATACAGATCTGCCGGTCGCGTGCATTTATTTTGTATGCAAATCACAGAAGCCAGGACTTCGCTAAAAGTATTCTGTCTTCGTCGGCTGTTTACAGGATGGATAGCGACGAGGTAATGTATTTATTTTTGACTAAATGACGATGTTGAAAATCGCTAAGTTCAACTTGGTTTTATTACCATGAAGTCACCCCCGTCCTGTTGAAGCGATAAAGTAAATAAAAGTAGAGACAACGATGAGCTGGCAATATCACACACTTGAAATAGGTCTAAACCAAACTACATACTGGTACATTCTGGATTTGTTGTGCTGTACTTTTTTCCTGTCAAGTTTTTTGAGGAACTTTGTCATAAATTAGTCGGCCAACATACCTGATGGTAGTCAGACATCCCTCCTCGTCTTTTATTTCACGCCAGCGAGTGAACGCCAAACTGATGTTTATTTTGGTCCGAGCATTCAGCTTGTTTTTCTCTCGCTTTCTTTGTTTTGTATCCTCCAACAAAACTTTTCTCTTCCTTACCGCTGCCTCCGCCATGGTTAAAGCTCCGCGATTGGCTTTTGCCAAGACTCCCGTGTTGTAAACGAATCGGGAATCGGGGGAAGTGACGTATGCCGTAAAGCAGTCCAAACGTGTAGTTTTTTAGTGTGGCAGGGTTCCTACCATCCACCTCGAAGTTACATAGCGCCAGTGAAAGGGATACAGACCACTCCAGACCACGACAGAGGTTTCATTGAACTCATTGTAAAGTGGTGGACCATCGCAATGAATATCGAAGGATTATAATATGTTTGAAAAGCTACATAGTGTTGGTTTAAATAATTTGTAAGCTGTTTTGGTGTGTGGATCTCTTTTCCGACAGACAAAATCATTGCTTTGTTGCAAGAATTGCACTGATAACAAACATTGTACAGCTGTTTTTAAGTGCAATTTTTAAGAACAAAGATTAAAAACATGTTTTGGCGACATCTAAAACCAGTGTGAATTTGTTGACAATAAGTCAAATTTTGTGCCTTAGGGATAAATAGGGAAAAATGTTATTTTTTTACAAAATTACTTGATAAGTTGGCCTCAATTTTGTTCCAGCACACTTTTACAGCCCAGTGATATCAGATCCAAAGATACCCTTGTGATCATAAACTTCCAGTTTAGAACTTCAGATGTGAATTAAATGTTCTTGTTAACTGAAAGTACATTAGTAGTCAACCCATCTGATAGCCTGGAATAGATCTCATCTTACTTTTCGTGTAATGTGGTACATCAGATGGGCTCAAGTCACTCTCATAATGGTTAGAGATCTTCTAACTTACACTGAAAGCATCAGTATTATAATGTCTTCAAATATATTCTTCAGAAGTCAGTGTTTTGAAGACATATCAGCAACTGTATAATAGACAGTCAGCTGTGGATGGGATGGAAGAGATAAGAGACCATTATTTAAAATTCTCCTTTGCTGTCATTCAGTAAAGACAGTAGTTGTCATAATCTTTCATCAATTTTCTATATTTCTATCCTATTCTCTTATGTGATCTAGATATCTTCATGTGGTAGTGCAAATGATCTTTTGAGATGTTTCCCTTGACAGCTGCATGAGAATTTATAATGAAACCACCACACAAGGAAATCTTTTCTTTTGGTTCTGAAGGTCGAGCCTCATTGACAGCATATGCATGGAGATAGAAATGTAGGAGTCAGGCTCTGAATGGACACTGAAGCCAAAATACCATCAATAAAAAGGAACAATTGACAATTTATCAGGCTCATATCAGGCTGCCAAGTTTGAATAAGTTACAAGAGGAACTTTAGAGAAGGAAAAGATTTGTATTCCCACTTCTATAAATCTAGGGGATATTTTAAAAGTCTGGTCTTAGAGTTGGTGCAGTAGCCTTAAATTTCCCTCCCTGCTTGACTTGGCTTTATACCCCAGGGAGAGGGATCATAAATCAGCTGACTATGTTAGCAGTAGCAAAGAACACAGTAAAGAAAAGAAGCTAAAAAGTGAGGCCACTTTTTTATCTGTTTCTGATATAATGAAATTGTAAAGATGGATAATCCACAGCTTAACATCCGTCTTGAAACCTTACACAGTGTCAATTTCACAGGGATCAGGGTAAATTCTGGCACACGTATGATACTCTCTCTTTGGCAAAGGGCATGCTTGGGATTGCATGTTGCACTACTTGACAAATGCAGTGAAAAGCTATCGCAGTGAAGTGTTTGGCAACTCGCACTCGTGCTCACGTGGTGGGCAAGTGCTAAAGATGAAATTTCAACTCTCTTCTTTCTTTCTGGCACCTCATCTCTGACAGCATTCCCCGCTCTCAGTATCTCTTCCTGCTGTAACAGATCCTCTCTTAAGATACGGATACGGACATCTTTTCATCTTCCCGGGTCCATCTGTGAGAGTTTAGAGCCCATGTGGAAACCATCACGAATGGGGAATGGCGACTGATCAGACAAAGATGTGCCCCTCTGGAGGTGAAGCACATGTTTGGATCCCTGTACCCTTATTTGCTTTGTCTTGCACTCGTTTTTTACATTCCTATGCCCTCAATATCCCTCAAGGACTGCTTTAACTTAACCCTTTTCCTTGTGATGTCCCTCTTCCTCCTTCCCTCCTCTCTCCCCCTCTGTCTCCCTTGTGTCTGGTAAAGTGATTGGAGAGGGATCAGCGTGGTGGAAATGAAAGTGGCCATGACGAAAGGCTGAGGGATCTGCTGTAGCATTACACTGGATCCCCTTGTGTTTTTTCTGTCCCTGTTTTCCTCCGTGCCCGCCTGTTTCCCTCAACACAGCCGATATCGGATTACCCCTCCACAGTCAACTGCGCAACAGCCGCTGATGTAATCCAAGTTTACGGACACCGTTCTGACCGAGACGGATGTTCTTTAAAACAGTCACTCACCCCTACTGTTTCCTAAACATCAACCAAATCAGACTTTCATTGGAAATTCAGTGAATGAGGCCACAATATCCATTGCACCAATTTAAGATGAAAGCTAGATTCTGAACTATTCTGCTTTGAATCAGCCTGTTTGACATTTGCTAGAAAGAAAACATCAGTGTGCCGTATGTCTACTGTGCCTCATTAAGTCTAGATTAATAAGGTGTAGCCTAAACAGACTGGCAGAAAGATCAGTGAGGAGATGCAAACACAGCTGCCTACCACCTGAAATGTACAGAAACATACACTGTAGTCTGTAGTTCAGAGCTATTTTTGGCCTGTAGTTTGGTTTACTTATATTAATACATGTCAATACACGTGTTGGAAGCTAAGGAGTAGGATCCACACACCCTATACCTCGCCCAACAGTGGCAAAATCTTTACGTCTTTTCCTCATTTTGTAGGGAAAGATTTTGCCACTTCCTCTACGTAATCTGTTTCAAGGGGGGAAGGGACACTCAAACACAAGGGTCAGGAGTAAGAAATGGGTCTAAATTTTAGCAAACTCTTAACTGTCTTGAGCACATCTACAAAACTTTACTTCTTTGCAGCACTAATTTGACACACTACCCTCCACATACCATACTCACACTCCAGGTTGTTGTATACAGCCTGAGCTCCTCCATTATAATGTCGTGTCCTCCATAACTCGCAATGTGAGTCAAATATCTTTGCATCACCAGTCATGACGCAGCTGGATAAATGAGCACAAAATTAAACAGTGAGTTTATCTCAGGTGTTAGTTATTGGTTGTTACAGCTGAGTCAGAGACAAGAGCAAGAAGTGTAAGACTGCAAGAGTGGGACTACTTCCTAAAATAAAACTCGCTGTAGGCTGTTAATACAAAAAAAATAGACTAAATTGAACATGTATGTGATGTTTTAAAATGGTCTGAGCCACTCAGAAGGATTTATACTGAAAAGGGTTTTATTTTATTAGGGCTACAAAATTAATCATTCCGTTGATTGTCTGACTGATCCAGAACCTGTAAAGGAAGTAGTGTGGCAGCCATTTTGTACCTGAGGCCTTGATGGGAGAAACACATTTGCCTGATTTAATCTCAGAAGCCCTGATGGAATAAAAGGCTTTTACTATTATTCCCTCTGAGTGCCTCAGAGCTTTTCTATACACTTTGTTTGATTTCCCTACTGAGGAGCACCAGAGGAAAAATTTAATTTTCAGCAAAATTTTGAACATTTTTTCACCCACACCTGAGCAGCATCCCATGAGCAACTTTCACTATGTGCATTATATCTCTGAAAGGTCTACAACCCATTCATTATCGACTCTCACTATAAATTACAATGAATGATTAAAACAGATAACAGTGCAATTCTTCCAAAAAACTCTTTTGATTCAACAAGTTTTCCTCTGTCTGGGCAGGGGGATCTTCTAACACAAAGACATACGAGCTATCACCCTCCTAATCCTGCCTTCAGCTTGTTATCTAAATATAACCTCTCAACAGCTCGTACTTTGCCTCTTATCTTCCTCTTGCCACATATATGATCATAAAGTGTCACACTGAAGTTGCTGATGTTCGAAAATGACCTTATCTGAAAATTTGGTGCAACACCATGGAGAGCGAAGGGGTGACGTCTCCACTGTGAAAATTGTGGTTTAATGAGGAAGATTTCCCCTGGTATGTGGGTGGAGACAGAAATAATCAATCTCGGCTAATCTGATTACGACCACTTTGCAGAACACTGATAAACTATATAGCAGTTTAGATTACACAATAAATTACATAAACAGAGGAAAAATGAACAACCTTCAGTCCAACTCCAACATAATTAAAGATCATGCATTCATCATGTTTTCACGTCTCTGGAGCTTTCCACAACAAAAAAAAGCAGTGCGAGGTTTAGTTAGCAGAGGTGAGCAGGAGCTGTATAATGTTTGTGACCTACATTACATTCCTGTTAAACATCAAAACAGTCTCACAGTCATTGTCAAAGGTTTCATCTCCAGCTCCACCCCAGGATCTCATTCCCTCTGCCCTGGTTCTGTTTGCTCAACACTGCTCAGGAATAACACTGTATCAGTCTCCACTGTTTGTCGATAGTATATCTTTGTTTTGAGAAGATAAGCGAGGGACTGGGGAGCGTCTCATAATCTCCTCCTGAGATCGTAGGCTAATAGAGAAGAGGACGGATCAGCTGCAGATGTTCCAAAATGCTCTGATGAGGGCAAGCAGCAGGTCAAATGGCACTCTGCAGGAAAGCAGGCAGTGTTTATGGTTATGATTTCTCTGCTGGTGTGATTCCAAGAGCTGACGGGTTAAAGGTGCCTTTATCAGTGCATGCCGCATCAAATTAGGGATGTTTGCTGAGATTCTTCTGCTTTCATTGGTGTATTTATTGAGTCCTGCATCATTCTAGGTCATTTTGATGGCCCTCCTCATAACCAAAGTTGCCCTTCCCTGCCTTACAACAGAAAGCAACAAGTGGCTTAGGATACTTTTACTTCTCATGTAAAATAAATCTGCAAGGAATTAAGTCTGATTCCTTATTCGTGTTATAGATCAGATGGTATTGGTCCTCTTTCATGTCTGTTTCATAACAAACAAACTCACATCAGGAGAGAAATAAATATGCACTACCGAGTTGTGTTTATAACGGTTCTGGCTGAAATGAGATTTGAAATATTGACATTTATCAGACCTTGGCAAATTCCAACAACATGCAACTATAGCACACATGCTCTGCAGATGAACACACAAACAAACACACATGTATAACAGACAACCACTCAGGCTCTGGTCCTCAGGAGTCAATACAATTTGCCTCACATCCCCCTCGTCTCTCTCTCCAGTCATATTTAAGAGTCCCGTGATTGGTCCGGGGTCCCACACAGCTCCTTTGTCACTGCAGAGCCGAGGAGGGGTCAGGTCTGGAGGAGGTCCAGGGGGAGTTGCTGCTGGGGGCTCCAGGGGCCAGGAATGTTAATTGGGAAGATTGTTTTAATAAGGCCCTCATCTCTGCAGATGCTGGGAGAAGGGGGCCACACAGACGGGGGTGGGGGGAGGGCCATGCACAGTGAGATATTGTCAGCAAACATAACTGACACAATGTGAACTGAGCTGCAAAAAACACACAGAGGGGGGATTAAGGCACAAGTGGATAAAGATATTCCACGCCGCTCTGCGTGTTTACGCCTGCTTTTCTGGAGGTAAAGGGATTTACTGTAATGAGCGTTCTGTGGTGACGAATATGCGATCTGCGTGTTACTTCAGCTGTGTGTTGTATAAAATCCAATTACAGTGTGAAGGCAGACTACAGCACAGTCTGGTAAAGCTGACTACAGCAAAAGAAGAGACTAAAGCAGGAGAATCTGAGAGAAGAAGAGAAAAGTAATAGTTTTTCCAAATCACCAAAATAAAACTTGCCTTGATTAATATTGAGCCATGCAGATGGATTCATTGGGCCTGTGCATTTGGTTTGTCCATGACCCAACTACAGAGACTGAGATTTGTATGATGAACTCACAGCACTGATACACGATCATGAAATTCAACAGCATCATCGCTTTGGAATCAGTGTCCTCATTACTGTGGATGATCCAGAGAAGGCTCTGTCAGCAAATTTCACTGGAACTTCTTCTTCTGCAGAAAGTATTTGTAATGGAAACCTTAACAGCAAGGACTTACTGGGATACAGCTGTTGGGAAAACACTTACTTTAGGGCTTTTCATTACAGAGTTTCAGTAAAGACACAGCTCAACAAAAGAATATAATAAAGCCGGCATTCAAACAACATTTTACAGATGGGAACTGCAAACTAATTCCAGTTGAGAATTGATAACAACTCCCTAATCAGTTCTTTTCACTTTCACTTTATTTAAAATCATTAATTAACCTAACAAGCACACTTTGGTTTGTGGGAGGAAACTAGAGAACCCGGATTAAACCAATGCAGGCATGGGAAGCCTATGCAAAGTCCACACAGGAAGACTCTGATCACCATGGGGAATGGATCTATCAGTCTTCGTCCTGTGAGGCAGGCACACTAACCTGCTGCATCACCATGCCCCATACCCAAGATCAGATATGGCTTGGTCAGGAAAAACTGAGCAGGCCGTGAGCCACTGTTTCACACTGAGGTGTTCTCGTACACTGTGTTACAAACAGTCCACAACTGAGCTGAAATTGTGTCAGACTCTGTAAACAGTTCGACTTGTTTACATGTGTAAAAATAAAGCATGTTTTTGGATAAGCACAGTTCACAGGGTGCAGCTCAGGCTCTCATTACCTCTGTGTGTTGTGTGAGAGGCAGTAAGAGACACTCAATGAGAGAGCATATAGTACAGGTGTACATGTGAGTGTGTGCTATACTGTTACATCTGCTCTTTTGTATCTGTGCTCAGAGCTCCAGGCTCTACACAACACAGCGAGCGGTGACAGCTGATTTACTGAAGTTTCACAATATCCTGGTCCTGGTCCTCAGGGAGTACACCGCATAGCTCCACCTAAAAATGAGGACATTTGATAGACATGCCCTTCTAACTACATCATTATCTTTTGTTGGTGCTGTGGTGTGAATGAAGGCAATGAAGGTGTTGTAAAAATACTTTGATTTACCTGTTTCTCCCACCTTTTCTACCTCATTATCACTTTACTGCATTGTGAAATTCCAAAATAAAACCTTGTTTGGGAATGGAGACGCAGTGAATACCACTGGCATTAGCTTGATGCTGTGTAGACGGAATATTTTATTTAACTTGGCTGGCCTTAATGAGAAAGCTATATATGTCTCAGTGTGTTTAATAACACACAAACTTGGTGCTGCTTTTTCCCCGTCAGGTAACTCTCCCTCCTTCAAAATAAAAGTGGTCTGAAACTAATGACGGACGCATTCAAATCTAGCAGAAGCTCAGAAATCCAGAAAGGGCTTGTTTGATCAAATTGAGTTGGATGGAAAATTCCAGGTATTTGGGTCACAATTTGTCAGTGAAGAGGTAGTGGTGGGTCCTAAAGCTTTGAGAGGAGAACTTTCAATATAAATTATTCCACGTATTATTTTCTGGGTGCTGCTCTCAGGATTTATAGGATAATGCTCTTTCTTTAACATTTTTTTGGACAGTTCCTCATCTGTTTTTTTTTTTCTCCGACATTCCTGCCTGCACTTGAAACTCTCTTTATTTTAGTCCGCCCTGCTCTCCAATCACATCGCTCTGTGTTTATTGAACTATGAGGTGCCAAGTCACTCACTCACTCAGTCACTCACATAAATCTGCCTCCCTGCTTGCCCTCTGCGCCTTTTCACCGTATTCGCCGAACGCCATCTCTCTCCTCGAGTCTGACGAGAAGACTTATGACCATTTAAACAAACACAGGCACTCAATGGCCTCTCTGTCTGTGCGGCTGCGGGCTAACGTTTCCTTCATGTGGTGTGTGCGCCTACTCTTATGTGTGTGTGCAGATGTTTGTGTTTCTTTGTGTACTGACATAATTGCAGTTGGATCCTGATACGCATAAGCTGTGCATGTGTATTTTTGCTTTTTTAAGCGTAAGGATGAATCGCTGCAGTTGAACCCCCAGCGTTTGGCTATCTGCAGCCTCAGCGGGCCACAGCAAGTGCAGACGTGTCCTCTGCTGTGCCACTGAACGGACCACAGGACCATCTGCTGCTGCTGCTGGTGCCAGGTTAGACACTGGAATCACCTGGCACTACAGAGAGGAAATGCCTCAACCGCCCTTGCTTCCCTTGACACCAGCAGAGCTAGCCTGAATTCCTTCCCTACATGGTGTGGTTTACATTTGTGTCTGTACATCACTGCAGCTGTCGAGTGCACCTACATGATTGTGAAACTTGTTCCCCCACTTGGGTCAAATTTAGATCTGTGTGCAAACTACAAGAGTGCTCAAGGGAGCTTGTCCTCCCATGACAAGACATAAGCCCCCCTTCAAGTATGATTTGTCAAAATTTGGGGTGTTATGGTCCTGCAGAAACTCTAACTAACCAGCAGAGCTTTTATTAATCTTTGCTCCAGTGAGCACTGGGTAGTTAGTTGGTCGGATCAAGTTGTTGTAAAAGTAACTAAAAGAGTGTTCTTTCTTTTTAAAAAAAAAAAAAAACAAATCTTATCAAGACCTCTCATTTTTCCACCAACCTGCTTCTTGGTGTCTGTCTTCTGCATTTTCCATTTCAGTTTAATTCACTTGATTACAGGTGCAGCTTGTTAAGGCCCATGACTTAGAGGTATCTAACCCCTAATGAGCAACATCAACATCATTCAGGCCTCTTTCAACCACACCTACTGTACGAAAATTATCAAGAATTTGCCTTAACCAACTCTGTGTAGCCAACGTGGCTTTCTATTGTTGGTATTTGAAATGCTTGTGTGTACCTGTGAGTGTTTTACATCTCTTGTTTCTTCATACGTGACATGTGCATTTACCATTTTAATCACCTCAAGATATTACTGTGCTCAACTGGATGGCCATCAGAGCACAGTAATATGATTACACTGTGCACACATGAACACAACAATGCTCACCCAATCTTTACCTTTGACTATGGATGACAATATGCATGTTTGCATGTTTCATAGCTGTGCGAGTTGGTATAATGCAGTAGATTATGCTTCTTCAGTTCCTCAGTTGTTTGAAGCTGTCATGGTATTACACTGTAGGCAGCCCAACCAGAGATGTGAGATTAAAGTGGCTTTAATCACACATAGATATCACACTAGAGTATTACCTGGGAAAAACTATAAATGTACATACAATAATCAACTTGGGCCAAAGATATTTGTTACCTCAGAATAGTAAAGGCTGAGTGTTACTGGTGTAGATTTCTTTGTTTTCAAAATAGAATGCATAAAGCTCAATGCAACCTGAAATAATTTTAATGAGCAGTAGGACTGTATATATATTGAAAAGGTCATATAATTTACACACTTTAGGAAGAAACTTTAAAGGTGTACCATATGTCTGTCTTAGTTCAGCTAATTCGAAAATGGGCTCACAATCCTTCACTTAGCTATCAGGACCATCCTGAAGGTGCTTTGTGGCATTGATGACATCACATGTTAGTCAGCAGGATGACCTAATGGCATCGAGGCGTGCAGGTGCAAACCCTAAAGGCCCAGCCGTGCAGGTTAAAGTGTGTCTGTGCTTGTTGACATATTTATGGCGGCCCATAAGGTGCTTTGCGGTCAACCAGACACTCTGGCTGTCAGTATTTTGAACCTGTGCAACCCTGCAGATGTGACCTCGGATTCAATATCACGGTTGTCTGGGGAACCCCTATTGGTTTTTCATTTTGATTTATAAGTATGGGGATTAATGGAAAATCTGTCATTTAATTCCTAAAAGAACAAATTAATCAGAAAGGTAAAGAGTGATGACCTCCATGGGATGTTATTCCTGTTTTAATTTGACTTTCTTGGTTTGGTCTTCTGTGAAGGTCATATAATCCTGTGTGTTGGACGGTAACATGGGCACAGTCCTGCTGGATAGGATCAAATTTCTGCAGGGTGGACGGGAGGGCATGAGCTCAAAGCAAAAGAACGAGGAGCAGATTGAGAAAAAGAGGGGAGCCTGCCGTGTCCAATCTCATCTCCCTGGTGGAAGGGTCAGAAAGGAACAAGGGAACGAGTGGGAGGAGGGAGCCAGTGATTCTCCAGAGTACAGTCGGAGTCCTGTTATATCTTCACACCCAGCAGCTAAACTACAGATTTATGCGGCACAAACACACACACACACACGGACACACTTTTTGTACACATGCCGCTGGCAGATTATCCACCTGCAGCAGTCTTTTTGCAGTGGAGTGGCATGGGTTAGCGCACCATCGCTATGAGCTGCTCTTTGATGTGAGCTGCTCAGTGTGTGTTAGAGGAGAGAGAGAGAGGGGGGAGATAAGGGGGTCAAATCCTGAGAGGGGAGAGAGAAATTTCGAGACAAAGTGGGAGAAACATGGCGGGAGAGGATGAGAAGTGTTTGTCCCAGAGGACAGAGCTGGAGGCGAGGTGAACAACAACAATATGGAGGGCTTCAGCACATAGCTGCAGTGTGAATAAGGCAGATCGTTTGCCTATGGCATAAACAGAACACATGTGGGGGGCAGAGGTATTATGTTGTACAGTGTGGAGAGATGGACCATGGTGGAGCTGAGGCCTTGTATGCCATGTTACATCATTCTGAAGTATGGCTTATTGATTTTTGATCATTTTTGGGGGTGTTTGCATCAAGACATCAACTTTAAATCTTGTTAGTTCAGGACAGGCAGCATTTAGGTGTGAATTAAAATACTTGAAATTGTCATTTTTAAAGCTGGCTATTTAATGTCATTTAAAACGCACCCAAGTAAAGCGTTCATAGCAAACTACTGGAACAAAAGGACACTACTAATCCTTTGAATGCCTCATTTCATTTTAAAAATCTCATGCCCCACTTGGTAGACAAATCAGAATCATCTGCCTCGTCTCATATTCAGTATTCTATTTTTACCTTTCGTTTGGCTAGTTTTGTTTGCTGTATCTGTATTTGATTGGTTATTTTATCAGGGGAAAGGCTTTTGTAAATAACCAGAAGCCCTAGCCTTGCAGAGCAGCTGTCCGTCTGGCATATCAGGTTACAGAAGTCAATGATCTTCATAAAAATCCTCCCTACTTTTTTGTAAACAGGGAATGAACAATTCTATAAACAGTAAAAAATCAAGTAATGTCAAAGAAGATATTCTGAAGGAAATCTCTCAACTTGATTGTTAGCCTTACATAATTACTTATACAGAAAACCAACTTCACTTGAATTCCTACAACTAACAAATTTGGCTAAATGTCCAGAGATCAGTTATCAATATTTCCCTAATAAAGATATTGGACTTTCCATTCCTATCATCAGAGGACATGAATAAACAGCAGCTGAGGTCCCCTTCATATATATAACAACAGGCATCTGGAGCTGCTTAGCCATTTCACATTTGCTCTGTTTTCTGCAGTGTTTGTACCCCTATCATGCTCATGTCCTCAAGTAATATCTGACCATGTTTGACCCCTCATATCCTTGTACTGCAGCGTCTTGTGAATCAAATGAAGCAAATTTGTTCTGTTTAAAAGAGGCACTCTCACAAGGCAGGAAGAGAGACCACAAGGCAAGGATCTAGATTACCTCCTTTATGTGGAGCAGATTATTTCTTTTTCTCTGCTTCCACTATTCTTTTCCTCTTTAGTTGTTCCTTTCTGCTTGACTTAAGAGTTTAGCAATGTCCACTGTGTTTCAAGGGGAAAAACCCCAGAGCCAAAGGGGGGAGACCCCTGCTGTGCTCTGTGTCTCTGCAGGATTGACTCTGGGTGTCTTTCTGATAAATCTTTAATTCCCTTGTGGGTATGTTTTTGTATCCCCGCAAAGATTTGTGCAGAGGCTTGTTGCACTTGCTTTAATTTCCTCAGAACAAAGCTCATCTGATCTTCCCACCCAGGCTTGTGTGTGGCATTAAGTCTCCATTTTCATTAATGTTGGAGGGCCAGCACGGGAATCTCATTTTAATTTGACATTTAAACATCTGTTTTCAATTTCCTGAGGAAGAGTGTGTGTTTATACGTGTGTGCGCGTGTGCATGCGTGTGTGTGTACGTGTGCGGGTGGAGAAGGGGATAGTTTGTTGGGGTGATGAACCTGGGAGTTTTCAGTGCTGAGAGCAGCCATCTCAGCTGACCTTTACAAGATCGTTTGGATGTCGAGAGATGATGGCGGCTAATTACGTTAGCCTCGGCACTGCTCCAATTTGCTACTTTGAAACAGGGGAGCGATTTATCATGAGGAACATTAGAGAGTGGTTAAACTGGGCTTAGCAGGGCCTTGCAGATGTTAGCTACTTCAGACAAAACCTCTGCTTTGATAGAGTGTGGTTGCTTTGTGCAATGTCAGCTTTTTTCACCTTGTAGCAAGGCACAGTGGACAGGAAGCTCTAACAGCTCCAGCAATAGCCTGGACCAAAGGAACTTTTTTTTTCTGTAAAGGCAATATTTCCCTTGCAATAGCAGACCAATGCTTCAAGGGATCTTATTCAAACTTGGCATAAATGTCCACTCTTGACCCAAGGATAAAGTCAGTGGATTTTGACAGTTTTAGCTCCAAGATCGAAGTAGCAAATGTCAATTTTGATTTAAGGATGTTGGTTTCACTTTGGACGTGTGAATTCAAAGTCCCTGAGTCTCACACTCATCTTTTGTCTGTCAATACAATAAAATCAAAGGTTGAAGGTTTAGATTAGGGTCTATCACCTACATTTGTGGTATGACAAGTTTCGTTCCAGACATTCATTTTGGGGGTAGAATTTTAAAAATAACAATAGACATTTGATCTTATTAACGTTTTTGTGTAATATTTCTTTTTTGCATGGTAGGTTTGTGTTTCTTGGCGTATACAAGACTGATCTAAACTTGCTGACAATTTGACCAGATTTTACTTTGGTTTATATTTGCTTATGATAGCCTACTGGTATATCACTGCAAAACAAGTAAAATATAAACTCAATCCTAATAAGAATGCACCAGGCATAATTGTCTTTGCTGGTTAGGTTTAAAACTGGAGGGATTAAAGGATATCTTTAGATTTTTTTTTTTTTTGGAGGATAGACTTGTGATCAAAGGTCCTTGTCAATGGGATCCATGTTCATCACTTGCTCATAAACATAGTCTTGTAAGTATGTCAAGGGATTTTCTCCAGACCTTATACAAATGTCCACCATAATTCAAAGATAACCTATTTTATTCTAAAGGTGCAAGGTCAAGGTCCCTCTGACTTCAAATCTCAACAAAGCAGAAAAAAGATTTTTACCAATTACAATGCTACAAAGAGCATTCCAGCAATTCTCCAGAATCTTCTTAACGAATTATTCTACAGTGTTGATCTTGAAATGTTACAACTCCAGAGGCACAAACCTCAGAAGATAGTTGGACTAATGAGAGGAAATACAAAGCAGCCTTTACCTCCACAAGGCAATCTGAAATCAGTCCAGGTCCGGATATTTACTTTGCTTACATCCCATCATCAGCATATTTGAGCAGATCTAGGACGGACAAAGCAGCGTCTTCATGCTGGGACCTGTGACTTTGGCCCATTTCCACAGATTAAGCCACAAACTGAAATCTCTCTGTACACACACATTTGAGTTTGGCCTCCCTCTTAATAGCGCAGGAAATATTATCTGCTAGGGGACAGCTGCAGGCTCACTGGAGAGACAGAATGGTAGAGGAGGCTCATTATCCCAAACACAGACACAGACCACACCATGCACACACAGTGTCGGGACGGCACGCAGTGTGAGAGCCGCTCTGTCCCGCTTGTTCACCTAGTTTTAGGGCAGCTAGACAAACAGAGTGGAACGTGTGCAGGGAGGGAAAGGATGCTGGTTGTCTTATTTAAAATCACGGGGGCCAAAGGCAACCGATTCCACCACAGCTCCGGATCTGATGGGGTTTCTGGCGGAAGAGTTTGGGCTTTGTACCCCATCCAGATCTGGGTCTTTCCGTCCGTCTGTCTGTCTGGCAGGCTTTCTCTGCCTCCCTCTTCCTCATTCTGCCTCTATCCCAGCGGATTTTGTTTTTCCATTGCGCAGATGTTTGGGGCTGTCTGCTGCGCTGCACTCAGCTGTGTTTATAACAAAGAGGTGTTGGTGTGGAGGAGGAGAGTCAAGCGGTGAGGGGGGGGGAGTGAGCACTGCTAAGGTGGGGTGGGGGTCACCAGGCTGTTGGAGTAAACACCAGAGGATGCCAGCTCTCCCTCAGGCCTCACACCGGTCTTTACTGCATCCCTCTCTTCCTAATGTTTTTTTATTTTCCTGGGAGACAGATGCATCTGCATTCAGGCTGAAAGAGTTACAGTGAGGCCAGCAGGATATGTGGAGACCTCCGGACAGGAGACGGCGTGCTCTTAAAGTGGCTGTTAAAGTTATTGAGCTCACTCAACCAAGCATTTAATACAGACTCTGCGGGAGACAAAAACATGAACACTCAGTCTTACTTGTAATTTTTTGAGTGTTCATGCTCCAGGGGTGAAATGTGTTTGCAACTTTAGAATAGAGAAAACAAAGTTGATGACAAAGTAAATTACGGGAACCTCTAGGAAGTAGTGATGAACATGAGGCCCAATGATGTTGACTTCTGAAGTTTGACCCTTAATCAGAACGGACTGTTGTGAGACCTTAGCGTAGGTCCCCTGGATCAGGAGTGTCAACTCAATTAAAGAAAATGCCAGAATTTGAAATACATTCTAAGATTCTGGCCGAACACGATCAACATTTATCAAACAGTTATAAACTGACTTTGTTTTAATCATAAATTTAAAAAAAGAGTTTCACTGACCAATGCATTTATCCACTGACCATCTATCAGTGTAATGTTAAAGCAATTGGAAGAGGGGTTGGTGCACAGAATTTCACCTGCATGGCAACTGTTGCATTGCATTGTGGGACTGGTAGTATGAGTGGTGGGAGTGTTGTAAATAGATGAATTACTAGGGGCTGTGTTGAAGTGTATTCTAGGCCAGCCCGCAAAACTTAGATTTGACATGTCTACTGTAGATCATTTACAATAGATGGACTGATAAATCCACTTTTTGCACATTTGTTGAAGTCCAGTTAAGGTCATCATTCATCTTATATACGCACAGCTGTCTTATACTATAACATGCTCTAAAACCAGAGACAGTGTTTCTCCAGTTAGAGCAGGCGCTTTAATGGATCGGATGTTTAGTGTTTACATTTGCATTCCTGGATGACTGTATCTGCTTTTAACTACAGCAAATGAGCTCATTCCTCCCACAGCTGCTCTGCTGAGTTTAGGCTGGAACTGAGCGAGTGTAGAAAATTGAGGGCATCACACTTGTAAATGTTATGAATGTTACTATGGAGTTGTGCATCCTTTCGTAATGACAACAAACGAGGAGTCACAAAAGTGTCTGATTAATGTTGTCACTAAACATAAGAGTGAGGGTTAGATAACATTGGAGCTGTGATGCAGTGAGGCGGAGGCGTGATTAGGGCTGGGAGATGTGTCAGGGCTTTTGGAAATATTGTTTTCATTTCAAGAAGAATAAAGGCTAATATAATATCATCAACATAGTTATGCTGATTTTTTTGCAGATGAAAAAAGGGTTGGGATGAATGGTTTATAATGATATGTAGTTTAAAGAGTAGCATCTGTTAAATCTGTGCACTTGTTGAGAAACAGAGAGATGCTTACACCAAAGTGCCCATTGGAGGATTTTTGCAATATGCAATGATTTATTTTGAGTGTTTTTTCCATTTTTATTTGTGTTTGCATGTTCAAAACAATCATATTTGAATCTGAATATATGTTAAAATATAAAAACTGTATGATCATGATATAAATAAATACTAAAATTAAAAAACAAAATCAAACAATAAAAAGGTAAAACTTGACAAAACATTGACATGAAGTTTAAAAAAAAAAGTGACAGAAATCAATAACAGTCATTAAAATTGTTAAGTATTGCATAAAAGCCAAACTGATAAACTTTGTGAATAAGTGCAGTAGTTCCCCAGTTAAGGGGCAGCTCTAAAGGTTTCTCCTGTTAGATTGGATTCTTTCTTCGCGTTAAAAGAAGAAAAGCGCTGTATCTTAGTTAAGGGATGACCAATTAAGAGCTTAAAAGGTTTAGTCAGGAATTTGTTGCCTGTCAGAAGTGAGGGGTCCTGGGGTGGGCCTGACTTTGATCTGGGACGGAGGTGACTTTTAGGGCAAGCTTGGGAGCGTGAGACAATAGACAGTAAAAGCCGGGGTTCTTCTCCAAAATACAAATACAGGCGAGCACTCACATTACTTTTCCTTCTGTGTGCACCATGCTCAAGCCTTCACTGTACTGCACTGACCTCGCATGCTTTGTGTGTGGCCTGAAATTTACAATCGGTATTTTCATATGTTTTTATATGTATACACAGGCAAGCTGGGAAAATGATTACTGGCACAGTGTCCACAGCGGGGAGCTTGTTGCTTTTTCATTACTTTCTCCCCTCTCAATAAAGCTGCAGTTTATCTTTAACACCAGATATATGCAGCACACAGATATGCACTTATCCTCTCCATTTTAGAGCACAGATAGGCAACGATCTAGCTACCTTCATGTAATGATATTGATATGATATTCCAATAAGGCAGGCAGGGTAAGGCTAATGAATTTATGTGAGGGAAGTTTTCATCTGCAAATAAAAACAGAATTGCTGCGTTAATCTCCTTAAACCTTCACATTTATTCAATATGAGATTGCACTTGGAAATGAAAAGCTGTAGACCTCTTCGCTTGAATAATAAAAATCCATGGTCGTGTCATTTTTTTACGGCACCTCCACTCAGGAAATCAATGCAAATAAGAATCACATCCTCCCAAAGTCAGCGGTGGATTAGATCTTATGTAGATTTTCATCAATGATATGAAGCATGTGTGCCGTGGATGTAAATATGGAGTGTCAGGGAGAAATGAAGAAGTGATGATGGAAAGGTGATGAGCCCTGTAAGATGAAATGCGTGTGTTTGTGCGCTTAGGTTTGTGTGGATCGGTCAACAATGAGGAAGGTCATTGCTGTTACAGCTAATATGTGTTTTAAAGCTTATTTACAAGAGGGTTTCAAATGACTAGAGCATGCCATTAAAGATAACCCATTATAGACACTAATGCCCCATATACATCTTTGTCTAACTTTGTCAATACTGCACATTCAAGGAAGTTTTGTCATGGTTGTTGCAGTCTTTATGCTTGACTAGAGGCAGTAAATCAATAATGATGTGTGCCTTGCATTTTGTCATCTGTGCAGAACTAATTATGTGTTTCAGAACACCTCCACTGCTGTTTTACTATCCTCCTCACGCCTTCATAAATGTGGCAACAGCTTTGAGTGTTTTAACGTGCCCTCATCTGCTTCTTTAACTCTTCATTTGTAAGTGTTTGCTCACACTCACGTTTTGTCCCTTTTTCCCTTTTGCTTGCAGTTCTTCGTGACGACTTCAGGCAAAACCCTGCAGATGTCATCGTAGCAGCAGGAGAGCCGGCAGTCCTGGAGTGTCAGCCTCCACGTGGACACCCTGAACCTACCATATCCTGGAAAAAAGATGGAGTCAACATTGACGATCGGGATGAGAGAATCACAGTAAGATTTATTTTCTGTCTGTTTTAATGGCCATTATATTGAAGTCGAGGTTCTGACAGGAAATGAGCTTGTATGGCACAAAGCTTTTAGGCCACAAGCCACACTTCCTCACTCACACTATTCACACTAATGAGGGAGGCTGCCAAGTAAGTGGGACATCAGTTTAGCTTTTTTCCCTTCATACACATTTGTTAACATTCACACACCAATGACACAACATTGGGGATGATTTGGAGATAAGTGTCTTGACTAAGAAGAAAAAAAGATATTGAGCTTTGCATCAAGCCCTCAACCTCCTAATTTTTCTTATGTCACCCCACAGTCATCCTATCTGTACAGTGTTATTTGTTGTGAGATGAACTAAGAGTGATTTTTAGCTTTTGGTGCTAACAAGTTGTTCATTCTGAGAATAACTTCAACATTTAAGGTCTCTGAGAGCAACTTTTGCAGTATTAAGCTCACATGAATTGGGACAGCAAAGTGCAGACTAGCCAACAGAATATTTTGTTGTCTGATAACAACAGAAGTACTGTATATTAACCACTTTTTTGTGTTTCTAAAAATGCAAATTGACAACATAGTAAGGAAAAATCAAAGACATGTGTTACATGTAAACTAAACTACATGTACCCAATATCAACAGAGGGACATTAAGTCCATCACAGCCACTTCTTGTACTTTTATGACATCCAAAGATGCTAAGAAAGAAGCATCTCCCTGTAAACTAAGATAAGATAAGATAAGATGAACCTTTATTGATCCCCAGAGGGGAAATTCAGGTGTTGCAGCACTAGAGGGAAATACAAGGGTAAAGTAACATGCATTAGGTCAACAGAATATCATTTAATGTAAAGATATAGATCAATAAACTGTACAGTAGCAAAAATCAAGTAAGAATAGGTGAGGTATTTACAATGATCAACATTTGAATTAACGGGGTAAGTTTAGGACAGCTGAACCATTCTATGCAGTACAGTGAAGGTGACAGTGATGATAATACACTACTACAGCAGTGATGGTGAAGGTAAGGTTTTAGACTATCTAGTATTACAACATCCATCCATTATCTATACCACTTATCTCTTTTGGGTCACAGTGAGGGTGGAGCCTGTCTGAAAATTAGGTAAGAGGCAGGGTGCAACTTGAGTCAGTCACTAGTTGATCACAGGGCCACATTGAGAGACAGATGGCTATTCATGCTCACTAAGGACAATTTATAGTCACCAGTGCAGACAGACAAAAAATATTTAACATGAACATGGAATTCTATATCTACCTAAGAATAACAGAGCATTTTAAATGTCTTACAGCTCCTGTTGTAACAATAGTCATCAAAGATTGAAAAGAAATCATTTGTCATGCATTGATTAATGAAAAACATATGACATGACATTGCTCTTTTGGCTGAAGCTAGCCAAAGTGGTAGCAAAAACCTTAAATACTTCCTGGATCTGCACCTGTTTACGATCACCACCAAAATCACTATTTACTTGTGCTGTGACTAAGATGCCATGAAAATGTCATCACAATCTGAGTAGGACCTTTTGAGTAATTAGTGAAAATGTGAATAAACTGCCTGACCTTACTATGTTAGCTAATCCTTTAAAAGATTCCTGGATCCACATCTGGGTTCAGATCAACACCAAATCTTAAAAAGTTTTTGTGCCATGAATAAAATATTTCCTGGAAACTTCATCATAATGTGCTGATTAAAGTAACAATCAAGCCAACTAACGAACACCAACGCTGAGAGAATAATTTTAAAATATGGCAAATGGTGGCACATTGTCATCGAAACCAATGTACTGAATTGTCAGCTAATCTAACGATGCCTGTAGACCGCCATGTGTACAAGGCTGACTTGTGAAACATATCACATCAAATAACCCAGTGATTCAGGTCAAGCCATTACCAGCCCCTCTGTATTTGTTTAGAAATTGATTTGTTTGCCTCATTATTCACATATGCCAACTACCAATGACCAAAGCAGCCTGTATTGGCGGCCACAAACTTTAATGGCTGAGGCAGATAGAATGAGTCTTGCTCCATCAGTCAGCAGTGCTGCATTGATTAGGAACAGCCTGCTGATGAAATCCATGAGGAGAAGCGCAGATCTGGAGGGAAAAAATGAGCTGACTTGAATCAAAGAGTGAGAAAGTAAAACTCAGCAGTAGCGCCTGCAGAATCCAAACAGCTCTATGTGTGCTTTGCAACCAAACCAGCAATTATTCAGCTTTAATTAAAACGGCAACACAGGCAGCACTGCAGCCTCAATCAGCTAAGCAAACCAGCTTACCAAAGTCCTGTCTCCTGTAATCTGGGTTGAAAGTGTTTCAACTAGACATGGCTTTATGTCCATCCTTATTTCCCGTGAGGAGGGAGAAGCGTGTTGTGGCGTTTGATTAAACTGATTGGAAGTATGCTGTAGGGAATAAAGACCTTGACTCAGCACTCTGCTAACATGTGCAGGTAGTAGAGGGGAAGTATTTAGCAGCAAGTCTGGATCCCATTTACACACCATAACCGTTGGAGTTTTTTTAAGTCCTGGCTGCATTTTCTGCAGTTGTTGGGCAGACAAATAGTTTGGACCCCAAGCGCTGACGATGGCCAACTTCTCTGTGCACTCATGGAAAATCAAATGTTCCCCAGATAATAAATTCAAGGTCCTAATAAAGATGTTCCACTGTGTATGCCTGGAGGGGAGCTGCAGAGTCCAGACTGGGATACTTTGTTCGATGCATTTTCATTACTCAGTGAGTAAAAACAGGGATTTATTCCTTCTTCCAGAGGATTGTACAAGACTAAACACATTTTTTTGTTCAGTGAGGGCCAGTCGAGGTTGAACATACAAGGGTCTTAATTCAGACTCTTGGATAGTATATGCATTCTTTTATTTCCAGTCTGTTTCTAGGCCGCACAGGAAGAAAATTAAGGGTCCGTGTCTGGCCACTGAGAAGCCTAACTGAAAGAAACAAGCACATAATCTAGTTTAGATTATGAGTAAGAGAATCAGGTTATATTTGTGCCCTGCAGTGGTTAAAGAAGAGCACGGAACTCCAGATGCACTAAAGGAGCTCTTGTGTGTTTGGTTGTGTGTCTTCTGCAGTGTCGGGATGATGCCTTGGTACATAAGGAGTGGTCCTAACCACAATGTTTGTCACGCAGTGTTAGTTTGTGACTTTCCACAGCTAAAAACAGGGCCATACATTTTGTTTCTGCCTCACACGAAAAGGAAAACACTAAGTATCACACCCACTTTTCTACTCTCCAGTTTTTAGAAACTCAGTTGTGTATTTGTGAGGCCTGGACACTGACTAGTGGCCAGAGACACTTGCAGGACTCCTTTGTGACCACTTTCCTATCAGTGCATTTTTGGATGTTGTTGGCAGGACCATGTGTCCAGTGCTGATTTGCTCAGGAGGGAGGGGATGCAAAGGGTCAGCTTCTGGATACAGGAGCAGCAGCTGTGATCTACAGGCACCTGGCGCTATCCTGGAACATATGGGTTGGCTCATGGCCCAGTGAGTTGGACAGGGGCACAGGGGCATCTGTGTGCCTGGTGGAGTGATCAGCATGGAGACTACCTGAAGATATTGGACGTGGGTCTGACTCAGGCCTGGACAATGGCTGTCCAGACCGACGCAGAGTCTGGGTTTATGCTGCAACGTGTCTAACAGTCATATGGTACTATACCTGACTTGACCTGTTTCAGTGTATGTACAGTCTGAAAAAGGTGTAAAGGATCCAAAAAGTACTGTGGAGCATTACTTTCCTCAGAATGTCATTTAGTATTTTAGAAAGTTGCAGAAACCTTGCGACAGAATGACTTGCAAATAGCTGGATCTGTAATCAGGCAGATCCATTTTGCAAAGCTCCAGGCTAGATGATTGAGCTCCGTCTGCAGAGACACTGCCCAATCAGAGTTCTTTATGAGGATATAAGCACAGTTACACTTTAACCAAAACTTGAAAACAAACAGGAACAGCAATGAACACATTTCTTGATAAAAAATGATTGTTCAATATTCCATCAGCAGGTTTTGGCAAGAGTTTGAATGAACTGTCTTGCTTTATGAACTGTTCCTCTTAACAACAGCACCCATCTCAAAATCATCTGATTGGATCTTATTAATGTGATTTACAGAACAATAAACCAAACACCTTCTGGATGGGTTTTTGAAAGTTATACCCTCCACAAACACTTTCTATGGGTTGTTGTGCAGGTAGACAAGTAAAATATATCTGGTTTAGTGCTCATTTCACTGTCTGGCTCGCATGTCAGGTTAGAATGACGTGTTTTAACATTATTAATCCGAAATCACCTTTTTGTGCGAGTGTGAATGGCTGCAAGTTTAGGGTGTAAACTGCATCGTATGCATGCCAGCTGGGATAAGCTACAAGTATTTTATTTTACTGAAGAAGAACTTCTTGTCATATTTTATATAAATGCTGCTTTTGTGTGGCTGGCTGTGCATTTCAAAAAAAGGTTTGAGTCAACTTAGACCTGACTTTTTTTTTTCATTGTTATGTTGAACGTCCTTACCCAGATAAAGAGGTGTTGTTGAGATACAATTTGATTTATGATCCACACAGCCAGGCCCCACTGTAAAGTGTTGGGTGTGAAGGTACTTTGAGGACAGAGCAGTCCTGCCTTATCTTAGTATTAAACATAGCTTCTGTACACACGACCTGTTCAGCAATTATACTCTGAAGAGAAAATACACACAAGCATACACACATTTACTCTCTTTATCTGTTGTTTATAAATCATCCCTTCTACCCCCCACATGGTGGAAGCCAGGCCTTATCCCTGCTCCTGTACCATTTAGTGCACTGAGGGGGAGAAATCCTTGGAGTAAACCATGTGAACACGGCTGCTGTAACACAGCCTGAATGACTCAGAGTTGTGTCCTTGTAGCCTGCAGCCATGTTGGGCCTTCTGTGGAGCTGAAAACAGGCTCTGGTGGATTTAACTGAGCTGCATGGACCAGCTGGTGTTGCTCACGGAGTAAACCATGTGAACACGGCTGCTGTAACACAGCCTGAATGACTCAGAGTTGTGTCCTTGTAGCCTGCAGCCATGTTGGGCCTTCTGTGGAGCTGAAAACAGGCTCTGGTGGATTTAACTGAGCTGCATGGACCAGCTGGTGTTGCTCACTGTAAACTTCCTGTCAAGCACAAAAGCGCACAGGCGGACTGTTCCCAAATGAGCACTTTTAAAGTAGCACTAAGTATGTGTAATCAACTTGGCTGACAGATGGAAGTCTGGACGGCGTCCCGTGCACGCCCATGCTGACAGATAAAGCTGAATCAGAAATTGGACAAATCATAGAGGCATGGTCGGAGATTGATTATGTTTTGGTTCTGCGAGTAAGTGTTGATTTTGTCAATGAAATATATGACCATTCTCTTCTGTTGACTATCCTTTTTCCATGACATAAAGAGGTCTCAATTGGTCCAAAAACATTACAGACAAAATATACGTTTTTCTTTTTTTGTCAAACAAAGAAGACAAGACTAAGGTCAGTGAGCTTTAGGACTTTGAGAATCCATCCTAGCTCTGTGTCAAATATATTGTGTTTGCGTTCACCATATAAATGCAAAATTACGGGCAGTGATATCAATATGGACACGGATGAGAAAATGGAAAACAGAGATAAGAGAGCTCACAGTTTGGCTCATACCCCTCCTTTTAGGTGACAGTTTAGTTTTTCAGTTTAACAGTATGCTGGTTGATATATTGTAGTTTCCCTGTATATTTATCACAGACTGTTAAACAGGAAGAAGTCCGTACATATCAGGATTCTATAGCAGTAAATTTTATAAGTACCATGAAAACGGTTATACATAGTTTATGTGATGAACCAGTTTCTTCCTTTCTCTGGAGTAAAAAATACTGGGAGTTTAAAGAAGGATAGTTACCAATAGTCCATCCTTGTGGCTACTGCTGTGAAATTTTTTTTGCTTAATTTGATTGATTAAAATACTCTAATTTTCAGAATTTCTGTGAGTTGTGAGGCCAATGTAGAAAGTGCCACAGTTCTGCCCCCTTAAGGAGAATTACCTGTGATATTTGGTCACCCTGTGGACTGTCCTATATTGTTACAAAACAGAGATTGATAAAGGGGGAGGCTATAATAATGACACATGCACTGACTGGCTTCCAAGATACTGTCATATGGCTGGTTTGGAGGAGGTGGGGTTACAGGCCAAGGTGATGAGCACAAAACACACTTTTGTGGGGTCTTTATAGTTATGAACTTAGATGTTAGTAAAAGGTTTCATATTCTCCTGCTCGAGTGATTAGCAGGGAGTTGATGCTTTCTCTGTTGGGTTTGGTAGACACATAGCCTCTATGGTGTATACAGATAAATATACATTACACAGTTATACAATTATACCCCTCATTTTGAAACTATATTCAAGTTTTTATGCCCTACATGTCTCACTCACATGATAGAGTACTATGCCAAGGACAAAATCTGCAGCATCAGGATTTTTTACTCTCCCTATGCTTAGAACTAGTTGGTGTAGTTTTGTAAAATGAATGACTATGATGTATGGAGGTCAAAAAATTATGTCTTCACATAAATGCTATACCACTATTTGGATTAAAGAAGCAATGATAATAATCTTACAAAACCTTAAATCTGTTTTCACCTTCAGAAATAAACGGTAAAAAAAATAAAAAATAAATAGAAGTGGTGGGGAAATATGACTTTTCAGGGGGAAGCAAAGGGCAGAACCTTTATAATGTGACAAACAGCTGAGCTCGTCAAAGGGCCCCCTCATCCCTTCTGCATTGTTGTGCTAGCTTCAGTCCATTCCTCCTGCCATACAACATGCTGGAACGTGCAGTCTCCTTGGTGATAGCTGGTGATCGGCGAGGTCCCAAACCACCTGCAGCAGAGATTATTCCCTCTCCCTCTCTCCGCTTTGCAGGGATGGTTGGTTTAGCTTTGGTGGCTGCAGCATAAAAGATGAGGGAGTGAACATCAGAAACATCAGAGGGAACCCTTCTGGTTTTTTTCAATCTATTTTCGTTGGCTGTGTGTAAACACAAATGACATGCTGGGTACCATCTCGCATTTATTCATGACTTCATGTGGGGCGGCTGTGAAAAGTTTCCCACTGAGCCATAAAAAAAGTGCGGCTGGCCTATTGCTCTTAAGCTGCAGCTGGCCACATTCCAACCCACTTTGTCAAACAGGTCTTTCAGGAATAACAAGGAAAGGATAAATAAACAGAAACAGGATGGATGCCAGTCATAAAGCCTTGACCATTGTCTGCCTCTAAATGGAGTGCATTGGCAGCATCATAAATGGCCAAAATGCAGCATTGTCCTTCTCCTTTTGTGCCATAGTTGTGGCTAATTATCAGCCTCGAAAATGAGTCTCTGTTTGAATACCAACAGAGCGCACACACAGAATGGAGGTTTTTGTTCATTATCAGCAATGCCAAATGACATGAGACAAAAGGCAACAGGATAGAGCTATCTCCCTGTACTGCCGGGATAATGGCCGGACTGTCGGGGCTTACAGCGTACTATACTGTGTGCTGCTGTGTTGTGGATATGTATGTGGAGGAAAAGAGGGCAAGCTGCTGCATTCATTTACTTTACCCTGTGCTTAGAGTCCCTGCTGCTCTGGCACTCCAAATATGCCCGTGGAGAATGAGAAACTGCCACAGACACACACACAGAGGTAAGAATATGGATTGAGTGGACGCGGCCCTAAGTGGATCCTCATGTCAGAGCCCCCTGGACCCAGCATCGCATCCCACCCCCTCCCTCCTCTCTTTTTCTTTCTCGGCTGGATGGTCTGCCCTGACCTTGGGCCTTTGTGAGTGTCACAGTGTTTTAGCTGTTAAGCCTTTGCTCAAACAAACAGTAACATAATGATACTTCAAACCCCTCCAGCACCACGGGGTGCCCTAAATAAGCCAGGCTTTCACCGCCTCTTCAAGTGCCCCTTCCTCCTGAGTTACTATGAATATTAAACAGGGGTGAAGGGCCGAGGAATGCCTCTGAAGAAGGAAAGTACGTCCGGTTGCAAAGTTCTCCCTCAAGATTCTTCACTTGCTTTAAAAACAGATCCATATATTTATGCCTCAAGTTATTACACTCTAACTGAAGCATACACATCATAATGACTTAAAATGCTTTTATCAAAGTGTTGTACACTAAAAGACATTTGAAGAAATTAAAACAATTAAATAAGCATAAGAGTGCAAAATAGAAATGAAACCATTCAATATTTATGCATAAGAGTGAGCAAGTGGGTCTTCAGGTTTGCTTTCAACACCTCAGCTAAGCATCCCCAATGTCTTGATGTAGACACTTCCAGAGTCAATGATTGGAATGAAAATGCTCACAAGCATCCGTCTTCTATCTCACCTTTTGGCAGATTTAAGAGTTAGTCTGGTTTGATGGTGCACTGCTCTTCACTGTCTTGTAAGTTAACAGCAGCGCCTTAAAGTGGTCATGCCTTGCTATGACTGCTAGAGCATCTCCACAATAACTGATGTTCCAAAATTTTGCCAGTTTTTAGAACAAATCCAAGCCACATTCTGCTCGTGTCACAACAGCACGGCTTTGTAAAGTGTGAGTACTAGACTGGCCAGCCTACTCTCCAGACCTGTGTCCCTTTAACAATATGTGATGCATTATCAAAAATGATCACAGTGACACCGGACAGGAGTATCTGTAGCACAGTCTGATAGTCTATTCTGTTGTTAATCAAAACATTGATTCAAGCACAGCTCCAGCTGCCACATGTCGATTTGTCCTTGGGCAAGATACTTAAACCCATGTTGCTCACACTGCTGTGTGAATGTGTTAAGTAATACTGATGGACTACATACATGGAGACTCTGAACCTTCAGTGAGTGAATGTGAGAGTGAATGGGTAGATGTGAACTGTTGTGTACAGCTGCCACAAGCTCAAGTCCATTTACCATCTACAAGACTGATTGTGTTTTGTTTAAAGGAAATATGGTGTATCAAAGTGATAAAGATGCCACTGTCACAGCTTTTTTAGAACATGTTACAGGCATCAAATTCAAAATGAGTGAATTTTTGTCAAAAAATATCAACTTTCTCAGTTTAAATATTAAATGTCTTTTGTTTGTAGTTTATTCAAGTGAGACAAATATGATGAGGACACATTTATGGTCTGGGCATCCATAAGTTTGTCACTGTCATGAATTCATATTTTAGTGTTTATGTCTTCTGAGATAACACTTGTCATGAAATTGGTACTGTAAAAATAAAGTTAGGTTGATTGATTAATTGAATATAGCTCAGAATGGGTTTGCAAGTTATGATTAGGTTTTTTTATATACAGTGTCCCAACTTCATTGGGATCGGGGTTTGTAAAATCTTTATTTCATATTTTAATTTGATTACTGGTTCATAGGTGAGTAGGGGTACAGAACTTGATTGCATGGTTGTAATGTTAGTTTTATAAAGGATGTTCTGTGACATCAACTGTCATAAAACTGAAAACACTGTTTCTGGGAATACTGCAGAAATCCTAAATCTGTGGAGGTTGCTTAAAGTCAGTCCATCATGTGCAAGTGATGAAAACTGGCATGTATAGTTTAAGTTAGACGTATCATAGCTTTCCAAGTTAACATGTCAATCACAGAGGAGGCAGATACCTGCAATATTGTGTGTCAAGTTCTCTGTCAGTGCCTCCCTAATGAGGATATCGATTACACGCTTGCAGGTGGTGGTCCTGCTCTCGCCGGCTGATGTGTGTATTTAAAACCTTAAGCCCCATCAAAGCGTAGAGATCATCGCTGCTCCCTGCTATTGTCAGCCTCTGTGCTGACTGGCATGCTATAGCGAGCTGAGAGAGGGGCTGAGGGGCCTGTGCCGAGGCCGGGGCTGCCTCTCTGACTGCCTGAGAACAAAGCACCTCCTCTGGCCTGTAATCAAAGCCCTGGGAAATAACAGACATGACATTCACCTGGACAAACACACATGCACACACTGGTATGTGTGAGTGTGCTGCACTTGCTCTCACAGATGAGATTCCAAGAAAGCTATTCTGTCAAATATTCCCACAATAATAGACAAAATTGTCCCAAAGCACAGCGAGGTGACTGGGAAAGTGCTCACAGTCCTGCAGAGCCTCAGGTGTTTCCTCTGGGATCTGTGGTTGTGTTGAGCTTGGAAAGTGTTCTTTGGCTCCACTTACCCTGAGGAGGAACAGAGGGGCTGATACTGAATTAGACCTAAAGTGGAAGCTGAGTGGGAACAGCAAAAGTGGTTAAAAAGATGAAATCCAGTTGGCCCCTATTCCCAATAGGGGGCATATTTGGAAAGTCATTTTTTTAAGGTACTTTGTACATATTTTTGGAAATCCTGAGGAGCTACCAACACAAAACTGTAATATTAGCCAATTCAGTTATTTTTCAGGGTCTGCCAATTCCTGGTGTCATGTGAGAATTAGGGCCTCTCTAAGGCTTTTTACCCACCAATCAATCAATCAATCAATCAATCAATCAATCAATCAGTTAATCAATCAATCTTTATTTGTATTGCGCCAATTCACAACAAATGTTATCTCAGGACATTTTACAGTAGAGCAGGCCAAAGATGTATCATTCATTTTTTAGATATACGTATATGCATATAGACTAGGGATGGGACGATATACTTAAACTCACGATACGCTGCACCTCGGGTTTTTTGGAGGCAAGGTAGTTGGTGCTTATGTTTGTTGTCGTCACTTCTGGTCACACGCGCTATTACCAGATGTGACGTCTTTATTTCGTGATCCATTTTTTTTTAACTCGATGCATTTCGTCATGTACTGTATTGCGATATATTACCAAACGGTATTTCATCCCATCCCTAATATATACATATATAAAAATGCATGTACATGTATATGTATATACATTCATATACAAGCCCTAGAAACATTGTTCAATACAGTAGTTCTGACTTTTCAGCATGGTGTTGTAGTGCTGATAAAATACACAAAATACTAAATGTCAAATGCAATCAGGAGCTACTTCTTTTTTTTTTTTTTTAAGTTATTTTTTGGGGCTTTTATGGCCTTTTTTGTATAGGACAGCTGAAGATAGACAGGAAAGCGGCTGAAGAGAGGGGGGATGACATGCAGCAAAGGGCTGAGGCCGGGATTCGAACCAGCAGCCGCTGCTGGGGGTTGGCAGCCCCCGTACATGGGCGACGCTCTACCCACTGAGCTAATTTCCGCCCCCCAGGAGCTACTTCTTAATACTATATAGTTGATTTCTGTCTGTCAAGCCCACCCCAAATGGGTCTTGATATTGCTGTTTTCCCTCGCCATGGTGAGCCTTTAACCTTTTCTTCCTCTTCTGTCCCCTCAGATACGTGGAGGGAAACTCATGATCACGAACGCCAGAAAAAGTGATGCTGGGAAGTACGTGTGTGTCGGCACAAACATGGTTGGAGAACGAGAAAGTGAAATAGCAGAGCTTACTGTGCTTGGTAAGTAGTGTCTTTTTTCTTTCAAAGGTGCAATAAGCAACATTTTTGGACACATAGACCTAAACAAATTTAATATGGCCAAAATGGTGTTTTATACTTTTTAATGAATACTGACATAACCTGCCACCACCACTTCAAAAAGCCAGATAAATCCTTGGTTTTAGATGGTATACCCTAGACATTTCTTGTTCAACAGCCAAAACAGACTTTTAAACAATCTAACTAATGCCATAAAGGCTTACCTGTTGAAGTGTTGCAAAAAAAAAAAGCATCAGATGAAAGTCCGAAAGGGAGGCATATAATAAAAGGGAGGGATCTGAAATTATTTAAAAGCCACGCCTTACCAGCATTTTTGAAAATATCTCTGCTAGGCGGAGCCCTGAGGAGATGCTACATTCAAATTCATGCTAGTTTTCTGAAATTGCCTGAAAAATTGAAAAACCCCAGCTTTAAGTATTAGTAAAATGCTTTGCATTATTCCCTTTCTTCAGTGACTTTAGAATAATCTTCTCACTTCAATGTCACTATACATTTTAGAAATTAAAGGCACAACACCCAAAATTCCCAGCTACTCTTGACGTCTAGTGTAGCTGTTACTTTGATTTAGAGCCTCTGGTGACAGAAACTGCATACTCTAAATGTAAAGTCTGTAAACCTGTTGTCATCTCTACTGTCAGTCCACATGCACACTAACATGAACGCACCACACATTGTCTGTTTCTCCTCAGTGAGGAACAGAATCCAGATGATAAGCTGTGATTGTCTGCCTCCCAGGGAGCTAAATGGTGTCACTGACCTTTATCAGATAGAGTGTGAGATGACCTCAAATCTCACACTTAAGTATGAATCCCACGCCGGCCCCCAGTGGCTTCTATCCCCTGACCAGCTGCACCCTATTTCACCACAACTGACCTCTGACCTCGGCACTCTGCTGTGTCCCAAAGCAGAAAGCATGTCCAGACTCCTGATTTTATCCCCAGATTTTCTACTTCCTCTGCCTCTTCTCCTCTGAGAGTTCTTTTAATCCTTCTGAAGGAGACAGACAAAGACAATTTTGGCGAGATAAATGAAGAAATAACCGTGTCAAGGCTGAAATTAGTCCCGTTTTGGGCTTTTGTATTTGTGACTCTGAATGTCAATTAAAGCTCCTGTTGGGGTCTTTTGTTTTGAGTCAGTTTGAAAACATCAGTGGAAAAAAATGGATGTCTGATAAGTTATATATAGTTGCAATGTCTGTTTTCTTTGAACAGTCACACCTCAAATCATTGCTCTTCAAAATGTTTTCAAAAAGGCAGCTTCTGCATTATGTTATAAACATCTTACCTGGCACTGACCAATTCTTGCAGCAATTTTAGCTTTAAATAATTAAATATAGAAAAGTTAAACCTTTTAGGCAGATGATTATATTTTGTATTTTAGGCCGTTAATGTCAATCTGTTTAATAACTTTTAACCAATGAATGTGTCACATTGGAGGGTAATGCTCATAGCCACTGATAGATTTTCCTTTTTTTAAAAGAGAATAAAAACTAGACATCTTTTATTTTCCCTGAGGGAACTAGACATGGATAAAGACTTGCTACATCAAGGTCTTTTTCACTGATCTGCCTCAAATTAGTTTAGTGTTTCATCATGCTTAATTAAAGCCATATTCAGCACCACAAAGCTGTAACTGTTTCCTGCTCTTAGCTTAACTTGTGAAGCCTGCGTGCTGTCTACTCTGGACTGTATTTTTAAGTAACCTAATTGGATAACCATGAATCATCTGCAGCCAACTCACGTCATGTCTTTGTAGACAAACTTGGTTAGATTACAGCACATCATTTTATTATTTAATTCCAGGACCTCAATTGACCCATAACAGAAAAAAACCAAGTTTATCAAGATGTTGTTTTCCGCAAGGTTTTATTCAATTTTCTGTTTAATTTCAAACATAGCTTTGAGCCAGACATCTATGCACTTAGCCAAGGTTTATTTCAGGATTGAAAGCATAAGACTAAGTGGCTCTAAGTTAATTTATGTGCTGTTTTTATCCATGCAGAGCGTCCCAGCTTTGTGCGTCGCCCATCCAGCCAGGTGGTACTAGTAGATCTGAGCGTGGAGTTCAGGTGTGAGGCCCGAGGTGACCCAGTTCCCACTGTTCGCTGGAGAAAAGATGACGGGGACCTGCCCAAAGGAAGGTATGACTCATCTACTGGTCCCCTTTTGTTAAATAATACCTCCTTCACTTAACAGCTCCCTGTCTTTTGTTTGATTGATTCTGGTCCCTCCTGTTTGTGACATCAGCTAAAGCATATGCAGTCAGTGTGTACCAGGATTACAATTTTGGATAGGCAATTTATATCAAAAGTTAAAATCTGTTTCCCCCTCTTATATACTGTGGAGTAAGATGGTGTTTTAGATAAATTGCTGAAATGTTTTTTTTAAAATGAAACCTTCAGTGCAGCAGCAGGTGTTTGTTCATTTGCAGTTAGCCTATGAGAAAGGTGTTAATTTATTCATTGACATAGGTAAAATATGCAACTCATATTACTAAAGGTAATAATCACAGTGGTGTTCAATATTGATGGTTAAGATCCTAGAAATACTTTATAGAGTATTGTGATTTTATTTCTATTTGAGAATGTTCCCTGTTTCCAGGATACCAAGTTTTTTATTGTGTTTTCAAACGCTCATGTAAAAAAGAGTATTTTTTCTTTTTTTTAAATGTATTTTTTAGGCATTTTGTGCCTTTATTGATAGGAGAGAGAGAGTGGATAGGCTTGTGAAAGGGGGAGAGAGAGTAGGGGAAGACACTCTGCAAACTGGTCACAGGCGGGATTCGAACCTGGACCGGCAGAAGCATGTACATGGGGTGCTAACCACTATGCCAAACCAGCACCCCAGTATTTTTTCTTTTAAGCTGGTTTAAAGCATTAGGAGTAGACAGGGTACTCACGGTTATTTGCCAACCTTTCTGCTTTGTTTATCCTTTTTTGTATTGCCAATATAAAATATTATACAGATATGTACCAAGTCATAAAACCTCAAATATTTTTTGATTTTATCTGGGTCAAAGTTTAGACCTTGTCCTTCACTTCTCACTGTACTCCAAAGATCCATCTACACAAATGACATGGTGCTGTCATTTTTTTCACTAATAAACCTGGGCAGCATAAAACTGCCTGATTTGTCAAAAATTAGGAAACAATTGAAGATATTTGGGTCTCTAACTTAAGCTGCTCTGTTTTACACCTGACATGAGAAATTATTCTGTCATAACAAATTTTCCAATTATAGGGCTGGTGAGGCTACAGTATTTAAAGTTAATGTTTCCTGTTGTCCCTCTGCCAGCTCTGTGCTACATCAGGACTACTCTCTTGATTTAACCTTCCCACACTCATTAGGCTCTAACAGGAGGTTTAAGGAATAGTTTCATTGCTTCAAAATTTGAAAAAAGTCATAGGGCTCTAGCCTAGAAGCCAAACTTTGTTATGCTGTTCTAAAGAAAAGTTTTTAAGAAATATTCACTTCACATAACAATAGCAAAATGTCATTTCTTCACAGCTTTTATAGGGAAATAAACTCTCTGAGAGTCTAAAGCATTCAAAAACCATTAGAAGCATGAGAGAAGTTAAACTTCCTCGTGCTTAAGGGTGGGCCAAAGCATAAATGTGTTAACCCAGGTCCACGAGGCCCACCCTTCTTGCCGCTTCTTGTAAACACAGTTTGGCATAGGACAGAATCTAACACATGAACCCATGATTTACTCCAGGTATGAGATTCGCGAGGACCACACCCTGAAGATCCGTCGTTTGACCTCAGCTGATGTTGGCTCTTACACCTGTGTGGCGGAGAACATGGTGGGCAAAGCGGAGGCATCAGCCACGCTCACCGTCCACGGTAAGACAGAACGCTTTTAAAAAGTAAAGTTTCACACTATAATGATCTTTTTTTCCCCATTTAAAGCTATTCTAAACTCATCTCTGTTCTTGGCTTTCTGTGTGCTCTGATATAAATGCATTATTAGCCTAGCCACAGTGCAGTAATCGCCTCCAGCCTGGCCCTACACGGTCATCACTTTCAACTTTTCTCTCTCAATTAGCTGATTGATTTCTAATAAAAAGAAAAGCAGGAATCCATAACAGCTGCAGAGTTGTGCACATGGGAGCTCAACAGTAAATCGATGCCATTTGCCCGATACAAGTGGCATTTCTCCAAAGGCCAGTCCTCCTCTGTTTTCATATACAGTACTGTCTGGAAGCATATGGAATATCTGCGTGTCTCCATTGGCCCTCTCCTTTGGACATCTTATTAACACAGTTGGAATATAAAGCAGCCGGTCACAGAGTGTGAACATTCAGAAAGGAACCATTGAAGGGGAATGGGGGTTGGGATCACCCCCAAACCCTCCTGAGAATCAGAGGAACACAGGGGCCATTTAACGCCAAACTAATGGGAATGTTGGGAGTTGGGTGAGGAAGAAGGGAGGAGGATGGTTGATAAGGATTGGTTGGGAAAACAGCGAGTGTGTTGGTCTTGATGGCGGCTTACCACTGATGCAGAACGTGCTGGGAATTGGGGTGGAGGGGGGGGCTGTGGAGAAGAGTATAAAGGGGGAGAGAGGTTTCTGCGGTAAGGTCAGTCATATTAATGTCACTCCAAGCAGTCGGCACAGCAGAGATAGAAAGAGACAGAGCAATTCTATTCCTCTGCCAACCCCCCACCGCAAACACAGATACTTTATCCTCACTTGGCTACCCTTTGCAATTATTTCTTGATTTTCTCTGTAACGTGGCATTCTTTTGATTGGTTCTGAGAGCAAGATTAGCCACACCTGCCAATACACTCATCAATACATCTGCTTCTCTTATTGCCTTTTTCACTCTTTCTCTCCCCCTGATGAAGGCCTGGTTAATGAAAGGGAACAGCATTGATGTGCTGGTTCAATAAGCTGATCTTGTGGCTTAGAAACATATTTGAAATGCTAATACTGTCCCTGTCCTCTGTGGAAATGAAATGTCTTAACCTCAAGCCAATTCCCTGCAGAAGTAACAGCACTGACCCTACATTCATGTGCTATGCCTTCAAGCCCCTTATGTTGCAAGAGTGCTCATGAGCTGAAGTTAAAGCATGTGAACCAATTTAGATTTATCAAAGATCAGAACTAAGAGTATAGGCCTTAAAAATAAACTGAAAAGCAAGAGTCCTGGAATGTAATCTTAAGGGTACACTGTATATTTGGCCTTTACCTCCAATCATTCAAATTCCCTAGAACCATCTCCCATACAGATCCCTAGCTTCATCCATACCCCGCCATAAGGAGGCCAGGCCGGCTGTGGGCACTGAGTAGTCCGGCTAATTAAAGACAAGCAGGCCACAGTCCCACGCCCGGAAATGACATGCTTCTAATTACAGATGAGGGCATAGTAAAGGAAAGAAAAGACGGGTAATTGTAGGTCTGCACCGGCCAAGGAAGTCAAACGATGTGTAGGTAGCAAGATGTCGCTCAACGTAGCACAGAAGACAACAGTGATGTGGGGGGGCAGGAGTTTAGTCTGTGGGTTTAGCGGGCACTGCTGTTTTGCTACATCAAGAGTTAAAGTATGGCAGGGTTGTAAACCGCTGCATAAGAATAACTGAGCAGCTGAATAAAATAACTTTGGTGGCACTGAGCAGCTGGCAGAGAAAACTTAACCACAGTATGGGTAATCCAATATTCAAGGCAGGAGTGGAATTAATGTAAATATTCTTTGAACTATTTTCCATGCTAAATCAGCTGTGATGTGTTGGAGGCAGATATGACCAAAGGGATTAAAGATGAATAAAAAAGAAAAACATGGCTAAATATTGAACATATTTTCAAAGTGTCAAGTTTCTGCAGTTCAGTAAAATAAAAAAAAATGTTTTTCAACTGCATGTATATTGTTAAAACTAGAAAAACATTGAGATAAATCTTGAGGTACATGCTTGTTTACATTTTTGTATTTGTTACCCTGTATTTGTTTTTAATAATATTTTTAAGTGCTCATTCATCCAGGCTACTAGGTGATATGTTGTTGCTACATAAGGCTAAAGTTAAATATATGTAAATATTTGCTTGCATTGCTTTAGCTAAACATCTACTTTCCAGCTAATGTAGGCCCTTGTTTGCTAATACAATGTTAGCTAAGAAGGGTAGAATTCCACTGTTAGCTTATGTCTCATATTTGCTTGTAGGATACGTTTCCAGCCAATTCCAGCCCATCCCTATCACTAAAAGAACTAAACTGAGCTGAAGATGGATATAAAAGCTATGGTTGGAAATTTACCACTATGTTATTGCACCAAAACTAGTGTTAGCACAAGTCACTTACAAGGTGATATCACTTTTAGCTAGAAAGTAGCGGAGAGCTAAAGTTGAAATACTGCGTGCTAGAAATTTTTCAAGAAACATTAATGTCAAAATGTTAAAATCATAATCATTGAGAATAATAAGCTGTCAACCTGTTGTTGAACAAGAAAATGATATTACAATTATGAAGCTTGCAGGTTTCCAGATTATATTCCGCACTGTTACATCTTGTTCATGACCAGATCAAGTCTTTGCTTATGGCTTTATCAACCTTGTACATAGAACTGCCCCCTGCCATTTTTGTAGTCCTTGATAAAATGGCAATTTGTTAGTTTGTCTTTTTTTAAAGACAACATATCCCTTCAAAATTGACACATGGAGTCATTCGTATTTACGATGTAGCCATCCCAGGTGAGCTCCAGAGGTACTGCAGATGATCTTCATTTACTATTTTTGAAAACCTTTCATTTGATTTTTAAACTATAAATTGTATTGAAAATTGACAAAAAATGATGATGTGTAAATTTTCATGTCCCAACAAATGACAGACAGTCCAATGTTTTAACTCAAATGCCACCTTTTCTCATTTGTTTTGTATAGAACCAGAAATGTCTTTGCACCCTAAATTTGCAGGAAATAAATTTGACAACATGCCAATTGTGAGGTAATCTTTTTCCTGTTCATGTAACAAAAACATTGGAGGCATGACTCCCATGTTATGGTCGTATGAGGGTTTTTAGGGAGCCTCTGAGGATTTCCAGGTTTCAAGTTGGACTACAAGGCCGTCATAAGATATGGACTATGCTTGTTATTTCAGTATGACACATGGAAATAACACAAAGAATTTAGCGAGACACACAATATTGAAGATAATGTCCTGTGAAACAAACCTCATTTGAAAGCCATTCAGTGCATGGGCAGAATCCAACTCTTTGTGGACAACGGCAGAATTCACACCTTCAGTAGCCTGAATGTCAGTGAACAATGTGGACTTTGTTGGAGTCGTGCCCTGGGCTGTTTTTCTTTCAATGTGCTCTGCTCTTGTTTCTAACTTAATCCGTGAATTATTGTCTTACGCACGTGTTTGACGGTCCGCTACACCTCCTCTGGACTTATAAATATGTCAAGTGAAATAGTTCATTGATTGATGGAAGAAACACATAATTGGCTAAGTCATGAACAATATTTATGGTTTCATCGTAAAATCATTAATATAAACCACATGAGAATGTCAAAGCAAGAAGGACTTTGCAGCTAATATGTCGGTCAGGGCGTGCGTACGTGTGGGAGTGTGTTTTTTAGGGTTTAACAATCACACAAAAGCATTTTGATCTGGCTCTGCTGTGGTTAGATAATGTTTACACTGTGTTTTGTTAATTATATCTCACCAGTGGACTTCCTCTTCCACTATAGGAATGTAAATATTGTTTGAGACTGTTTTGGACTGAAGTCAAGAAATCATTGTGTTATTTTTTCTCAGCCGGGTGAGTTTGCTGTTAGCAGTGATTTATGTGTAGAGAAGCCTTGAATAGAATGGTAGTCCCCAGAGCAGGGCTGCTAATAACCCATGTAAAGGGGTCTGGATGGAGACTTGGACTCAGTGCCAAAACAGAGAAAGAAAAAGAGGAACTGACTTGTCAGCAGCTCGTGTGCAATGATAGATAGAAAACTATGGTTGGCAGCCACATATAGGAGTTGTTATGCTCTATGCCTTCCTACATTGGCATTTGAATTATCTTTACCATCACATGGAATCACTTTGTCACAGGCAGTGTTAATATAAGGCAAAGATACGCAAGTTTTAGGGGTCTTGTGCTTCAAAGGGCCTTAAGATTTAGTACAAACATGTTTTTTTCGTTCTAACTTTACTTCAGAGTTTAAGACATTGATTTCAAAAGCATTACACACTGTCCAAATTGTGATAACCATTTGACTATATTTGGTGTGTTTGTAGTAGGCTCTCCAAAACATGGCTACTTTATTTTTGCTGTTTAGACAGTTTGTTTAAAAATTTTTGTAGTCTTCCAGTACTTAGATGATCTCTTTCTAACTATGCAGATGTGGCCTGTATGTCATAGCATTGTGGCCAGTGAGAAAAGCTTGTAAGGGCTGAGTTCATCTTTGAAGTTAACTTTGCCACACCTTATGTGACTGTGAGTACAAATTTTAGGCTGCTGCCAGCACTGCATTAAATGAAATGAAATGAAATGAAATGAAAAATGAAATGAAATGAAATGTGTCTTTCCATGGGGCCTCCAAATCACTGAAACTGTGTATTGTGTATTACTTATTGTCACACAAAGTTGTCCATCTGAGGAAATCTCAAAGGCTCAGGCTATTTAAAGCATACAACAGACCTCCCAAAGGGGGCTGCTATTAATCATACTGAATCCACCACATGCAGTCTAGCTCTTGAGTTGGTTTTAAGGCCCAGAGAACAGCAGCAAAGCAAAAATCCCCATTAATATCTCTGCTGTACTCTATGGTACACAGTCTTCTACTGGAGGCCCCACTGATCTGTTTGCCTCCTCTGCCGCTCCGATCAGTTTATTGATAGTGGCTCCCCTCAGCGCAGAAACCTCACTACAAAGCAGCCTGGTCAGATTTAAGGTTTACCTCTCCCTCCAGGTCTGCATCTGTGTGATCACAGCAGCATGGGCGAGGTAGGGTTACCTCATTAAAGGCTTAGACACACATGAATGCATGTGTGGAGGTGTTTTAGGAGGGGGGTTGTGCGTTTGTGGGTGTGTATGGTTTCATGATCGTGTGCATCGAGGGGCTCTCACACACATGGATAGCAGATAGAGGGTCTTCTTCTGCGAGCGTTTGATGTGAGTCTTATCTGCATTTTAAAGGCCAGCATGGGGAGGAGGGAGGGGCGTGTCATTACTCTGACTGACAGCGTTTATGTTTCCGTGGGAGCCGTTGAAGCAGACAGATTAGATAAGGTGAGTGATTGGCCGGGGGAGATTTATGGTCAAAGAGTGACAGTTAACATTCACCTTGTGGTTTTATGAACCCGGGCTTACATTCGCAGGGCTGTGTGTGTTCTTCAGGGAGCTCTAAACCTCATTACGGGTGCAAGGATGGTCCCCTTTACACAACATCCAGACAAAGAGAGGCAAAGTAAACAAGGCATTGTGTTGCTATGCATAGAAGCATCAGTATTGTGTGGTTTATGGCTGCCTGTGTCAAACTTTTCTCTTTTTTAACTGTATTTCGCTGTCTTTGTATATGTCCTAAGACAAGAGGTTTATTAATGATATACGCAGGATACACATACAGATACGACAAAGGCCTCTATATACTCTGGGTTTTTCTATCTGTTTATAATCAAAGAAAAATGAAAACATTATTTTGGTTAATCCTGTCTAACAAAACCAATTGGTATTGTATTTTGTCTTCTCAGTAAGGCTGATTAGTCACCTTTACAATGAGGTACAACTTGTAAGGTCTATGCCTTCAAAATATCGCATATCAAGGTGTCAAAATATCCTACAACTGAAAGATTATATTCTGGTACACAGTGGCAGCATTATTTGGTGTCAGCACTGGTAGTGTTTTCAAATTAAGGATCAAGCTCCATGACATTGGCGGAGTCAAAGGCAGACATTGATGTGCGCATCCCCGGGAAGAAAACACCCCAGGAAATCTGGTTTCTCACCCTTGCTTCACTGAGGAACTGTCTGCTTCTCTGGCAGAGAGAAGATTTTGGCACTTATATTAAGGTGCCTCCTACACATTTATCAGTCTTGCTTATGCCACAATACATGATCCTTACAAGTTGTACCTGCTTGTAAAGGTGACTAATCAGGCTTTCCAACAATGTAAATGCCATACCAATTGGGGTAATTAAATGGGGAAAAAACGACCAAAATAATGTTTCCTTCCTTTTTGGGGGTATATTTCCGCCTTGGTGGTACAGACCAAACACGCAGTACCAATGGCAAAAAAGAGGCAATGTAGAAAAGGGTAACAAAAGGTCAATCTAGACAAGCAAAACGCAGCGAACAGAATATGAAGATCAAGTGAGAATTGGAAAACCTTCTAAGTCAATCATTTAAAGTCAGCTAAAATTGAAAACACAAGCATGAGAGGTGAAGACCATGTGAGACTATGCCATCTAATGACCAAGTTTAACGAAGTACCTAACATAACAGATGCACCTTGCCAGGGATTTCTCAAAGAACACATTTGGTCCATAATAGTTTGCAATTTGGAAAGTTTGATTGAGTTGGGTTGGGATGAATACTCATGCAGACTTTGGGGTGGACCAAAGAACTGAGCTCTGGTCAGTTCTTTGAGGTCTCAGTTCACTTGACTGAATATCATAAAAGCAAGCAGCTCAACCTAGCATTAATAGACTATTACAGTCAGCGTCCATCCCCTCTAACAGATTCAGTGCTGAATGTGGTGACGTAGTGCTTCGGTCAATATACTAGTTACCTCTGAAGCCTAAATATAGACTATTTATATACTAGAGACCAAAATACTTCCAAACTGTAAACACCTCTATAGCCTACCTAACAGCCGAGGCTAAACAAAACATTTATTAGACTGTAGACTGCCTGACAGAGTGCAGTGTGGAAGCTAACCAGACCAATGGAGAATTGCAATCATGCTGCACCTTCACCCCAGAACTGGACCGAGTCCATCAAGCTTAATTTGTAAACAGTGCTGTAGAGGAATGTTGTATCAGAAATGTACCAACGTTTTCTCATGTGTATTTGTAATGCATCCCTAATCATCGTGTGATTATTCTGTTTTGTTCATCATGCGGTCCCTTGGGTGTAATCCCAGGGTGAAATCTGACATGCCTTCACATTCACAGAACAATGAAAACATGTTTTTCTTTTGCACCCATTGATATCACATGATTATGTTCCTTATCTCTCCTCTTTATGTCATGCTGTTTATTATTTATTTATTCATCCTTGGGTTTTTTGTTGTTGTGTTTTTGTTTCCCTTTTTAGTCGTGTCTGGTAAGTTGAAATGTCACCCGTCACCTATTCACCGCCCTGACAGAGACAGGAAGCTGTCACAACCCCCCTTCCATCCACCTCCCATCACTACTCCACCCTCCAATCAGAACTCATGTTCCTGTTGTCACAGGCAACAGTGACACAAAGGACATTAATGGGTAAAAATATGCCCGGCTTGGGCCCTCCAAGGTAAAGCCGCATCATTTCATTCTATTATTTGCTCCTTTTATGCATTACCAAACAGCCCATCTCATTCATGGACAAATTATGCCTGTATTTCAAATGACAGTTTCCAGATTGCTTTTCTGTATGTACCTCACAGCTCCTGTATGGATGAATTAAGATGATAGCAGATTTATGAATTTGAGGACATATCCAAAATCCTTTTAAAGAAAAGGTGATCTGCCTCTTGACCTTTATATACAGGATGTGTCTCCTCACATTCATGCCCTATTAGACAAGCCAGGCCTGGTGCCAGTGCAGAGCCGCACAGATGACATTGGACTTGAACACCACACTTTAGTCTGAAATGGAATTTGTCATTAAGATGCATGGATACAGCATCCTGGTTCAGGGCGGCACTATTTGAGGGTGTCAGCATGGACAGATGGCTCAAATTTATTCCCCATTTCCATGTAAATTTAACAGCTCATGCCCTTGCCCATGCAAATCAGGGGGCAGGGTAGTAACCCTTGTTTTTTTCTGTTCATTACATCTATAATGAACTCGCATTTTGAATTTGATCAGCATTATGTTTAATTTGCAGTGTACGCAACATGCACATTTTTGAAAACCGGTGTGAATCCTGTGAACACAACAGAGATGAAAAGAAAAGTCACAAAGTCTACTTGATAGAGTTTCACTAATAAATTAATCAGTAAAATCAAAATGAATATAGTCCAGAATATATGTTAAACACTGGCTAGTTTGTATACTTATTGTTGAAAAAAAGAAAAAACCTAGAGTTTGATGAGTCAGCTTGTTTTTCATTTCGATATAATATATTACACTTGCAGATTTTGGCCTTTTCAAAAATCCTGAATAATAAGGGCACAAGCAAGTTGTTTTAGGATTTTTTATTATACAGTCATCAGTTAGTAAGAGACAAAACTCAGAATGTTAAAGTTTAAAGAATTTTAAGTTTACAAGCAAAGTTCATTAAATTTTTGACTTCTTATGAAGTATCAGTTTTAGACTTTATTTCCTTGCATTTACTAACATAAAGACCAGAAATCAAAAGACATTTTGAGAAAACATTTCAGGATGTTAATAAATTTAAATTTCCAAAATGAGAGCCACCCGTGTAAACACTGTTCATGATCAACTGGATATTGAATATGTAACCACTTGCATAACTGTTTTGTTATTGTTTTATATCCACAAACTCCATTTTTATTTTAAATATTTTGATACTAAAATAAGTATCATAGTTGAAATTTGGCATCATGACTGTATTTAAAGTTTTAATCCAGTCAAGTTTTCTTTTTTTCCTATTAGTTCTGGGATGCTATAATAAATGTACAGGTAGTAAAGGTAAAATTCATGATTTGGATAACTGATAAAAAAGTCCAAGTTTAAGAAAATATCCCTATTACAATGAAAGTAATTGTAAGAAGTAACTTTCCACTCATGCAATATAGGCACCACTGCTTTAGTCAAAGTTCATTTGTCACTCTTTCAGAAATTATTCCAGATGATATCAAACTATAATATTATGATTTCCAAAATAATAAACTATGGCATGTTTATCTATTCAGTGTCTAACCATTTTCATGGCTTTCCTATAGTGCCCCCGGCATTCGTGGTGAGACCAAGGAACCAGGTGGTTGGCGTTGGCAGAACCGTCACCTTCCAGTGTGAAGCCACTGGAAACCCACAGCCAGCCATATTCTGGCAGCGGGAAGGCAGTCAGGTAAACAGAATGAACTGGAATGAAAGTTTTCAATTTGAAAAGGCTCTTTATCCATTTGGAGAGCATGCTTACATACTCATCCAAAACCTTGGATGGAACAATTTTGTGGACAGAAGTTTCCCCAAAGACATTTTTACACCAGAGTTAAATCTTCAACCTTTCAAATAAACTTATTCCAGACAAATTCTGTCAATAAAAATCTGATTTATGTGATGTGTGCTCTTTCCCTGCAGAACCTGCTCTTCTCCTACCAGCCTCCTCAGCCCTCCAGTCGGTTTTCTGTGTCTCAGACGGGGGATCTGACCATCACTGATGCTGAACGCTCAGACGTGGGATACTACAGCTGCCAGGCCCTCAACATAGCTGGCAGTGTGATCACCAAGGCTCTGCTAGAGGTCACTGATGGTAAGAAGCATTCTTCAAGGCCGGGTGTCTGGATGCAGACAAGCCTGAGGGGGAATCAAAAGACGACTTGATTGGATAAATGTTGGTATCTCCCATAATCTTTGGCTCATGAGTGATAATTCTGTTCATCTGAAAGGCTGTGGTCATGCTGCAGAGCGTATTAATATCCGAAAAGGAGGTTTGTGAGGTTTGGTCTGGCCTGCTCAGTGTGTTCCTGTCAGAGGTAGAGACTCTCTGGTGCCTGTGCACCCAGACCGTGGCTCTGGATTGGTATTCCATGGCTGGCTTGCTGCTGCCTAGCGTTAAAGACTGTGGCTGTGTGGTGAGGTCTGGATCGGGTCCTCTAATTACCCTGCTAGCCAATCCCCCGTCAGCCCCGTAGACCAGCCTTGGCTTCATTTCCAGCATTCCCACAGAGATTTGGCCGGCTATTATTTTGTCTCCGGCACACCTAGATTCATCCCATCATTTATTGTATGTCCTTCTTCATTTCAGGCCTGCGATGGTATGCCCCATCTCCGTGTTTGCTTCCCTCTCTCACCAGTTCTGTCATGCTCTCTGGATAATAATAACAGTTATTAAAGTGAGAAGGCTGCTCCGAGGCCACCACTTCTCTGCAGGCAGATCTGGTAATTACAGGTCATGCTGACAATGTTTTAGTAATTGCACCATCTCCCGCACAAAAGCAAAGACAAAGCAGCCCGAAGATTACACCGCAGCGTGCTTCTGTGGATACACGCACATGTGTATACATCATAATGTGATGCCTTTACTGTTTGTTAGCTATTAGTGTGATAGCTCCTCACTGAATGGAAGTTGCTGCTAAATCAGTGGGGCTGACAGCAGTGGTCATCAATAGTGCTATGAATGATAATAATAATCAGAGGGAGGCAGACAACCTACAGTGGGGACATGAAGGATGGCACCACAGCAGTGACAAAATAAAAATGAAAAAATTATCGGGTGCATGTAATTAGAGTCTCCCCTCCTTTGTCTTGTCTTCCTTTCAGCCTCTCTCTTTCTGTCAAACACGCTTTGCCCCTCTGCTTTTGTTGTTTTCATGTTTATTGCTTGAACACCCATGGTTTTTAGGCAAAGTCCTCATGCTAATAACATTGTCTGTTCAGGCCTGGATGTTGTTTTTAGGCATTTCTCCCTTGTTTTATGTTTTATGGTTGTAGGGGGGATGGGCTTTTTTTTTTTTTGGCTGAGAGAGAGAGCGCACAGGGGTAGTGCCAGGCGTCTGGTAGAGCTGAAGCGAGAAGACTGAAGTATCCGAGGCTGTTTCATTTTAATTACGCTGCTTGTATTTGGCTGAGTTTGACTCCTGCTGCTGAATGATTAGAAAATTGTTTCCAGTTCTTAAAAATTGGATTTAATTCCTCTCCCTCTTGCCTTGCAGTTTTCACATGCTTACATTACATTGTCAGATTCCCACCATGCCTTGTCTTTTGTGTGTTTTTTCACTCAAGGCGGATATAATTGTTTGGACCCTCTCTTCCTACTGTTTCTTTTTCAACCCAATTTTCCTCTTTCCGCCTCTTCACAAGATTGATCATTTGTCAAGCCCCTCCCTCATGGGTTACTGTAACTAGGCAAGGGGAAGTCTCTTGCTACTTGGTTCCCTCTCATCCTAAACAGTTAAAATATCACAAGAGAGGCTAACTTCTATTCATACATAAATGATTAGAGTTTTAAACACAAAGCCTTGATTGAGAGCAATACAGACAAATATTCAGAAGGAGGGGGGTTGCTCAAATCTTTTTAAAGCATAAGACTTTTTAGAGCATTTAGATATTTCCAGTTACTACCTGTGATGCATGCTAACATTAGCTGCCCAATAAAGTGATTTTTTTTTTTTAAATAAGACATAAGCAATATGTATTATGACCAATTTTCACATACTCCACCTGCATTGCTTTGCCTTGACCAACAGCACATGTTTGCCCTCGAGAACCATGTCCTAGCTACCTGAAAAAAAAAAAAAAAAAAAAAAAAAAGCCTCTTATTTCCAAAATTGCTCCTTTCATGAAATACAGCCATTACTTCATGTATGGACTTAAATCAGCAAAGCACTTGAACTGCTATCTCAAATCAATAACAGTACCCGTTTGTCCTCCCTCCCTGTTGTCTTGTCTCGTCCTGTCTGTCACTATTTCCCCTTCTTTCACACTGTGGTGTGGCACGGCCCTCCCCTTCAGCTCACATCAGGGGTTAAGTAAAGTTTGATATGATGGAGTAGCCTACAGGGAGGGCTGATGATGGTCACTATATCAGTGAAACATATTCACATTTCTCTGACTGCTAGATAAAAAATGTATTGGTCCTTTTTAACGCTGTCATCGGACACAGTGCTCAGCAGAAAAGATAATGCAGGCAAGGGGGAAAAAAAGAAATAATACCAAAAACCTCTTCTTCTGATTGAACTCAAACTATATTGACTTTACTTCACAAAGTAATTGTTAGAACCTGTGGTATCAGGAAGAAGAAAATGTTAATAACAGGTTTATAGGTCTTACCCTAGTAAAAAAGGGATCATACCACACAAATAACATACTACTTTACATCTAAATAATGAAACATTTAGCTTCAGCAAGAAACTGATTTACAATCAAGTTTCAGGCAGACATCTTTTATTCTCATGAACACAAAATAAAGCTAATGCTATAAGATTCTCTTCCCCAACCGCAGAGCCACATAAATTGATAAGAGAATTGGTTAAGAATTTGATCAACAAGCAAGATCAGTGATGGTGTTGGTACCACAAAAATGTACCCGTTCTTATCCATAACAGTACCCAAGCATTGTTATTTGCATCATTTATCAATATTAGCAACCATAACATTAATAATGTTTAAGAAATTATAGCCTCTTACACCAAAATTTGCTGAAATAGTCATCAACACTTTGTTCATAATTTAATGGCATTGATAACTACCTAATGTTACAGAGTGCTAAAACCTGGCCAGCTAGAAATTTCCCTCAATCATAAGTAACCATAAACTCTAAAAGAACTCGGTGAGGCCATGTGCCGTCAGCCATTTGCTTATTATATGAAATCTGTTGATCCCTTCATGGATGCTGCCATACTGCATGTCATCTCATTCAAACTTAAGCTTAAGCAACTCATGGACACAGAGGCTGGATGTAAGTTAGACCAAAAGGGAAGCTGTGTTCCCAAAATCTGAAATCCTCAATAAATCCTTAATTAAAGATAAACAGGCACAGTATTAATAAATCCACTGCCATCACAGTGAGTGATCATAGATGTGTTATATACTGTATTCAGACTCAAACTGTATTTGAACTAGCCTGTAGAGTTTGTGCACTTACTCTGTAAAAAATGAGTTCTTCCTGCAAACAACCATTAAGGTGTCAGATTTCTGCAGCCAGCCTCATGTGGACACTCCGGGTACTACAGGTTTTGACACATCTGCATGGGCGATAGATAGATCGATGGATGGATGGATAGATGGGTGGATGGATGGATGGATACTCAGTCTAATAAAAATATAACAATATAGAATGTCAAAGTTTAACTATGTAAAATATAAGTTAACAAATAGAAATAGCTAATGAGTTTCAGTTTTGACACATATGCATGGGCTGTCATTTTCCGCCCTGGAGGTTTCTGGGCCAGCGATTGTTCCGGTAATAATGGACTATTTGATTGGTGTTCCAGAGGGCCAATCATAGAGCCAACAAAGGTTCAATTACTCCTCTTTCTTCTTCCACAGTGGTGTCTGACCGCCCGCCGCCAGTCATCAAACAGGGCCCGATCAATCAGACAGTAGCGGTGGATGGCACAGTGGTCCTCAACTGTGTTGCATCAGGAAACCCTGTCCCTACCATCCTGTGGAGGAAGGATGGCGTTTTAGTGTCCACACATGACTCCAGGATCAAACAACTGGACACAGGTGCACTGCAGATCCGCTATGCAAAGGTGAGACGCCTGCATGTGTTGACAAATAAGCTCTGATCCTGTTTAGCACATCAAACAAAGTAAAAAAAAACTGCTCTGCGACACGTAGAGGCTTTTTTTACAACAAAGGTTTGAACTTCCCATGAATTTCTATGTTTATATAAAAATATAATTGTTCATTTTTATCAACTCTTACTGTAAGGCTGCCCTTTAATGTCTAAATTCATTCAAATAAACTTCAAAGCTGTCCATATCACATCGGTAATGCGCCTGGCGAACCCCCGCTGGTTGGTAAATAAAGCATATGCTCCCTGCCGGCAGCCATCCCTCAGCGTGCTGTCAGTCAGTTGTCGTGGGTTTGAAATGGAGTCTGTGAAGTCAGACAGTCTGTAGTTTCTGTCAGTCAGTGAGCACAGCGGGCTGAGTGTGTAATTTTGCATGTGAGCGTTTATGTCTGTGAGTGTATGTGTCTAACACTGAGTTAGCACTCGGGAGACGAGCAGGGGGTGCTGACGTGTCTTCCAGATGGAGGCGTCACGGGGTCAGAAGTCACGTCAGTTTGCGGTGCGCTGATGAATGCTGCCGTGTCTTGTGGTGACAGGACTGCGGTGCGATCAGGCCGCTGGTGCGAGGCAGGCGGGTGGGGATGCGTCTGAACCTCTGTCTCCCATTCCCTCCTCCTGCTGTAATGGTGTAAACTCCGCAGGCACTTCACATTAATGAAGTCGTCATTTCTCCCTGACAGCGTTTTAATGAAGATGGTTCTGATGCAGGAGGTGATTTGTTTTATTAATGTGGTCATGTGAGAGTTATAGTTAATGGTTTCAAACAACATTTTCACACATGCCAGAAAGAAAAGCACCTTCAGGGTCACTTGTAGGACATGTTCACACTCACCTTAGGAGGTGAATAGTCTCCTTTTGATTTCCTCGCTTATTTTTTTAAACCTTAGGGCTGGGAAACTTGAAAAAAAACTGTCATCCAATTTTTACTTGAAAGACAATACACATTATGAAGCATGTTTTTTCTATGATCTGATGCTCGAAAATCAAATAGTATCAATACCTGATTGGTACAATGGCAAGCTGAGAAGTGCTGGAACATTAGACAATGAAGGCAACGCTAAGGATTGTGTGGCCTCCAGGGGGCACGACAAAACCAGGAAAAAAGTTTTTTTTTTTTATTAATTAAGAAGTTTTTAAGCATGTACATTGGGTGGCATGTTATCTTTTTAATTATGGTAAAAACAATGCTAATTGATTTCTTTTGTAAGCATATGTAAATCATAAGTGGGGGTGGATGGTGTAATGGACTGCATACTGGGAGGTTTTAGATAGATAGATAGATAGATAGATAGATAGATAGATAGATAGATAGATAGATAGATAGATAGATAGATAGATAGATAGATAGATAGATAGAAAGATAGAAAGATAGATGATGGTTTCTTTTTTAACTGCTACACCAAGCACCTTATGTACATAAATGTCTGGTAAATCTCAGTGTTTAATGTTATAACACCGTACTCTATTTGGAAATATTTATTTCAAAGTGGAGCCTTACACATCCCTATGATCCAGGACAGTAGCTCGTGGCAAGATTTTTATCTGCATCTACAGAAAGACAGACATATTTATCTCATTAACTGTGACTGCACTTGACAGACATCTTGCTACAGTGAAAACATATGCTTTAAAAATTTGGCAAAAGATGATTTCAGCTCTTATTATTCCATTAGCCAGAGGTGTATTAAAAAAATGTCATCTGTTTCCAATTAGATTCTAGGGAAATTTAGGCCCCAAGCCAGGAGACAAATTATTTGTTTTTGGGCTTGATCCAACATCCAGGTGTCCATCAGAGCACTTCAGAAAGGGATTAGCATTTTCCCACAAGTCAGTTCTCTCATGAGCTATGGCAGGAGAAACACCGTGGCAGGTGTACTAACTATCGTTGCGTGTTTTTTGAAGCAGATCCAGATTAAACTCAAATTAGAATTCTATTATTTTGAATATAAACCCAGAGAGGTCTAAGTTGTCCATGTCAGTGTTGCTCAACTAGAGCTTCAGGAGCCAAAAGTGGGTCATGGAGCTATTTTCAGTGGGTCTACAATATGTGCTCCAAAAGTTGAAGTTGTGGAAAAATTGTACAACATAAGTAGGTTCTTGTGGCTTTTTTGGGATTTCCGTTACCTGACACACCATGGATCATTCTATATATTACACATATTACATGGCAACAGACCAAAGAAAGTGTTTGGGAAAGAGATTAACCTTTTGAAAGCAAATTCAGCAGATCATTGACCGATCACTACAACAATTACATTCTTTAATGAGCAAATTAGATAATGTAGGAGGCAGGCACCACTGCTGCAGTGTAAAATACAAAACATGAGCAATTAGATAAAAGAAACTCTCACCAAAACATGGTGAATATTGAATGAAAATATAATTTATCTCAAGCATTGCTTTCACTGTTGTTGTTTGTTCTTTATTTAATAAAAAAATGCATTCCTGATCTGACAAAGCTGCTAAAGATGTTAGCTTCTATGCTAATCTCTGTGTGTTATGTGTTGTGTAATGTGTTGTAATGTGTTGCAAGGGTTAAAGAGCTTCCACACACAAAGCTCACTTAAATACTGAATCACTAACAGCTCTGTCACTTTTCTTGTCTCAGCCAGGTCTGAGCATTTTTTTTTTGATATTATATAATGTGTTAATGTTTATATTTTCTATCTTCTGTCAAGTTTTTCCTTTAAGTTTGCATGTTCATCTGTGTTTGCTGAAGTACTGAGATGTGTGCAACTAGACGAAATCTGCATCACAACCCTCTTACTGTGTGACATCATGCTTGTATCCACGTATTACTTTGTCCGTCATGATTTCTTCAGATTTTTTGCCACATTTCTCAACTTATTTCTTGAGTGATCTTGGGAGAGAAAAGCCATTTTTTATTAATAATGTGTTAAATTCTCATGATTTTGCAAATCAACCAAATTTATACCAGAAAACAAAGTAAGAAGAAACACCAGACTGTATATTTCTCCAGGGTTTGTGCAGTGCTGTCCTTTCATACAAGCTCTGTAACAGGCATATGAGTTATCAAGGTATGATCATACATGTTCAGCACAGAGCATGACCACATCTGTTGCACAGAGCACTCACTACTGTGTTTTGTACTCAGGGGGCGTGTAGAGAGAGAGAGATGTCTCCAATTAGTCTGTGATCCTGTGAAAATCTTTTCCATTTGACTAGGAATGCGTTGCCACTTGGCCTTTCCAGCTGCTTTCCCCCAGTTTGTACTATGAAAGCGATGATATTGAGATTATCAGGCAGTGACAGCTGCTTGCTTTAGACTCTGCTAGAATGTCAATAAGCTAAGCAGTGATGGTGGGGGAGAGATAACGAGAGGAAGGAATATGGAGCAGGACAACTACAAGGACTGAAAACTGTGGCACACATTCAGATGATTTACATTTAATCAAATGTTTCTCTTCTCTCCTCCCCCAGCTCGGTGACACTGGCACCTACACCTGCATCGCCTCCACGCCCAGCGGAGAGGCCTCATGGAAAGCTTTTTTAGAGGTTCATGGTAAGCAAACTAATTGTGTGGTTATATTTCCATCAAAAGGGTTTAAAATTGCAAGAGTACAGTGTCTGATTTATGACAGAGAAGGAAAAATAATAAAAGATAATATTGACTTTTCTTAGCAGTCAGATTTCCATCCATCTCAAACAAGACGGAAAAGCTACAAATTAAATTAAAAAAAGAACTCAATACACAGCATTTTTCTGTTTCTGTGTTCTACCCTCAGAGTTTGGAGTCCAGGTCCAACCAAACAGACCCACAGACCCAAACCTGATCCCCAGTGCTCCCTCCAAACCTGAGGTCACTGATGTCACTCGTACCTCTGTCACCCTCTCCTGGAAACCCAACCTCAATGCTGGAGCCACTCCCACCTCCTACGTCGTAGAGGCCTTCAGGTAAGCCTGATCAGAAAGAGGAACAAAGAATACAAAAGTAGCTGCATGGCCTTGATTAAAGCTTTTAATTCCCTGTATTGTGTGTCCTCAGTCATGCATCAGGGAGCAGCTGGCAGACCTTGGCAGAGCATGTGAAAACAGAGTCATTTGTACTGAAGGGCTTGAAGCCCAGCGCAGTCTACCTCTTCTTAGTACGGGCAGCCAACGCCTACGGGCTGAGTGATCCCAGTCCTATCACTGATGCTGTGAAAACACAAGGTGAGGTGGTCTGTTCAAATGCACTATTTTAAGTAATGCTGTGAGGCCCCATGAATTTTTACATTTCATGCTTGAGTTTGTACCTTAAAAACATTTTTAAATTACAGTGTTGGAGATTAGAAAACAACATTCTATGTTTTAATTCATATATTAGGGCATTTTAGGCATTTTCATTTGGGATGGTTGTTATGTAGTGATTCTTAACCAGGGGTGTATTATAAATAACAACCAAGGCTATTGTCAGGGATGCACAATATTGCCAGGATGACATCAGCAGATATTAAGACTTTAAATGTCATATCAGCAGATACTGAAACATTTACAGCTGATACGTATCTACCATGCATATCAAAGCGATATACACAAATGTACCATTTAGCTTCACTTTATTATCACTGCATGGGCACATTTAAAAATTAGGAGTTTCATTTTTCAAAGAGTTGAATGTTTTTGTTTTTTCCTTGCTTTGCATCTGTTTCACACAAATGCATTGTCACACTAAAAGCAGCAAATCAGTTTTCATGAAGTAAAGACATTGTGCTCCTGATAAAAAGTTTTGGCATTGATATTTATGATTCATTTCATCACATTATTTTACACAGTGATGTGAAGCACAATATATTGTAAGGAAATTGCCCAGGTAAAAGTACTGGCATTAAGAAACTGCCCAAAAATGCCATAGATCAACAAATAGCAACCTTATTAGGGTAAGATGGGTTGAATTACTTCAACCTCTCTCTATTTTATCACATTATTTTCAAAATATGTAACTTTGATTCAGATATGAAGTTAGAGATTCATGTTCTGTTGCTGTTTGAACTTACACAGGTAAGAGCTGCTTTAACCAAACCTGGCCAAATACCCTCAGTGAATACTTAGGTGTCAGTATTCTGATTGGATTTTCAGTGAATTGCTATCAACTTTAACTTCAGTAGATTAAAGATGAAGTACTTTTGCTGCTTCTTAAGTAACTTTCAATTTAACAGGCTTATTTTATTGGAATAAAATATTATTATATTGCTCTTGCATCCCAAGTATTAACAGTGTTACAGATCAGGGCTCCACATCATTTGAGGCTCTGCAAATGTGATGACGCATGAAGAAGCAAGATGGAGTCATTATAGTAACAACATTTTTGATTTAGAAGATTAATTTTTTAGCCTTTTCTTTGTTAAGACAGCAGTCTAACCCATAAGATTATAAAAGGTCATCCTCTACTGAAAATAATTCAGTATCACTGGAACACCTTTGACTTTAGATACTGTTAATAAAAATGTATAAATATCTGTGATTTCCATAAATTGTCATGAATTCATGCAATACAGATTTTTCATTGAAATGAATTTATTATTTCATGGTAGTTTTTAAAACCCTAACAACAGTGTTGCCTTTGCTTTACATTTATTTGAATTTTTAGACAGACTGTTGGATTCATGTTTGGGCTTCTGCTTGTAGATATTCCTCCAACCAGTCAGGGCGTAGACCACCGTCAGATCCAAAGGGAGCTGGGAGAAGTGGTCATCCACCTGCACAACCCCACCATTCTCTCCTCTTCATCTGTCAGGGTGCAGTGGACGGTAAGGGTTCCTTCTCTGTGAATTCTTTTTCATTATTTGTGTTCCTGGAGCAGCTGCAGACGGCCCCAGTTTACCATACGGATCATTAGTAATAATGGTCACTGAAGCTCCAAGGTTAGCTTAGCCGTACACCCACGGTCAGTTTGTCAGAGCAGCTGAGCTGTGCTAACACAATGACATCCTAGCACCAAACAGAGGAAGGACGCTGCTGAGAACAGTCCTGGAACACCATCCAAGTCTTCTTAGTGTCCATCTGGCATGAGCCTGAACTGGTTCACTGGCCCCAGACCAAAAATCTGCAGCTTTGCCCACAGTGGACCAGTCATCCACCCTGAAAACTACAGATCCCAGCATTCTGTGGGCCTAGTTGTACCATACAGCAGAGTTGTGTGCCAGCTTGTGCCCTCTCAGATTGAAAACACTTGCTGGCTGTTAAAATAATACAAGTGAGAAGGAAGAGGCAGCCAACTCATGCTCTTAAGTGGAAATGGCTTACAGATGTTAGATTGGATAGGTGTGAGATATTCAACTGGAAGCTTAAAGTGCTGTGTTTGTCAATAAAAACTGAACATACAGTCCTCTAAAATGAACCTGATGTTTGTACTTTTTCAGGGTTATTGTACAACACAACAAGTTTTCATGGCTGCCTATTTTACTAAGTTGAGTTTGCCCCTCTTTGCCTTTTGACACTCGACCACCTCTACATTCCCTGGTATTATGGAGTGCCAGAGTGACTGATGAATGTGTCTGAGGAAATGTGAAAAAGATACTGACATGTCAAGACTGATTTTAAAACATTACTGCCCAGTTACTGTGTCTCCTTGGAATGCACAGAGAAAAAAAATTCTGACAAGAGAGGGCCGGACGTTTAAGTTTCCTCGTTCTTGGGGGTTTAAATCTATTCCCAATGTGGACTATCTTGGTTTTTACATTTTCCTTTTGTGCGTCGGTAAATGGTTGCACAGTTTTCAGGCTAATGAAGACCACCTGAGCCGGCAGCCTGTTTTACAGGCGAGGGATAAAGAAATCACTAAAATCTTTACAAGCCAGAGCTGCTTGCCTTCCACAGGGACTCGTAGGGATATTAGCATACTGGCTGGTGCTTATTCGTTTTCTCTGACTGTGCAGGAGCACAATCCACCTACAACAACCCCCTTACAGCTACATCCACCCTCGTTTTGTTGCTGAACCAGATCCCTTGTTTTATTTTAGACTTAGGGCACCCTGAATTAAGATCCTCATCCCCCCCTCTCCTCAGTCAGTACGCCGGAGAGCAGGACAGGATGAGACAGTCTGCTCTGGGAGTCTGGGCCCTATTTAACCAGCTCCAGACTTTGAGGAACCTCTGGCCAATGACCTCATACTGTGGTTTGCACAAATCGCTGCTGCTCCAAATGGCGCATAGAGAGGCAGAGAGATGTAGATGTGGATGGTTAAACGGAGAGGTGATGTGATAACCTAGCACCCAATTTTCATTCAGCGCCTGCCACGCCAGCCCACAGAAACCCTTTGCTACCCAGTGATGCCGTTTCTAAACACCTTTCTGTATTATTTTTCTCCATATCGCAGATAATCAAATCACGCTTACACAGTCATTTCAAGGTTTCTTTTTGGTCCAGTTTGGTTCAGACCGGTTGAAGTGTGGTACTGTAATCCCTTATCTTGGTTGCAATTTCACAGACATATAGCTGAACTTTTCAGACTGCGCTGTGTCCATTTCCACCCTTTTGGGTATATAATAAGTTTATGTGTAGGGGGGTACTGATAAGTGAATTTGGTTCTTTTTTCAACTTTTCAAACCAAACCTGTCGCCATAAATTGTCCACTAAGTTTAAAATGTCTTGGGCTCTTGACCCATGCTACAGTGATAGAAGACAACATTTAGCATCATTGACTTTAAATACTGTTCAGTCAACAAACTAACATTTCTTATTTTTAATTTATTTTTGGGCATTTTGTGCCTTCATTGATAGGAGAGAGGCAGTGGATAGGCTTGTGAAAGGGTGTGAGAGAGTTGGGGAAGACACTCTGCAAACTGGTCACAGGCTGCATTCAAACCTGAACCGGCAGAGTATGTATGGGACATGCATGGTTGCTAACCACTCTACCAAACCAGCACACAACAAACTAACATTTCTACCAGAAGACAGCAGCTAATGCTCCAGTAGTAAAGCATGGACAGGGCTACCGTCAATCTTACTGGCCTGCCATAAAGAAGCTTGTTTAAAAAGTCTGCATGGAGCTGCAGATGCTGCTTGTGTGACAGCAGACAGGAATGTTTTTCACCTCGACTTAGCCTGAAATTACCCTGCCAGTCCCTTGTCCTCTCACCACCCCTCCAGCTAATTTAGCTAATTTTCTAGGAAGTTACGCTGAAGTTTAGGGGACATTTTGTGGTTGCATGAACAGGCAGGAAAAAAAGCCAAATCAGCTGAATGTGTGAAAGCAAGATGAGGGATTCTTATCCAGACTTGATCCTGATATTTTCTTACTTGTCCCCAAGTCCTCCGACTCCCAACAAACTCCCAGCTGTGAGGGTCTAATGGGACAAGCCAGAAAATGCAGGGGTGGTTTATCCTTAAATTTCTTATTCCAGGGTTTCTTATGCTTATTCGTGAGGACCTGCACGATGAAGAAGTCATGTGTTTATGCCCCTGTGCTACTTCAGTATATTAAGCCTGCACTGTGAATAATGCAGAGGCATAACTGCGGGTTTAGTTGACCTTCCCCTCCAAGTATTAGAGGTGTAATTAAGGTAAGAAGGAAGCAAGCAGAGTCAGCAAAGGAGCACAGCACCCTGACAGTGTACCTACTGCACTACATCATGAATTTACCCAAATATCCATCCTTTTGAAGCTAATGTGAATGTTTGAACGATAAAAAGGCTGTAGTTTGGTTATGAAAGACCACTTTCCCCAAAGATAAAGCAGTCTGTTTTTTGTCATTTTAGATGACATGGTTGTCCCCACACCAGCTCACAAATGTATTCATCCCTATAGTGAAGTCAAAACTATAACCAACATTTTTATTGTAGGAAAGAGTCCATGTTGCTCCTGAGCTAGATCAAATGTTAGTCAAATACGAACATAAGCACTCATAGGTATATAAAGTAGAAAGAATTGTAACATGGACACAGTTTGGGGGCCTGTGTGCTCAAGGTTGTACAATTAAGTATTTCAATAAAGAGTCTTATGGTCGATTTTAACAATGAATACTACAATTTAATGTTAATAGAGTTATGTTGACCATCCTGTCTTTTTATAAGATGGGGCCAAACTGTATTAAACACGCTTTTCTTGTCCCCTCATTTAGGCAGAGCAGCAGTCGCAGTACATCCAAGGCTACAAGGTGATGTATAGGCCTTCTCCTGAGGGTTCACAGAGGAGCGAGTGGGCCATCTTTGAGGTCCGCACCCCAGGGGAGGACAGTGCCGTCGTGCCACAGCTCCGCAAGGGAGTCACTTATGAATTCAAAGTCCGCCCCTTCTTCAACGAGTTCCAGGGAACAGACAGCGATGTAAAAATTGCCAAGACGCTGGAAGAAGGTAAGAAAGGGGGAGGGGTGCATGAGCTTGCTGTAGTGCCTGCATGTGTGCATGCATGTTTTCATGTTTACACAGTTTTATATGCACAGCTTGTATGTGCGAGAGCATACAACAGCTGTTCACAGCAGGCAGGGAGAGCAGGATTATGTTCTGTTCAAATGTGGTGAATTCGAGCATGTTAGGGTGGATGCTTGGTTCTTTCAAGGCTCGACGGATACAACGCTCCAGTGCAAGTGTTAAAGTGATTTCTCAAAGGGCGTGGTTGTGGCATTCTCATGAGGTTTGGTCGAAACCCAACTGCAAATTTTAATTTGTAAGGGAACTGTTAGGAGAGATGTGAGAGCTGAGTGTTTACGGCAGAGTGTGCACCAGGCGCAGCGCTGGAATTACAATTTTTGACAGGCCTGTTTGGCATTTTCCATCATATCAGCAACTTTTTCAGCTTTTCAAAAGAATCTCCGACCATGCATGAAGTGATAGAATTTTGTTTACCTGCCAACTAGTAACATGTCTCATATTGATGTAAGTACTGATGCAAGCTGGCTAAAGCATACAGCTGGTAATGTATGACACAAAAATATAAGCTTATTTTTTCTGTGAATAGAAATGATCCTCAGTTACCTTTTAATCATTGTAATGTAATGCTTATTTCAGAAAAGCTCTGTCTTTTTGTGAGTTGCCTTCATCATTACTTGTTTTTGAGAACATCGATCTGCAATCCACATTAACTTTTGATAAAAGCATTGGAGAGCTGCACAGAGTCAGTTAAACCAGGCTGGAGATTTCAGAAACTCCTCCTATAACCTCTTGTGTACTGTTTTCTAAATTAATAAACCTAAATGTGACTCTCAGCAGAAAAGCTGAACACAAACCTTTAAATTTTAAAGCTAGGGAAGTTGCAGTATACTTGCTCAATGACAGCAATGCAGGCTTGTTTTGATTTTAGCGAGCAGATTAGAGCTTTCAGACTGCCAACATGAGCCATGTGTCTCATGAGCGTCTCCTGCGATGAATGGCTTGGCTATTAGCCTGACATGCTTGACAGAAACATACAAGAAAATGAAAAAAAAAGGGTACAGGCACGTATGATATCATAGGACCAATATCAGCATATAAGATATGAAAAGTTTTGCTCATGTTTACAGACGATATTTGACCATAAAATTGACCTCAATCATAACATATTTTGCTTACAATTATACTGTGATTTTTTTTCTGTAACATCATTCAGTGTCTAATTTAATACGCTGAACCAAAAATATGATTTCTTAAGTTATAAAATGTTGACGCAAACTACCAGTATCAATATCAGTATCAATGATAATAAGCTTGGGTATACTAGCAAATTGGATAGAGGCAGCAATCCAACATATTACATTCCTAGACAGCAATATGGAACCAAAATGTGTGTCCATAATTGTAGAATATGTCTCAAAAGCTGGAAACAACTCAGCTACACTTCCTGTCCCATCTTTCAGTTAGCTTACATGTTCCTCAAGGATCCTTTCGCTCCACAGCAGAGTAACACGATGCCAGCTTGCTTGCCTTCTATGTCACTAGTTTTGAAGCCTGGACTTAAAAAAACTCTGATAGGTGAAAATGACACTTAAGTGAATAACATCCATGTATATGCTGCCAGGGGTTGTATAATAATAATAATAATAATAATAATAATAATAATAATAATAATAATAATAATAAATAGGCATAAAAACAGGTTTAAATAACAAACAAAACAATGCAATGGGCATTGCAAAAATATCAGAGGGAGTAGGAAAGCTTGAACAGATGGGTTTTGAGTCTGGTTTAAAAGAGAGGTAAGGACTCAGTATTGCGGAGGTCAGGGGGGAGGGAGTTCCATAAGTAGCATTCAAAGGCCAATTATGAATCGACCAAGGAAAGGCTAATGCATCCCAGTCTTAGGGTGGGCCAACAGCAGGAGTGGGTGGGCTCAAGCCCTCAAGGCCCGCCCTTAACATCACCTCTGGTACATACATGTGTATGTAGGATTGTTTTGATGTTTTCAGCTTGATTCTCCATTTAGTCTTGTGGATAATTGTTTTTGCTGGTTTAACATTATGTTGGCTCTCCAGTAAGCAGAGAGGAGTCTTTTTCTAAAACACCATCTCACGCTGTGATGAAGTCCTTTATGTTGCATTCATCATTATTTTAGTTTAATTACTGCTGGACCGTAGGTTGGCTTTAAATGCAACTGCACACCCCGCCATCATAACTGTTTTGAGTAAATGCTTGCTTTTATTTACCCACAAAAGCGGCTGTATTAAGCGGACACAGTTTCCAGATAAAAGCATCCTAATTTTGATGATTAGTTCTTTGTTCTGCGCTCAGCCTCAGCTTCACGCAGAGATAAAGGACTGAGTCTGGCGGCTAAATGTGATGAGAGGAGACGGGCAGAGACGGCATGCAGTTATGGAAAAATATCATGTATGAAGGTGTGATTTTTTTTAATCTTTTGTCTACACCCTCAGCCCCCAGTGCCCCTCCCCGTGAGGTTACAGTGACAGAGAGCGGGGACAATGGGACAACCGTCCTGGTTTCCTGGCAACCCCCTCCAGAAGAGGAGCAGAATGGGGTGGTCCAGGAGTACAAGGTAACATGCACACAAAAACATTCAGCCTCTTCTTCAGGTCTGAGCGATTGGGGTTTGCATTATGGAGACACAAAAGGAGACACAAACAGGGATGCAGATAAGACAGGGGGAGACAATGCACAGACATGGAAAAGGTAATGAATTCCTGGTGGAGACGCACCTTTGTACGCTCCTCCTCTGTGTAATGACAGACACCCAGGCTCAGGGGAGGAGAGGAGACGAATCAGAGGGAACGGTGGGAACTGTTGGGAAACAGTGCCATCTAGTGGGTAAGGTACAAACGTGCAACTCAAAACTCAACAAGGGAAATAAATGGTTATGTAGCAGCATTTCTGAGGTGGAATTAATTTGCCTTTTTATTGAAGCCCTTTTACTGCCACCTCAACTATTTGGTTCACTGTATCTTACTGAACAATTCTTTTATAGTCTTTCTCCAACAACACTGTAAAAGAGGAGAAAAGAACTACAGGCAACAGTAAAGGTCTGTAAAGTACAAAACTTATAATCAGCTTAATTGACCATGTATGTTAGACACACAAGGAATTTAACTACCTGTGTGCAAATTCTGAACTATAGACATACATAAATTGGAAAAGACAAAAAGGAATTATATTTTTTCAATAATAAATAAGTAAAATGACTAAAATGTAGAAGTTAAAGATGCTGTAGGCATATTATTTGATATGGTGATATGAAGAGGAATGGTTTACATGATAGAGGCAGAATAAAACAGTTTGCAGGGCTCTGGTGATAGAAGGAAGATATTAAAATGTTTAAAGGGGTGATGAAGAAATGAAGAAAAAGAAAGAAACACATATATAAAAAATAAGATATGTAATAAATGCACAACTTTATTGTAAAAAAATCAAAGACTTGTCGAATTGTAAAATTAAATCAAATGCTCATAAAAATGATAAATTTAAACAAAATGTTAACAGAAATAAGGCCAGATGTTAAGAATAAAGTGAATACATTTCAAAAATGCTGAAATATTTTTAAATAAAATGACAATTGCAAATATAAATGATGAAGCCCAAAAGTCAGAGGTTGAAGTCAAAATTGTAAATAGTAATCATCAATGTCAAAATGTCAAGAATAAAGTTAAATGTCAATAATTAAAATAACTATAAATGTAATTAAGTCCAAACAACAAATAAACACTAAAATGAAAATAATATTTAACATTAAAATGTTAAACAACGAGCACAAAATTCAGATAAAATATCAAAATTAAATTTAAACAAAGCATAGTTTCGGGAAAATGTTTTTAAAAAACAGCAAAAATGACACAAGGAAAGCCCAAATGTCAATTAACAGTAGATTATTTTTGTTGGTTTTTTTATTTGTCAAAAAGTTGGAATCAGCTTAAATTTTCTGTTGAGCCTATTAGATTTAGTTTTGCTTCTTTTCTTTGGGTTAAATTACATAAACATGTTGATAAAGTGACTTTTTAAGACAACTACATATAATTTGTTTTAAATAAATCCCTTTATATACCTCAGTTGTGTCCCTCTGAATATGAAAATAATTTTAATGTTGGCCCTAAGTTAGTATTTTTGTTCTCATAAACATTATATTTGTCAAAACAAAGGTGGTTAACATTTTATAACAATTTGTTTTTCTGGGGTTTGAAATACACGTGGCCCTCTTTACAACCACAGCTGCCCACCCTCTTGTTAACTGGTGATTGGACGTAAATGTTTCTTTATTAGAGATACAATGTTTAACAGCCTCCAATAGAAAGAACAGGCAGTAAAAGTTTGTTTGAACATAAACTTGAACAAACAAAATAAACTCTTAATAAGGTAAAAGCTGCATAAATCTCTACTATATTGGAGGTTTGATATGATTTAATAGAGACATCCATAAAAAAGCTGATAATGGAGTGTGTAATGGAGCGAAGGACAACAAGCTGTAATAATAATGACCAAGGACAAACTAATGAAGAGACAGACCTTTATTATAATTCTGGTCGCCTCTCTTGTCTGAGCTCGATAATACATATAGCACATCTCTCTGCCTCCTTCTCCTCCTGACACGACAACAAATTTTCAGCTGTTCACTACATCATACTGTGGAAGTCCTGTATTTTAATTGGAAATCCTCCTTTTTGTAACAGGAAGTACACTGTAGCTTGCTTTAGCGGTAGGAGCGATGAGTCATGGTGAATTAAAACTTAAGCTACTGTTAATTTTCCAGGTAAATGTTTCCAGGTGATAGGCTTTGGAGTAATTTCATGCTTTTTAAGTCCAGCATGAGAGCGCTCCCTGCTCATTACAGTGCTCACTCCCCACAGGCTCTTACACTAACAGGAGTTTCTTAACGTGCACAGGAAATTTTTATGACTTTGTAGCTCCATGATAGAGATGCAAACACTCATACTGGTCTGATTTTGCTGACTTTTTCAGGAGATGCTGGTAATGGACCAACCTAAAAATGATTAGATTTTGGTGTTGATCCAATAGCGAACAACTGTTTTTGCTCAATAATGATCTAACTAATAATGATATCAACATGATTCCAAGTATTAGGTGTCTGTTTTCAGGGTCAAGGAATCATATTATGTTAATAACTTTATCATGATACTTTTAGATGTAACAGAAAAATGAGGTAAGGTGGAGGTTCGCACTTCCTGAGTGCTTACTAGTTTGTTAAATCCAAGAAGTTATAACTGTCTAGTCAAAGCAACATTGCTTAAATTTGGTGCCAAAGGTATTGGATAACCCAGTCTTTAACTGTGAAAATGTCCCCAGTCACTATTTGTAAGTAAGTAGTACTTAAGTAAATTTCAGCAAGCTGTGAGATAAAAAACATCTTCACATCACTAGTTCACACACACAAACATCAAGCTAAAAAGAAGCCAGTTAGCCCATTTCAGTGCTATTGATGCAAAAGCTCAAGTTAGCTGTAAACTGGTAAACCACTATTTCAAGGTAACAAAGTAAATATTTGATTTTTTGATAGTTTAATCTTTTGGCATGTAGGATTAAATGAATGTGGACCTTTTACTTCACAAAATGGTCCATTCCTGATCTGGACTAAAACTAAAAGGGTCAACGTAAGTCAAATTTGATACTTTTCACGCTGCTCTAAAGGCCAAACCCTACCTAGCTGATAAAATTCACACTGCTGCACACCCCAGGGTGTGTAAACTAACCTGGTCGACTGCTTGGAGGAGGTGGGGGGTAAAGAAAGCAGAGGGTCAGACCCTCAGGATGTGGAGGTCTGCAGGCCTCATGCCGAGGTGAATGTATACGTCTCTTTGTGACCCTGCTTTGAGTCAGCCGGCTCTGCTTCCTGGGAGTGACAGCACTTAGCTTCTGCTCAAATTGGGTTGTGGAGGCGATTACTGATCCCCATTTGTTTTTCATGGGCTTAAGGCCACACTGAGCTGTGTTATGGCTACCTGGCCTAATACTAACCCTGTGTTGAGCGGAGCCTGTAAAACATCGAGGCACGCTGTAAAATGTTTTCCTACCTCAGAGATGTAACACAAAACCCCCAGTGCACTGAAACGAAGCAAAAGCAGCACAAACCAATTATAAAGACACAGATTGGTGGCAACTGAATGCTGTCAGGAAACTTTCATAACATCGCCTCACTCTCCACTTTCTTCATCTCTTTGTTATGGCAGATTTGGTGTTTGGGGAATGAGAGCAGGTACCACATCAACCGCACAGTCGACGGCACAACCTTATCCTTGCTGATTCCCAGCTTGGCCCCCGGGATCCGATACAGCGTGGAGGTGGCAGCTAGCACCGGGGCGGGTCCTGGGGTCAAGAGCGACATCACCTACTTCCAGCTTGGTGAGTAAAAACAGCATTACACTCTCTCAGAGGAGCCCATGTTTTGTTTTGTTTCTCCATTAGTTGATTTTTTTAGCATGTGTGTCCTCCGGCTATCCACAGAAGACCGTTAGAGCGAAGCATGAAAAAGGAAACAGCAAGAGGGCAGTTTTTTTTTATTGTGCACTTCAGGATAAAACATTGCCAGAATAAAGGCCAAAATGACAGATAACAGTAAAAGTGAAATTACAAAAAAAAAATCTTTAAATGTCAATAGTTAAACTTGAGTATAAAAACAGAAAAACAATGAAAAACAGAAAAATTAGAAGAAAATGTAAAATCTTAGAATCAAATGTAAAATTTTAAACTAATAAGGAGAAGATTTAAAGTCAAAATTACAAGTGCTTGTCGGAATGATAAATGAAAGAAATACAAAAATAAAAAAAAAATCTGTGGACATCAGGAGAATGAAGTTGAAATGTTAACTATAGGTATCAAGCCGAAAAAATAAATCACAAATATACATAGTAAAGTTGATTTACCAAAAGTAAAAATGACAAGTAAAGTTCAACTAAGTACATGTCCAAATTTATAAATCTTACTATAAACTGAGATTATGACATTGAAATATCTGTTATATCTGTCAAATAAAATGAAGAAAGACAACATTTTAAACAAAGAAGTTGAAAACGAAGGACAACTTAGTAAGAAAAGTAAATAATTATGCAATAAAACATAATGAAGATTTCAAAATCAAGGATGAAATAAAAAATGGAAATATCAATGCTGAAATTTCATCTAGTAAAGTCAAAATCATGAGAACATTGTCAAGTTTCATGAAAGAAAGCTTAAATCATCAGAATCAATTTTGATGATTCAAATTAAATTAAACTTCAGATAACAAGAATAAACTTCAAAATTATGAATGTAATTAAAAATATCACTGTTCAAAAGACAAAAAGAGTAAATATAATGGGAACAGGGTTAAAATGCTAAGATTAAAGTTAAATATGCACGAAGCCTGATAGCTGACATCCTGATCTTCTTCACAGTCTTTTATTTTAGCTTTATTATTATTTCACCCACCCTGGTCCTTTATCTTGTCATTCTGCTTTTTCTTCTTCCTTTATGTTCTCCTCAGGCACACAGACTGAAATCCAATTATCTGACTAATAATTATGGCATTAATCCAGTGATTTGAATGAAACACTTTCTGCCAAGTAATCAGACAGTTATGTAATCCTGTCTCCATCATGTTGGGCATGTTGGGGCATCTATGTGTCTTTATCTTTCATTATCAACAGCTGAACTTAAAAACTGTAATTAAACTGATTACTGCTTCACACTCATCATCCTCTCTGGCATGGAGGAGTGAGATGAGTGACTGACAGGCAGGTTTCCACTCTGTGATGGAGCTTTGCTACAACAGGAGCAGCAGGAGCTCGGTGAATACTTGGTAGTTGTTCAGCTCGAGCCCCACCCTGCTCAAGGATGCATATTCTCTGCTTCTGCTCTGCTTCTAAAAGTGAATGCTGAGCTCTGAGGGCAGACATGACACGTTATGAGGGCTGGAAACACAGTGGCTTTCTGAGATGTTGGATGCTTGGCTTAGATAAAGTGGAAGACTAAATGATTTAAACTTATGTGGATTATTTTTGGGTTAAAATAATGTGAGTTTCTTTTGACTTCTTCCGGGCATTTTGTTAGTGCAATTGAATGGATTAGACATCAAAATGCATGCTGGGAGTAATGCTTCATAAGAAGAATATTAAGAGTGTGATCCATTCTCAGGGAGTGAACACAAGATTATTACACTCCAGTAAAAGAGGTCAGATTATGCTGTCTACACCAGTTAGTGTGTTTGTGGCACTGAGCTGACCATTTGCCTATTACCAAGACCAGACTGGACTAACATGGTAAAGTGGGCTTTAAGTGACAGGAGCTTCAACAGAGTGAGAACAAAGGTGGATCAGGGGAACTCAGTTTGTAAAAACTATCAGGGTTTTTGAATATTAGTGATTTTGAACTTACTCCCACAGTGGTTGACATTAATGCAACAATGATTTATTACCTCCGCCAATGAGGCTATGTTTTTGGGAGAGTTTGTCTGTCTGTCCGTCCGTCCGTCCGTCCGTCCGTCCGTCCGTCTGTGAACAAAATAACTCAAAAAGTCATGGACGGATTTGGATGAAATTTTCAGGAAATGTTCAGCATGGGAAAAGGAAGAACTGATTCGATTTTAGTGTTAATTCGGATCAGCGTCTGGCCGCCATGGCGAAAAATGTGATTTCTGTGAATAACTACTGAACTAAAATAGATATCACTACGAATCCAATTGCTAGTGGTATGATTTCATGGTCAAGGAATCTAAATATTTAGATGAAATAAAGGTAGGAGTAATATTTATGGTCAAAATGACAATATGGCTGAGGACTGAGGATGACTGGTGGAGGTCTGCGCTCTCCGAGTGCTTTCTAGTTTACTTTCTGTAACTGTTACAACTCTTAACATTTTAATAATTTTGGTTTTGTCATTTGATAATAGACATTTAGAGTACAGACATTTTTAGCAACCTCAATATGGAGTAGGAGTCTCCTGATCCGACATTGATATCTGATTGGACCGATATCAGCAAAAAGACAAATATCGGATTATATATCAGCCTGCATCTAAAATATTCAATATAAGCACTCTGGTACAAACATAACAAGCTTATGTTTAAGTTAAACACAGTGGTTATTTTGCAACTTAAGAAAATATGTTTTTATTTTTACTCGATTTCTTGAGGTTACTTTTCAGGGTCTTCTAACTTATTTTTCATGTATTTTATTTTATTGTACTATATTCTTATCTTTAAGGTTAAAATGTATTGAACCCATTGGTTAATAAATAAATGGGTCAGTTTTTCTCAGGCCTGCTTTTGCTGATTACTGTCCTCTGTTTGAGTAATCTCACTTGATCAAGCCTTTTCCTATAGTCCATACTACAAAATGAGTAAAAAAAGTATGTTCCTGCTGATATCATATCATATCGATTTTGGTATCGGCCAATACTCAAGGCAGCAGTATTGGTATTGTATCGGAGGTGAAAAAGTTGAATCCGGACACCCCTAACATCAAGAAGTGTTGCAGATGTTAACCTTGATAGTGTGTAGAAGTTTATCTGTAATATTTGTAATTTTCCAAACATTTGGGGCCCATGGCTTCTTATTTTGTTCCTGTGGTATTATACAAGTAAAGTAATGTTTTAATACTCTATAATCATATCAACTTTATGGTTCTGGTATGGCGATAATCGTTTTTACCTCCACAAGGGGGGTTATGTTTTTGCTGGCATTTGCTTGTCTCTCTGTAAGCAAGATAACTCATTAATTTTACAACAGATCTTGGTCAGGGCACAAGGTGGAGGTGATTAGATTTCACTGGTGTATACATGCAGATCCAGGAGTTTTTAAATGATTTGTTAACATTACAAAAATGATCTCTTTTCAACCATTTCCCTAAAACTCAGATAACTATGTCAGAAATGCCTTTGTGGGAGTTTGTGCTCTCTTGGCACTTATATTTAATAAGAAAAAAAGATAAATCAGTCATCTTCTTTCTGTTGAAAAGGTTGATTTTTTGGTTTAGAAGCCCAGCTCTGCTTTTTATCTGCAAAAAGCACTGGGGCAACTTTTTCTCATGCATCTCGTCTTTTTTTGTCCTTGTGGTTTGGATGGACAGATATTTTGAGATGTTTTGTCAGGTTTTATTCCCTTAAGCGCTGCGCTCAGGAGATGGGTGAAGGACGTGTGAATATCAGGACGAGGCAGAAAGAGAGAGAGGAAGAGAGAGAAAAAAAGATGTCCGTTTGGTTTTAAATGTGTGATTTGAGTGGGCTGGGATGGGCATGAGGAAGCATCGGCTGTGACTGATACAATTTCTCTCCCTTGAAGAGTTCCTGTGGTGATTGTTGCCATGTACCAACACTGGAGTGGAACAATGTGCCTTGGGGACCGGCTCTCCACCCAAATGCATTTGTCACACTTTGGAGCTTGCATGCGTCATCCCAGCTTGGATACCTGTACAGTCCCTTGTGGGCTGCTTAGTCACATTGGCATGCACTCGGCCACACTGAGGCACAAATTGAGAGGAAGGTGCGGTGTGAAAAGAGGCAGACTGATGGAGGCACACAGGCTGGCAGGCGGAGCGGCTGAGACAAAGCCAGACGGAGGGATGTGGAAGAGTAGGCTGGTATCGTTGGGGGGGAAGTTTCTTTGCCTCTGGCTCTGAAAGTTGGTAGAGATGAGTGGCTGCAGCATGAAAGACTTGAGAAAATGAGATGAAGACAAAGTAACACGAACAAGAAGAAATTTCAGAATGGCTGCGGCAGGGGGGTGGGGCGCGAGGAGAAGCCTTTCATGTCCCATGCATGAGGGAGAAGCACAGAGAGAATAGACAGATGAGAAAAACAGACGACGAGAGCGGCTTGTTGTGAGCAGACGGAGGCTTTACGCCGCGATTCACAGCTGAAAACAGCTTCGAGGCGTTCACACCTCGGCTTTCCACAGATGTGCCTGAGTTTGCTAATTACTGTGGTGTCTGTGTTTGAGGATGATCTCATTGGATTTATTTATATGATTATGAAACCAGCATAGCTTGGAGTAAATGAGGCCTCGCTCTGCGGTCTCCTATTCGGCTCCATCAGCCTTGTTTGCTTCACTCTCAGGCTGCGTCTGAATGTCTCTGGTTGCTTTTGTCTGCTCACCTGCCGTTGTTGACTGGGATTTGTGATGAAAGGCTTGTGAATAATGGAGAGAAATGACTCCATTTTCACATCCTTGCCTCATACACTCCTGCAGAGATGAAGAATCTTTTTGTGTTGCAGGGAATAGAGGAATGTTCATACTCATGTACCACGCTGACGCCATTTATTTTGAATGTACATCCTTTTTTCAGCCTTTTCTCATGTTTTAAAAATTTTTTTACCTAGCCTCCTAAGAATATGTTTTTCACTGATCGGGAAAATAAAGTAAAAATGTCACATCTGCCGCAATGCTAAGCATTGTTTGAACATTACACTCATCTAGTTAAGAACCTGATATGTCCATTGTACTAGGAACTAGGACACAACTTCAGTTAGAACTTATGACTACCTGGTGCAGTAGGCTACTGTTGTGGATATTTTGTCATTATAAAGGCAAACCAAACAAAGAAGCCTAATGAAGACTTGCTGTGTTTTAAAGAGTTAATGAAACACCAATATTTATGAGTACAGTGGTTTGAAAGTCATCTGGTTACATGGTAGCATGCACTTTACCAGAACACCCAAATCTTACATCCAAGCACAATGCTTTAAAAAAGCATGTTTACAGTAGAGGTGCAACTAACAAACCTTTCTATAGTTTGCTAGTAAATGACACCTGAGTTGTTCAGGGTGGCTATAGGTTGGTTATTTTTACATCAGGAAGTTGTATGCAGCCTGAGCATTTTTACGTCTCAGGTGTTTTCCAGTAGCACGCAGTCAAATATATTTGGAACTACATTGATGATACAAATGGACAAGTACACAAGCACAAGGTTAAACAGCAAAGTCACCTCAGACCTTACCATTTGGATTAACCTGCCTGTAACAGAGACAGTGAGCCTGAGAGTCCTCGCAGTCAAGCAGACAGATGTGCTGGCAATAGATCTTTTTTTTTTAAAAACACATCCTTCAGACTCTGTCATTATCAATGAAATAACCAATAAATAATTAACTGTCCTCCATGTGAAAGTTTTATATTATACTCAAGACACAAAATGGTGTTGAGTTTACATCGGAACTTAAAAATGAAAATGACTTAAGCTAATCTCTATTGTCTTCTGAGATCAAAGGTCAACCTGAAATATCTACAAAAATCTTGCCTCTTCTGTCCTTACCAACAGATGCATCTGGGCGGATTTCAGAGCCTGTGGTCCACGAGAACCCTCTGTCCCAGCAGATCTCTGATGTGGTGAAGCAGCCAGCCTTTATAGCAGGCATAGGAGCGGCATGTTGGATCATCCTCATGGTGTTCAGCATCTGGTTGTACAGACACCGAAAGAAAAGAAACGGCCTCTCCAGCAGCTATGCAGGCATACGGAAAGGTAAGTCAGTGAAAGCAACAACAGTCCCTACAGAGCTAGAACTACCATCTGATGGTTATATGACTTATCAGTATGAGCCCAAAAGTAACAGTGTAACAGAGGGCGAGAAGGTAGTTTTGGTAGCGATAAGTGAGTCAAAACTGACATAAACCCCTCTTGAAATATTGTTCCCTGAAGATATGAGTTCACTGCGACTCTGGCTTTTACCTATGACACATAATCAGCTGTTCTTGAGTCAGAGGAGACATTAAATTTAAGATTTAAGAATTTAGGTTTAGGTTATTATTGAGATATTACATTCACATGCAGGGACGAACATGTAGCTTGATGGTCTTGGCCCTTGATATGGTGTCCATGAGAAGGAGATGAACTTTTAAACTTGATGTTTATACCTTTAAATCTGTTTAAATTGTCTTTTGAGTAAGAGTGAGCCTTGGTGCAAATTTTGAAGAAAAAAAACGTGTGTACTTGAGGTTTTGTGTTCACAAGCAAGGGGTGAACATGAGACTCTTAAGACTTTAACCTTAGACATTTAAGCTCTCTGATGCCACTTGCCCACCCTTCAAGGTTACAAATAAAGTCATCGTTACATGTTCTTGTGAACTGTAGGGCAACCCCATCTAATGGGAATGCCCGACAGTTGTATTAAAAGGTTTGTGTATGGTGAAATTTAGGCACAACCCCAGGTAAGCTCCAGATGGCTGGAAGTTGGCTGGTGATTTGCTGGAACCCTCTAGGCTTTTGGCTGGCAGGTGAAAAATGAGAGACTTCATCTGTAACTCTGGCCTTCAATATGTGACCTGTAAAATTCTAACCAGTTAGCCCCCAAGCCAGAGTAGCATTTATACAGTTTGATATTTTTTCTTCCTCAAAATGAACTTCAGATATTGCGTTCATAGGAAAGGGGAGACCATGTGGCAACTGACTTTGATTTTTGATGTATGACACCTACAATATAGCTTCTTAATCCTTGAGTCAAAGAGGACATTTGTGAAAAGTTAAAAAAAAAAGGCAAGTTGGTCTTAAGAAACTGCTTATTAAAGCAAACAAAATAGCCATCAGGAATCATGACATCGATCTTTTATGTATGGTCACATAAGTCTCTGCAATCACTTTATTAGTTTTACTGAACCTTTTGCAAAGTTTAAAGGTTACCGCCCATATGCCCTTGCACTATCCAGACCACAAGATAGCCTTGTTACATAGGGACAGAAAGACCACCTGAAAGCATAACACCCTCAGTCCTGAGAAAATCCAGTATGGAGCTGTAAAATTTGGGCCAGAGGAAAGTTGTTATCCTTCAAAATTTTGAAAGAAAGCTATGCAATATTTATCAGTATTGTTCACTCTTTATTTTTGTTCAAACCAGTCCCCTCCATCTCCTTCTTCTTCCTCCCAAATTCTCCAAAACCCCCCCTCAGATCTCACCCATCACTCTCAGATAGACGTTTTTGTAGAGCGCTCTAGGTGAAGTCTAAGTGAAAGTACTCTGCAGTCGAGTACTTTTAGATGTGATGGGAGCCCCCACTGAGAGTGCTGCGTGAAGACGTCTTTTATTTCTCTTTCATACTTCTGTCACGCTGATTCTGCAGGCGTGTGTGAAGAGTGTTTTCAGTAAAGTACATTCTGAAGTCCAACAACTCCCCCCCTTTTAGCAACTCCCCTCTGACTTTGCTGGGAAAAGAGAGTGGCTTGCTGTAATCCTGCTTTACCAAGGACGTGCTGGCATTCTCACATGCAAGGAGAGCAGGGTGTCTTTTTAGGGAGAGGGCTTTTAATATGGGAAAGTTGAGCTGTGTGCAGTCATGTTAATATATTCTTTTCCCCTTGTGTTTTTTAAATGAGAGAGTGAACTCGGACATCTGTTTGAACCTGACTGTTAAATAGTAAACAATCTGTTAGGCCTGTCACGATAACAAATTTTGCTGGATGATAATTGTCCAAAAAATTATTGACAATAAACGATATTATTGTCAATATTATTTTGATTTTTTCTTAAAACCAACACATTCTCACACTGGGGCTGTGGCATTTAGCTTAAGAACTGTATCTTTCGTGCCATCATTCATATTAGCATTTGATTCCTCGTTACTCCTCTCGCTCATTTCAGCTCTCTCCGAGTGTACGCGCGAGCGGCCCCGTCTTCCTCCCAAAGATCGCATGTTTGACAGATGCTCACTTCGCTATAAATCCACTAAATCTGCTATAGAACCGATGCACCCTGGCGTCAAGAAAGTTAGATGTGAGCCATCTTCTCATTCAGCCTCTTTGGTAGAAAGAGAGGAGGAAAACAAACACGTATGCACATGTCAGTTTATCGAGGCCGGCAAACTTACCGAGGAGGTTTTTATTTATCGTTCGATTAATTAATTTATTGATTATCGTGACAGGCCTACAATCTGTCATTCTTGGTCATTCTTATGATTGTTACATCTCAGAAAAACGTAAAGGGTTTTTCTTTATATGTCCACTCTGATGTCAGAATAAATTGATCGAATTTGGGGGATCATCATCCCATGCTCATCCTTTGTTGCTAACACAATATTAGGAATGAAGAAAGGACATTAAAAAATCAATTCCTTCAAATTTTGCACAAATGTCCACGCCAACCCAAGGATGGACAGGTTTTCCCATAAAGTTTACAGGTATTTGACAATTGATCACTCTGACAAAGGTATGAAATGATTTCTTTTTGAGTATTAAAGGTTGAAAGCTTAAAGTCTGTGTGGCCAAATGTCCACCCATTGCTTGTAAAACATAAAGGTTCAATCTTTGAACATGTCAACTCTGACTGATGGATATACTTTATCAGTATGTTTTTAAAGTCATAGGTCAGAGATGAAGCATAGGTCAGATATAAAGCAAGGGTTGAACATTGTGTGAACACCGTCATGTTTACCCCGTACTTCTAAACAAACATTTTAAGAATGCATCCAAATTTATTATAAGAAATTATCCACTATTATTTTAAGATGAACTAGGTAGATGTATGATGGTTGTATAGATCCAACTCACAGCATCACATGTTCATCCATTGTGTATGTTTCTTAACATTTTGAACAAATGTCCACTCTGACAATAGGATACACTGATGATATTCTTTTAATGTCATAGGTGAGAGGCCGAGTTCTTTCTACCTTATACTCACCCCTTGCTTGTAAAAAATATCGTAAGAGCACTTTGGGAGATTTTTATAGAACTCTGTAGACTTTGGTGTGGGTGAATGTATTCTCTGATTGCTGATATGCAGCCTTTTTCTTGTAGAACTCAATAAATTTTACTTCAAAAATACAAAATAAAAAACATAAAGAAAGTGTTTCACATCATACTTCAGAGCACAATGACAAAGGAAAAACACAAAATGAATCATATATCAAATTAATCAATAAAAGAACAAAAGGTATAAAGAAAAACATTAAAGAGAAAAGGAGACAAGTGGTGAAAATAAGATCAAATGTAGAAGGAATATTAAAGCAGAATTATAATCTTAAAAATGTAATTATTTCAACAGTAAGAGTGCATTGTTGTGATCTAAATATTTACTAAATGAAATTTTCAGCAGTTGAAATTGAAATAGTCCCAGTGCAGTGCTGGTATTAAAGCAGTCTTTAAAAATAAGTGTGTGATATAGATTCAGGCCACTGTGAACAAGTTATTTTTTAGTCTTGATCTAGTCTTTTGTTTATTTCGAATCCACGTTTTTTACTTCCACAACTATAAACTATCCTCTTAATTAACTGTGCCCAGTTAAAAACAGAGGTTAACAGGATTCATAAGACATAAACTCTATGGCTAGAGTTACAATATTATTTATTTGGCTTTTCTTTCAATGATTTAATTCCTTTTCAATAATATTTATTTCATGCACCAATTTAACTCTCATACACTTGACTTGAAATCCAAACTTTTGACAAATCATAAACCCACAACTTTAATGAAATACATATTCTAACAATCACACTACTACAAAAACACATTTCTTCTAAACCGTCCTCTGTACCCTCACTGTTGGCCAAGTGTACACCTCATGGAGGCACAGTGCATCCACCAGGCTGTAGTTCTAGTTTTACCTGACTTTAGGTGAAGTGACAGGGTTCACGACATGCCCAACCTCTCTCCACAACAGTTACAGTATAAAGGGAGCTATTAGCCTTTCTTTCTGAGCCTCATTTCTGTGTGGGCTGGCTTAATACATGGCCTTGGGCTGTGCAGCTGCTGCCTGTGAGCACTACCTGCTCTGACCCCACCGCAGGGCTCCGGTTAAGCTTTGACTGCCAGAGTTAGTAGATCTTACCTTCAACCTTGAGATGAACACAGACAATAGATTGACTTAGCTGATGCTAATCTGTAGCTGTCACACAGAAAGCACACTATGCATGTCGTGAGCCACAGCAGTCATGCTAACGGCATTAAGATTGAGTCATGTGAAAGTGACAGACATCAGCTAAGCTTTTCCTAAGCTCTGTGGTTTTTAACGACTTTTACACATACCTATGTCAGTTATTGTTGCAAGAAGTATTATGTAACCTTAAACCTCCTCTATAGGAAGAATTTGACATTTCAGACCGTGTTTATGTTTTTAATCTGAAAACATAAAGCAGTTCTTATTCAGCTTACAATTAACCCTTTGTTACAATCTGTTCTTCTTTATAAATGTTAGAGGGTTAGACATTGTTTTTCATTGTAGATCTCATTCACATTTAAAACTATTTGAAATAAAGTGATCTGGCTAACTTTATTGATATGTATTCATCAATATATCTAAAAATTCGGCCTCAGCCAAAAGACACAACAGGATGAATGAGGACAACTTGAAAACCTGAATAATGTTTTAAAAATATTGGAGATGTTATTGGTGTCCTATGCTAGCAATGTTAGCTCCACTTAGCTGTGGCACATCAACACAGTGCTTTAACTGTAATGCTACAATACATCTGACCGGGCCTTGAATTGGCGGCCCGAGCTGGATTTACCAGACGGCGCCGCATGCGCCAGCTGGGCAGACATTTTGACAAGCTGTGGGGCAGCAGCGTCCGGGCGCATGCGCAGTAGAGAGCGGCAGTCGGACTCAGTGATGACACGTGCAGGCAAATCCAGCTGGAAACGAATATTTACAGAACTTACCTCCAAAACCTGTCTCCTCAGCGACTTTCGGCCAAGCCTGCTCCTTTTGTTCCAGTCTCTGAAGAGGACACCGAGTAGTTTAGCTCGGATGATAGCAAACAGCGCCGATAACCCTCTCCTCCATCTTTGAGAGGGGTTTAAGCAGGAGCAGGAGGCCGGGCGTCACACATTATTAAATAAAACCTGTCTCCTCAGCGACTTTCACCCAAGCCTGCTCCTTTTTGTTCGGTCTCTGTAGAGTATACACGCCCGAATAGTATAGCTCGAATGATAGCAAACAGTGCCGATAAACCTCTCCTCCATCTTTGAGAGGGGCTTGAGTGGGAGCAGGGGGCAGCGGAGCGTCACCGTCATCAAATCAATGGCGTCGGCGAATGTCATCGCTGATTGGCTGCAGCGCGCGAACAGGCGTCGAAAGTTCAATATTTTCAACTCGTGCGTCGAGGCGTTTGGGGCGTCAAAACGCCTCGGCGCTCCAAACGCCCCGCGCCAAACGCGTCCAACGCTCCAGACGCCCCGCGCCAAACGCCTCCAGCGCCGCCGAGATTTTTGCGTCAAGGCTGTTTGCATAGACTTTGAATGTAATCTCGACGCGCGTCGACGCAAATTCGCGTCCGGTGTGGCCGTAGCATAAGAAGATTCTTTGTTATTCTGCAACATACTAGTTGCAAATGTTCAAAGACATTGATACATGATGCTAGCGTCACCAACAATATAATGGCTGTGTCCGAAATGGCATACTAATGTACTACTCATACTAAGTGTGACGTCAAAATGAGTATTTAGTATGTTCACATTAGATAGTATGAAAAGATTGAGTGTGCGAGAAATACCCGGATGTATACTATATCAGAAAAAATTTTAAGTATGCGAGGTGGGCATACTAGTCACACTCAAACGTGCCATAACGCATTGCGAGCCCCATAATGCATTGCGCCATGCAAGACCGACCGGCATTCAGCTAAAAATCAGCCACTAGCAAACTTCACATTTTCAAAATAAACACGTCTTTTATTATCTCTTTTTAGTTCTTTAACGCTTTTGTAAATGGGCTCTTATTTTTGAGTCGACCGGAAGTTCCTTCGATAGCATAATGGGGCGCATAGCGGAATGTCCGAAATGCCGAAACGAAATCTGTATCTGTGCGTTTTATGGCTAAAATGACCACATTTTGGTATTCTACGTGGTGACTTTCTCGCCTAAAATGCTCTCTGAACTTTCAAATGTGGCGAATCAACAGTGATATTTGATAGCCTGGTGTGCTTCTGATTTTTGTCGACGGAGGTTTTAAATGCATCATGGGAAACTTAGTAGTATACTACAGTGTGAACGGTTGGCATCCTAATCATACTTTTTGTATGTAGTATACAGTATATACACATGAGTTTGTAGTATGTAGTATGTTAGTACGCCATTTTGGACACAGCCAGAGTCAAATTATCTGCTATCCTATAAAACTGTTGCTAACTAGCATTGACGGAATATATGTCATCCCTTAGAAATATGTTAAGTACTCCTAATTAACATAAGTGTGTTTTTTTTCTCCTTAGTTTAGAAGACTGGATTAAAAAATAAAACTACCAAATTACAATGTAAATATTTTAACCACTGTGGAAAATTTACCAAGCACGTCTTTCAGCCATTCTGAGCTAATAAAACATAGGTCACAAGTGCTTTTTAATGCACATAAAAGATTTAGATAATGTGAATGTTTGTCCAACGGTGAAGCCCTGCTTCACTTATCAGCAATCCATTGTTCTAATTTCACTCATCTGTGGAGGAAATTTTATAACACTTCCCTGTCCGAGAGCCACTGACAAAACATTATGGATGCTCCCACAGAGAGGGGGGGTAGTCTATGAAGTCTTTAACATGTTCAAATTGTCCTTAGTGGCTTAGTGAGGTGTGGCGTATCCACAGAGAAGTGTACTGTAAGTTTGAGAACCTCAGCAGTGGTGCAGTAGGGTGAGGCTCAATGACTGGTAGGTCAGCAGGCTAGTCGAAGAGCCATCATGTAGTTTTTCTGGAGAGTTCAATCTGTGAAACTTGGGATATTTTCAGTAAAAAAAACAAAAACAGAAACATTTTTGGACCAAAATAACACAAAAAAGGACATTCAGAAAGATTATGTCAGTGCTTAACAGTAATTTAAAAACTTTACGAGAGCAATAAGGATCCATAATCAGGCAGGAGAAATGAAAACCCTGGGCTGATTTTAGCCTGTGAATTTATGTGCTTCTATATGATGTTTACTCACATGAGCCCTCAAAACTCTCCAGGGGCACAGTGGTGTTATAGTAGACAGAAGTGCTCCCTCTCCTCCTCCTTTTCCCTTTGCACCCAAACCACAAGAGGCCTCGGTCTTTGTTGGAACTGGTAACTAAGAATGTTTTGAAAGGAGTATAATTGCAACCACATGAAGCAACAATCTGCACTTGAAGTGAAATGGGCTGAATTGAGACTTTTGTGTGTGTCTGTTTGCTCTGGTGTTTTCTGGTGTTGCCTTTAATAGACGACACACTTGAATTTGAAGAAAGGAGGGTTTCACAAAAGCCTTTTCTTAGTGGACGGTCAGTGGATACTATAATGATGCAAAGCTAATGGTTGTAAAGTGAACACTTTATTTTGTAACACTTTACAGTAAGGTACACAAGAAATTCACATTGATGGGAAATAGATATGAATTGACTTAATAAAGAGGGTGCTCGTCAACATAGTTTCCGTTCAAAGCATAATTAATAGCCCTTGTCCATAGGTTTGAATATTGAGTATTTGAAATGTATAGTGGGCAACAACAGGCTGTGCAAGTGTCTCACAGCACAAAGGTTGCAAAGCTTCAGCTCAAAGCTGACTGTAGACAGAATACACCACTATGACTGCTTTTTTTTGCACATTTTGGGCTTATCAGTTTATTTGAGTGTCAGGATGGTGGATAGAGTTGAAGATTGGAGAGAGAGGGTAGGGAATGACATGCAATTTAGGATGCATATGCAGTGGTGTAAAAAGTCCTTGAAACCCATACTTGAGTAAAAGTTAAGATATCTTATGTAAAATATACTCAACTAAAAGTGTAAGTCACTCATTAAAAAATCACTTAAGTAAAAGTCTTAAAGTAGCTACTATTAAGTGTACTTAAGTATTAAAAGTAAAAGTACAAACAAAGAGAACAGCTACAAATAGTTGTTGCTCTCCCAAGCTTTATTAAGTTTAACTCTTCCTCCCTCCCTCAGCTCCCTTCACCTCTTACTCCCTCTCTCCATTCCTCCCTTACGTAAAGTCCACAAACTTGCGGTTCATCTTTAGCAGAAGTTGATTTTCAAAATTGCATGAGTTCAGTCATGCTCTTCGGGGGCTGAATACAAGTCCTGCAATGCCAAACAGTCGTTCACAGGCTGCAGAGGCAGGCAGAGGTGTGTTCAGCTTCGTGCAAGAGCACGAACAGTCCATACAATCCTCTTCAATATAAAATGTGAAAATAAGTGTAATTTATATTCACATTTTATTATGTAGCGAGTAACTAAGTTGACAATTTAAATGTAACGAAGTAAAAGTAAAAGTATCATTTTTTTAATTTTTAAAAAAATTAAAAGTTGCAAAAAACATATAAACTCAAGTAAAGTATAGATACTCCCAAAACATACTTAAGTACTGTAACTAAGTACTATTACTTCGTTCCTTTACACCACTGTGCATATGTATGTGCTATTTGAACCTAGGCTTCTAACTTATCAAGACTTGACTTACTTCTGTGGAGGGCCTGTGTTCTGGGCTTTTCAATGACCCAGCTTTCTCCATGGGTGGCCCTGGTTAGGGGTTGAGCATCTGTGATGGTAGTCAGAGGCATAAACGTGGATTAATACGTCTCAGTCACATGTAACTTTGTCAGGGACTGGTCAGCCTACCAAGTTCTGCCTCCTCTTCAAAAGCATTAATAAAGCAGATAGGGCCATCCAACATATCCTGTCTTCAAACTTGTTTGTACAACAAAGGACAGATTCAAACTGAGTAAGCAGACTGAGGCATTTAGAGGATATTTTGAACACATCTTGTTTATGAAGTAATTTAAAGAAAATTCCAAACCTCCATCAGCTGAGTCTTTCCTCTTGGATGCAAAGGTAGAGAATAATGTTCTCTAAAATGCACATAGTTAAGGCAGTGCTCTGGATGACTTTAAGCTTGGGGAAGTGTTGCATCAGCTAACATGCATACTCTAGTATTCTTCAGGTCTTCAAAGAGGGCAGCAACAAACAGAATGCATTTTTACAGAAGATACAGGCTGCACCAGTCTTCATCACAGAGTCTCTATCTGCCTGCAGACGGGTGATCCTTTCACAAGGACCCCTTCAGACCCAGAGTCTGTGTTATTGAGCCTTGTGGGTGTCAGAGATAGAAACACATATCTCACTGGTGTGTGACCCTGGCCCAGCAGGCCATTTGACTTTCTGGGTCAGGATTTGAACCAGCAGCTGGTTCAACATTCTCTGTCCCTCGGCTGGGGTCCAGAGACATCTGCAGGGATCAAAGTGTGAGGGGGCAGCGAATGGCGTGTGAATACGTGGGTAAAGTATTTATAATGTGATGATGAATCATGTCGTAAATGACTGACCCTAATGTGGTTCCTTTTTCTGTGTCCACACAGTGCCGTCCTTCACTTTCACACCAACAGGTAAGACTTCTTATACTCTCCTTACAGTAATGAACCACTTTAATCACATTCATCCACTGTACAGCAAACAACAACTATTTCTGAAATGCCTCGTTTCAGCAGTTTTGGGTAATTCGACTGTAAAATGCAATGTCTGGGCTGGCACCTGAAGAAAATTTTCCAGGTTACATCACATGATTAGGAATATAACTGAGACAAAAAATTAAAACAGAACTACTAAGTTGAAGACACTGATACATCATTGAGCTTAAGAGCAAATAAAACTGATCCTTCAAATATTTTTGAAGCAGTTCTGAACTGGAACGTCTTCCTTATTTACTGCCTACCAGTAAATCATTCAGAATGTGGATGTAAAGCATCCCATTGCCTGCAGTGAGGATGTGATGCCCTAAACTTCAAACTAATGCCCAACATTTATTCAGTCAAGAAGAAACATCCAGTATTTTAAACTGTTGTGGCATTTTTCTGCACCAACAACTTTTTTAAAAATTATTTTCACAGATATACTCCTATTTTCCTTTTTGACTTCATATTGTAAGTATGATTATGAAATTATAGTGTGGCGACTGGCAGAAGCATTGCTTGCTGTATTTGCGTCTCTAACTAGGCTATTCTAGAGAACCAAAAAGGATGACCCAGCTTATCCTGGCCTATATTGCCTTAATATTCTTATCCAGTCAACTAAATGAACAAGATCAATCCAGTGAAAAGGGGGATAAGGCTGGTCAACCCTTTGCCAACCTTTGGGAGAAATAGTAGGGCTGGGCCATATGACCTAAAATATTATTTCAGATTTTTTCATGAAATTAAATTTTTGATTTTAATTATTTTTTTTCCTCCTAAAAAAACAGAAATGACATTAAACAAGTCTTGCCTTAATTTTATCTAAACACATCACAACATTACACTGATTTCCCCTGTCATAATTGAAGTGCATGCTATAATTTTGTTATGAAATGTTATTATTTAGTTTGGATGTTGGCAAGTTTGTCTAAATGAACCTGATACCATAACGTAGGACCCTTTGCCAGTATTTAATCTCATATGATAAACAAATAAAAGCTAAAAATGTGCTTGTGCAAAAAAAGCAGTGCCTACCACTTCAAAAACGCAGTTACACTTTTTACATCTTGCAAGTCTAAGCCAAGGAAAAAACAACTCAAAATGTTCAAATCTTCTGCAAAAGAACAGAACTGGAACTAAGCTATTTTAATTCATCATCAAGCCCTAGACACCCCCTACATGAATGATGTGCATCTTTGTGAGTTCAGAACAAAGTGTAGTCCATAGGGACTAAACAATAGGTGTGCATACTCCATATATCTATGTATGCACTACATCACTGCTTGTTGTAGTAAAAAAAAGTACATCACATTTTCCTCAACACTGCCTCTAAGAGTCAGCAGGGAATCATGTGAGCTGTGGACTGTGAAGAAGTTAGCCAGGGCCACTCGAAGTGCACCAATAAAAGCAGCCAATCACTGACACAGTTTGAAGATCTACCAAAGAAATAAGCGTTCTGCTGAATGTTTGGGTCTTGTCAGAACGTAATGATTACAGAGAAGGGATGTCACACTACTGAGGAGCTCTTAAAACTAGTGGTAACTTGATCAAAGAGCCGCTGGCAACCTTAGATAGGATTTAAGAGGATGACACATCACCAGCACTCCAACATGCCAATTAGATCTGCAAGCCGAGCTAAGGAGGTTATCTGCCAGCTGAAGTGACAGAGTGTGAAGTAGATAAAAGAAAAGCTCTGTCTATGAGCCGCGATGGTTCTCTATGTGCGAGTTTGTATTTACAGTCCTGTCCCTTTCTTTCATCAGCTTGAATTAGTTCTTTGTTCCCCAGAGGTGTGTCATGGGTGCTGGCACAGTTCAATGGAAATGCTAATTGAAAACTGTGAAAGATGATATGAAGTAAAACAAAAGAAGACAATACTGCACAGATTGTTTGTGGTTGCACTGGCAGATCCTGTCTGTGCAGAGGTCCTTACAAACAGTAGTGGTGTTGTTTCTGAATGCCTCGAGGCTAAAGATCAGGTAGAATAAACTATGAAGATGCAAATGTGCTTCAAAGAGCTGCTGGAAACCTTTCAAGTGATGCACTTCCTTTGTGTTTGTGGTTAGCTTTTTCATCTCTTAAATATGAATGGGAATTAAGAAGTAGTTACACCTAGTATCGAATCATTATGCACAATGATTCCCTTATCAACACCTTCCACTTGTTGTAGGATCAGACGAAACAATTTCAGCCACATTTTGACCTCTAGTGTAGCCCAGTGTTAAACATTTGGTCATACTGTGTCAGAAACAACTACTTTTTAATTGGTTGATTCATGTCACTTAAGGATTGTTACAACATGATAATTAGAAAAGATCAACCATCCATCCATAAGCTACACAGCATATTTCTTTGGCGGTCACAGGATGGATGGATGTTTACGGCACATTAAGTCTGCTAATTGTTAAACAATATTTTAATGCTAAACCCATCAGAAAATAGAGTAAATGGCTCCAAAGACAAGACTGTTAACAGGACAGGATTTGCCAAATCACATCTTTTCAATTCTTAAAAAAAATATACTAGTCCTTTACTAACATTTTAATGACATTTCTAAGCAGTTCAATGACAGATACTAATGCTAATTATAAGTTAGTTGTGGATTTTCCCTGGCAACCTGCAACAAAATGCACATTTAGAAAGTTTTGCTTTCTTGAGTATAAAATACTTAACTAATAACAATAATATTTTACTATTAAGTTTTTTTCAAAATGTCTGCTACGGTGTATTAGCGGTGAGGCACTTGAACTCCTCAATAGCAAGGGGGAAGAGATCAAACTCAGGGGTGTTTTAGAGCTCTTTAAAAGGCTGTAAGTCACCTGTATGAAAAAGTCCACAATGACTCCATGAGGGAACTCAATCAATATGCAGAATCAATGATAGCATTAGTATGAACGAAACTTGGCCAATTTACCTCCCTTTTCATAGAAGAGGAAATATTTGCTTCAGTATGTAGTGTGAAACAAGGACATTTCAGTGCATTGTGAGGATTCTTATCTGAAATCAGACGTTGGCACTTTGGTTCACATTAAAGAGAGCTTATCTAAGAGCTCCTCAGGCAGCATGCTGTGGCCAAAAGGCACCCTTCCTGTTTTGAAAAGACAGAGACAGCTACCTTCCCTTCCTCTCCCATCCTCTCCCTCTCTGCTCTCAGGGAAGAGATTGTAATTAAAGTTGGAAGTTTATCTCTCCTTCACACACCGGCAGCTTAGAGCTCCATGAAAGAGTCCAACTTGCGGCGCGGGAAGCTTCAAACACGCTTGAACCCAAGCCAGCAAACCAAAGAGCTCTGCATCTCTGTTCTTCATAAGCCTCTTACACATCCTCCTCCTGCTCCTAACACTGTCTGCTCTATGTGTCTGCGTGTGACTCAGCCCAAACATCTACCACACGCATTCATTCACATGCAGACAGGAAGTAGCATTGACATCATAGCTTCAGCAAGGACCACAACATTAGCAGGACGCTGTCTGACGAGTATTCACCAAGCATGCTGGAGTGATCATTCTAAAGTGATTGATATTTAACATCTTTTTGACATCAAGTTTGGCTGCTTTCAAAAGCAGAAAGAGGCAGAGATTGTTTCACTTTAAATGATCAATTGATCAATCATTGTCAATCCATAACAAATGCTATCCTCAAGAACACAACAAACAAGACAAAACTCTTTATTTACTGTTAACGCTGCTACTACTACAATTACCATTACTGCTACTAATAATAGTAGTAATGAAAATCATTATTATCATGTTTTACAATCACAAAGGAGGTTATGGTCTTGCTGGCACTTGTTAGTTTATTTTTTGTTAGACTGTGAACAAAATAACTTAAACGCTGATGGCAGATTTGGACAAAATTTTCAGGGCAAGTTATCATGGAACAAATAGGAAGTCTAGCAAGAAGAAACCGTTTTTGTGGTGATCTGAATCTGGATGTTATTTCTTTTAAGGATTTGTCAAAACTGTGAGATAGAGCAGTTTTCAGTGTTTTCGCTGATACTTGTACACTTGTAGTTATTGTTATTATGATATAAATCCACAAAGACCGAACATTAGTTGACCATGAGAACAGGCAGCAGTTAACAAAATCAAAATATAGGCATGATCATGACTAAAAATCCAGGTCATATATGGGAGCATAGGCAGGTTTGGCACTTTGCCTTGTCAACCTGTTCCTGTTACTTCTCCAGCCTCCTAACACCCTTCCTCCAGGCCTGTACCAGGTTCATGTTCAGACTCTTCAATTGTCATTTGAGCTGACCCTCCATGATGCACACTGTTGTCCCCATGGTCTGGTCCAGCCCCCTGGGTCCTGGGCACCAAGTATATGGTGAGCTGGATCAGGTTCAGAGACCACACAAGTGCTTGTGGAAGTGCAGCTACCAGTCTTATCCAGCAACTGACCTTTTCAGTTACTGCTCTATTGAGTATGTCAGCACTGAGCACATGGTCCTGGCAGCAATGCCCAAAAATGCACAGAAGGAAAATAGTCAATGGGGAGTCAAACCGGCATCTCTAGAGACTAGTAATTACCCAGGCCTCACAAGACTCTGACTTCCGTTTACATGCTCAGATATCGGATATGTCATTTCCCTTTAAAACAATGATGGGGTGCTGGTTTGGTGGAGTGGTTAGCACCCCATGTACATGCTTCTGCCGGCCCAGGTTCATATCCCGCCTGTGACCAGTTTGCAGAGTGTCTTCCCCTACTCTCTCACCCCCTTTCACAAGCCTATCCACTGTGTCTCTCCTATCAATAAAGGCACAAAATGCCCAAAAAATACATAAAAAAAAAACAAAAAAACAAAAACAATGAACTTATTGCTCCAAAGGAAAAAACACATATCAAATCAATCATGCTGTTGCCTCCACCAAGAAGGAGATGCCTCTGCCACCATTAATCGGCATGTCTGTCAGCAAGATAACTGAAAATGAAAGAACAAATTTTGTTGACATGTTCACGGAGTGTTGGTCATAGCACAAAGCAGAAGCTATTAGATTTTGGTGGTGATCCTAATCTGGATGTGGGTCCAGTAACTTTCTGAAATGATTTCTTAACATTCAGGACAAGGCAAATAGTGTCAGAAATGCCTTGGTAGAAGTTTGTGTCCTCTGAGCAATTATAGTTTTGTTTGATAAATAGGCATCAATGTTGTACACTTTGATTAACCATGTTTTAAATTCCCTTTTTTTCTCTTTCAGTGGCATATCAAAGAGGTGGAGAGGGTGTAAGCAGTGCTGGAAGGTGAGTTGAATCCAAAAATTCATTGTTAAATATTGGATTTTCTTTGTTAGTAGGTGGTTCTCAAGAGGTAGATCAGCATCAGATTTGGTGGTCGGGCAGTTTCAGAGGGCTAAATGTGCCATGAAAAAACAGAGGTGAAAAAGTCCACAGAGGGATGAAGCCATAAACAGACAGAATTCAGTGCAATTTCTTTTTCTCTGGTTTGACTGGTTAATTCTGATCCATTTTAAGTATGTAGTCAAGACTATTTAGGATATTCCCCCACAAAAAGCTGTTTTCCCATGAAAATGTGTTTAATTTCAACATGAAGATTTAAAATTAGAAAACAGGAAAAATATATTGCGTTCATCCGCATCCTCCTGGGGCTTTTGTAATGATTTACTTTTAAACATGTTCGTTTGTACCTTCACTTCTGGCACTCATCTTAAATACATTTATTTGGTTGATAATTTTCATAGATCTAAGTTTCTCAGTTATAATGCCATGATGGATTCTGAGAGTGGACCACTCAAGAACCGCTGCTCCATTTGTTTTATATCAAAAACCTTGTAAGGTGATTGGCAGCTTTATGCTCTATTGTAAAGTGTCTTGAGATAACACTTGTTATGAATTGGCGCTATACAAATAAAGATTGATTGATTGATTGATTGATTGATAATGTTTTAATAATTGATAACAAGCATTAAACAGGCAGTGTGGGGCTGGGCACATGCACTTCTCAGTAGCTTACACTAGGTGGAGTGCTGTTACTTCCTAAAGCAGCAAAGCCATGATGGGGTGGTTCGAGAGTTGTATTTGGTTTGTCAGGACATGAACAAAGCCCCATGTAGTCTGCCAGGAGCCCAGCCTCATCCTACATGCTGGAGAACCACGTCCCACCACAAGGCTGTGCCATAGCTTCATCTTAAAACAGTCCTGGAGACACATGGAGAGGCAGAGACACACCTCTTTATGCTGTAGAGTGGTGCATTGTGCACAAACAGTGACACTGCACACAATTAGGGTGTGTAAACACCACATCAGTGTGCTATCACTTACTTGTAAATCTGCTGGATGACTCCTGGCATGTTGTTATAAACCCATGAAAAATACAAGGGGGTGTTTATGTTTGTTTACCTTGTTTAAATGTAAGTTTCTGCTCCTTCTGTATTAATGAATAGTAAGCTTGGAGCCATCAGCCGCAAATCCATATTCATTATGTTATGATTGAATCCCATGTGCAGTAAGGCTGTGTCAGCTCACACAAGACAATGCCATTCAATACTAACATACGAACGGCATGATTGAGGAGCTATTGTGAGTTTGTATTTGACTTTTCAAGACAAATGTGTTCATTACTACAAACAAATCCAAGAAATTAGTCCTTTGAGGGGAAGAGAGAACATAATACATCTGTCATTCAGTGTCGTGATATGCACATGAGGAGTCATTCTGTCAAGATTTGAGTGGTAAAACATTGTACAGCCCCACTTTCTGTATATGCTGGATTGATTCATTTCATGACCAAAAGGTGGCTATTTATCCTCAGCTCCTTAAAGCCTCAGCCGTTGGCCTTAGGTCGGGTTATACAGTAGATCCCTGTTGAACAAGTGATCCTACATTGTGTTGGGATTAAAGCCACAGACACCGGAGCAAGACATGGAAACAATGGAGATGGATTACCCGGCGATGGCTGGTCCACCAGGGGGTTCTCCTCTGGTGCTCCAGTTCCACTTCTTTCTTCCTGTACGGCTGGAAAAGAAACTTTTAAGTGATAGAGATGTTTTTTGACACTATAGAATCTACACAGGGAGCATTTGTGGTTCACTGGCTGTTCATGACACGTATTTCATAACACTGGGTGTAAATGTTATTTGGCTGTCTAATCCATGCGGATCACTAATGCTCATGAGGGCTCGGGGAAAGTGTCATCGGCTGTGGGCAAGTCAAGCACACACAATTTATTTAGCCGAGCTTTACTCTAATGTGCTCCTCGGGCCGCTGTGTCTGGATTCGTGTATGTGTGTGAGTGTGTGTTTGGCCAAAAGGCAAGAAGAAGCAAAGCCGGATTTCTATTTTTCCTATTCTTAGCTGCTGGATAAATAAACACCACATAATCTTCTCTTTCAAATATTATGTTCTGCGGGTGTTTCAGTTCATTCACATAAATGTCATTGTGGCTTTGGCTTAGTTTCTGACTATTGTTGAGCATTTAGGCCAATTTTTTTCTTCTCCCAGGCCTGGTTTGCTGAACATTGGGGAGTCAGCCACACAGCCTTGGTTAGCCGACACATGGCCCAACTCCTGCTCCAACCACAACGACTGCAGCATCAACTGCTGCACCGCGGGCAACGGCAACAGCGACAGCAATCTGGCAACCTACAGCCGCCCAGGTATGTTGCATCAACACTTCAATGCACAAGCTGCTACCAAAATAAACAAACCTGACGATACAGTCCTTGACAAAATAACTATAGAGATAAGAAATGTAGGAGCTGGGGGAATCCACAGGGAGAGAAAAAAGTTAAATCTGATATCTGGGTTAGCTCCCTGGAGAGTTGTTCTGTGTATCTCTCCTTTCTGCAGGTCTCCACCGCAAAAACCTGGAGAAATATTGGGATTAAGAGGGTCTGCGTGCTTGTGTGTTTGATTTATCCGAGGTTAAAGTCGGAGCTGTTTTAGGCAGGAAATAAAAGGGGCATGCTGAGAGGGGCTTATGGCTCTACTCTGATGCTAATCGAATTGCTCTGCTGATTTCCATACTGTTGTTATAGCCTGTAATGTAATTTCCCCTAAGTGCTCAGTTATTTAAGAAATGTGCAGCGGGCGAAGAGGTCAAGGCTGGACTGCAGACGGTGGCCAGAGAGCTAAAGGAAGAGAGGGTGATGGTGGGAGGACAGTGCACCTGGAGGAGCAGATGGAGGGGAGGAGGAAGAAGGGATGAAGAAAAGTGTATTTCGTAGTGTATGTAAGAGAGGAGAGAGAGAGCATGTGAAGTAGGGTGGCAGAGGGAAAGGGAAAGATACTTATAGCACAGCAGGTGCCCTTTTTGTTTTTCAGCATTTTGGGGGGGAAACGGGAGCTAACCAAAATTCTAAAGTAAAGCTTAACACATGCACAATAACCTATTTGAATCTAGAATAAATAAACTTTACCATTCAAATAAAGTTGCTCATTCATTTGGGATAACCTATGATCATTGTACAGGTACCTAGATTAAACCAGCTGAACTGTTGAAGGGCCTACAAACAAACTCCAACTTATATTGCAGTGCAACTCATGATCTGGATTTTGTGGTACTCTTATAGATGAGCAAGATACTCCACTACTTCTGCTCTTATACTCAGGATGTTTCTGAGTACAAGAGTAGAATTGGATGAAGGTGTGTTATTAGGATTTTAACGCTCCAATAACAAGCCCCACCCTTTTTCTTTCTTACAGAAAGGCAGCTAATGCTTTGTATGGCTAAAGTAAAGATCCGAGGATGATCTGTCTAAGAAACTTGAATGTCAAGTTTGAACAAAAGGTCTAGCAAATTGTTTTTCATAATGAGTTAACAAGCTCTGGAAAGGAAAAGTACATTTGTACCTTATAGCATAAGTCCCAGGTACCATAACCCTCCTGTCAGCCTTAAAATTTGGGTCATATTGACAGTTATGAGTGTTGGAAACGTGACAGCTCCATGGATACTTTTCACATCAATTGTGTGCCTGCTGGTTTTCTAATTTCATCCCTAGTGATAGAGGTAATTAAGATGTGGCTGGATCAGCTATTGCCCAGCACACTATGTTCTTGCCTTTTTAAAGACAAATTTAGCCTTCCAGCTGGCTCTCAATGGCACATTTTTGATTAGGTCTGTGCAGGTTTCTTTGGAGCAGCACGGATTGTTCAAATGAACAGAAAAAAAATCAATTGCATTAAATTAAGTGCTGGATCAAACATTACTGTAGCTTTATATGAGCTAATTATAGCCAAACTGAAATGATATGTTGGGCAGTCTTTAGATTTATTGGTGGTTAGGACCTGTTGATAGCTTTTCATTTCAAAAAGTCTGTATTGTCATATAATTGGGTGCTGTGAGGGATGGGTGCTGTGGCCTGTTGCGCTGTGCTGGAGTTTTCTGTGTGCAGTTCTTTCAAAGGGGAAGAAAAGTTTTGTAAGGCACTGTAATAGCTTGTATTTTTGGAAGAAACAAAAAGAAAGAATTGACATAATCAAAAAGAATGATTAAATGTGAAGAACAATCAAAAGTTAAAAACAGTGGAGTGCTCCTATGTTCAATTTTATATACATGCACTATTCCCTCCTCGGAACAAGAACAAAGTAAAACTTCAGGCCAAAATTTCAGCATAGATGGCACAGGGCTGACTGTTATTAATGTTCAGCTTTGACCTAACTTTTTCCTCAGAAACTTGGACCGCAGTGAAGTGCTTTATGTTTTAAATTATGCACTTTGGGACTTCGTCTTTAAGGGCAGCCCATAATTCCTACCCAGCTGTTTGGCCTAATATCCATCCAGCCCGCAATAGTTTCTCATTACTTCAAACCTTTCCCAGAGAGGATTAATAATTCATTCTGTAGACTTTATACTCATCAGGTCGAGCTTTTTCTCTGTGCTAACCACCCCTTCTTCTGAAGTTGAAGTGTTTAACTCTACCTTAACATGATGTGAGATGTTGAATAGGGAATAACAGGCTAAAGGCAGCCCTCACTTAGTGCATGACGCCCCGCTGTATGACACTAAGGAGCTTGCCAGACGCATGCTTTGTGTGTGTGCCAAACCTAAACTCTGCGAACATTAAGAGGATCACTGACGAGGTGACAGAGCAAAGAAATAGGAGTTAATGTCCCTTTATCTGAGCCATAGGGGCGCTTTCACACGTCAACCTTTGAAGTGTCGAGCTGATCGAGCCCGGGCAGCTGAAATGCAAGGCGCGCGGCACGAGCGACGCGGCACCTATGGCCGTCCTTGGTATTTACCGCAAGGCTGGCTCTCAGATCTGCTGGAGGATTTGAATATTTTATGAGCCAGGGAAAATTGGATCTGTCAGTGGAGCTGTGCTTTTACTGCATGCCCCATTCCAGGTCTTTGATACAGACATGTCTCTCTGTCCCTCTCAATGAGCGGAGACGATCCCACTGTCAGATGGGGGAGAACAGAGATGACACCCACATTGAGTCATGGGAGAGGCTGAGCAGAAAGGTGTGAGAAATAGAAATAAAGGTGTCCAAAGGAACGCTTTAGTGAAGGGTCCTTAATACAGTGATACACACGTACTTAGATACATCCTAGTCCTGACTTTGTACATTGGTTATTGCTTACATTGAGGAGTTTGGGTCATTTTATTTATGGCACATGTTCAGGATGTTCATTACTATCTGAAAGCCAAGTCTTCAGTTCAACAGTGATTGTCAGTTTTTTAAATTGTGACCTTCTTCAATCAAAATGTTTAAGAGGGGGAAAATTACACAAAATGTAAAAGTGTTCTTGAATATGTATTTAATTTAGTAGTTAGGAAATCATTTGCCAGTTTTTACAAGGCATTAATAGATAAGAATGTACATGGGAAACTAATAGGATGCTCAAACATGTTAAGGCTTTCATGTCTGGATATAATTGTAGTGTGCCTTCAGATAATTGATCATTTAAGGTGTGCCTCAGGGCAGAAAAAGATTAAAGTGATTTGTTTGAGAAAGCAACACCCCATAGTTCAGATTCTGTACATTAGGGACGGGATGAAATATTGTTTGGCGAAATATCGCGATACAGAAGGTGACGAAACGCATTGAGTTTGAAAAATATGGATCGCAAAATAAAGACTACACATCCGGTAACAGCTCATGCGACCAGAAGTGACGAAAACAAACATTAGCACCAACTACCTTGCCTCCAAAAAGCCTAAGGATGGAGTCGAATGAGGTCGAAATTGAGGACGCTCTGCCTGGATACAAGTCATTGGTCTGGCAGTATTTTGGCTTTCTCATTAAAAACGACTAAGACGACAACAGAGTAACTGACAAGACTAAGACGGTATATAAACTTTGCTATGCTGTCATTCTGTACACCGCCTCCAACACAACAAACATGAACCACCACCTTCAGAATAACCATAAAAATGTGGAGACGATCCCGGCGAAAGCGAGCCTACCGCTTGTTAGCATACACTCTCTCTAACCTCTCTAGGGTTAGAGAGAGTGTTATTGTTTGTGTTTGGCCTGTTAGGCCTTGTGTTTTCCTGTGTGCAACTCAAAAAAAATAAATAAGGTGTAATTACACAGTTATATTTTTTCTTTTTTACTTTTTTGATATTGTATCGTGACATATCGTATCGTGACCCGAGCATATCGAGGTGCAGCATATCATGAGTTTAAATGTATTGTCCCATCCCTACTGTACATGCTGGGGTAGTTTAAGATCACTGATTATGACATATTTTCATTGAAAGTGTTTTAACTACTATCTGGCTTACCACAATGTCCAGGATGATGACAGAAACCTGTCTGTGGCAGTAAATACTGTAATAGTTTTCTAATTTCTGTGTTGCTCTGCCAAATATTATCTTTCTGCTCAAAGGTATAGTCTACCGGTGACACAGACCTCAAAATAAATGTCCCTTTACATTTATACAAAACCTTTATTTTGAAGGAGCAATATCAGGGATTAAGCAGTAGAAGTTTAGGTCAAACACATCTGAATAAAAACAGAAGAGAAACCTTGTAACACACACGGAAACTCGAACATGAAGAGGCCTGGATATGATTTTACATGGAAGATGTCAACATAAAACTCTGTGTCTCGAACAAAAGTAGCTGGCTGACAAGACAGAAATGTCATTTTGTCTCTTAAAACTCAATTTATTCCTTTTTGAGATTTTTTTGATTACCTTCATTTTGGGTGGTGGTAAACGATGCAATAATTGATTCTGTTTTATACCAAACTTAAATTGCACATTTGTTTGTCCTTGTGAGGCATGAAGTTTCATAAACATCACGAGCACTCATATAGCTAAGAGGTTATAATGGCTGAAAAGCCTTTAGCAGTTATCAGTGTATAAAGTCAGGCTTATTAATTGTGCAACTGAGCTTTTTCATGTCTGCCTTTCATAATTTGTGGACCCTAAATGAAAGAGCTACCACATCTGTGTTTAGAAAGCTTAATAGAACTATGTAAATGTCTCTTCACTCAAACAAATGCTTTAAGGTTAGAAGACGCCCTACTGTTTTAAAGCTTTTACCGTACTGGCGTTCTGCTGCTGAGCTGAACAGCAGCAGACATGATTGACTAAATACCCTCCTCATGTCCTCCAGCCGACTGCATCGCCAATTATAACAACCAGATGGAAAACAAGCAGACCAACCTCATTGTGCCAGAGTCAGGAGTCTACGGAGACGTAGATTTGTCCAACAAAATCAACGAGATGAAGACCTTCAATAGTCCAAACCTTAAAGAGGGAAGATTTGTGGGACCAGGGGGCCAGCCGACGCCGTATGCCACCACTCAGCTCATCCAGTCAGCCATCATGGGCAACAACATCAACTCAGACAGAGGGACTGGAGGGAGCGGAGGAGGAGGGCACGGCATTGGAGGGGAGATGAATGAGAAACACTGCTGGAAGCCTACCTCCATGCAGCAGCAGAAGCAGGACATTGGCTCCCAGCTGCAGTACAACATCATGGAGCAAAACAAGCTGAACATGGGTGAGTGTGGATTACCCAGCAGCCAACTCCAAGCCATATGATCCTTCTCCACTTCAAACGTCCTGCTTTTTTCCTCCTGGCTCTTTCATGCTGTCCTTAGAGGCTCTGTAGAAAAAGTTTCATGCTCATATTTTCTCCTTCGTCAACATCAGCACCATCGCTCCTTCTCTCTGCCTGTCTGTACGCTGCTCATGTAACCCCTCATCACCCTCCATGCAATCATCTGTAATCTTTGCCGCTAAATGTGGGCCCGGGCCTGAATTGCTGTCGTCGGTATCTGGGTCGACTTTTTGTGTGACGAAGGCAGGTGTGAGAGTTTATCTTTAGTGTCACATTTCTGAAGGGAAGACAAAGATAACTCTGAGATCTTAAGATGCTTTGATCAAAGCTATCATCACCGGTGCAGAGGGGAACCTCAGCTGGTGTGATAGTTTTGAGATTTCTCTGCAGATGTTGCATGTGTTTGCATACTCACCTGAAATTATACAGCATGTTCTGCATGTCACCTGTAACCCTTAACACTGTGTGATGTCAAATCATAGTATAATTTCACATTTACATGGCAAAGGGTTTAATACTTCTAATAACTTGCTGTCATTCATCACAATATGTCTGATTATAATTGGGCTGTCAGAGCTACCATGCCAATCACAACAGTATTAAAGTCAGAGATGAAAACATGACATTTTATAGCAATAATCATGTGTTCTTATGGTGTTCCAGCTCAAACTGAGATGACTTGCTGTTACCATGCAGCTGGATACTACTCGTCTTAGCATCTCCCTGCCTTTACAGGATGAGAAATATGGACACTGTCACTCCTTTGAATGACTAATTTCACTTTGAAGAACGTGGCAGGGGCTAGCCTTCATCTTACAATATGACTAACCCAACCTCATATCATAAGATTGAGCTATTTTTAGTCACTTTTTGATATAGGCATCTGTGGCAATGTCCCTACGTGTTAGCAATATTGTTACAACCAATAAGTTACTTAATTGATGAATTTGTTTTAGAATAACAGCAATTCTAAAGTTAAAGGTTTTTGTGTATTGTATATCTTTGAATATGTATCAGTGTAACTTAGCTTAACCAAACTGAAAGCTGTCTACACTTGCAGCACTTCTTCAAATAATAAATCTGATATTCTAAATTGCAAAACATATTTTTTCACATTCAAGTTTCCGGGTGCATGATGTGACTAGTATGTATGTTATTGGTATTGGCAGATAACGGCAGACAAAGTTAAGCACATTAAATACAAATATGAAAAAATGTACCCAGTTTATTAACTTTACATATCTGCTCTGGGTTTGTGGATTTTTTTGGGTCACATACCATTACAGTGCCATCATACCTCTGAAAAGGCTGGTGAAGCTTGGTTTACTTCTGCCTTTAACACATAATCTAAAGTAATTTTAAAGGAGTGACTTTAAGTCGTCACAACTGAACCTCTATTGTTGAATAGGAATGCATCTGTAGGATATTGTTGGATTAAATGCTGTCATCGTGTAGTATTATAAATTAAATAGACTGTTAACCCTTGAGAAAAATATTGATGTTGATGTAGACAAACCAAGAGATAAGGGAAAATGTTGAGAAACTGAAAAATATGCACACCACTTCCTTTAAATTCCTAAAAAATATAGTCGTTTAAACAGTTAATCAAAAACGCTATGAAAAGAAACTAATAATAGAAGAAAGTAATACCTTTTTTAGAGAACTCTTTAGTTGAGGTTTGACAAAACGTCACAGAAGTTGTGATTGTTTTTATTGCATTCATTTGCATTTAGTTAGAAGCAAAATCAATGGTTTTTATTATTCCTAAATTTTCTTGTTAATAGTCTTAAAATGGCCATCATATTGCTGGATATTATTTACTTTCTTTATTTTTAAGCTGATATTTAATGTTTGATAACATGATTTTGTGAGGTAATTGAATTGTTTATGTTTTTATGATTCAAATTCAGATTAATTTATATCGTTCCTGACAATGCCACAAAGGGCATTAAATCACTTTACAGCAAACACAGTTGGACCTGGATTTTGATTCATAACCGTTCAAGCCAGTAAGTGACAATGTTTGGACAACTCAAGGATATATTTACAACATGTGGCTCAAGACTGCAATTAATCTCACTGGTTAAATGTGATTGAAATGGAATAATCTGACAGCCCTAATTATAATATCATAAATATAAAGGAACACCTGTTTGTGATTGTACTAACCATACAGTGAACCCTACCTTCTTCCAGATCGCTATAGAGGAGGAGACAGCCCGATGCCCGCCACCATCCCCTACAACCAGACACACGACAGCCACACTGGAGGCTCCTACAACAGCTCCGACCGAGGCAGCAGCAGCACCTCTGGTAAGACGATCAGGGCACAACAGAACAGTCACTCTAGAAAGCAGGGGCAAAGGTAATTTAGAACTTTCTTTTGAAAGTTTGCACTGTTTATTTGTGCTCTATTCAGCACAACACTTTAAGTGCTCTCCTGGCTTATTATTGTTGTGAACCCTATAATCACTCTCTCCCCCCAGCCGTGTTTGAAAATACTCAAAAGCAATAAATCACTTTGAGGCGCTAATAATGCATGCTCTGGAATGGCTGTTTGATTAATTTCCATGTCAGCCATTCCTGAGGAGAAATTGAAAGGGAGATGCCTTCAGAGAGTGGAAAATGTTGAACACAAAGAGAAAAGGAAGCTGACAACAATGCCTCTAAACAAAGGCACGAGTAGCACGCTGGGGTTCACTTTAGCCTTATGTTGGCTGAGTGCATATCATCTGAAGGATGTTCAACATGAATGAGATAGAAGGATAATGTTTTGTTTTGTTTCCCTGTTTTTATTCCACTTCCCCTCGTCCTTGCTTTGCTTCCATTAATTGGCTTTACTTTAATTCCAGTATGCAGCAGCCTTAATTTCATCAGGGTCTCGATGTCTGTCTCCAGACAAGGACAAATGATAACACATTGCAGGCGGCATGCAACGCTGGCACCTTAATGCCATGTATCCATTCTGATATTGCAGTTGAAGTTCAAGCCATTAAGGAGAAGCCTTTAATGCTCACTGCACCTCACACCTCATTGCTTCACTATTCTAATAGTTTGCCATTAATTGGACCCTTTTCTGCCGTTTTCTTGCTACCTTTTTCCTCTGAGCTGCTTTAGGATAACTGTTTTATAGAGTTTCTCGTCATTTAATAGCCAAGAGGTATGTGTGCGCACATGCATAAAGCAGAGGATTGCATTAGCCTTTGCTCTCTATTGTGTAAAATGATATTCTCTTTGTTGGCCACTCTTGTTAAATCTGTCAATTCTTCATTCATTACCGTGTTCCTTCCTCAGCATTAATTATTGATGTGTTTCTTAAGACACAGAGTGGATTTAAGTCGGTGCTTCCTGACTGACAGGGTGCTTCTTTCCTCCTACTTTTTTTTGTAACAGGGAGTCAGGGTCATAAGAAAGGAGTGCGCACCCCCAAACTACCCAAACAGAGCACAATGAATTGGGCTGACCTCCTGCCCCCTCCCCCTGCAAACCCACCGCCGAGTCGGAGCACAGAGGAGTACTCCCTATCCATGGAAGAAAGGTGGGACATGCCAGTACTGACACAAACACGAAGACAATCTGACAGACATGCACACACTGTATTTAAAAACAACTTCCTGTCTTTTCTCCTGTTTCTGGCATCCATTGTGAGCGCTTGCCCCCAAGGGTTTTCTATCTATTAGCGCAGAGTGCTTGTCAAACCTTGATAGAAAGGTGGCATGAATATTTAGAGCCTGTTTCTCAGCCCAGTATATAAAAACATGTTTTTTTGTGAGTGATATGAAGGTAATGAGGCTCGCGTCTTCTCCATTGGCAGCTGTGACCCAGACATGCAGTGCCCTATGCCCCCCTCTCACATGTACCTGCAGCCGGATGAGCTGGAGGAGGAAGAGGAGATGGAGAGGGGGCCGACTCCCCCGATACGAGGGGCAGCTTCGTCCCCCGCAGCTGTATCCTACAGTCACCAGTCCACGGCTACCCTCACGCCGTCACCGCAGGAGGAGATGCAGCCGATGCTTCAGGACGCACCAGACAGCCATGAACGCAGGTACACGCAGAGGACATTGTAAGAGCAGCAGGGATCTTAGGTAACAGAGAAGTGACACAGGAGTAAAGCTCTTCTCAGAGGCCTGCTTTAAAACATTAGCTCCCCAGTGTGACAAATTCACCAAGTATATTTCATGTTTTAGCCCATTAACTTCAAAGTCTACACATTGTTAAGTACTCCTGGCCATTTTTTCCAAAGCATGCCATTGCTTTTCGATTTATTTCTTACCTTTAAGGGGGTAATTTCTTTAGGATCATCAATACAGCATAAAGCTTTGGCTAAAGTTCCTTGAAAGAAGTATTTCAGTCATTATATGTGACCATCAGCAAGCAGCCAGAACATAAAACTTTGAAAATGTGAGGCAGAAAAATATGTTTTTGTTAGTTGTTTATTGTCATGTCCATGTTACTCAAGTGTTTATTATGATAGACTGTATAATTATAAAAGGCAACCCCCAAAACACTTTAAATTGAAGCAGTTTTGTCAGAAATGTCGACATGTTTTGATCTGACACGTGAACGCCGCTGTTAGTTTACCTGCTCTCTTGGTTAAACACTAAGAGTCCAAATGTGATGAGAACATTTAAATGATAACACATGCTAAATGACACCAAAGAAGACATTTCTGATCTCTTTAATTAATTTCAGTTTGAGAAAATAGCTGAACTCTCTTAAATGGGTATGAAGCTCAGACTAATTTTAAGTAAATTATATTTTTTCTGCCATTAAGCTATTAGAAGTTCTTTCTCAACAAAACTGGGATGTGCTAAAGGTAGTAAACATGGCTTGATATGGCCTTGAAATGACGAATTGAGAGATTTTGCTGCCATCATTTATAAAAATTGGCAAAATTTTTTCCAACTGTAGCAATATTTTTTGTTTAATAATCTGATATGTTGTTATTGTGTTATTTTCATAAATTTTGAGTCTATGGATTGCTGGGAGTTTAGTGGTTTTGAATGCATTGCCCCTTTAAAGAGGCTGTTGTTCTTTAAGAAGGTAGGCCCCATAGTTTAAAGCGCTTAACGCCAAACAATCTGTATAGCGGAGCTTAGAAGATGAAAACAAATTAAATGGAGGAAAACAGAGAGACTAATATGCTTATTCATGTAAGGTTAACATTTTTTCCCATTTAAATCTGTTTTTTGTTTTTTTTGCTTTGACCAACACATAGCTGTAACAACTATGAGCTTATAAACTTTGGTCTTAATTAATTTTAATCATCTTCAGTCATTTTGTTTTTTTAAGAAACCTTAGGAAAATATCAGGGATATTTTGGAATATTGAATCAGAAAATGTCTCTCGAAAATAGATCCATCATTCTTGATAGTGGCAAAAAAATTCTGCAACACGATTCATCCCAGTTATCTTAAAATAGTCTGAATGGCATATGTATTTTCTAGCAATAACAGTTTTTTTTAGTTTAAACACACGGTATGCTCTCAGGCAGCTTTTTTCAATGTTATGTTGGGTTTTCAGAATTATCACATTTGTTTTTTAACTTTTTACACAACATCTTAACTTTCATAAGCCAAGTAGAAAGTGACCTATGATTTAACATATTTCCAATCAGGACAGTGATCTGATACTGTGTTTATAACCCCCTGCAGGCGCCATGCTGTAAGCCCCCCGCCCCCTCCGCGGCCCCTCTCCCCTTCACACACATATGGGTACATCACGAGCCCGTTGGCCTTGGACACTGACGGCATGGAGGAGGAGGATGAAATACTGGAGGAAGAGGAGGAGGAGTGTGATGAGACAGATGCAGAGGTGGCCAAGATGCACTACCACCACACCCACCCCCACACAATCCCCCACCACCCCCAGATGCATCCGCGAAGGTTACTGCTTCGGGGGCTGGAACAGACGCCTGCATCCAGCATGGGCGACCTGGAGAGTTCGGTGACCGGCTCTATGATCAACGGGTGGGGGTCTGCGTCTGAAGAGGATAATGTCTCTTCGGGGAGGTCCAGCGCCGTCAGCTCGTCAGATGGATCCTTCTTCACTGATGCTGATTTTGCTCAAGCTGTCGCAGCGGCGGCGGAGTACTCAGGCCTGCGGGTGGCCAAATATCCCAACACACAGGGCCATGAAGTGGGAGGAGCTTCAGGTAAGTTTGCCACAGTCACAAAAATTCTACTTTAAAAACTTTAGGGAGTTGTTAATGGTGAACTGGTCCTTGATTCTTTTCCAGCACGAAAATACCAAATACACCCGTCAGGCCACCGTCCTGGCAGCCCAGTGTCCACAGACAGTAACATGAGTATGGCAGCTGTACAGAGGAGGCCTCCCAAGAAGCAGAAACAGCATCCTGTAGGACATCCAGGGAGCCAGCGACGTGAAGCCTATAATGAAGGTACACATAGTTCACACTGCTTAAGCACACTGACAGGGTGACGGCCAGGACACTCACATGTTCTAAAACTAATTGAAATTCAGGTCATAACCTAGCTTTAGTTTGCCCTTATGTGGAAACAAGATAGTTAAGAACCATCATTTTGGATTTTTCTTGAAATCAGCATAATCAATCCATCTTGAAAATCTCCAATCTCCAATGATTGTTCGTGGCCCAAAGCAGGACAGTCAAATCAACATCCTTTAGACCTGAAGACGTGGGAGCTATGAGCACGAGAGCAGCAGTTCTGAGTCAGCCACTAACTTTAAGTCTTGATCACAGAAGTGCTCTATAATGTTCTCTATCATGTAGAGAAGACGTGTTTTGCTTGTTAAGACACACAAGTGCCACCTAAGTCAAATAAAGTCAAAGTTTATTTCTATGGGAGGTTTAAATACAGCTGCAGTTGACCAAAGTGGGGTACAACAGGGGTACAACATATCCATGCATACACTTAATTATAATAAAAACAGTAATGATAATGAAACAATAATGGGATATGAGGAATAAAAGAAAAACCAACCAAGAGTGAGTAAAAATACTGGCACCTCATTTCGTCAAGCCCTTCTCTTCCCATTCTGTGTATGGTCCCTCTGCAAAATGCATAAAAGCCCAAAAGGACTAAAAGAGGCATAGAAACAGATCCAGGCAAAAGAGTGATAAAGAGACAGACATGTAGCAGCAGCAGTTAGTGAATAACTCTGTCCAACAAGTACACAGATGGTCGGTTTGTACGAATGGCTCGCTCTGGATTTCCTCTGAAGGGAAAAGTGCAGTTTACTGTGATGTAGTGTCCCTAAAATGGTTTGGAATGGGTCTGCTGCTAGCCAAAGTTTTAGTCATCTTCTCTTATGTGTCGATGCACACACAAGTGCACGGCATGACTCTTAATCTGTGATGCAGCAGAACAGATCGGGCGTGTGGTGGGCCATGTGAGGGTTTGTTCCGTCTCATGGGAGCTCTGGCTCTGCTGACACCGGGATGTCTCTCCACTCTGCTGCTAATGAAATTGATCCAGGTGCGCCGGCTCACACTGAAGTGGCACCTTTTGCTCCGAACATAAACCAAACAGGGTCTGAGCTCTGAAGCAGGAGGGGGGCTCCAACCGTGTTAAGTGCAAGAGCAGTTGACTTTTTACAACGTCATTTTTTAAAACACATATGGCCTACCAGGGGCTGTTTGCTCTCTACTCTCTGCTTTGATCAGCTGAGGGGTCTTTTTTTTAATTTATCAGTATGTGAGGGTGTGCTCACGCTCCCTCTGCTGAGTTCTGTATGTGCCGCCCCAGCGCTGGCTCTCCTCTCAGTGTCAGGTGTCCTTGAGTGTTGGAAGCACTTGGCAGGGAGATTTAATATCCAGCTCACTGGGAGCCAGACCAGCTATATCACTGCAGAAAATCCCACCCCCCACCTCCTGCCATCATCCTTATATCCTGGCCCCTACCCCATCCTCTGCTCTCTCCCTCCCTCACTCCCCTCTGGACTGATCTCTCCATCCCTCTCCTCTTCTCCAGCTCTCTCTCTCTCTCTGTCCTACTCCTTTGTTTGAGCAGCGGGGAGGCGGATGACAGCTCCGAGCCTCGCTCTGTCCATCAGCCCTCCAGCTGATTGCATTTGATCTGAATGGATTGTTTTTCATTTGGAGGTTATTGCCTTGTCTGCCCCCTCTCGCTGTCTCCTCTTAAACCCCCACCCGACATACCATGTCTGTGGTCCTTAAGGGCTGAATCTGAGGTGATAGGTGAGGGAGGAAGGGGCAACAAAACAGTTGATATTTGCTGTTTTAAGGTTTGATCGGGGCAACGGTATACATTGTTAAGTGGAGCTGTCAAACAGTGAGGTTTTTATGTAGAATATTTCACTGAATTTTAGGTTCATTGTCATTAACTGCAGGTTTAATCACAAGGTTAAATTTTTATCTTGTAAAATATGAATTAGTAGTCTATGCACACAGAATCACTGACTAAAGTCCAATGATTACCACCTGATGTGAGAGCAGGAGTTCTCTTTAAAACCAGATTTCACAATTTATGCACCCAGCAGTCGAAGAGTTTGGGAACCAGTAGGCCTTGTAAGTTGGTCATTGATCATCACTTTACAGTTTCTTAAGAGATTTTAGCACCTGTTTAGATCAACTGATGTGCATTTGTGGAAAAAAAAACACTCCAATGCAACTGCTGACCTCACAACAAAAAAAATCTGACCATGCTAAGAAAGATTTTCGAAATGAAGCAGGTTATCAAAGGAGTAGGACAGTCTTTTTTCCACAATTTTAAATCTAATGTGCAAATTAGATATCCCAGCTTCTGATATTAATTGAACGCATCAAAAATCTTATTGCAGTTGACATGTTAGCGCTGACAGCTGCAATGCAAATACTAGGGCAGCGTTAGGTGCATGCACTTGAGAGAGTCAAAGATTTGAACTGCTAAACAAAAAAATACCAGATCTACATGTTGGTTTAGCTGATGCATTACTGCCACCAAGGCTGAAGAATGTAGCAGGTAACTACACTTATATACCCAATTCAAGCTTCCAAAAAATCCCTGAAAGTATCCAGACCAGTGGCGATTGCTCTAAGACTGCAAGGGAAGCTCAGCTTCCCCTAAAATGTCCCCAGAAAAGTGGTGATATGTACTGCTGTGTGTACATTTCATTGACTAAATATGCACTAGAATACCTTCATCTTTCGTTCAGAATCAGCTACTTATCACAGGTAACTGGCGCGACTTCCTTCTCATTCATCCCCGCAGCGTCTCAGCGCTTTAACACAGTCGGATGCTGAGCGTCTTCTGACTTCAATGGGGAAGCGCAGAGTGGGTTGTTCCACTGTGGAAACTGGACGGTCATTGGATAAACGCTGGGCTTTGTCCCGCCCATCGGACGCTCAGCGTCTCTGGGGGTCTATGAGGCAGTGGGCTGGCCTGGACGCTCGGCTCCTGCATGATGATTGGATGATCTGTCCGGGGCCGAATCCCTTTTTGATTGACAGTGAAATGAGCCAATCAGCGATCTTGAAGTATAACCCTCCACCGGAGCATCTTCTAAGTTTTACATTCAGTCTCTTTGGAGAGGAGCTTCTCCTGTTTAAAGTGGCTCAAGTCTTACACCCGCAACACAATGGGCCAAGGCCGTTTAAGCAGTCTAGCTCTGCTGGCCATTGAGAGAACACTGGTAAAATCCCTGGAAAAGACACCTAGTTGATACGACTGGGTCACGGATCATTTTCTTAAAAAGGAGCGGTGGGTAGAATTTACATTTAAATAAATAATACACTTATGATGTAGGCCGGAAAAAATGAGCTTCCCCTCCTTACTGACCATCAGCCGCCACTGATCCGGACACTAGTATTTTATCTATGTAAAGTCGGAATTAGAATAGAATAGAATAGCTGATTTTCTCAATACTGCGCTAAACAAAACGTTATTATTCCAGTGTCTGGAGTGGAAGGGCACAGATTGAGTGCAAACAGACGCCTTATTTTGGACAATCCTGGTGTGCAAACTGGTGAACTTGTTTTTGTCTTAGCATCAAAACCAGACAGTGGTGTTTACCGAAACATATTGGATCAAACTTTTGGATGAATTTCATCAACATTGGTGAACTTTTCTGTCAGCTGACTTCACAGTTAAGCTAGTTAGCCTGCTGAAGTAGCAGGCTAATTAGCTTAAGAAGGTGTTCTGATTAGAAAATGGAGATAAGAATATAACAACAAACAAAAAAAACAAAGACCAAAACCAAGTATGGGCGATTAAATGAAAGAAGGACAAGAGCCAAGAAACATTAGCTTTTGCTTGTGTTAGCTGTGCAATCCAGCTTTGCTTTGACCATTTTCTTAACGGTTCATTTACTTCAGACTAGCAGGGTGAATTCAGTTTAAAACTGTGTTTAGTCAGATATGAATTATCCCCTGAGAAAAGCCCCAAAAGGAAAACAAATAAACAACAAATTAAAGAGTAAACAAGTCTTCCAGCAGCCCCCCCTATATCCACACAGCCTCCCTCTGCCGCCCCCCCATCCCACTCTCTGGACTCAGTTTGCACAGTTGGTTTGGAAGAACCCATCTCCCATCTCTCCTTGATTAATATGTGTCTGGCTCTGCTGCCCCCCTGAAGTTAACCCTCTCCTCGTCCTTCTGATTTGTCCCACCCCTGTCCGTCTAATTAACCACCAGGCATTCCGTCACGCCCTCCTCTGCGAGCTCAGAGCCACATTTCAGAGCCTCCCTCCATCCTCGCTGATGCTTCCTCATAAATCTAACCGACGCCCCGCTCTTCCCATGCGGTGAGCTATATCTCACCGACGGTGGCATTGATCGGACTTAGGCCGAGGCAGGACTCAGGAGGCAAGAGAGATATTAAAAAACTGCAGACGCCTCTCCGCTGTATGATATTGACTCGTCCCCCTTTTGTATTCAGGGCGAGTGGACGGAGGTGGAGGATAATCAGAGGAGTGGATCGGAGCTGCCTGGTCCTGCAGCAAAGACATCACCAGCCTCATTAGTCTTTTTTATGTTTAAAAAAGGAAATTAAAGCTTTGATTCTCCTTCACAAAGTAGACAGGTGTTTGAGGGAGCCTTGGGGATGCAAGAGAAGTTTAAAAGTAGGCACTCATGAGTGATGATCGGAATCTGGTCCTCAAAAGTCAGTGGCAATTTTCTCAAGTTCGAACAACAGAGCCACCAGTAATTCATTGCATTCTTGCTTTGTATCGTATGTACAAAGTCTGTGGATCATAATTCGGTGATTTTAAAGAATAATATGATTTTTTGTCTGTGTTGCTGCAAAGAAAGGGGAGATTTTTAAATGTTGCATAGCATTCTGATTAAATGATGAATAAAACTGAAATAAATGTATACATGATAAAACCTACACTACTACTTATTCTTAAAATTCAATATGAAGGGCTGCATTACAAACCACTGATGAGCATGGATGTATGTTTGAGTCCGCTGACTTTATGCCGACATATTATGAAAATGACCCTTTATTAGCTTGTGGATTAAACACAGTGGTGGCAGTAATTTCAACTGAAGAAACATGTTTAATGGATCATTCTGTGTATATCAGATTATATAATTGATCATTACTTCACAATGTCTTGCTAAGAGATTTATTCCAAAGTTGAGAAATTCTAACAAAATATTTAATGGGGCTCTACCTGGTGAAGCTGAGCCACAAAATCAGACTCAAGTTTGACAAATAAAGCTGGAGAAAGCTCAAAACCAGTGTTAGCTTCTTCTGTCTGCTTTACAGTAATATCAAGGCTGTTTTCAGGAACTTTAAATAACCCGTTCAACCCTTAGAATATTGTTGAAGTCCATTACGACAAATTCAGACTGTCATGAAGTATTTATGCAACAGCTCATATGGCAATAACTATAATTTATGATGTATCACACTGCCCCAGATAATCTGAGGAGACAGTTAAACTCTGTCAGATGACTGCAGCAGGGCAAATGGCATCCATGTCCTGCATGAACTATTTCTGTGTTTCATGTAGTCTCTCAGTTGCTGGTTTACCCCTTTAATGTTACTAAACAGCAGCATATAGCACCTTCCTGTTTTAAAGCCATTCTCTAGCACTCGTGCTGCGGTACAACCAGATGAGCATGAAATGAGACAAAACATATTTTTAAGCTGAGCTGAGCTAAAAGTCTGATGATTATTTTTCTAACTAAATTAAGAACCACTTGAAAATTGACAGAATCCCAAGCATTTGCTGTATCTGTTAACGTTCTAATCCTACATGAATCATGTGTTTGGACACTGACAAAACCATCCTTCAGGTCGAAGGCTGATTAGAAGATGAAAAGTCATCGATTGCAGGCGGACATGGCTCTGCGTTCTGTTTGGATCTGATGAGAGAGGAGCTCGGCGGCCCACTGGACAGCCGTGTATGAATAATAGCTCAAGGACGAGCAGCATTGATTCATCGACAGGGGGGAGTAGAGCAGGTCGGAGAGCCAGCTGCTGACCGTCACGCTCCCCTCTTCCTCACTCTCTCAGATCTCATAACTCCTTTGGCATTATCCCGCCTCCGTAATGTCATCTCTTGTGTTTACTGTGGAGTGTGCAGCTCTCAGAGTCTGTACACACACAGCAGCTGTGTTTGTGAATGGGCTCACAGGTGTAAGACAGCTGAGTGACAGATTGTACACATAAAAGTTTCAGGAGTACACAGATTCTTCTTCCTCACTCTCTTGTAATTACATAAACCCAGTTATTGATGTCTTTGGTTAATGCGTCCTTCCCTCCTGTGTTTATCCGTCAGATCTCCCACCTCCGCCCATCCCTCCTCCTGCGGTGCTCAAGTCGCCTACACACCCTTCAAAGGCCGCCCTAGAGGGAAGAGGGGTCATTTCACCCAAAACCGGTGATGGCCGGGACAAGAGAGGGGTGACAGGGAGCTATCGGCCTCGGGATGGCTTGGAAACCAGAACAAGCTCGTCGGAGCGCAAAGAGGCACAGGAGAGACAAAAGGCCCCTCATGGAGGGAAAGGGAATAAACATGAGGGTAGCATCGCCAACAAGGCACGCCAACACGCAGGTACAGGCAGACACAACCTGATGATGTCCCTTCTACTTCCTTCTATGGTTATGCATATTCAGAGTTTACCTTCTATCACTTCTCACCAGGTTCAGAGGACATTTTACCCTACAGCCGACCCCAGTTCCCCACAGTCAACAGCCCCCGAGACCCCAGCTCCTCCAGCTCCATGTCCTCCAGGGGCTCGGGGGGCCGGCGAAGAGGAGAGGGAGGCCGCAGGAACCCTGCAGACATGGGCCTCAACACCACGGGGGCCTTCACACCAGGAGATGAAGAGCTAGAGGTAAAAAAAGATGAAGTGCACAGGTTATTGTAAAAAAACACATCAAAGCCTCGTTCAGCAAATTCTTAACAAGTTTTCTTAAATCTATTTCTTGGGAAAATTTTAAGAAAACAGGTAGCACAGTGGCGCAGCAGGTAGTGCACGTGCCTCGCAGCAAGAAGGTTGTCAGCTCAATCCCCGAGTCAGACAGGGGCTTTCTGTGTGAAGTTTGCATGTTCTTTCCGTACATGCGTGGGTTCCCTTTGGGCACTCCGGCTTCCTCCCACGGACCAAAATCACGCTCATTAAGTTAATTGGTGACTCTAAATTGCCCTTAATTATGAGTGTGAGTGTGAATGGTCATCTGTTTCTCTATGCTGCCTTAAGATCGACTGGCAACCAGTTCAGAGTGTACCCCGCCTCTAACCCAGTGACAGCTGGGATAGGCTCCAGAACCCCTGCGACCCTGAAAGGGATAAGCAGTATAGAAAATAAATTAATTATATAAATTAAAATAAAATATGTTCTCAAATAACCATGGAGGACACCCCTTTAATGCCAGTATGAGAACATGTGACTACAAGGTCAAATGTCAAACTATAGAGTGGTGCAGGAATAAGTCAAAAAACACTACAGTGCATTTAGCATGTCTTGGTTCCCAACTCCCCAAGGCCAATGGCATTTCAAATACTGGTTTCAGTTCATGGTGACTTCACGCTCATAAGATTTCCAGTGATTGATGGGAAATTGTAAAAGGGATCTGCAGTTGCCTGCTTTTGAGTTTTAAAGCCTTTTTTGTGTATTAAAAATTATGGTTGCTAAGAACTACAAAAATGGGACCTGATGGCAAGCATTTCTGATGTTCTTAAAATAATCAATTATTCATACATTAGTGCCACAGCCATGTGGACTGAATTGATCAGGTCACTAAACTATAAGGAAAATCTCAAGAGGACATAATAAGATGTTATACATTCAAAAACATTGTAGTTGCTTCTATTTTTTCATGCCAGTTACTCAAAGTGAATTTTGTTGCCAAGGTGCAACATAAACAAATCACAAAACAAATCAACACACAATACATTTGTCAACATGGAATTTCTTGGAGCAGACCTTTAATACCTCAGAATCAGGGATATTTCTAAGAATTATCAAAAAAGGGAAAATTTAGTTGCTTTTTTCTTTACTATTTTGTGTTTGTGATTTGCTTGTATACACAGGAGAGCAGTCAGAGTATCAGATAAAGACAGTAAAATAGATGACAGCATAGTAGAATTTAAATAAGCAAAAATTACAACGTCCGAAGTCTTTTAGGAATAAGAATTTTGTTTTTAAAAGAAATTTTAGAAATGAGAAAAAGTGAGAATATAAACAAGGCTAAAGAATTTACACTATTAACATTGACAATATTTGAATATAAATATATGAGTGTAAATACATCATAACATAACCACATTTCCTTGTTATGTCGGCTAATCGACTGAAATCCTGTCAACGTCCACTTTTACTTCAACACTGGATTGAAAAATGAACCAAGAAACTCAATTTAAAGTTAATGAGGACTTTCAAGGTCAATTTGAGCAGATGAGGAGGATGTCTGTCTCACTGCAGCCAGTGTTTTTTGTTCCTTGGCAGCAGCATCGTTTTCAGCACATTTTTTCTGTTCTGATATTTTTTTTCCAATAATTGCACCGTATGTTATGGTCATTTAGTTCAAGTTAATGCACAATGCTGATATCCTTCCTGCAAAAACTGATCAATATGGACTAATGTGGATAAATGAAGACTTTAGCACTATGGTTGAGGTCAAACATCACAGATTTTCTTTTTTGTTTGATTTAATACAGAACTGGTTCTGATGATTCTAGATGACAAATCTTGACTTGTTGAGCTCATTGAGTTTTAAAAGAAATTTCTCTCCAATAATGGTTGATGAATGAGGTTTAGAGACACAATGACTGTTAAATAAACACATCCTGCACAATTCATTCATTTATTTTGTGAAGTTAAGAAGCTCAAACTGTTTATTTCTCCTTACAGATGGTAGAAAGCTGAAGAACAGAGAAGAAAACTGAGGAACTGTCCTGATTTTTCCAAGAGCGGAGCACCATTGTTTCTCTTACGATTTTCAATATCTCAGTATTTCACCATCATGTTTGCTGCCATCAGTAGTGTTTCTTTACATCTGGAAAACAGACCAATTGTTTTTCTTTTCTAACTTATCATTTTCTATGTCCATTTGAGAAAAAAAGGAAAGAGTGTCTGAAGATAAAGAAATGGTGCATTCAAACCTAAATACACAGTAGTATATTTATGTTGAATTCCAATGCAATATGGAGGGACATCCTACTCCAGACATTGACATGACTCGGCTTGCCTTCGACCAGAACTGTGGGAGCCCATACAGTCACACGTTACTGTAATAAAATAGCTGCAAGCAGAGAGAGCGGGGTGGACTGTCTGTAAATATACGTGTAAACATGATGTCCTCTTGTTTTACCCATCGTGGTACCTCAAATTTGTCTTCCTTGTTTTTATTTTGCGAATTCTAATTTTATTATGCCAGTAAATATAATTATTATTTTATCAATTCCATCCATGTTGTAAATGCTATATTATTTAGCTGCCCCAAGAAAGTGCCACTTTGGGATATTTTTTTTCTTGATTTTTTTGTTTTTTGTAATGCACTGTTATGTTTCGTGTTGTCGTCAATGTTTGTTAATTGTTTTACTTTGGTTTTAAAAGCACAATCACTAAACTTTATTTTAAACCATTCTATCTATTAACCTTTTTGTCTTACTGGAGGAAAACAGGTATGACAAAAGAGTCTAGTTAATCCTGATGATGACGATGATGATGATGATGATAATGTAGGTAAAGGTTGCTGTTTACGAAGGCTGTGCTTGAAAGGAGACTCCTTGCGTTGTGATTGTCTCCCTCTCCAGTTCTGACATGAGCTCAAGTGATAAAATAAGACAGTAAATGTGAGTCATAGCTGCAATGTAAATATCTTTTTTTCGCATTGACCATAAAACTCAGCTATTGCACATTAATCCAAAAAAAGGTTTTGTTGTTTACTAATGCACTTAAACGAATGTTGAACACAGGAACGAAGACGAAGAGTCACTTTGAGAATCTGGAGAGGTTGTAATTGGACAAGAAGAGTCTCTTTTCTTGACAGAGCAGGGGCGGAGGACCCCTGTGTTTTTAAGGAGAAAAGGGTGCTGTTGTTTATTCATAGGACATCTGCAAACATTTGTTTCGTAAAGCAAAAAAGTAAAAAGAACTAAAAAAAGAGATGAATAAAAAAGTTCAAACTATGCTTGTTTCTTTGGTCATTATTTGTCACTCAGAACAGTTACTTACTCCCTGATTGATGGTATATTCTGTCTGTGCAAAAGTTTTAAGATTGAAATGGATGTGGAGCTTTTAGGTATGTACCAGCACTATATAGTACTTATACTGAGTTTTGCTAATGCTGACAGCCAATAATTTGTCATTCAGAAGTGTATAAGGTAGGTAAGGGTATTAGGGCAATCACCTCATGCTTAATATTTGAGTATCCATTCAAGCAAAACCTGTACCCAAACCATACATAAACATTAAGGGCTCTAATTTCGTGGCGCAGCGCAGGGGGCGCAAGCCTGGCGCACCCCACGCAGTGTTAATTTCGTGAGGCGCACCGCCGTGCGCTGCCAATTTGACAATTTGGTAGACCGTCTGCGCAGAGATGGGTGTGACGGCGCACCAGGGGGGAGGTGAAGGCGCACCTGGGGGAGGTGCCGACAGATTCGAGTGGCGCAGTGACAATTTCGTGCCAAAAAACAGTGCAGAAAGTGCGCTGAAAGCACGCCAGCTCCAACCTGGTCTAACCTCGGCGCAGGGCGGAGCGCACCCTCCGCAGCTGTAATTTGGTGACAAGCGCACATGTGGGCACGCCTCAGAGGCAGGTTTCCAGAGTGTCAGGCACATTTTAATGCAATAAACAATCACAGCAATCACTATTTAATGTAACCGTCTGAACCAGCATATACAATTGTATCTATATTAATTGTCCCGTCACATCTGATGTCGAATTAAAGCCGTTTGTCATAAAGAAACTTAACCTGGCAGCTGGAAGTTTGATGCACATTTTACAAGTCAACAATAAACAGCCTTAACATCTGATACTGAGTATATATCTGGCTTCTCTCATTTCATTAAATTCAAAGAAAAGAGGGAGAAAAAAGACGAAGAAAAAGGAGAGAAAATAAATGTCTGTCACTCAGGATTTACCCGTGATTTCCCATATTCCTCTATTTTAGTCTTTATTTTTAACGTGATCTAAAAAGATAGAGTATGCTACATCATTGCAAGGAGGATGAGGAGGAGACACCAGGAGAGTATACAGTATCACTAAAGGCTCTGCTATTTGGCGATGACAAACCAGGAGTGCAGGTGGATCACAAGTATTATGAATGGATAAGCCAGCTGTGGTGTAACTGTCTCTTATTTTTTTTACTCCTATTAATGACAAAGGAACAGATTACATCTGTCCCGGGAGCTGGCCCACACGGTGACGCGCCCCGCTGTCCATGCCTGCTGAATGACAGCAGCTCTGACCGTCTCCAGCAGCGAGGATCATTCAGACCAATCAGACGCTGCGCCTCGGCCGCAGCGCATTTAAAGGCGAGGAGAGGCGCTCATTTGATTGGTGAAGACGGCGATCGGCTGTGATAATCCCACTCACGTCTATTCTCCTCCTACTGTGACATTTGCGCGGAGAGGCAGAGACGTGGGCGTGGACGGGCAAGCTCTGCGCCCCTGTGCGCCATGAGTGCGCCTGTCTTGGCACTGCAGGAAACTTGCAAAGTGCGCTGGTCACACCCAGTGCGCACGGCGAAGGCCGGCGCAGGCAGGTGCGCCTGCGCTTGCGCCTGGTCTACGAAATTAGAGCCCTAAGAGTCTAACTAGAAAGCAATGGAGAGCGCGACCTCCGCCAACGCCACAATCCTCATCCATATTGTCATTTTGACCATAAATATTACTCCTACCTTTATTTCATCGAAATATTTAGATTCCTTGACCATGAAAACATACCATTAGCAACTGGATTCATAATGATATCTTTTTTAGTTCAGTAGTTATTCACAGAAATCACATTTTTCACCATGGCGGCCAGACGCTGATCCGGATCAACACCAAAATCGAATCAGTTCTTCCTTTTCCCATGCTGATAATTTCCTGAAAATTTCATCCAAATCCATCCATTACTTTTGAGTTATTTTGTTCACAGACGGACAGACAGACAGACAAACTCTCCCGAACACATAACCTCCTTGGCGGAGGTAAATATACAGTTCTGCAGCACATTAGGCTACCTGCAGCAGTAAACTGCCCAATCCAACAGAGTGTGACCCCAGCGTTGTTAGTGATCGCTTAACCTCAACAACAGGAAGTACATTTGAGAAAACGAGGTACAGGCAAAGCTACTCAGTGAAAGCACTTTGGGCTCCACACCACAAAATAATAAAATGAGATTGGCAGCATGTGCATTATGTGCAAAGCAGCTGGCCCACTCCTTACCTGCAATGAATCAATGATTTGTTGGCCCCATGGCAGCACAGCCTTGCCTGGTCAAGTGCTTTTTTCTTTTTTTTTTCATGTTTCAGGCACTTGCAGATAATAAGTCCTCTGACTTTAAGAGGCATTATGAAGGCTGTTTGTACTGACATGAACAAGGTGCGCCTTTGGAAAAACCAGTCTGAAAACCACTGGTACAATTCTTCATAATAATTAAGTGTAGTGTACATTCTGTTAGATTATGATTACCTTGTACTTACAATTTCTCTTGACTTGTTAACGAATTACCACATTACATCTAAATAACAGTTTAGCTGCCCTTTTGATGACCAGCATCACCAATCCTGTGTGTACTCCCTCCCAAAAACAGATATATAGCTTAAAGAGCAGAATGGGCATAGGAGTGATATTCTCCGTGTCTGAAATCTCATCATTAAAAAACTGTTAAATTTTAACAGAAATTATGATATATTCCCTTTATTTGTGATGACATATAAAATAAACAGTTTCCCAAAAGCCCCTGGTTATCATTCTGACAGTATTGCACTGTTTCAGGGTTAAATCAGGAGCCATTATCATGTTTAAATGAGTGTTTTAATGAGGGCAATGTGTATACATAGTTTTTTTCTGGGTGATAACCAAACCTGCTACAGACTTACAGAAATGAAATTATTTCACACAGAATTGTAAAATGCAAGCACATGAAGACTGTAGTGCATTTGAAAGCATATGTGTGGGGGTGGTAGAAGCAGGCTATGAACAATACATACTGTATGAAGACAAAAGCCTGGAGGCATGTAAGAGCCAAAACCAACCAAATTAATCAGACATCAAACAATTAATGTAATAAACAAATAGAAAGAATATAAAGACAAGTAAAAATGTTGAGAAACAACTTTTTTTTTTTTCACAAGATGTTTGCAGTTTTATGTGAGTTTCCAAAATCTATACAGAGGCAGAGGCAGCAGAGGCAGGGCAGACAAAGAGATTCTGAGTCTTGTTGTTTCAATAGAACACAAGTTGGAAGGATGCTTGTTAGATGATATAGTGATGCATGAGAAGTATTAAATTAGCACAGCTCAGGATGTCTTTATTTAACATGTTTGTTGCAGCAGTAAAATATAATCTGAGTGTGGTGTTGAGGCTCAGACCTCTTTACTATAAGCAGATTTACACTGACCAGACATAACTCTGTGGGTGCATTCGAATGGTCCTTTTTTGACAAGGAACCTTCCTTACTGAAGAAATGAACCAGAGGCATTTAAGCGCCGGCCACGATAAGTGCTGTTCAAATTCTCCAAAAGTTAAGGAAAGGAGGGTCGTTTCTTCCTTTAATATCTCCTTTAGCTTAGGAAACACTGGACCATCCTTTTCAAAAGGAAAGGCGATGAAAACGCCCCATAATGCCTTGCAGCACGTGACGTGTATAAATACAGCTTCTGCTGAAGGTTTACGGCAACTTCACGTCAACACACAATTTTTGTACTTGATAATATTGTATATTAATTACCACATCCACCTATCTTAATTTCTGAAGTGAATCATGTCAATAATAAGACAGATGAGGCCAAATAACATTTATTAAAAACAATAAATAAAAGGACAAATGAGGACTTTTACAATACTCCAAATATAATAAATTCAAACAATGTTCATGATGATATATGTGAATGAAACAGGGGGAATAGTGCTTCTGACAGTCTGCTGTATTATCAGGCTTCAGATTGTCTGTGTCTGCCTAAGATGTCAACATTTATAGATGCTCTTACGAACCTCACAGCTGTGAGCAGGAAACACACACTGCATGACCAAAGACCAAACACCATCACAGGTAAATCCTCTGATCATGGATTGTTAATGTTAACCGGTGAAGACACAAAATGACCCTGTGAGATAAGGCAGAGGACAAATGTGCTTATTGTAGTTCATTTTTGGAGCATTGTAGTTCGTCGTGGCTTACCTACGTTACAAGTAATCGTCGTCACATAGATATGACATCAAAGTGAAAGTGCAATCGAGTTCCTCCTTTACCACAGTTCTCCTTTCCTCTTTTTCCCTCCTTCCCTTGACTCTGTGACGTCTTTTATCGGGGTTAAGGTAAAGTGGATAGGAAAGGACTTAGGAAGGACTATTCGGATCCACCCTGTGTCCACTTAGAGGAGGACTGATTGTCTCCTTCATCATAGCACCTGTTAGTGGGAGGGGTATATTAGGCAACAAGTGACAATGTTGTCTTCAAAGTTGATGTGTCAGAGGCAGGAAAAATGGACAAGCGTAAGGAATTGAATGAGTTTGACAAGGGCCAAGTGCAATGACTAGAAGATCGGGTCAGAGCATGAAAAGTTTCTGGTGGTGAATTGGCGGCCAAGGCTCGTTGATTTATGTGGGGAACGAGGCTCATCCAGCAGACAAGCTACTGTTGCTGTAATTGCTGATTCCCTGTTTTAATATGAAAAGTGTATGACCCATTTTTAGACTTTTCATAAGAACAATGTAAAACTTAGTGATTAGAGTTTTGAAGAATCATTCCCAGCAGTGGCTGTTACATGAACTTGGGTGAAAACTTAAGTCTCTATTTGCACATTTTCATATGTGAAAAGCTCTCTCCTCAGTGGTGTTTCATAAATAACATTCTTGAAAAAGCTGTGCAAAGCGCCTGTTTCCAATGGATACGTCCTTCATGACATGTTTGCATACCTTGAGCTCTTCTGTGGGGCTTTAGACCTTTATAATGAAGGATGAAAAGTATTGTGCAGTTCTATTGACCACTGCACATACCAACATCGTCCTCACTCAAAGGTTCTTTGTTTTTTTAATGAGATATGCAGCTCATGATAGAATTCTACTCTAATTAATCAGCAGATTCATGAATCATATAGTAAATACTGTATGATTCAATTGAATATTACATTACAGGAGTGCTGTGGATTTAACATTTTAGATTATTTCTTTTTCTTTACAAGATGACTTTATACTGTTGGAACTTTTACACTCAACACACTAAAGGAACAAATACATTTACTCAAGTATTTGACATTTTGACAAGATGCTTCATCCGAGATAAAAAAAATTCAAAAAGATGAAATCTATTTCATACCCATGGTCACTAACAACAGCCAATCATATTTACTGAAATAAATTCATATGCTGTGCTAAACATCCATGAAGCCTCAATGGCACAGACAGAAACGTTAATCACATTAGATAAATACACATAAGAAAACTAAAAACATTAAAAAGTGAGGAGACTAGAGACATTACATGTGTTTAAGCTGCCTATTATGACAAAGACCATCATCCCTTCGTCTTTATAAAGAGTGTAATGAGTTTGTTTTACTTCTCTGCTTTGCTTTGTGTACACAGCTTAGTAAATTGAAAATCAACACATTTTCAAAAGCACTAGTGAGTCTACAAGTGTCCTGCTAAGACCTGGTGATGCTTTGAACATCTTACACATGCAAGCTGGAACTGTACTTTTTTAAAACATTACTGTAAAACCCATCAACCAAATCAAGTTTAATTGAAATTAACTAAAATCCTCTCTTCTTCTTTTGCTTGTTAGAGTAAAAGGAACAAGCTGACTGATCAGACCACTGGCCAATCAGACCACATGTTTCGAATGTGCAGTGTGTAAATGAACACATCCATTTTTTACCCAAATCAGATTGGGTGAGGCCAGTGACCTTTAATCAGACATTTTCTGTTCATCTACAAAGACACTCACATGATGTTTTAAAGGCCCTAAGGTAGATGATCTGACCTGACAGCACAGCAATGAAATCTGAGATGAGTGAAAGCAGTACACCCAAGGCAGAACATGGCTATGAGACAAATGCAATAATCTAATGGAAACAATGATGCATAATAGACCCTCTAGACTATGACAAAAAGGATAATTGTTGTTATTTAAATGATACAAAGGCCATTTTAACAAACACAGCTATGATTTGATTTGAAGCTTCTGACTTTCGTTTATCTGTCACATTTTACTGCTTTTAACAGTAGCATGAGAAATGCTTTAAAAATTAAGCAATAAAAGAAAACAAATGAGCCAAAATATAAATATTAAAAACTGAGTATGAAATTATTGGAAATACAGAACTGATAAACTAATAGTTTCTCACTAGGAATGGGTACCTTTCACATTTGAACCGATACCATACCGATGCCCTGTGCCTGGGAATCGGTGTCGGTACTCAACGGTACCAATTTTGGGTACTTTTGCGAGTGGTAATAAATATTAATTTGCTTAGTATTAAGATCTCAAATTTTTTCAATTTGAAAATTTATTTCTCAATATATAAAATTTGACAGATATATATCAAAACAACATTCAACTGTTTGTATTGTAACATTGTAGTTGTTCCAAAAATTTCTTCAACATGAAAACCAGAAACTAAAATGAACCACAACTTAATAAATTAACTGCAGCCCTCACTTTAACTTTAGGGCAGTTTAACAATGGGTCCGACAGAGTTGTAAATAAAAAAAGCATTTACATTAACGTTACAAAGTAAGATGAACCGACCTGATAATGATAACTGATGCACATTAAAATGCCAACCTAATACCATCTTAAAAAAGAGGCTTATTTACCTGGACCAGGTATCCTCCTTGTCCCATCTGCTGCCATCACCAAATGTTAAAGCCATTTCTTTTCCTGTGTTTCTGGCTGCAGACGACTAGTCGCCATTGGACACAGGCATGCTAACAGTGCTGAATGAATCCTTTGTGGTCATAGATCTGAGGCTATCAAAAATCTTGCACTCTTCAGCTTTAAAGGAGACATATCATGCTGATGCATGATTTAATACTTACATATAATATAATAAATTTGAAAACAAGACCTTACACACCCTTAATTTTCAAAAAATGAGATATTGTATTTTTTCTGATATCCTAGAACGAGATTTGATGCCTCTGAAAATAGGTCATTACGAGATGTCCGCGAGATTTAAATCGTCGTGACGACACGAGGTACCTTTCTTTTTATTAGAGTAATCTGATAAAACACTTCTGTGATGTCCGTTAGCCACAAAACTGTCACCGAGGAACACATTCGTCCAGCAGCAGTATATAGATCCCTAGCTCACACTCACTCATTACCAGCTCTGGCCTGTAGGGGGACTCAATACACAGTCGCTGCTTTGAGCCTGCCGGAAAATACAGTAGAAGAAGAAGGACAGGCTGACTCTACCCCCGATAGAACTGACCAATCAGAGCACAAAGGGCTGTGACGTTGCCAGGTAACTTTAGGTCAGCCTGGAAACCGAGTGTTTCAACAAGAGCTTCATAGTGGCTTAAAATGAGGCTTTTGAGAACGCAATTGTGGGGCAATGAAGGAACTAAATGACTTGTACTGAGGGCAGAAATGCTTTATAGGCATCCTAGTCTGGCATAGTGAAAAGGAGTAACAAGCATGATATGTCTCCTTCAAGGAAAATTTTGTGCGACACCAGGTGGTTCCTCAGATTTGAAGAATTTCCGCCGCTGGTCTTACACTTGGCCTCACAAATATTGCAGCGAGCATAATCTCCATCATATTTAATAAAGCAGAGCCATACTGTCGAGCAATTTCTCTCAGCCATGCTTGCTTTGTTGATTGAGCCCGCGGCTGCTGACGTCATTACGCTACTGCTGTGTTGAGTTCGAGTCCAGTATGGAAATTCACCTACTCTACCAAATAGTATGCCTGCTTCTTCCACCCCCTCACAGTCACAAGGATGCGTTTAGGTACCTAAACATGGCACCGTTTGATTTTACATGAATCGGTACTCGGTAGTACCTACAGAATTCGGTCGGTACCTCTTAAAGTACCGAATTCGGTACCTATCCCTACTTCTCACTGAGCATGTAATCTTGATTGTCTTGTTTTCATGAGAGGAGGTCAAAATTTTAATTTACATAGTAGGTTGATACATGACATACATTCAGAATTAAAGAATGTATCTATAAAACTTGAAGTTCTACAAAAGCATATAACTCTGCCAAGGCATTTTCAACATAGTCAGAGAAGTTATTGTTAAAATGTGGAAAACTGCTCCATTGCTCACTGTTAACAAATCATTAGAAAAATTCCTGAATCCACATTTGGATTCAGATTACCACAAAAATCTGATCACCTCTTACTTTATGTCAAGAAGACCAACATTCCAGGATAGTATCTTTAAATGTGTTCACTGCATTTTAAGTTTTCTTGCAACCAGAAAACATCTGCAAAACAAAATGTCCTTGGAGGAGGTAATTACAAGATGTAAGTTTACATATGTGACAGCCGATCACTGCAGTTTGATTCAGCTCTGCAGCAAACACTGTAGTGATAGAGGTGTCGGTAAAACACTTAGGTTAATCACACACTCTGAGAATAAATTCACTGTTTTAAATTTGCCAGATTAATACTTATCAATATCTTCACACAAGAATCAAATTACTTTTTACTATAAACATGAAAAATGGTTTAGGGCATGATCTTTAACAAAGATGCAGCACCAAAACTGGTGGAGATGTGAACAATTCATAAAAATAATGACTACATTTCATGGGCACATTTATTAGGTCTAACTGAAAAGCATCCTAATGAAATCCATGTAATTGCATATGTTGCATTCTCATTAGAAATCATCTGAGTAGACCTCGATCGAAGGGCACAAAGGACTTTAACAACAGAGTGAGGGAGGAACTATCAATATCCTGAGCTCAAAGGCTAAACTGTTCCTCCTCTGTGCAGTCACCATTCAAATGTATTACCTAATGCCAATTCCATTAGTGTTCTCCATTACTCACAATATCTGCGTCCCATGTCATTCAGTGAAGGCATTTGGAGCCTTAGAAGGAGGCAAAACCAACGGTGGGGGGATTATATTCACTTTGACAGGCCTAGATTGCTGGCAATTAGGCGTAAGGAGGCTCCAATGAGGTTACATAAGAGAGCAAATACAGAAGTCATCTCATTGCTCATCACTCACTCAATAGCCGCTGGGATAGCTGCTGATGCTGCAAAACAAAATATCCATAAAATCGGAGGATGACACAGTGCAACTTTAGGAAGCGCTCATCCTAATTGGAGGCTAAGATACATTTGTTCCAGTTTATTACAGCTAAACCCGCCAACTGCTTGTTCTCACAGAGGCAATAACCCAGCCAGTGGGACTCTTTAACGTCAACTGCTGTCTGTCCGCCTTATTCAAACATCAGTGATGAAGACAGAGTGACGGTTCCTCCTCTGCGTACTCCCTCCTGAGTCCCAAAGAAGCAAGTGGGAGTCATGTTTTCACAAGCTAATGACCAGTGCTGCCAAACTCAACATCCTGGTGTCTCAGGAGGCCAAGTGTCCCAGTCCTCTGCTCAGAGGAGTGAACAACTCAAAAGGCTTTACTATTGTAAGGAAATGTAGAATATTTGCCCATATTTGTCTTTCTTTTGTGCTGAACAATTGGAAAACAACATGATATTACATTATTTTAGTTCCTGAGATATAGCTATAAGGTAAGTAATGCCCGTGTTCTGTCATGAAACAGTTACAACAAATTTTAAAGTCTTACTTTGTCTCATGTACTAAACTTATATTATTATTATTTTCATTGTTAAACACTGTACTTACTTTAGTGTAATCAAGCAGATGAGCTACAAATGTGCCATTTTTGGTTAAGGATGCACAATGTTATCTGTGTTATATCAGTATATGCAAATATTTGAGAAAAAGCAGAATATTGTCATTGACACATAAAAACTTTAACTGATACAAAGATGACATTTTAGCTTTATATTTCAGCATAACTTTTAAGGATTTTTGCATATTAATTTTAAATAAGTTAGCTCAAATAAAAGAACAGCTTTCTGCAAGCAGCAGGTCTGCACATTAGATGAATCACACTATAATTAGGCGTGTGTGCTTAGGGTTTACAACTAGTGGGAGTTAAAGTGTATAGTTGGGTCCAGAGGAAGGGTTTAGGTGGTTGACAGAAGTGTCAATCATCGAGCAATGCATGCACGGGACTACCATGACATCACTCAGTTCTGTGGACAGGAGAAATACCGGTGTGGTTAATAAACTATAACACATTTAAGACAAAACTGCAGAGATGCATTTTGGAGACACCAAAATTAACAGAAAGTATCATTAATATGGAACAAAATGTCACTGAGTTTGTCAGATGAGTCTGACATACAAGCAGAAACTGACCAAAGACTGGCCTAAAATAGTCGCTGCACAGCAGTCAAACAGAGAGTTGATTGGCTGTTTATAGTGAGGCTCCAAAGAGGAAAAACAACCACTGCCCAGCAACACAAAATTTGAGGTAATCAAGACATTGTCACTGCTGTTTGTAATGGATGTATGAATGCTCAGGAGTACCCACAGCAAAATGTCTGTCTAATGGAGACTTGCTGCGTTTGAATCATAAATGGCAGAAAACTCAGTAGGAACTGGAGGATACAAGAACACTCACGATTAGCTGTAGATCCAGGTGTATACATTTTGGGCCTCTGTTGTCAAATCTGGTGAAATACCAGTGTGACTTGGTGAATACACTTCAGGTGGTGGGAGGGGATATCAGCATCTAATGTTTGTATACACACATGGACTGCATGATTTATAAATCTGCAGTCTGTGTAGCTATGTAGCTGGGTTTCCAATACAGTTTTTTGCAAAATAAAAGAGATATTCCTTAAATTTTAACAAAGTATATTTGCGCTTTGAACGCGTTTCCATTGAAGGTTGTTGTAGGCAGGAGCGTCATAACTGTCGTGAAATATCATCCCGTGAGATTTCACTGCAGGAAGATGGATGCATGAATATGTCAAGGCTTGTCGAACCCTTTCTCCCTCATTTCCGTTTCTATCTCCTTATAACACTCTGCATTCCTCTGTTGTTTGCTGTCTAGTATGGCAGTTGTGTTTTTCTCGAAAAACAATGGCAAAAAAAGTCTCCGTCTCCTCCTCTGTCTAAACGTACTGCGCCGTGTTTACTCCGAGTGAAGTGATCATGTGACCCAGGTACGTCACGTCCTGTGACGTAGAATTGCGCTTTTGCGATGTATATGAATATGGAAACGTCTGAATAACCACCTCATGAAAGCGTAACATTTATTTTAGCCATATTCAAGTCCTTTTTGGAAATTCAGGTGTTTCCATTACCAGTTTTTTTTATTGCGCTAGTTACATTTTGTGCGTATCCAACGGTAATGGAAAAGCACTTACTGACCATGTAGATCCTCCTTGCTGTAATGAACATTTATATTTGTTCAGAACCAAATTGATGTTTTTCAAAATGACAAGAAAAACTAGAAAAGCCAAAATTAATTTATTTTTAGAGTAGGTATTCGCGAAGATAAATTGTTTATCTGATAAAGACACAGTCATGTTGTTTTATTTTCAGTTTACTTGATGATTGTTTAGCCCACAAAGTCCTTCTGTCACAAATGATGTTTAAGCTTTATAAAATGACTTACAATTTTAAAAGACTGACATTTATGGCTTTGTTTGAACAGTGTGCTACACAACAGGAGATAATTATGGTTGGATATGTTGGTTTAAGTTTACCTAGGGGATTTTTTTGTATCTATTTAGAAAAACTGCCACTAAGTAACAAACAAGACAGCATTTTTTTTAAAGTCCAGCTCAAATGGAATGAAGTCTGAAATCAAGACCAAATGGTCAACATGCATGTTTGATTACAATTACAATCGTTTAGATCTTGTACCTTTAAAATATGCAGACTTTATTGATGAGTTATAGAGGAAGAAAGTCCTCTTTAAGACCTGCGCATCTTTAAGACCTCCTATTTACCAGAAAAGAATGGACATGAGGCTCACTGATTTTGACCTCTAAAATCTAATCAGCTTAATTTTAGGTCAGAATGGACATATGTATGTGCAAAGTCGGGGGAATATCTCTTTGAGAAATCCCATTTCAGAGCAACCGATGGACGTGACTTTGACTTTTGACCTATCACCTGCAAAATCCGAGCAGTGTTCCTGAATAGAAAGATGGAGGGACAATAAATGGACAGAGAGATACACAACTTACATAAACAACTCCTCCAGCCTGACTTACCAGTGTGAATTCCATCTAACAAATTCAGCTCATCTACTGCAATGGTTAACCAATGTCAACTGTGCTGTGTGAATTCCTGCCCACTCCCCCCTCTTCCTCCTTTTGGACCCCCTTCCCCCTCCCATTCCCCCAGGTGTTCCCTAATAAGCACCTTTATAAACAAGAACAAATTTGGAACAGCAGAGAGCATCCCCTCATGCCTCCATCCATCATTTTAATGAGTGGAAGTGTGTCCAGGCCCCACAATGTGATGCAGGTGATTAAGGACATTAAGCGGATACTCTGTCTGCCAGGGTTATTCAGACCATAATGGCATGAATATGCACAACGAGGAGGGCCGCTCTTCGGTCTGGTCCTTACAGTTAGTCTACCTGTGTGCTGGGGGAGGAGAACAGGTGAACTAGCATGACTGAGAAATGCAAACTGGTGAAGCAAGGAATAAAAACAGGGGATTGTTTGGGATTTTCTTCATTTTCTCCTATCGCCAAACATGCCACAATTTTCTGAATACATCATTAAATATTGTGCTTAAAAATGAGGTCACTCAGTTTGTCCTTAAGTCAGGGTGAACACTTTTGGAAAGTTTTCCTGTAAGTGTTCTTAAGATGTAATGTTTCCAAGCAAGGGCTAAACATGAGGCCTCGTGCCTTTGACCTTCAATTTGTGACTGCCAAAATCAAATCAATGAATCCCTGAGCCAAATACAGACAAAAATCCCTAATGTGATATCACCATCTGATATCATCTAGATAGACAAAAGGGCGAGGTGTTTCCAGCTACCTCATGAAAATGGTAGATCCTTTTTTTAAATACTTAGTGCAATACTCAGAAATTGACTACATCTTTATTTAGATTTACAACAACTTGCTTATTTTGGTTCAAACAAAAAAACAAATATCCTCAGACTTCAGACTCTTAAATTTCAGGTCATCAGAAATCTAAAATGTAGTTTGAAATTAAAACATGAGCTGCATTATCTAGTTTGGCTTCTTATGCTTACCTTTGAACTGCCTCATGTCTTGCACAATCATAATAGACATCAGGTCAGATGTACAGACAGACTGATGGCATCTTAAATAATGTCTGTCCTGAAAATCCTCTATGGCATCATACAGTTTTTCCTTTTAATTCATAATCATGAATGGATGGAAAACAAACCTTCCCAAAAGCTTTCAAATAAGAAAAATTGAGGAAAAGAACAAGTCTAAATGTTTAGAGGGAAGTACATTAAAGAAAGAATAATTAAGATGTATGGTTTAGCAACATAATGCCAGTTTGATGTCTCATTTTTATATTTACCGTTCATCAGGAACCTTCTGAACACATAGTTGTATGGCATACAAATCTCCCCTCCTCTGACTCTTCGTGTGTTTAGTGTCTCACTTTCTGCAATCAATAATCTAAACTGCATTTGCTTTCAACTCTTTCCCAGCAGCCAAAAACTAATTTCTTTTGTGCACATTCAGGCTGTCTCTCATTTCTGATCGCCAAACTGCTTCATTAACCTCCTTCCCAAACTAGGAGGTAATTAAGTGAACAGCTGTGCACTGTCTGACAACTCGGCTTACTGTCGCTATCCTCGGCGAGAACTGCGGCGAGCAGCCCGCCATCACAGGTGCACAGTATTTAGACAGCTTACAGCACCTCTCCACAGCCATTTACACTACAGCTGCAGGTCAGACGCCACCTCTTCAGACAATCAATCAAAACTCATTTACGTTTAATGATCTCACCAACCGTCTCATCACAATTTCACATCATTACAAAAAGTTGTTTTTAATCAATGTTGAACACTTAGGCTTGTTTCAGCTTGTGAGAATTGAACAGAGATGAGTTATTGTGAAAGATAGCCATCAGCTGAGAGACCACCAGGCTTAATGAGAGAGGGGATGTGGAAGCGGGCCAAATCCAAGTTTTTTAATAACTGGGAAGTAATCTGGGTGATTTGTACATCCATTTGTCACTTAGCCAGTCATTCCAACCATCCTTATTTAGTGCCGATGGGGTCTGCACAATTAACCCAGAGGAATATGGCCTCCTCCTGCTGTACCCTGAAATCTTTCAGCTTTTTCCTGAACCTCTTCTTTGCATCCGTAAGCTGATCTCACCGTGTAACATTTAATAACACCAGTGAGTAATGGACTTCATCAAAGTGCTTAGGGTAATTATCCGCCATTGGTACAGAGGAAGAATTTTCCAGAATCAAAGCACCAACAGTGAGCTTGGAAATGGAAGATATCTTAAAACACAAGTGCAAGGACAAAGAAAAGCATTATTGATCTGGGAATAAAATAAATAAAAAAAAAACACGGCAAAAGCTGTGCTGTGCTTTGATTTAAATTTCTGAAAGTCCTTTGCCCGTAAAGATGGAAACAAGGATCCGCTTGGTACGGGCAAAGCTTTGCATACACAAAGGTGATGTGACTTATGGCCCTTTTCCAGTAGCACGCCTTGGCCCGACTCTACTCAGCCCTACTCAATTTGCAGCGTGTTTGCCTGGTACCTCCTGAAACAAGCTAGTTTTAGTACCTACTCCTCTCTGGTTCCAAGCGAGCTGAGTCGATACTAAAAGATGACGTCACAGACTGCCGGCTACTTATTGGTCAGACAATGTCATCATTGATGAGTCCATGAGCGCGACGACCTAGCATGCTAGCGGTAGCTGCCATTAGCTTACCCTCATACATCTTTTCTTTGCAGCTCGATTGCTCTCGTCCTCGGCTTCATTCTGTTGTATAGCTTCCAAAACTCTCCCGTGCTTCTCAAGGGGTATTTCTTCTTGCCACCTGCAGCCTTCTTCTGCTTTCATTTTTTACTCGGTTTGTGACAAAAAGCCACAGATTGTTGTGTCGCGCTCAAAATGACGTCACCACAGTGCCGCTCACCCCGTTGGGCAGGCGACTGGGGCTAATGGAAAAGCAGCACAAGGTGAGTAGAGTAGAGCCAGGTAGAGTCGAGTACAGTAGAGTAGGGCTAATGGAAAAGGGCCATTACTTTGGAAATTGAGGTGAAGGAGTTACGTATCTTGGAGTAATGTTTAGGCACTACTTCATTACACAGCACAGCCTTCATGTCCTTCTGCTAGCGGGGTGCCAATCAAAATATGTTCTGACTGTTCTAACTTTGCAATAAACAACCAATTACATCTACATCCTATACAAAGATTAAAAAAAGTAAGAATGTTGATCAGGTTCAACTGTGTTGGCAAATTGTGCTATTCTGCCTCAGTTAACCTTCACTACAACAAGCATAAAGTGTATTTATATCAAGTTAACATTTCACTGAAACTATAGGTTCAAAAACCAGAAAGACAACTAGTAGCCTACAAAGCAAATACTTATTTTGAAGATACACTTTCATTTCGCTCTTCTGCTTTTTTCTTTGAGTTTCTGGAATTGGTCCTACCATGTATGATGTTTCCATTACAGAAGGGAGGCTCACATGATAATCACTCTATTTTAATCCAGTTTGACAACATGAGCTTGCAGTTTCCACACCTGTATCAACAGGTATCATGAATTTCTCCCATCCTGTACTGTCCAAATAAGTTTCCTCCATTTTTTTGTGCAGATATTTTGACCCTTAGCCTGTACAACAGCTTGATGCTCCTAAATCAGGGCCTGTAATCAGACAGATCCATCTTGCCACACTCCAATCTACAACAACTGGGCTCAGTCTATAGCAGCACAGCGCAATCAGCCTTGTGAGTGTTGCTTATGTTCAGTCTGATGCCATGGACCTTATTCAACCTCACTTCAAAATCAAAAACTGTCCCTTTAACATCAGCTGAATTCAGTATATTTCTTTGGCAAAAGTTTTAGGATCTTGTCTCTTCAACAGTACACTGTGTACCAATGGGACATGCTTGAGCGTCAGCGGCAAAGTGAAGCTAATTACATGCGATCACATGTCAGTGTCTTTACTACCACAACATAAAAGGCACAATTTTATGGCAGGGTGTTTTTCCCTTTACGCTTCGTCCAAATGTTTTTTCCTCCAACTCAGGCAAAGAGCAAGGACAGAGGGATTCTGACAAGGTGCAGGGGACATTTTTATTTGCTTTCATGTATTTGGGTGAGTAAAATGATTAACCTCCACTTTCAACGTGGAGAGGAACTGGCTAACAGAGAGCTGTGTGTTGATAAGCATACAAGACCAACCCTCACAATAAAAATCACTTGATGTGCTGTTCATAAGGAGAACAAAGCTTACAGTTACAGTTTTATAGGATGTACAGTAGTGTGGACAGCAGGCATGTGATGGATCATGATAGGGTGTAACATCTGATACTGGTGTTCATCTGGACACAGTGTTTGAACAGTATTAGTAATGGTACTGATAAGGACTTGGTTTGTTCAGAAGTATCAATAAGACGATTAATAAATTAAAAATGAATGACCCCCTCCCCCGCACGTCAAAAATACAAGATCTTGCTGTTAGTTAACTCATTCAGCCCCTGCTTTGACACAAACTATTTCTCCCATTACAAATCTAACCAACTTCTGGTTAAATACAGATCACTAATTAAAAGCTGTCTTCACATTTACAAACATAAAGAGTATGTGTGTGAATCTACAAACCACTCATTTCCATGCCAATTCAAAGACTTCCATTACAACACTCCTGTCTGATCATAGAGGTGTTGAGTGCATCTATAATGGCAGTATTGAAATAACCTTTTAACCCAGCTGACTCCTCCACTGGGTCAGGAATGTGTAATACAAACACACAATCACACCATTCAACGGCAACATATTTTCATAACAGCATTGCCACACAGGCTCAACAAAACACTGACACGACCAATCATGGAGGCTAAATGTAAATGGTGATGGACAAAAGGCGTGGCGCTGCTTTATGCTCAGCGAGGGCACATAATGGGGATAAATTAGCCTGTTTTCTTAGTCAAATGACGTCGTGAGTGCTGGTGATTTGAATGGCTGGTGTTTCTGAGGCATTGACTGATGGGAGGTGAGGACAGGGGTGAGCGGGCTGATGGAGGGAGGATGGTGTTGGTGGATTTTAAACCTTTGGATCTGCCCTCGTGTTTCTCTATGCCTCATAGCTGACAGACTGCTAACTGAAGGAGTGTTGGAGATGAGACATGGGTTCATCACGCTTTGTGTGGCCTTGAGGCTTTTTTTCCCACTCTGCACCTGAAATGGCTGACATGCTTGTGTTGCCATCTTAAGCTGTTGTTTATAGCCCAGCCATGTTTCTTTTATGACTATGACCTACTTGAGAGCAACAGCTAAACAGCTTTCCCTCTATTTATCTTTCCGCTATGATGTGATATGTAATGAAATAATTCATTATTCCATTATCATTTCGTATGTCCCTGCAATGAGGATGTTGTGATCTTAATTTATTGATTAACTGTACGTTGTCCTGATCCCAAGTAGACTCTAGATGCCTAACAAATCACCATTGCATGAATATTGCAGTGGCATTAAACACAAAATATGTTTAGGTCCCTTGCTGTTGTGCCAAAACAATAACAAACAATAAAAGCAGTGACTGACCAGCTGTCATATCTTAATCACTTTCAATAGGATGTTTCCCAGATGGACTTGAAATACATCCTATAATTGTGTGAAACAGTCAAAATAGTGTGTCAAGTCAAGTCTATAGAACTAAAATCAGACCGCTTTTGCAGATTTTCTTGTGATGCTCTTTTTTATTGCAGTCTGCAAACAAAGTACTTATACTGTTGTTGAAAGCTGACTTGTTTATACTTACAGATTATGTATGTTGATGTGCTCTCTGTAATCCACTTTATTTCTTATCCTTATAGCTCTTTCTGTCTTAAGAATCAAAGTAGATCACCAGACCTCTAAAGACAAGGCACTTTTATATGACTGGCTTGCGGTTGTATGTTATTTGACTGCAGTGTATTTTAAGACAGTGTCTAGACCATGTTCTATCGATTATTATTTTTCCTCCTCTCAAAAAAGACTAATGAGCGGGGTGAATTCCAAGAGAAAGGTTAATACAATATTGAAATGTCAGGAGATTAATGACATTGTTCTTCCTTCCAGTGGTCCTGCAGGAGAGGGTGACAAATGTCTTGCCCTTTTCACTCCGTTCCTCCCTATTTGTGATCTTTTTCTCTCCCACCTCTTATGCTCTTTGTCTATTTCTCTGCATCTCTTTTTGTCCCCCCCCTTTCCTTTATCTCCTCCTCGTTCTCCTCCACTGACTATGGTCTCCAGATGCCAGGGATTTATCCCAACCATGCACGCAACTGCTGCAAAGATATGTGGTGGCATAACGCAGGATATGGGCTGTGCAGTTCACTTTGTGCAGCTGTCAGTAGATGAATAGCATTGATCCATCTTCATTAGGAGAAGGTGAGATTTCATAGAGAGGAGTTTGCCTTCATTCATAATCACAAACTCTCTCTCATAAACTGAACCATCATCTGCATACTTCATGAAGAACTGTCTCTTTAGATCTGTTCGTTGTAGTGGTATTGGTGCATACGATATCTGTTCTTTCACATTTTGACTCCTCCCATGCTCCTGCACCACCCTGGCATGAGGTCCAAGTTTTAATCAACTCTGCATAATTGGAGTGATTCCCTGTCTTGCTGTATATTTCAATCCATCTGTATAATTACAGTGAATTAAAGTCTTTGTCACAAGGAACAGGGAGGGAGAAGCCTCACACAGACCGAGACACAATTACCCACCGTCTTGAGAGAAAGAGGAAATTACCTCTTTTGTCATCTCATTTTTCACGGGTGGGGGCTAAATGCGCAAGCGTCAACAATAATTAATGCATCACAACAACCTTTGCAAAGAGCATCCCCTACATCCATATCAACACCACAGATTAGCAGATTATCTTAGCACATTTTCACAAAGTCACTATTGTAATAAGGTAGAGTATCAAAATATTGGCACTGAAGAAATGCAGCATACAATTCAAGTTGATGCAATTATCTAATGTCACAGTCAATTACCACCAAAAATCGACTTGCTTGGGGTAAAGTACTGTTTAGATTTAAAAAAAAAGCCTTTCTGGAACTTACTGAGTGTCTGCAGGCAGTTACATGACAATAAGAATGATTCTGAGCAATATTTCCCCTTTTTGTTAAAAGTAGCTCTCAGTATTTTTCATGGATTTACAGAAAGATAATATTTTAATCAACAAAACAATTAACAGCCAAATAATCAAATTATGTTGACATGCACATATTCACCTCCTTCACTGGTTAAAGGTTCAAACTCAAACCACGAGGCAGCTTTAGTTCCTGTGCTCTACTACCTGGATGTAATTTGTTCAAGACATGAGTTGGATCTTGTAGGTCAGAAATATGGCTTGACAAAAATTAGAATGTGGAATTTTTTAGGTAAAAATTGACAGGAAAATGGTGACTCACTTTTAGAGCATAACTTTCAACATGCAAGGAAGACCAAAGACTGGCACAAGTAGGTTCTCAGTAATCCAGGTCTTGGTTATTCAACACCAACAAAGTGGCAACTAGACTAGGTAAGATTCTTAAAGAGAATGAGAAGGAGAAGAATAATAAATATTTAATTCTAATTTAAGAGACCAGGCTTATATTCTGTTTAGCATGTTACTGATGCTTTTTAATTAGGTCAATAAAGTGATTCAATGTAAAAAAAAAAAAAAAAATAGGGCGTGTGCAATGTATCTCTTATATGATAACTTGATTAATTGTCAAAATTATCAATAGAATACTCGAACATGATAAAGAATCACAAGTTACAGAATTTACACAGATATGATGGCCTTGCAGAATTAATGTGAATGTTCAGGTGTAAACATGACGGTGCTTCTTTACCGCATTTTTACATAAAGACACTGATTTCTTGTGATTTCTACAGATTTCTTGGGACTAACTGGCTACATAAAAGTTAAATAATCTAAAATCAGTCTTTCCAAATTATCCTGTGACATGAGCTGTGATAACAATGGTCCATTACCCTCACAAAGCTTTGGGGGCTGTTTCAATTTAAAATAGCAAATATAGAATTGAAGTTAAAAAAAAAAAAAGATCATATGTAAGACATTGTAGAATCTCTGAAACTAAAGCTGAGAAAAGTCAATAAAGACAATAAAGAATGGAAAGCATGCATCAAAAAACAAAATTTGATTCCCAGCTTCCCACTCTTTCAAATACTGTAAATCTCTTTGTAAGTTGCAACATAATCACCCATGTCAGTCACTTACTATAGTTTTCATGTTGTAGCCAGATTGGTTGAACTTGTATTTTTAATCATCTCTTTTTCAGTCTTTCATGGTCAACATAAATTAATACAGAAAAATGTTCCTTCTAGTTTAGTACAAAACTGTTATTCAAAAGTTGGGTTTGATTGTCTACAGCACATACCAGTCGCATCCTGCCCTGCTGTATCACTCGCAATATGCCACAAGTCTTTTTTCATTGCAAGCTGCTTCAACTCTGCATCAGTCAAGGCCAAGTTGATCGCCCCAAAACAGGAAAACAATCGCCCAGAGCTTCCAGAATATTTCAAATAAATATAGCAATGTCATATCATAGCATAGGAAATAAAGAGATTTCACAGGAATACACTGCAGTTCATGAGCAGCTGTTATTTGTCCCTTGTCTATGTATGAAAAGTTAAGGGGATTAAAAGTAAATACTTGATATTTAAGGCATTGATAAGCTAAAAACATATTGTGGTGTTTTCAGTTCCATAATGTATTCGCCCATCGTAGAAGCAGAAAGGGCACAGAAATAAGTAATAAGTGAACGAGCTGTTTTCACAGGTCAGCTGGCTGTTAAACCAGTTGTTTACATGGTCTTCCTGTATACATGTAGGTGTTACCACACAATGTCATAAATCTTGTGATTATGCTTCTGCTGCCAGTGGGCAGTTCATGCGCTGTTGGTCAGACCAAAGCTACTGTTTTGGTTGTACCGTTGTATCTTTGATTTCATAATTTTCATTTAGGTAGGTGTCTTACATTTTTAACACCCTTTCAAGATTAAAAGCACTTTGTAGTAAGACAAGCTTTTGTAAACTCAGGAAAGTATAATTGATTAGTGTTTTTCTGCCCTTAAAACTTTTTGTGTAACTGCATGAAAACCTTAGGTTTCTCTAAATGAGATGACACCGAGGTATCAGAATTGCTGTCAGGAAAGAAATAAATGGTATTGTGCCATTTCTATTATTATAGGTACAGTATTTCCTGCTGTAGGACTGGTGTTCAGAGGAACAACAGGGATGATTGTGGTGGTAATGATGGTGCTGAGGGGGCTTTTGGCCAGCAATGCCTCAGTGCAGTAATTGCATCGATGAGAAGTGGTCGCTTGAAGGCAAGCATGGGTCATCATTACTCTGTGCGAAGCTTGCAGCCTTAAGGTAGACCATTACTGCAGAGTGTCAATAGCTGATGCTGTTCTGTGATAGAGGCAGAACGAAAGGCCTCCCAGGGTAGAGTGACCACTTCCTGTCTTCAGGTTAAAGGTTCAGGCAATTATAGGGATGCCAATTTATCTCTTGTCTATACTAGGTGATCAAACGAAATGGAGTGAATGAGATTTTACACAGCAAGCAACTTGGACAGAAATAAAGATGCAGCCTTTATGTCTTCCTTCTGCTCTCCATTCAAAGCATGGTTTCTTTGATAACGTCATTGGCTTCCAAGTCATAGACTGATCCCTGGTCTATGTCGCTCTCATTTCCTCCTCTCATCCATCCTGCCGCAGACAGCTACTATCTCTTGCCTATAAGGCAGACATCTGCAGAGTATGGCCAAATCACTTCACTCTCCCACAGGAGAGAGCGTCCTCCAATAACTTCGAGCCTCCGTCCAGGAAGTCCTGCATTAACCATGAAGCGAGTTTGCCAAGTCATAAGGTTTCATTCATTTTATCCGAGCTGCCAGATCCTTTGAATAATTGCTAGTCTACAGAGAGGCTCTTTCCTTTATTGTTCTGAATTCAAGCCAGTCCTTGTTCAGTGCGGAGGCTGTTGTTAGTGTTTATGATGTAGATCACAGGAGATATGCTGTACAAGTGGAACATTTAAAGCAGTTAAAACAATATAGGTCATTATGAAAGGAAAATGGGCTCTAATGGTTTGTAGCTCAGTGTACTAGTAATTTATTTTATGACAATATAAGCATGTATGTGCAAATGTGCTTTTCATACTTTATTTCATAATTTGTCTGTAATGAAAGTTGTATGTAAGCACAAGGTAGAGGCTTAAATGAAGCTACTTTAAAAACATGTGAAAAGACTAAGTGGAGTGTGAATGTCCATTATAAATTAAATCTATTTGAAAGTTTGTTAATACTTTTATCTCCAGTTATTTTTGGAACCATTAAACAGGAGGCTAAAAGACATACTTCTGTCTTTAACCTGCCTATCTTTAACTGTAGAAAGATGTCAGGACCCTCTCCACATTGGTTTGCTTGCTAACCATAACCTCATTCCATGGCTAGAAATAAGCAAGCACATAAATTCAGTAGTTTTTATGCTGACTTTGTTGAATTGCACCGCCTATCAGCTATATCAGAGGGTGTGTTCATAGAATTATCAGTGATTTGAGCCACGATATAAATCATAGCTGCTTGCTGCTTGCACCACAGCAAAGGTGCTGTCTACGTGCTGATGTGCTAGTGTGGCACCCTGGACATTTATTAGTTCAGATTATGCCCAGAATTCTTTCTTTATTGGTTAGTAACATTAACTGGGACCACCCACTATTATTTTTTCATTATTTTTTTCATTTATGCAGCTTAAAACATTCAGAGGCACTGGTAAAACACTCACCTGTTGCACCTGGAATAATTATGAGACAATACCCATTTGTGTCAGAAGGTGGCAGTGTCGGTTTGGGCAATGAGACTGAATGTCACAGTAATCCTGGCATCACAGGAAGTGAGCTCAGTTACACAGCGTAAGATGCTCAGAACGACAGCATGTAAAGCAGATACTCATGAATGACTGCTTCTATACATGTTTTGCAGGTGAGTAAAGTGCACAGATGCCTCCGTTAAGTTATCTGAAGTTTATTTCTTAAGTTGTCGAGCCGAATTTATTTGTTTACAAGATCGCGAACGTCCATAAATAAGGGCTAACTGCCATTAGCCTTAGCTGCTAATGTACAATGTAATGCCGCCGTAAGGGTTGATCGAGCGCCTCGTGTGAGTGTTGAGCATTGTTAATGGCGCCGTGATTGCAGATTTAGCGAACACAGTACAATACAAACTATGTACAGAACTTAAAGTGGATAACTACCATAAATTATCCAAACAGTGTTTGTGATGAGAGATAGTTGATACAGCCTGGTGTCAAAACATTTATGTTTTGAAACTATTAATTTGCGCAGATGCCAAATCTTGTTGTCTGTCAGTTACAAGGGTAAATTTGTGATATTATCCCTTTGAAATATACGAATACGCACAACATTGGTAATGTGTGAGAGATTATAAGAGTGGGTTGTAATGAAGTACACCATGGACTGAAAGTTAATATGTCAGTGTTATTATGTATATATTTTTTTATGATTAACAGTAATGCATCGGCATTGTTCATGCTGTCCGTTTTCTCTGTGATAGTTACATCTGTGAAAGGTTTGGCTTAAATGATCTTTGGCTGCTGCCTGCATCTTTACAGTCAACTTTAAAGCTTTTGGGTTTATTTTACCTTGAACTTCTGAATTGTTTGTTGCTGTTGCACTGACATAAGGTTTTGTCTTTCATTGTGTATTTGGTTAACTGTTAAACAGCAACAGTTGTATTAATTGTTTACAGTAGGCCAGTAATAGTTGTACTGTTGATCACTTTATTTGATGTTGTAAGTCAGGCAGTACGGGAAGTGAGCTCAGTTACACAGCGTAAGATGCTCAGAACGACAGCATGTAAAGCAGATACTCATGAATGACTGCTTCTATACATGTTTTGCAGATTTTGCAGTGTGGATGGGAAAATAAAATCGCTGGCACCTTGATGAACAGTCGTCATCCTTGGACAAGTGTAACATAATTTGGTGGCCCGTACGGGGAAAAGCTGTCAGCACAAGAAGACACAGCCCCTTCGCAAGAAAAAAAAAAAACAGACAGACCTGCATCAACACAAGACAAGATGGAGAAGCCCCAGGATGAGATCAGTGTGGTGTTGTGGACACTTGAGAAACCAGAGCTCATTAAGGTATGCCAGTACATCAAATGCAGTGAACCAGCAGGTGAGGGATTCAGTGGACAGTCCCGTCGGAGCCTGGTTCAGCTAGCTGATCGCACTCTGGATGAAATCGAAGTGAGTGAGGAATCTCATGTGTTTAAGCAGTTCATTAGTGATCTCCTGTCACTCATACAGTCATTCCAAGAAAATGCTACTGAAAGTACAGAAAATGAAGGAATTGAGCCCACCGAAATACAAAAACTGAAACAAGAGTATGTACAGCTTCAGCAGGCTCAGGCAGAGGCACGACGTGCTTTAGAGGAGAAGATTGAAGTTTTGGCATCCCACTGCAATAGCACAACACCTGTAAAAGTGAGAGAGGTCAGTCATCCCCAACCTCTCACAGCACCAGAAGTGACTTTGAGAAAAGACTTCCGGATCTGGGGTCAGATAGGGGAGGCTGGACAGAAGGACAAATTATCTTTTACTAGTCTAACCAACCAAATTGAGTCTGGGCTTAAGAAGGGCTACTCAGAGACTGAAATCATCGAAGCTGTGATTAAAGCAGTAAGCCCTGGCCTTCATCTTCGAGACCTGCTGGAAGTCAAGCGAGATCTCACACTTCCCATATTAAGAACAATACTTAGAGGACATTATAAAGTAGACTCATCATCTGACTTGCTCCACAGACTGATGAACATATATCAAGATCCTAAAGAGTCAGCACAGGACTTTCTGTTTAGGGCAATAGAGCTGAGAGAGAAACTTCTCTGGAAGTCTGGTGATGATGTTGAAGGGGAACAGTTCAGTCCAGATTTAATTCAACGTAAGTTCCTGCGCTCATTAGAGACTGGTTTGCTGAGTGAGGCAGTAAAATTCCAGCTGAAACCTCACCTTAACAACCCCAAAGTTACGGACGAAGTTCTGATAGAAAAAATAAGTGAGGCTGCCAGCCTTGAGCTAGAGCGACAAAACAAGCTTCGGCGAAACACTCCAGTCAAACCACCAAGGGTAAATGAGATACACACAGGGCAGTCACCGAACAACACTCAGGTGCTTCTGAATAGTGGAACAGACACCAATGATGAAACACAGTTGACAGGGGATGTTGGAGCCGCCACAAAGAAAAGACAAGGACAGAGTAAAGGACCAGACCCAGAGACTGTTAAGTTGATTGAGGGTCTCAAGGCGGATGTTCTGGAGTTTAAGAAGATGTTCAATGAGACATTAGAGGCAACGAAGTCCAGGCCTGGTACAAATACACGGCCAGCATCAGCTGCAAAATGGGCTAAAGGATGTCAGGTATGCAGAGAGGCTGAGGTTGGTGATGCATGTAGACACTGCTATCGCTGTGGGCAGGCGGGCCACGTCTCCCGTGGCTGCCGGCAGAACAGGTTCCCTCAGGGAAACGAGAGGGGGCTGCTGAACCGGGACACCCAGTAGCCCGCCCAGTCTCCAGGTCCCAAGCAAGTTATGCACCCTCACAAAACACCTCCTCACCTGAACAAAATCCACCAAGTGATCACATGGGCACTCTCTCCGCCATTCAACAACCAGACAACAGTAGACCCACAGCCCAAATAGAGTCCGTGTCCCTGCAAAGCCCTTCATATCCGCCAGAACTTACAAGTGACTACACAAACACTCTACCCGACATCCCACCAACAAACAACAGTGAGCCCTGCCGTGATTCACCAAATGGTTATGTGCCCTCACAACGCCAAACCAAGCTCATCAGCCTCATTGGAAGGAGATGTCTGGTCCAGTGCCACTTGGGCAACAAACCAGTGGAGGCCCTATGGGACACTGGAGCTCAGGCTAGCCTCATTAACAATGACTGGCGTAAACAACACCTCCCACATAGCACTGTCAGGCCCCTTTCTGAGCTCTTGGGGGCAGAACCACTGGTAGCATTAGCTGCTAATGGGAGTGAAATCCCATATGATGGATGGGTTGAAACAGAGTTTTATCTGGACTGTGACACACACCCTGAAAAGACACTCTTAGTCCCCATGTTAGTATCCAGTGACCCTAATGTTGCAGAACAACCCATTATTGGATTCAATGTGATTGAAGAAGTAGTGAGCAAATGGGGTAAGAGGCAGCCCAAAATGCACAACATTCAGAAAATGAGCAGAATTTTCTCAGTGTCTGTGAATACAGCCAAATCAATGCTTAAAATACTACAGAGACCAGACCCAAACCACAGTGTGGGGACAGTGCAGACAGGCAAGAGAGAAATACGTCTGGCTGCTGAACAGATAACCACAACATTTGTTCGTGCACATGTTGGTGCCCAGTTTGCAAGAGAGAGTCTGTTGTTTGTCCCCAGTGTTCCATCACAGCTGCCTGAGGGTCTGGTCATCCAAGAGGGATTGGTCAATGTCTCAGGGGGAAGAGTTGCGTACATTCCAGTCTCAGTTGCTAACACCACCAAGCTTGATGTCACCTTAACACCTCGCACCATTCTTGGACACCTGGAGGGAATAAAGGCAGTGTATCCCATCTCAACTGAGTCCCCTGACAAGACATCAGAGACAGAGAGAGCTGAACAAGACATCGTGCAGCATCCTGCTCAGTTAAATGAGATAACCAGCCATCTACAGCCCAACCCCAAACCAGTCCAGTGGGATCCTCCTTTGAAACTAGATCATCTTAGTGAGGACCAGCAGCAGGTTGTGAGACAGTTGTTAAGAGAGGAATGCCATGCTTTTGCTTATGACGACAAGGATGTGGGATGCATTCCCAGCTTAAGCATGCACATTACACTGCATGACACCATACCTGTCCGAAAAACTTACATATCTGTGCCAAAGCCCTTGCACCAAGAGGTAAAGGAGTACCTCCAAGATCTCCTGAACCGTGGGTGGATTTCAGAGTCAAGGTCACCATACTCCTCTCCAATCGTCTGTGTTCGGAAAAAGTCAGGTGAATTAAGGCTGTGCTGTGATTACAGAGAACTCAACAGAAAGTCTGTACCAGACAGGCATCCGATTCCCAGGATCCAGGACATGCTCGACTCCCTGCATGGTAGCTCTTGGTTTTCAGTCCTCGACCAGGGCAAAGCATACCACCAGGGGTTCCTGGACCCAGAGAGCCGTCCCCTAACAGCCTTTATAACACCTTGGGGCTTGTATCAGTGGAACCGTATACCCTTTGGCCTCAGCGCAGCTCCAGCAGAGTTCCAAAGGAGTATGGAGGACTGTCTGAAGGGTCTTCGTGATGTCATCTGCCAGCCATATCTAGATGACAACTTAGTCCACTCACCCTCATTTCACAGCCATGTGGACCACGTCCGCGCTGTCCTACAGAGGTACCAGAAACATGGTGTCAAACTCAGTCCAAATAAATGTGATATCTTCAAGCAGAAAGTGCGCTTTCTCGGTCGAATGGTATCAGCAGACGGGTACACCATGGATCCGGCTGAGATAGCCCCCGTTCAAGCTCTTAAAGACCGACCACCAGCCACAGTAGGGGAGTTGAGCAGAGTCCTTGGCTTCCTTTCCTATTACAGGGCCTACATCCCAGACTTCTCCAAAGTGGCAAAACCACTCTATCAGCTGCTGACCCTGCCTCCAGACAGAACTCCATCGCCGATGTCAAAAACAAAGGGGAAAAAGGTTAGTACAAAGCACAGAGGCCGACCACCACCCACCACACCTATCAGTTGGCATCAGAGCCACCAAGATGCTCTTAACAAGCTGATTGGCTGTTTAACCGAACCCCCTATTTTAGGCTATCCTGATTTTGCTGAGCCATTTGTACTCCACTGTGATGCCTCACAAGAGGGCCTGGGGGCTGTGTTATATCAGCAGAAAGAAGGCAAGATGAAGGTGATTGCATATGGTTCACGGACATTAACACCCCCTGAGAAAAATTATCATATGCATTCTGGGAAGCTGGAATTCTTGGCTCTAAAATGGTCAATTTGTGAACGCTTCAGAGATTACCTTTACTATGCCCCACATTTTGTTGTTTACACAGACAACAACCCTCTAACATATGTCCTGACAACAGCAAAACTGAATGCAACAGGCCATCGGTGGGTGGGGGAACTGGCCGACTTTAACTTCACAATCAGGTACCGACCTGGTAAGAAAAATGCAGACGCCGATGGCTTATCCAGGTTACCCCTTGACATCAACCAGTACATGGCTCAGTGCACAGCAGAGGTAAAGCAGGATGTAATTAGGGCTGCTGTGGAGAGTACAGTGTTACAGAGACAGAATGCCTCCCATGACAACACAGTAGTCAGCCAGACAGCAATCAGTTTGGTGCAAGACCCCGCACCACTGTCTGCTGGAAAGTCTCTCTCTCAAGGGGACATCAGAGCAAGTCAAGAAAAAGATTCTGTGATTGGTCGTTTCCTGCACTTCAAAGCCAGCGACCATCTGCCAAAAGGTCGTGCTCTGAGGGCAGAGCCCCCTGATGTCAGAATCCTGTTGAGACAGTGGAACAGACTGCATGTAAATGATAACGGAGTTCTCTACAGGAGAGCCAATGGAAGAGATCAGCTTGTGCTCCCCAAAGAACACCATGACACTATCTTCAGAGAACTACACAAGGAAATGGGACATCTAGGGGCAGAAAAAACTCTGGGGCTGATAAGAGACAGGTTCTATTGGCCCAGAATGCAAGGTGATGTGGAGCATTTTGTCATGCATGCCTGTGACTGTTTAAAACGGAGGCGACCAAGCAGAAACACCAGAGCACCACTGACCTCCATTACCACTACCTACCCCTTTGAGCTTGTGTCCATAGACTTTTTGCATCTTGAGACCTGCAAACATGGGTATGAGTACATCTTAGTTGTAATGGACCATTTCACACGTTTCGCACAAGCGTATGCAACAAAAAACAAGTCAGCAAAAACAGTGGTGGAAAAGGTCTTCAATCACTTCGCACTCACCTTTGGGTTTCCAGTTAGAATCCATCATGACATGGGGAGAGAGTTCGAGAACCAGATGTTTTCCCAGTTGCAAAAGGTCTGTGGCATGCGTGGATCTCACACGACTCCATATCACCCCCAGGGCAATGGGCAAGTGGAACGTTTTAATAGAACACTGCTGTCCATGCTGAGAACTTTAACTGACACTGAAAAGGCCGATTGGAAGAACTCCCTGGCAAAAGTTGTACATGCCTACAACTGTACACGGAGCGAGGCTACAGGGTTTTCTCCATATTATCTGCTGTTTGCACACACCCCGCGACTCCCAGTAGACATCCTTTTTAACTTACCATCACAGGAGCAGCAAATCAGCTATGGAGAGTATGTGGAAAAATGGCAGTCACAAATGAAGGAGGCCTATGAAATCGCATCAGCAACGGCTCAGAAAGAAGCAGCAAGAGGTAAAAGGCATTATGACCAAAAGACTTATGGGGCTCAACTTCATCCTGGCAGCAGAGTCCTCCTCCGCAACCTCACTGAAAGAGGTGGACCTGGCAAGCTTCGTTCATACTGGGAGGATGCTGTGTATGTGGTGGTGAACCAAAAGAGCCCTGATATCCCTGTCTTTGAGATCAAGCCAGAAAGGGGAGGCAGAAGCCGCACAGTACACAGAAACTTGTTGCTCCCTTGTGACAGCCTGCCTGTGGACAAATTAGAGATAAAAGAGCAAGACAAGAGGAAGAGAAAGCTGAGACAGAACAAACGGGGAGTGCAGCAACAGTCACACCTCCAACACACAGACATGGATAGTGAGGATGAAGGTGAACTTGTGTGGAGGTTCCCAAAACAACACTACTTCAAAGGCAGTGATGACCCTCCAACACCTGAGGCGGAGATCCCGACACAGCAGGAGGAAGCACAGCAGACAGGAGACAGTGACGTAGAGATACAGGCCGTGGAAGAAGAGGAGGAACCTGAGCTGCTGACGCCACAGGATGACCAGGAGCAACAAGTGGACCAAACGTCTGATGAAGAGGCATCACACCAGCAAGGAGATAGAGACTCTGACACGGATCCAGGGCCATCGCCTCCGGTACAGCCCATCCATGCCCAGAGAGAGCGACGGCGGCCGAGGATGCTGATATACGACACGCTGGGACAACCTACCATCAGACGAGCTGGTATGGACAGCATTGAGGTGGGCACATCAGCACCATGCTTACAAACACTGTGGAGACCTTGGGTGCCCACAGAAATACAGACAATTTGCTAGAGACCTAAGTAAAAGAAACTGTTGCAGTCTAACCGCACTAAAATGAGACATTTAAAAAAGAATATATGTTGGACTAATACATAAGAAATATGGACAGTATAAAATGTACATCTTTTATGTATATACTGTAGTGCCAAAGACACTAAGTTAGCTGATGACAAACATGTTATGGTGCTTAAAACTGTAGACAAAGGAAATGGGGTAACAGACTAAAGTGGATTGTTGGCCGATATTGTGTCTAGTTACAGTAGGAAGAGTGTGTTTACAGGTCTGAAAAATGGTAATCCTTCACAAAGAACTGGTATTCTGCATCAGTTGAGTAGTACTACCGTTTACTATGGGTTTAGATGTATTCACTTTGACATAGTATAAAGGGCTTCTTTTACTACACAGAGACATGCCATCTACCATAACAGTTTTTTCAAGGAAAGGCACCAGTAATGTAGTAAGGGGTGTGGAAAAAAAAAAATGTGTAACAACATTTTTTTTCTTTGTTTAAGTAGGGGAGGGTGTGGCACCCTGGACATTTATTAGTTCAGATTATGCCCAGAATTCTTTCTTTATTGGTTAGTAACATTAACTGGGACCACCCACTATTATTTTTTCATTATTTTTTTCATTTATGCAGCTTAAAACATTCAGAGGCACTGGTAAAACACTCACCTGTTGCACCTGGAATAATTATGAGACAATACCCATTTGTGTCAGAAGGTGGCAGTGTCGGTTTGGGCAATGAGACTGAATGTCACAGTAATCCTGGCATCACAGGAAGTGAGCTCAGTTACACAGCGTAAGATGCTCAGAACGACAGCATGTAAAGCAGATACTCATGAATGACTGCTTCTATACATGTTTTGCAGGTGAGTAAAGTGCACAGATGCCTCCGTTAAGTTATCTGAAGTTTATTTCTTAAGTTGTCGAGCCGAATTTATTTGTTTACAAGATCGCGAACGTCCATAAATAAGGACGCTAACTGCCATTAGCCTTAGCTGCTAATGTACAATGTAATGCCGCCGTAAGGGTTGATCGAGCGCCTCGTGTGAGTGTTGAGCATTGTTAATGGCGCCGTGATTGCAGATTTAGCGAACACAGTACAATACAAACTATGTACAGAACTTAAAGTGGATAACTACCATAAATTATCCAAACAGTGTTTGTGATGAGAGATAGTTGATACAGCCTGGTGTCAAAACATTTATGTTTTGAAACTATTAATTTGCGCAGATGCCAAATCTTGTTGTCTGTCAGTTACAAGGGTAAATTTGTGATATTATCCCTTTGAAATATACGAATATGCACAACATTGGTAATGTGTGAGAGATTATAAGAGTGGGTTGTAATGAAGTACACCATGGACTGAAAGTTAATATGTCAGTGTTATTATGTATATATTTTTTTTTTATGATTAACAGTAATGCATCGGCATTGTTCATGCTGTCCGTTTTCTCTGTGATAGTTACATCTGTGAAAGGTTTGGCTTAAATGATCTTTGGCTGCTGCCTGCATCTTTACAGTCAACTTTAAAGCTTTTGGGTTTATTTTACCTTGAACTTCTGAATTGTTTGTTGCTGTTGCACTGACATAAGGTTTTGTCTTTCATTGTGTATTTGGTTAACTGTTAAACAGCAACAGTTGTATTAATTGTTTACAGTAGGCCAGTAATAGTTGTACTGTTGATCACTTTATTTGATGTTGTAAGTCAGGCAGTACGGGAAGTGAGCTCAGTTACACAGCGTAAGATGCTCAGAACGACAGCATGTAAAGCAGATACTCATGAATGACTGCTTCTATACATGTTTTGCAGATTTTGCAGTGTGGATGGGAAAATAAAATCGCTGGCACCTTGATGAACAGTCGTCATCCTTGGACAAGTGTAACACTAGCATGGTTTGTCTCTGTGTCCCTCAGGAAAAACTCTGGTTTTACTTGTCTGAAGTCTGGGATGGTAAAAAAAAAACAAACAAAAAAAACACTGGCTGCAATAAATATTGTAGGTGTTCACATCACCTAAACCTATTTCTTAATCATATCCACTTACATTAGCAACATGATGCTCATAATTTCTACTGTCAAGAAAAAAAAAATGCTTTCATATACAGGAAACCCGATCCAAGTCTTTCTGACTCTAAGACCCTCTGTTAGAGCTCCCTTAACTTTTGACCACCTCCCCATTTTGCCAAGTTTCCTCTGAATGGTTGACTGGTCTACTTTGTGGTAAATGGTCACTTCAGGGCCTGATGCTGAAGACTTTGTCATTTTGCAGACAGATGTTTTTTTATCATGTGTATCATTTACAACAGTAAAACCTTTTTAAAATTTGCATTGAAACTAAGAGTGTCTCTTGATAAACGCTTATAATTTATGATAGGATAGGTTGTCTGTCTGTCTGTGCATGTACTTTTGTAGCTACATATTGATTCATATTTTTTCTGCCTGTCCAAAAAGAAATAATTGTAATGTTCTCATCTACTGTATCATGGCTACTAGGATGTAATGATCAGCTTTTCTCTTTCTCCTTTTTTCACCCAAACTGTTTGAAATAGAAAAAAATGAAAAGAAATCACTCTGAAAAGAAGTCCAACTTGCCATTGGTCAGTTTCTCCTGAAAATGAATTACAGCAATGACCTAATACTTTCCAACAACTCTCTGTGATCTACAGTATCTTACTGCATACCACTTCCAGTAAGAAACTGATATTACAGTAAAGTACTGTTGATTTTACAGAGCGCCTTTACAGTGTGAGCATCCAAAGGTTAACAGAAAACTAGAGTTATTCATCATTTCCAAAAACAAATGAAAATTTGAGTAAGGTATGTTGTCTTTTTCAACATATAGCCTATATACTCAATTCCTGAGTAATTTGGATAGTTAAAATTTGGTCTGATGGTATGTAAGACAGCCTCTCTACCTTGATGAGACATTTAACACTGATCTTGGCCTTTCCCCAATAGTACCTCCCCCTTTGACCTTTGCCCTGTCTCCCCCTCTTTTTCACCGCTCCATCATTGTCATCCTGCCTCTAACTCCACAGCGATAGGACCTTTTTGCCACGCAATTTTTCCGACAGCCAATTTAGACCATGGCAGGGTGCATCTATCTCCTGAGAGGCTAAGCGATGGTGCTCTGTCTCTACAGAGCTCCTCGACTCACTCACAGTCATACCTGGAGCCCTCGGCTCTCTCTAGCTCTGTCGGAACATTTCGGCTTCATGTGAGTTTGGCAGGTCTGAACTCTGGTTACTCAGAACAAAAAGCATAACAATAAGTTGTCTGAGGTGTTTGCGACTTGCTACATCTACAGTAAGACTACTGATCTCAACTAAACAGGATTCAGAGTTAACCTACTTCAGGAGGTATGTGCTGTTTCTCTTAATAAAAGGTTGTTTCTGTCAACTGTTCTATAATTTCAACACATTTCATAGATATAATTTTTCATTTAGTTGAGTCAAGTTCTTGCACTTTATAAAATGAACAATACAGGATGTTGAAATTGCATCCCCTCAATTAATAACAAAACTCATTGACAGCTGTTTTGCTAAAATTCAAAGAAAATGTAAGTTGTACAACAAGCTATTTATAAAAACAATTAATACAGAAGATCCCAGAATTACTGTATGCTTTGTAAATTTAAAGTTTTGAGCTCAAGAAGCGGCATGGTCCCAAACCACTCTGAAGTTTCGGTTGTTCTCTTCCATTTTTTATCTTTATAAATCTTTGAAAAAACATCTTAAAGTGCCCAGAATGCTGAACAATGAGCTGATTGTGGTGTTTCTTGCTAGGAAACACCACAATCAGTTCAGTTCCCCTGTGTTATCTGTTAGCATGAGAGCTATTTATCATCAGAAACCAAAGAACTGCAGAAAGCTCAAGCAGCAGCCATAGTTGCCAGATCCACTTACTATTGGCGATAGGGCTGGGTATCGTTTCAGATTTTCTGGATCGATTCCATTCTATATTAAGAGGTCTCAAATCGATTCGATTCATGATTCAAAATTTGTTCAGGCTGGGTTATCTCAGTCCAGTAATGCTGTAAATGACTTTTTGACCTGATACATTATAAAAAACTGTTTTTACATTAAGAACTGAACCCAAAGCAGTTACATTAATCACAGATTAATGATATGCATTAATGCATATTCTGCAAGTTACTTGTTTTTTGTCCTACTCGTCTTTTCTTTCATGCTTGTTAAATCTGAAATATGTCCAAACGTCCACTTTTAAACTCTCCGGTGGTGTCCCTATAGTGCTACTCACTTCCTCCATGTTTTTTTGACTACTTGCAGTAACATCTCATGAGATCTTGTTCAGTGGAAAGCAGCGCTAAACGCAGGACTAGCAGAATTAATACCACAGGCTGCTTCTCAGACCGTCCAATGAAGATAAAACTACCCACGTTAAAAGATCGATCTTGGATTTTATGGATCGATTATGAACCATTTAAAGGGAAATTGATTAAAATCGATTAAATTGATTTTTTTTTTTTTTTATGTATTTTTTTGGGCATTTTTGTGCCTTTATTGATAGGAGAGAGACAGCGGATAGGCTTGTGAAAGGGGGTGAGAGAGTAGGGGAAGACACTCTGCAAACTGGTCACAGTTGGGATTCGAACCTGCAGAAGCAAGTACATGGGGTGCCTGTTTGCTAACCACTCCGCCAAACCAGCACCCCGATTAAATTGATTTTTTTAACCCAGCCCTAATAGGCGATATTGGGCTTCTTTTTTTCAAAAGTGTCTCGTAAATAAAAGCAGTTAAAGGTCGCCTATTATTAGGCTTTCTCCAAAAGTACAGTCGCTCATTTGTACTTGTTTTACTCTCAAACTCAGGAAGGATCTGATGCATGCTCTACTACCAACATAAGCTCAATTGAGAAGTCGCTCAAACAATTTGATCCACCTCCAAACACAGATGTAAATTTTTACTGAAATAAGAGGGACAAAAATCATGTTTCCGCAAAGACAAATCCTTATAGCCATAATTAAAATTATTCCTGATGTAGCTACTGTACCATAATAAACGTAGAGGATCAACAAAAAAATTATATAAAAGGCTGAATTTCTCGGGTTACAAAAATTAAGGTTAGACAAACTGTTGAAGAGTACCACATTAATAAATAACAGTAGGCCCGCCATTCACCACTCTACTTTCAAACAAAAGCACTGAATAAGTTAATTAAGAGCTAATTAAGAAAAATGTGTCACTGTAAACTTGAAATGTAGTGTACATGAAAATTAATACAAGCTTTCTGTCAAAAAACAAAAAAAACATTGCATCAGAAAAAAATAGGTGGGGGGTTATCTGTTTTAAGCTTGTTTTTTAAGCAACTTGGTAGCTTATTTCAGTAAAAAAAAAAATGGCAACCCTGGCAGCTGCAATAAAGATTATATAAGTTCTAAGAAAAGAGCAGTCCGCTTACTCAGCCTTATGTTGCCTTTAAAGTTGCACAACTAAATTATTTGTATATGAGAAATGCAATGCAATGTACCTGCATAATTTATATACCTTTCAGTGTGGACACATACATTTTTTTTGGTCATTTTGCCATTTAAAATAAACAATAGGGGCCTAAATTAACTGTAATGGAAGACTGATTCTCACTAATAAACTATATCTGTCTCCCTGTAGATTTACACTGCTCTTCAGAGGCACTGCTTCATGTTTGATAATCTAATGTTCTGTCTTTTTCTCTGTATATCCTTTAATCAGTCATGTAATGATCTACACTGGTACTACAGCTAAAATTAATTAAACATCTCTCCAATTAGACACAGTACTTCCACACTACAGCTTTATCAGATTAGAAGACCAACAGACGATTAGAAAACTCTTCACATTTTACACGAGAAGGCTCGTTTCTATGAGATCACTTATCTTCTTGAAGACATGGATTCCAAGTAAATTAGTGTAAATATTTTTCTTGGACAGACGACAAATCACATGGTAGGTTTTTTGTCACAAGTTGCATTTTTCCAATTTGCGTTTGTAATTAGGGTGTGCAGCACCCCGACATCCAGCGGATAATCTGGCCTTTCTGTATTAGACAGGAAGTGGACCGTGAAAGTAATTGGTGAGCGTTGCACAAATTGGATCTAAGCGTGATGCCGTGTTACTCCTCTGAGGCAATATTTGCAAAACGATTAGAACAATGCTGCTGCTGCACATTTTCAAAAGCTCTATTACGTACCTGTAACGTTTATGACTGAGTGTTAACAGGTCCAGTAATTAACCTGAAGGAGAGGGGCTGCATATGATGCTAACAGTCAACAGGGAGGATGAAAAGCCGTTTACAAGCATGGCTGTGGCTGCTTTTAATAAGGAAGAATGTAATGAAAATAAAATGCAAAGGCTTTTCATAGCTCACCTGTTCCAGATCATCCAAGTCAGAAATTCTATTAAATGCTTCAAAAATAAACTTACAAATCAAGCTTATAAAATTACAGGCAACTTGGTATGTGGACTAAAAGAGGCAATTAACCATGTATGTAAAAAAACACACAGTAAAAGTCTAACCAATATGGAAGAAAGATGCCACTTGATCGCAGATATTTATAAAAACGGAGTCTTCCTTTTAATAAACAAACAACAATTCATTTACTATTGCCTTTCTTATAAGGCTATGTATGTCTCCAAGGATAATTTAAGCTAGGATTGTGTATTGTCAAGAAACTGGGGGTATGCATGTCAAGTTACATGGGTGATGGCATAGTATACCAGATAATACTGTGATAATTCTGACAATATTGTGCTTTTTTCACTACATAGTCTGTAACTAGGGTAACTCTCTTTTTATAAACAATCAAACTGTGCACAAATTAAAAGGTTCCAGTAACATTAACAGATAAACTTTCCAGGAATAAGTGTATAAAATAAACCAAATCTGCCTTGAGAAGAATGTGATCTCTATGAGACAGATTAAAGAATTATGTCTTTTATTCACCCAAGTTCAAAATATACTTTGAGAGAGCCTGTCAGCATGCCGAGGACAGTTATGAGGCTGATATCAAAAGGAGGAAGTGAACATCGCTGCACAGTGGCATTGGAGTTTTTCTACCTTGGGAGACAGTCACTGAAGAGTTTTGAGTATCCGACCGGTAAGTTTTGGCTCAAACTTGTTTCACACTTTTCATGGGTTGTATGTGTACAAAGTCTGTCAGCACAACTGCTAGCTGGCTACTGGTGTGTTTTTATGTCTTAAAAACTAAGATTGAATCAGTTTTTCACCAGATAAAAGGTGCCAAACATCACCAAAGAAGTCCTGGAGCACCTATGAGAGAAAGAATAGACCTGGGAGAAAGGAAGAGTGGGTCTTTTGTCTGTTCTGGAAAAAGAGACAAGTAAAGCCAGACAGATTTTGCAATCAACAACAGAGGGGTCATCATTCAGATATTGTGGACACTGGGGCTAGGAAGGATGTTACGCTTAACTTTTCTAGGAGACTTAGCTTCTCTTAATCAAAAGAAGAGAGAAGACTGGGATTGCAGAAGCTTCCACCATGGTTGATCATGGATTTAGAAGACAGACACGTACGGTGTTGTAGCAAGGGGACACGCCTCCCTCTCTCTCACAGCTTTCAGGTCTAGAGGGTAAAAGTTCACCTTAATAAATGTAAATACACCAATTCCTCTGGGTTATTTAGTTGGTCAAAAACAACAGATATAAGTTCTTTACATTTAGTGTGAACACAACTTAGCTTTTGTTGGTCAGGGTGGTTATTGTCTATGGAATAAAGGATTTTTCAATATTGCTTTGAGCCTGTGGGACTTTTCATTCATGGTTTGACATCCCCTGCTAGAGTGTCTGCTAGTTTATCAGTATAGCAATATACAATATGCCTTTTTCCTGAGGCATGACACACAACTGTTCAGTTTAGAGCACCTGGGCCCATTGCTCCACTGAGGGTATTTAACCCAGCTTCTGGACAGACTTGCTCTCTCCGCCTCCTACACTGTTTTGTTTAGTTTCATTTTAATTAAACACAATAAACATACAACACCATGTTTACCCACCCATACACACACATTACTGATATTACAGATTAGGAAATATCTACATGAGTATTGTCCATTACAAAAAGTAATGGCTGTTTCTTTTTTCTTCAACTGGACTCTATTTTTCACAACCCTTGAGCCAGGTTGTGACAATGGCAATAACAGGAGAAAGTTGTGGAGAGGGTCAAAGTGGTCCTCTATGATAAGTGAGGCCTTTTCAGAGAGAGTCTGCCTTACACTTTTTTTTCATGCAAACTGAACTCAGCCTGGAAGAACAGGAGGGTGAGGGGAATAAATCAAGCTCCAAAAAGCAACAGATTTTTGAAAAAGGCCCGTTAAATCTGCAACCTGCAGCTGATAATATTTGTATGTGACTAAAAAAAACACATTTGAAATTACTTAAAATCGGCAGACCTGATAAAAAGACTAAATCCTGTGATGACCTTTCATCTCTGCCCAGTTTGGGGAATCAGAGTATGTTACCTCAAACTTGTGTGAGACAGTTACAAATAACATGATTATAGACAAAGTCATTCGCAGTTAGCATCACTTGGTAATGAGATCTTGAGCTTGAGCGGATATCCACTTGGAGCTTCAGTGAAGCAGCCAGAAATCATACTGGTGTGACCCTGGCATCAAAAGCAGAGAGATGGGAAATATCTGCAGTCTGTGGACACTTCATGCTGATAAATGGGGTTTTATCACTACAGCAGAAACATGGCCAGCGTTCTCAGCTGAATGCTGAACAGGCCGACTGTGTGGCTCGCGACTGAGGAATGATGGGAAGAGATTTCCGAAGAGGAGAAGGTGGTCTGTGAGATCAGATGATCCAGAAGCTGTGCAAGAAAAGAAGTGGCATAAGCTCTGTTATGGATACACAGAGGCACAAATTGCCTTCAGCACTGCAGGTGTTGGATCAACATGTAAAAAGAAATAGGTGATTAATTTGTAAATGGACTTGAGCTTATAAAGCACTTCTCTAGTCTTTTGACTACTCAAAGCAGTTTTACTCTACACTCTCACATTCACCCACTGATCGTATAACTTATTCATTAGTATAAACAAACATTTCATGCCCTTTCATATCCATTTACATGCCACTGGTGCAGCAGTGGGGTCAACTTGGGTTTAAGTGTCTTGTCACATCACAATGTGACTCCCATGCTCCAATGTGCAACCCTCCAGTTACCGAGTTCACTTACGCATGTTGTTTGGTAGATTAAATGATTGAAATCTGAAGAAACAAGATCTACTGGCAATATTACCTCAAAAGTTTAAGACCACTAAAAATATTGTATGAAGAACCAACAGTTCAATTCTCAACTTGTCTTAGAACTTTGATGGGATGGTTTGTAGAACATTGGCACTCACTTCTCATACTGGTCACCAGTCTGATCACATATGCCACTATAAGACGAATTGAATTGAGACTGTCATGTACAAAATAACGACATGGTAAGATATGACTTTGTCTTTCTTCATGAGGAGGAAGATTTGCAAAAAACATGATTTTGGGTCATTCTTCAGACAGGAATACATATTGGTACTTGAAGTTTGGTCAATTTTCTCTTAAAGTATTTTCAACATTTTTCAAAGTGGTCAGTCAAAATTAAAAATGCCAAGTCTTTACTTTTTAGTCAAGTTTCATCAATGCGGATTCCAAAACATGACCTCTGTTTTGTTTTTTGTTTTTTTTACATGTAGGTAATCATTTTGTGCCAGAAATTACATGTTTTTTTTCTAACTTTTTGATCAGTTTCCATGTACTGAAACCAAACTATTTTTTTAATAAAGAAAAAAACTTGTGTAATCATTTGTCCAACAAAAAACGCAGAAAACTATTGGAATTATGAGAAGGGCTCAGGTTGAATAAAATTATAACAAGTTTCTCTGTGGGCAAAATCTTAGTAACCAGTTAAAAGCTACCAAAAAAGCTGGTGAAGATAATTTGGTCTTCATGTTCATCACAGAATAAGTAGATTTTGATGATTTTTATGTTATTTTGGGCCTTTTTTTTTTAACATAAAACATAAATCAGAGGATAAATCTTCATGGTCTAATTTCAAAAACTGCTACAGTGAATACAGTTTTAGCCAAGTCATGTAAATCAAGGCTAATTAAGCTAGGCTAGGCTCCTTCTAAAAAACTAATGGTTTTCATGATTAATGTTTCAAAGCTGCTAACCTATTTTTCGGGGTTCAAACAGGTGGGCTTCCTCCCAGTTTGCATTGCGTGCCTATGGCAGTAAGCCCCATCAATTACCAGCTACAGTCTGCCTCGTGCTGAACAGAGGAACGTGTCAACAGCTGGAGATACCGCTCTGCGCACTCATGAAAGCCTGGCCAACCAAACACAGAAAGAAGTCCTGACAGCATAAATTACTGGGTGGAAAAAGGTGAAGGTACTGTACATGCATCAGGTCTTGTTTGCTGTCAGAGGCAGGAGACAGGGAAACAAAGGAACGCACCAGAGAAAGAGGAAGCAGGATGGGAAAAGAGAAGCATGAAGAAGGTGGAGAAGAAGCAATGCACAAAAAGCTTGGCTGGAAATGTGCAAAAAATGCATTATCCAGGCAATTGTGAGGCACTTTATGAGCAGCGTGGCAAACAGGAAGAGAAAAAATAGCCTTCAGTCCCATGTGGTGGCAAGACAAACAACCGGCGGCGCAACCCAGTGTGCTTATTGTGTAGTTTGTGGAAGAAGAGCTGTGGAACTATTTGATGAGGGATATGTCTGGGTGCCGGTGCTATTGTTCGCCACAGTTGAGAATCATTTATCACAATAGGAGCACCTGGTGTTCTGAAGAAAAAAAAAACAGCTTTAACAGAGCAGGAGCTGGAGCACCACAAGCCGAGCGTCTCAGCGAACAAAGGCGGTGAAAATAGCAACATCTTTCTCCACATCTATCCCTGTTCCCCTCCTTTTCCCCTCCATCTCTGCAGCTCTTCCCTTCCTTCCTCGTTGCTTTTAACATGCCTCCATCTCCTCGTGTTAATTTGCTGCTTCAGTGACACGCATCATTTGGGGAGTCATTTCTAATAACCCCGCCTCCTTACAAGTGCCTTTGAGTCATGCACAGAGATGTCATTAAAATTATTAAGCATAATGTTGGCAAATGCATTTCTAAAGCTAGCAGTTAGCTCAACAACCTCCCTCCTCAAAATGAACCCCATCACTTCTTTCAGCAAAAGAGCTGCCGGGGTGAATCTTTTCATCTCCCAGAGCATTTTGCCACAAGAAAACTCATTTGATACTAGCGGGTTCCCGGCTTGTCACAGCCTCCTCAGTGTCAGCGTCTTATTACATGCCATGATGCAGAGCTTCTTGTTTGAACGGCTTTCAAAGTAGTAAGGGTTAAAGGCTTCCACATATAGTTTTCCCCCCCATGACCCGAGTCAAAGCCAAGTAATTATTCATTCATGGCAGGCCGTCAGAGATGATGCGCGGGTGACATTTTCCCCCAGCTGCTTTGTTGCTGCAAAAGGAGGAGGGTTTGCCTGTACTGAAAATGTGCTGTTTCCTGCCTCAGACTTGGATCAGTACAGCATGTCTCTGCAGCAAGGACAAGACAACAGAGCTGCACAAGGACTGTTCTTCTTGTCTACAGACTTTCAAGGAATTGTGTATCCCACACTATTACAGGGTTCCCGCGGATCCTTGAAAAGTCTTAAAAGGCATTGAATTCATTATTCTAAAAATAAGGCCTTAATTGGCATTAAAATGTCTTAAATCCAATTTTCAAAAGTCTTAAAAAATTGAACACATAAGTAAAATTTATGTTAGTTTGGACGAAAAAATATTTAGTAACATTTATCTATTTTTCAAAAATAATTTGCTAATTTACTCTCGTGGCAACATCGTGTAATCACAATAGCGTAACTAACAAATGGTGATGTGGTTGCACCAGGATCATTTGAGCAGACGTATGTCTTGGTTCTACCTACAGTGCCTGGAGAGAGAAAAAACAATGGGGAAAAATTGGCAAAAAAATACAAAATTGGCTTAGAAAAATTGATTATGGCAGCAAAATTGGGAATTAAATTTGAAATTAAATTTCAAAAACCATGTAAAAATTCCAAAAGCGGTTCTGACAATGGCCAAAAAAAGATGAATGGGGGCAAAATAGTCATAAAGTTTTAAAAACGGGGTTAAAAAAAAGATTAAAGTGATGTTTTATTTAAAATAAACATTGAGTTAAAATTGCCTCTAACCCAGGGAATTCATGTGGTGTTTTTGTTTGTTTGTTTTGTTTGTTTCAATTGTAGTTCGTTGTCGACTTGGTCTTAAATTTGATTTCAAACAGCCTTAAAAAAGTTTGAAAAAGTCTTGAATTTAACTTGCCTTGAGCTGTAGGAACCCTGTATTACTTCTCATGTTAATTTTTTGGTTTAAGGCATTAAAAATCACTGAAGTAGGTGTGCAACTCTAAAATCCATGCCAAGGTGTGTGGTAGGTGATACAACCGTAGCTGTCAAGTTTTGGATTTGAAAATAAGGGACACTTCCTGGCGAACAGCCCCACCATCCCAATCTAGCTTCAGTATCTCTTACATTTTAAGAAAGGTATACAAGAAATCTAAATTAAACACTTTGTTTTTCTTGGTTTGTTCCGCTGTGGGCTCTAATCTCGCGACAGCTAGACAGTTCTTATAATACATCCATGATTCCCGCCCCACTCTTGTGACGAGGCTAGTGACAGAGTTCAGTTTGGAGAGACAGAGGAATGTTTTTTTGTTTATTTTTTATAATGTTCTTATGGAAATTTACGGGAAAATACTTATATGGGAAGATGGCGGGAAAGAGGGATAAAATACGGTAGTGTCCCGGCCAAAACGGGAGACTTGACAGCTATGGATACAACTGCTATTGTTCTTACATTCCAGTTCATGTCTACCAGTGTCATGAGTGTTTGTAGTCTATGCATTACTACAGTGGAACTCTGTAATACAGTATATCACAATACTATAAACGTGGCATAACATCATAATACCTTTTACTTGTTTTTATTCATTTATTTTTACTGAGCTTACAATGTTATATGCAGAAAAATCCAGTCTCTACATAGTGTTACTTTTATACTCCACGGTCCCTGTGACGGAAATAATAACATTGCAAGTAACAGAGAGGAAGAAGCAAATGGCCAAATGTCTGCTGCCAACTAATGGCTGGAGGCTGCGCTAAAATACAAATTCCCCAAATTTCTGTAAATCATTGAAAAAAATACTGATACTGCTCTTATAGTCTCTTACACCTCTGTATGTTAGAGGTAGTATCAGAGGCTTTATAGGGATGAGAGAAGATCAGTGAAGCCAGTGAGATAGCCCAGCACTGTGTATACACATGCCTGATTGTATGTTACAGTGTCATAACAGCATAGCTTCATTACGGTGTTGTTACACAAATTAATTGTAAAAGAACTCTATTTTTACCATAGTTTTTCTGCAAACATGTCCTTAGCTTCCTGCATAAATGTGTGGCGTCCTGGATTAAAAAGCAGAAAGCAGATGCCTCAGTAATAAAAGCAATTAAACCTGCAGCTGCACCATCTGCTTTTAACCATGACCGAAGTAATGAGTGGGAAAAAGGAGGAATTTTGAGAAGGTAGCCATACACTGAAGGTATTTCTCAGCATCATCCAGGACCCACTGGTGCACAACAGCTCAGACCTATACAATATGTATGATAGCACGGCTGACATTTAACTCGACGGACACAAAACAGATTATAGATTCAGGATAATATGACATATCCGTTTAACATAATCCCCCTGCATCATACCCCCTGCCTCCTGTGTGGCTGAGCTGCTGAAGATAAGTGGTCGTGCAGTGTGTGTCTACTGTGACCTCGCCCATCTTGGGGTGACGATGCCTGATAGGGTAGTGACATTCATGCATGGAAGCCAATATATGGCCAGGAAATAAAATCAGGTCTTGGTATTTCTAAGCTAAATAGCAATGTATGTTATTTTTTTTTCTGTAGACAGAAAGGAAATAGATATTATACAAGAATTATAAGCTGTTTTGTTTCTAGTCAAAATCTAACAATACTGAAATCAATATGATGCCAAAGCAACAAAACGAGAAACAATGAACATTGGGAATCTCTTGGTTTTGATCACATAATGCAGATTAAATCCTACACACTTTTCAAGTTATCCAAAAACACTGGAAACATTTAAGCATGAAAATTTTGTCTGTTCAAATGATATGATGTATCTTAATCATCAAAGTATGAATTGGTTGTATGAAATATTCCTGCAACCTCAAGTCATATTTAAGAGATACAAAGAGAGAGAAAACTTTCAGCTTTGTTCAATGTTGGTAACATCTGAAAAATCTGGTTGAATATGAGCCATGTGCAGGAGACTCTTACAGGTGCTTTTACAACAGGAGATGTAACTACAAGGAAATTAACAGTGAAAGAGAAAAAAAGACTTACTGCTCAGGGGATCTTAAATAAATAAACTGATGGCAATAGTGGTATATGCTCCTAGCATATACTCACTTTACATCCGATCACTGCACCTTTAACACTACAAGGAAAGCTCAAATCATATGCTTACTCACAGATATGCACAGAGCTGCTTCAGATCTCAGTGGGTAAAACTAAAACCCAAGGAGTAACTGGCAACAAAGGGAATAACTGTTACAGCTAGGGAGCAGCAGGGTTTTCCACAAGCTCCCCCTGCCGGTTATGTACTTAAATATTTACTCAGTTACAGCTGGCTGCTTTTAACCATTGTTGACTTAGTGATCATACATTCATAGATATAGAAGAAAATGAATTAATTGCTATTTTCTGGTGTATCTGCACCGAATAAAAATAAAAAATAAAAAACACATTCTGAATAATTAACTGGCTCCTTCCTATTTATGTTTAATAAGTAACAAGTAAAACAATCTAAATACACCATAAATTAGAGATATTTCTAAAATGTTCAATAAAAGTAAACTTATCAATGATTTTGCTAATGTTTAGATCACTAAAAATCTTTTTGCTGTACAGTGATGTGCATGAATGTGCATTTTCCTTTCTCAGATTAATTCAGTTCAATTCAATTGTTTGCATTCATGCAGATCCATCTTCAATCCACAAAACTGTTCTCAGCCCAAAGTGGCATGATACTATTAGTGTCCTTTGAAGCAGGAAGAGGCGGGAGTTGTTAGCAAGATTGCAGCAGGAAGTGACTGCTCATACAGAGATAAGCAAAGATGCAAACACTTTTAACTTCTGGATCACATTTCTATATTAAATGAGAAACAAATAAAAACGCTGAAAGCAGTTCTTGATAGAAAGAATACTTTTGCTCTGCTTCTGATATGTTTTGGCAAGAGTTTGTTTTACAAAGTTGCTCATGTTTTGTACTTAACACCGTGGCAGTAGTGCCCTCTTACAACAATATTTGTTCGGCCTATAATGAATGTGATTGACAGAATGGTTGTCCAATGAATGCTGGATATGTTTTTGGAAGAGTCTACCCATTCACAAACACCTTAAATGGGCTGTTGCCTGGGTTTACTGGTGAAATATATATTTAATGTCCATATTCTGTCTCAGGTTAGCTGTCAGGCTGGCTAAGCTTTCCCTACAGGTGGACAGCTCTGTATGTCTTCCAAGGACCTGCTTACAGGTTACCATTTTCATCATGTTGTTTTAAACAGGACAAAGTTGAAATAACATTAAAAGTTGATTAAGAGTGGAATTTATTCACAGGACTATTTTCCCTATGTATATATCTATAGAAGTGAGTTTTGACAAATGAATTTACAATTGTATAACTCTTCAAATTTAATTTTATCTTAGTCTTTAGCAGATCTCTGTAGATTACACTAAATGCTGAGTAAATGTAAACTGTTCCTACATATTACATTAATTAAGCCTTTAAACAGATGCCTGGATATCTTTGCATACTCAAACATAAAAATCTGACTGGATGTGTGTGAGCATGTTGCTTCCAGCCCTAATATTTAAAGAAACAAAGTTGTCTCATTTGAAAATAAGTAAGCATATATTAAAATCCTTGTTCATTTCCCAACCATAGGTCACTAGGTCATCCTTCTTAAATCCCAAAGCTCTATCTTCACCAAATAGTCCTGTTTTAAAAGCTGCTTTGGAAATCATGCCTATAAGAGGCTTTATATGAGGCATAAAGCTGTCACGTGGACTGATTGTGAAATGATCCATTATTGGCATGTGCAGCACACTCTCAAAAGTTCTGATTGAATTAAAATAGCCTTTTATTCGCAAGTTTAAAGTTTGTTTTGTGAAAAGGAGGTTTATTATGCAGCTGAGCTATTGAACACACACAGCCTTGTAACATTGAAAAGACGAGGGCAGACTTCTGCACGAGTCCTTGATAAAGCCTTCTTTCTGCACAGCTTTGGCCATCATCACGTGTTCAAGTGCTGCTGTACGAGCAAGGCTTCATAAAAGTTTGTCTTTGAATAAAAATATATATCAGGTTGTATTTTATGGCCATGAGTATGTTCTAGGCAGGAAGAGAGAGTGATGCACATTTTCACCCCTCTTCATTCAAGCAGAGTGAAAAGCTGCTTCCTTTTTTCCTGCAGCGTGCTTTTCAAGCAGAAGGAAGAGTGTGGGTTTTGAAAGAAACTTTTTAGTGGATGAGATTTGAAGGACATAGAGAGGGACACAGGTAGTTTGGTCTCAGAGGCGGAAACGTTTTTTCCCTTTAAGATTGGCTAAACACTAAGCTATTGAAAGACCGATTTTGGTCCAAAGCTGCCCTGACTGAACAATCTGGGGCTGTTACCTGGTTTAAGGCATGTCTGAGGTTATTGATTGGGTTATTTCTCTGCTCAAAAACACATCAGGGCTTCCAAAATCACCAATTGCAAATATAAAACTCTAGATCAAAGTAGGCTACCATGTAGGTCCAATGAGAGAAGAAGAGGAACAGAAGAACATCACAAAACAGGCGCTGCATTAGCTCAATCTCACAACACCAATACATGGGAATAAACAAAGAGTCAATCAGACTCTTCGTCATATTCTTTCTTTTTTTTTGTAAGATAGACCACACCAGGACAGCAGCGGAGAGTGTTGACAGTACCAAAGTAACTGCCTGATTATGATGATTAAAGGTAAATGGCTTAAATTCATGAAATACTGTTCTATAGGTTTTTCCTTGACCAAATAATGTGCGATAGTGTTTGACATTTTCTATGGATGTCCTGTATATCCATGTATCCATCACTTTTAGAAAAGTAGGGTAAAATGTACACATGTACATATTTAATGGAAATGTGAGTTGTTTAATCATAAATTCACGAGTAAGGACCACACCATCAACAGGATGAATTTGACAATTATTTATTGCGTACAGTGGATAACAAACAACATAGTGGGTACATGAAGCATATGACGGTTTGGGGAAACGTCACGGGGAATTCGTCGTAGCTCCTGGGCACAAAGGACCCCCTCTTTAAGGCCCTGAGGAAGGAAGAAAGAAGTTTTAGATAAGGGGAGGGAGGGAGGGGTGTGTCGAGTGTGCGAAACAAGAGGGAAGTGAACGGTTAGAATTTATAGGAACACGGGAAGAGGCGTGGTTGAGGTGTGGTCCCCTCCTGAAACTCTGCTTAAAGCTCCACGTCATGAACTTATACATAGGATTTTTTATATTTTTTCTTCCTATTCACCAATAATGTTCAGCTTTAATCTTGGCTTCGTAGCTATCACAATACTTCTTCATTTTCTGATAGATGTTAATTGCCCAAAACAACTATATGATGAGAGGTAAAGATGGATGTACAGTCAGAAATTTGGCTTAGACACTTTTCTCTCAGGTAAGATTTTATCTTAAAATATGCTTAAAGTGACTTTTTGAGGCCATTTAAGGCATGAGAAGATGCTGGTCCTAATGATTTGGCCATATTTGACTGAAAAATGGACTTATAAGCATTCTTCTTCAGGTCTTTGGTCTCCTTTAAAAATATTGTCCGTACATTGCCGATATTGCTTTCCACTAGCACAAATATTTGAAGAAAATTACCAAATAAAGTAAAAAAAAAAAGTAACCAAAGATGCTGAAATGTTACCAGAACAGTCCTGTCACTCCCCGCACATCAAGCAATCAAACACTGGTACACTTGCAGATTTCTGTTTGTATTTCCATGACATTACTCTGCCTAATCCAGTCCCTGATAGTGTAGGACTCAGGCTTTAATTAACGGGAGTCAGACGAGGTTTTGGGGTGTCTCCCACTGTGTTCTTTAACACACATCATTAATCAAGAGGGGGGGCTTCCATTAGGCGGGTCACTCAGGATCATGCTAAACAATTAGGCTTTGATTAAGAGATTGTTCATCAAGCCATCCCACCAGCAGCCGATGGTGTGTTTAAAGCCCATAGGAAAACACACTACTAAAGCTCTGTTCTCAGAAACACTCTGTCAGTGACACGCATACTCAGAATAAAACATCTAGTGGAAGAGTGTGCAGCCAACACACACATATACACACTCACACACACACGCCATTCATGTGAGCAGGGTGAGACCATGCACACTCTGTGGTTTTCTTTTCAACAGCTTTTACCTTCCCTGGATGTCATTACAATAGCTGACAATCAATTCTGTTTATTTCTTTCAACAGTTCCCTGTTCTCTTGAATAAAAATCTCCCAGCTTTCATGAACATTTTCTGCTTTCAGCTTGTTGAAAAGTCTCTTTTGAAAAGGCTGCAAGGTGAAATGAAACACCCCCGCATGCTCTGCATTTATCACACAGCTATCTATCTGTTTATCTACAGGAAGCAACAGTTACAAATTGACCTAAACTCAACAATTTGCAAAAAAATAAACAAAGAAGAAACATCTTACAGCAAAGGATCTTCTTAGCCACTGATTTTTCAGTCAGTTACACAGAGATCTCCAGTCAGACAAACAAACTAAACCTCACATCACAACTCACTAAAACAAAAAAACTGAACTGTTCTTTTCGTGGAGTTTTAAGCAGAATTTCAGGAGCAGGACCACACTTTAACCATGCCTCTTCCTGTGTTCCTATAAATTCTAACCGACCATTTCCCTCTTTTGTTTCGCACACTCGACGCATCCCTCCCTCCCCTTTCTTAAAACTTCTTTCTTCCTTCTTTCCTTAGGGCCTTATAAAGGGGATCGTTGTGCCCGGGAGCTACGGCGGATTCCCCAAACCATTATCCGCTTCACGTACCTGCTATGTTGCTTGTTATCCACTGTATGCAAATAAATAATTGTCAAATTCATCCTGTTGATGGTGTGGTCCTTACTCGTGACACATGCTTTTTGTAAATAGAATTGGGCAGTATTATGTTAGTAAAAAAAATATTTTTTAAAATGTGTAAAAAAGATGTATTCTTTTCCAGGAGCATGCAGAGGCTGGGAAGTGCAAAAACGACAACAAAAGAAGAAAGTGAAATGCTGAAGGCCGAAGTGACACAACAAAAGCTAAAGCAAAACAGAGAAGAAAATAGCAGGGACGTGACACCAGCTGCAGACCTGGGGTCAGAAGTACTCCCCGCCCCAAAAAGGACATAGTAGGGTATGACACTGTAGCTACCACTTAAAATGACAGTGTTTTCATCCAATCAGTGATCATTTTAGTCATCCTTCAGGTACCTACCTCCTCTGTACTGTTTTGATTTTTGTGCTTTTGGTTTTCCAGCGTTTGTTTTGTCATTTCCTCATTTGGCATTTTGATCCGACTTTTGGTGTCTAACCCTGGCTTAAGTTGTGTTTTTCTGCTTAAGGTTTGATGTTAGTTTTTTCAGCTTTCATCATGTCAATTTGCTACATGTGCTTTTTTTCAGCAATTTGGCTCTTGCCATTTGACTCTGGCCTCTGTGGTGTCATCTCATTGTTTTTTTTAAGCCCTTGTATCATCATTTCATCTTTTGTTGTCATGTTTTGCAGTGTAGTGTGTGTATTAGCAGCACAAAAGCACATTTATGAAGGGCCCTGTTGATGTGAAGACAGTACTACCATATAATAATGCAAACCCAAGCTATTTAAAAACTCTGGCTGTTTCACAAGTAAGGACCACACTATCAACAGGACAAATTTGACTATTATTTATTGCGTACAGTGAATAACAAGCAACATAGTAGGTACGTGAAGCAGATAACGGTTTGGGGAAACTTCATGGGGAATTCGCCGTAGCTCCTGGGCACGACGTACAACCTCTATAAGGCCCTGAGAAAAGAAGGAAGAAAGAAGTTTTAAGAAAGGGGAGGGAGGGAGGGGTGCGTCGAGTGTGCGAAACAAAAGAGAGAAATGGTCAGTTAGAATTTATAGGAACACAGGAAGAGGCGTGGTTGAGGTGTGGTCCTGCTCCCGAAATTATGCTTAAAGCTCCACTTAGAAGAGCTCAATTTCTCTAATGCTGCACCAGATGATGGTCTTCCATTTTCACAGAGATGCTTTCATTCCTCTCTGGGATTAAAGCAGTGATAAGATATCATTCATAGTTTATACCTCTTAAATAAAAGGTGCTTTATTCTGCAGCTGTGTAATAACAAAACAGGAAAGTAAAAGATTCTAGCATCATGAGAAAAAGGTCGAGAAAAAAAGTCAAGAAAAACCAAAACTTCATTCAATCATCTGTCCTGATCAGTGTGGTGAGGTGCGAAGACTACTGCAGATCACCTCTAGTTCGCTGTTTTTAAGACCAAGTGCCCTTGATGTCTTTTTACACTCAAGATGCATTAAAAGACGTAAGTGGTGCTGAAACACTTAATTCAGATAAGTGAAACTACATGTTAACTGTCTTATTGTGTAAACCATCTTTAGTGCTGCAGCTTGACACAGTTGACAAATATCTTTCGACTAAGACTCACTTTGCCAGTAAAGCTGGAGAAATCATCACCAAGCAGGTACAAGTTAAACAATATTCCCTTCAGGCTGATTACTAATTACAAGCACTTATCGATATACCTAGAGGTCTTGTAATCAGAGCTCCAAAGTGGAAAACAAGAGAGAAGGCTCCAGAACCAGCAAGTAATCTTTACCTGAGGTGCAGGTGGAAAAGTATATTAAAATAATCATGATAATATTAGCTTATAAATAAATGCATCAGAGTCAAGCTGATATCAGGCAGCAGACTAATGAGATGATAAACGATTCACTCTTTGATTTGTCTTAATCTGTGTCTGCAAGGGAAATGTGAGCAGCAGCATGTGGCCTTGTCTTTGTGTCTACAAAGGGTGTGTTCAAAAACAGCTCTGAATCTGTTGATCTCTTAAGCTATGGTGGCAATCAGAGTACAAAAAATGTTTGAAATCTATCTGTTATCACAATTATGAGAAATTTAACCCTGCCTAACTTTAACATCACAGACAGGTCCACCTCCTGAAACAATACTTGATTGACATGAGAAACTATGTGGCCCTGCTGAAAGCATGAGGCATTAAAATGGTGTGTACTCTGCCAGACGCGCATCATAAATGTTTGATGGGTGGTAGAACAATATGAACAGTTTGAAAAAGTATCTGAGGTCCACAAATGAGCAGTCTTGTAGCTTGAACTCATGATTGCTTGTACTCAGGCTGCAGCCCACCACATAGAAGTGTGTCAATGATGGGTGCTGGTTTGGCGGAGTGGTTAGCAACCAGGCACCCCATGTACTTGCTTCTGCCGGTCCAGGTTCAAATCCTGCCTGTGACCAGTTTACAGAGTGTCTTCCCCTACTCTCTCACCCCCTTTCACAAGCCTATCCACTGTCTCTCTCCTATCAATAAAGGCACAAAATGCCCAAAAAATACTTTTAAAAAAAGAAGTATGTCAGTGCTGTGGTGAACTGTGCACAGTACACTCAAAGACACAAAATGAGTTGAACTTTATTATTTGTGAGGAAATGTGTGGTACTGAGTGCCTTGGGTGAGTGTGCCCAAGATTGGGTGAATCCCAATTCTACCCATAGCCCTTGTCTTACCCCTTGGTTATGCACGTTCAGGTCTAGCGAAGTGGTGTCACAATTGTCTGTAGGGGAAGGGCTAAGACCAAGGCCTACACAGCCCTCAAAACCAAGACAGACAGGCACCTCACTTGAAACCAAGTGGTAAGACAATTTCCCATCATACACCGCGCCTGCCGACACAAAGCAAAGTGGAGACTGAAGGAAGCGCTCAATTATGAGTAATTATTTTGTCATCAAGTAAATGTTAATCATGTTTTTAGTTGATGGTCACATTTTTAAATTTCTTGTTATAACAAGCTAGCTTTCAAAGCCGTGGCTATGGTTATTGTCGCATCTTCTTATGTCACAGCCAGGGAGTGGAGCTGGGTGATGACGTGGCGGGAATCGAGTGGCATCTTGTTTCTCAGTTGTGTGTTTGACCTCATCCCTTTGGCCCTCAAAACAGAGGGGTAAAACGAAGGAAAAGGGCTAAGGGGTGGAATTGGGATTCACCCTAAGTCTGTTTACACTGTGCATTATCAAGCCCATATTTTCTATTATCAAGATATCTATTTTAAGTTTCATTGACTGCTCACACTGACTAATGTTCAATAAAATGTATGAGTCCTCTGATTCAGCCGCATTCTCACTCTGTCTGTGGCATGGGCCCAGTCTGCTCTGATTGGTTAACTAGTGTGCTCCATGGTCAGTTCAGCACTTCTCTGTTCCACGTAAACAACTTTGCATTCTGGGCCCTGCTCTGCACTGGACTTGTGCTCTGATCTAATGGGCTTAAACTGATGTCAAAACAAAGATATAAGTTTCAACCAGTATGCTCTTTATTATGTTCAAAGGTGCATTGTGAAGAAATTGGCATTTTAGTAACTAGTGTTCAGATTTCAGAATGAGTCTCTCTGTTTCTAAAGCATCACATCACTAAGCGACAAGAGCCGGTGGAGACCAAAAAGGATCATGAACAGGGCATCATTTCCAACAGTAACAAGGGGAGGGCTTTTATATTCATATGTGTAACTATTATTTGATGGATTATAGGCTAGTTAAGATGATAATTACAGGTTTTGTTAACTTTTGTATATAAAATGTTCCTACCATATTCAAAAGTCATGCTTCGCTCTTTTTGTCCCCAAAACCCACCGGTAGATAACATGGTGGATAATCAAGTCAGCCTCCACAGAGGGAAGGCCAACGGTACATAGATACAAAAAGCTTTTTTGAACTTGTTTCTTGGGTTTCTGCTTTACATTAAAAAGTACTAATGGTCATTATATTGATTTTGTAAATTTAAGGTCTTAAGGGTGTAGAAGTTGGCAGCATTTCACCAAACAGATGTAGTGAATATAGGATATAATGTTTCTACTTGTATGTAAAGTCTGTCAAAATAGGTGTACAATCATAAGTCCTGTTTTTATTAAGTTGCAAAACGCTTGTTATATTTATGTACAGCGATGGCAGGCAGTGTGAGTGGAAGGAGAAATCTCAAACAAGGTGTGAATTCTCAAAAATGAGAACATTTATAAAGCCACATCAAAATAAGACAAAAAATTGCAAATCAAACTCATTCCAAAATTGTCCCCTGCAGAGGGAAAAAAAGAGAAATTAGTTCAACATTAGTCCAACAAAAATGGCTCTCCTCATAGCCTTTGCTATGTGATACGTGCCACACACCACAAGACTGCTGATTTCACACACCTTATATACTCTGCTCCCCCCAGCTCTAATCACAGCCTCACTGAATACAGGTGTGACTACTCTCACACCTGCAGATGATGCAGGTGAGAGGAAATGCAGTGATGGCAAAAGGTAAAAATACCAAACAAATCCTCTAAAATCAGAACACGACAAAAGGGAAATCGGACCCAGACTTCAAATGTACCTCCAAAGTCAAATATATACAGCCATCCAGCATATACTTCACACAAATACTGATCCAGGTGCAAGAGGAATGTGCACCTTCCTTTAGCCTTAACAGTAGTTGTGCAAACCTGATGGCTTTATGACACATTAAAAAATGGTGTGTCAGGACTATTGTCATGCAACAGTGGCTACCTAAACCCTTTCAGTTAACTTATTTTGGTGGCTTTTCTTCTCACTACTTTTGCCAAGTAGGTTATGTTTTCACCTGAGTCTCTCTGTTTGTTTGTTTGTCTGTTAGCAAGATAATGCAAAACTGGATGGATTTACATGATCATTTTACCAGAGGTGTGGTTTGATCCAAGGAAGAAGCCAAAACATTTTGGTGCTAATCTGATCCAGATTGACATAAAAATTAAGTTAATAACAGCATATCCCAGTCTTTTACGGGAGTAGTAGTTAATTTGCAAATTGATGTCTAATTTTTCAAGCCTATGACACTACATTTCCCACCTTCCAATGCCAGGGGAGCATTTCTCCACACCGCTCATTCGCTGTCTCTACTTTGTCGTACTCACAGCACCATCTGCTTGGTTACATGCTCTGATTACAGAGCATGCCAATCAGCCAATCAGCACTGAAAGCTGTGCATGCAGAGTTCTTTTCACAGACACAGTGGAGAGGATGAAGTTTTGCAGATGGAGAAAGTCCTCTGCTGTTCTGCTGATAATGTCAATATGGAAATAGTCCTTCACAGCAGAAGTCTGTTTGTATTTGAGTGTAAAAACCAAACCCCCAAATTCCCCATAGCGTGAACATGCTGCACACAGAAGTGATGTGGTTTTGCTCCGACCAACAGACTTCTATGGGTGGAACTGAGCTGCTTGGCGGAGCTCTGCGCTTTTGGAGTTCTACCTGTAGTTGTGCACTGTACTAAGCCAAACTGTACTGAAATGGTTGCTCTGTGTTAGAACTGGATGGTTTTTGGAATATTAGTAAAACATGTAAACATGTCCCTTGAGGTCTAAAAAAGTTAATATGGGACTGATTTAAAGTGATAGATGGGCTCTTTAGGGCCAATTATGTGTTATCAGATCCTCAGAAGAACTGGAGATTGGGACTAAAAATGTTACATGTCAACAACCTAAGAAATAGAAACAGATTCTTACCCAATAAAAACAAGAATTGACAGCTCAAGCCAGACTACACACAGAGTTTGTCCACAGTGGCCTGTACTGTTGTACTGCTCATAAGCAGAAAATATCCACATCATAATCATTTCCTGTCAGTATCATTAAGAACTCAGCAGCACCAAGCCAATCCCCTTATCAGAGCAGAAGTGCATAAAACAAGTCCCCACTCTGTTTTTCCGACACAAACTCAATATATGGAAAGTGTTGCTCAATAACGACATGTTTTCATCCAAACAGGTGAAAATTGTGTGTCTCCGAGAGTCATTTATCAAACACCGAGCAATGACGGAAGTAAATAGAGATAAAGGGAGAGGCAGACACAGACGGGGAGACACAGGGAGAGGGATGAAATGCTAATTTCTGTAGTTTGTCCCCAGCAGCTGCTCGGGCTGTTTGACGTGTGTGATGAATGGTGTTGCACTGGCGCTGCTGCCCTCTCACCTCCACTCATTGTCACCCCAGCAGAGACAAGGAGGAGGAAGCGAATCCTGCAGGAGGAGCAGAGGATGCTTCCCTTCATCAGCACCACCAGCGGCTCCTTTCCCCCATAAAAAACCTCCCTGTTACGGACATCAAAAACTCTCACACTCACATGCACACACTCTGATAACTTGAATCTTACTGCAGCATGGATCTGCTGACTAAAGCTTATTTTCCTCTCGCCTCTCCCCCCAGTCTTTCTCTCTCCACCAACATCTGATGCAACAATTACGGCACCATGTGAAAGCTTCTTCTGGGAGTACACACAGAAACATCTCATCAAACTGCATATTTGCTGCTGCATTCAGGCAGAGGTGAGAAATGAGGAAGAGGTGGATGAGTGCGCACTGGTAAACAGTAGGACATAAAAGATGGGAGCGCAGAGAGAAAGTTGCTTTGTTGGCAACGAGTGCAGCAGTCATTACTCGTCCTGCCCCCCTCGGGCACCAGCAGAGGAAAAGGTGTGAAATGGGGGCAGCACGTGCCCCGTCTGCACTGATGGGTTTGTTTAAAGGGTCAGGATTGATCGGTGAACCTTTGCGATAAATATGGACGCTAAGTGCTGCCAAGCATCCCAAAGAAAATATCATGAATATGTTACACTCACATGATCCCTGTGTGGGCTGGTTTACATTTCATGCATTAATGGTCCAATGAAACAGGAAGAAGTTGCAGCCTGAGCCGTTGACTCAAGGCAGGATGGGTCCATGTTTTTATGATGTTTATGCCAATTCTGATCCTCCCATCCGAACTCTGCAGCAGTAGTCAAGACTCATCCTATCAGGCGACGTGTCAAGTCATCTGATGACAAGCTTGGGTGAGACTGTGCAAACTGTAGTCTCAGTTTCCTGCTTTTTAGCTGACTGGAGTGGCAACTGGTGGGGTCTCTGCTGCCCCAACCCATCTGCTCCAAGATCTGATGTGTTGTGTGTTCAAAATTGGATGTTAGAACCAGTGGTTATTTTAGTCACTGTAATTCTTTACCATAAGAACTGTCCCTCACAGTGTATTTCATTCTCTCTGGATCATTCGTTGGAGATGACTGTGTGAAAATCAATCAATCAATCTTTATTTCCAGGAACATCAGAAGTCTGAAACTGTCCTACCACTCTGCATGGCACTATGGACTATTGCTGCGTTCCAGGTGACCCGTAACTCAAAAATCTCCCAGTTGAAATCTTAGCGTTCCGGCCCGAACTTGTTCCAGGCAAATTACAATACTGGTTTGAGCGCAAGGAATTCTGGAATGTAAATTAACCAACATGGCAGGCTTTATAAAATTTATGCTTTAACAACTAACTCATTGAAGTGAAACAGAAGTGGCGAAATGGCGAATAAGGTAACAGAAGCTTATACTTTACAGTGTTCGTCATTATTAAGAAGCTGCTATATTGTTGAGGCAGTGATGTGACGTCACAAGTCATAACTCGGAGTACATCGATCTGGTACGAGTTCACAGGTTAGAAGTTACGAGTTCGATTGCTGTGCCAGTGCACTTTCATGAGCTACACATGGGGAAAACCAAGTTACGGGTTGCCTGGAACGCAGCATTTGTTACATGAGAAGTCACTTATATCACTCTCCCCCCGGTCTAATGTTGTTTTTAATGCATTGAGTTGAAAGGTTTTTTTTTTCCTGGAGTCACATTTAAAGTCATCCATGTGATCTTTTTTCAGTTAATTCACATTAGTAAATTCATCGCTGTGGCAGGTGGATACTTCTGTGGTGTGGATAAATTGTCTAATGTGTGTATTCAAAGGATTAAAATGTCTAAAGTGTTTTAAATTGAACTGGTGCTGAAATAAGTCAAGATTTCAGTCTTTAATCAGCCTAATGCTGGTCAGACTGCATGATCTATACATTCAAGACCTGTTGTCAGTTGTTTTGTCTTGTATAGTGTCTCACAACATAAGACCAGCCAGGGGTGGATAAGGCTGAATATACTTGCTGCTAACAGTGATGAAACACTCAACCTGGAATAAACGCAGGACACAAATGCATGACTCTTGAGACCAAAAGTCCAGCACACAAAAGGTAGGTTTATTTTCTGTCTAAAAATGGTTCACAAAAAGGCAAGATAATCAGCAGCTGGTCCAGATTTGAAAGAGCAAGAGGAGGTTCAGAATTCATGCTGTGGTCAAGATATCTATGAAAGCAAGACTTGCTAGCAGCTGGTACGTGAGAGTGAAACAATCAACAAACAAACACTGGAGTGAGGGTGAGACTGAATACTGAGACTAATGAGTGACAAGGAACATGTGTGAGAAAGGGAGTCATATGGGAGTGATCAGGTGAATGGAAGCAGGTGTGGAAAACAGGAGGAAAGAGACAGGGGAGGGGCGGAGCAGGACGGGAGGTGAACCTAAACTGAGAAAGAGACATGAATGTATGCAACAAGAACACAGGCCAAAATGTGTAAAAAATAAAGGACAACAGACTAAATGCAGACGTAGAGGAGAACACATGATGACTGCTGTGTTCTCTGTATCGATTTAGAGCATCTGTAACAACTTTAGTTCGTTCATGCTGACTAAACCAGACCAATAGGATCAGTGTGAATTCAGAGGAGATTTTTCAGTGACATGATGGCAGCTTAAACGACTATAACAGAAAGTTTAAAGACAAACTAATAGATCAAGTCAGCAATCATCAACATTTAAATTATTCGAAAGACTGCACAGACACTAACAGGACTGTTCATCTTTCTGATGACATAAATTCTCTTTTAGAGGTTGGGAACAGGGAAGTAGATTCAGGCTCCATCCACACGAAGACAAACCGAGGTCTAAACACATAAGTTTTTGCCGAATTTGCTTATCATCCATATGAAGAGGGCGTTTTGAGGATCTGTAAACGATAATTTCTGAAACCAGGTTCCAGAGTGGAAAGATTTTGAAATGTTGTATACGCAGCTCCGTGATTACTGGCTCTCCGCAAGTTTTCAGAAACGCTTACGTCATAGTTTCATATCTTCATTGACACGCATGCGCCACACGCGGCAACGACAACAACAATGGCGGCGTGCGGTGAAGCATATGTGCTGATGAAGCTAGAGACCCTACTATCCCTGTAGCAGCAAAATCTCCATTATTGAGGACACTTTACGATCACTTTATCACAATCTCTGTTTACAACTTTTGACGCTTTTTTCGTCTGTTTTCTCTTGTTTCCGTCATATTGTTACAGCGCCCCTAGAGGTCTGGCATGTGTTTTACAGTGTTTTCATGCGTATCAAGTGCATTCATGTAGATGCACACATTGTCCTTCGTCTTTATGACGATCGTTTTGGAAACTGTTAAGCGTTTTGTCTTCGTTTGGATGGGGCCTCACTGTATTACTTCAAAGATGGTCTGTGTAAACTAGTGACTTTGAGTCATACATTAGTTAACACAATCATTAACTTTGTCTTTGGGTAAGTTTGTGTTAACTTAGTTTCTTTGTCTGAAATGTCTTACAATAAAACAGCTGATTACTTGATTTGATACAATGCTTAAAAGAATACAAATCAAAGCATATGGGGGTACACCCTCTTTTTGATGATTTGACAACAAGCTCTACCAGCAGTCAGGTGAAAGTCAATCTTTAACACTATCATTCATTAGACAGTAACACTATGACGTGTATGACTGTGCACAGAGGAAAAGATTATAAGAATTGTTTTCAGTCGATGGTGGTGGTGAGGCTGGACCACTGGTCATCAGTGTAAAATTATCTGGAACTTACCATCTCACATCATATGTCAGTATGTGACATGAGTCAGTTGGTTACAGATAAACTTTATTTTTACCAAAAAAGTTAGTGCACTCAAAAAAGAATCTAAGTAAGTGTAAACTTAAACTTTGGTATTATTTTTGATGGAAGTTCTTGTAGGTGGAGAAAATACCCTTTCTGTTTGGTACAATACTTACCTGTTTACGGCTGGTTCTGCATCACAAACTTTTACAAATTGTGGCTTACTGAGAGAGAGGAGAGAACTTTCCACTACATCTAATGTACTTGGTGGCCAGATGGAGCTCATACAACCCCACCTCTAAAGACTGAACAATCCATTTGAGTTCTAGAAACAATATAACTTCCTTTAAGATGATCATTTGTGTGATTGCTTGTCTGACATAGTGACCTTTTGTAATGTACAAAAAATGCTAAAGTCTGACCTCAGCATAAGGCAAAGCACTTTGATTTCTCAAAAGAAGGTAGACAATCCCCCAAACACAGAGTAAAGCAGCGCTGCATCAGAGTTATTCAGTCTGGATTAAAGCTGACGCTAAGAAGTGTGTATAAGCCAGTTTGTGCAGCTGAACAGGATATTTTTAAAACCAGACACGAGGGAGGAAAGAAAAACTTTCACCAACCCTCAGACTGCAGAGCACGCTCTCTTACTGCACCCACAGCTCAAACACTCAGCAAGATAAACAAACAAACAAACAAGAACATAAATAAACTCTTTTGATGTCACACTCACACAGCCCTGGTCCAAAAATAAGGAGAGAATCAGGGAGAAACTGGCTGTTCTCACCATGCAAACATGTTTTTTCATGAGATGAAGGAGGAGAACAGGGAGGAAGAGAGAGAGAGAAAATAATTAGCTTTACACGTGTCATTATTTATTCATGCCAAGATCATCTCTATTTTAAAAGATATGAAGTGGGTGGATTGGTAATCTCTGAAATATTGGGTATTTCTCAGCCAGAAAAAAGACACCGTATATGGTCCACGAGAGCCACAGGAGAAACAACACACAATCATATAATGGATTTTTTATTCAGACTTTACTCGGACAAGAAAATTAAACCCATTGAGATTAAAAATCCCCTTTTCAAGTGTGTCCTGGTCAAGATAGACAGCAGCACAGTTAAAGTTTCACAGACAGCAAACAGTCAAACATACAAAAAAAGGCCAAATACATGACAACACCCAGCAAAAACAGTGGGGACTATTGGTCTCTTTTACAGCAATCAAAATTCATCATTCAAAATATCTGCAGTCAGTTGCTTCTGTTTCCAAGTCACTGAACATCCTCTTGAAAGTGTCCAATGAAATCAGCTCGTTGAGTTTCAGGTCTTTTTACAGCTCATCCCAAGCAAAGGGAGCAGCCCTTTTAAAAGCCATTAACTGTTTTACACAGGCCAGTTTTTTTTTTTTTTTACTGAATCCAATCTGTACTCGAAGACGGCGAGCTACCCAAGGACGGACGTCATCATTATCACCATCATCATCCCCACGTTTCGCACACCTCGACCAACTCATTATCAGCTGCTTACCAGTGCGGTAGGACTCCGGGACATTTTTTTTCCTTCTTCTTTAGTTGATTAAGGACTAAATTTGTGAAAAGTTTGTTTTTTTTGATGAGCTTATGAGACGCTGAAATGATTGGTTTATAAACCAATGCTTTTGTTTATGTTTCGACTTAAAAATGTATTTTGTTTATTTATTTTCTCAATACAATTATTTTTTGAAACCTTGAGTTTATTGAGTGTTGTTATCTCCCTATTTCCTCCTTTTCGAATTTAGTGTCTTCTGAGTTAAAACAATTTTATTAAAATTCATGTTGGTTACAGGTTTATGTTTTAAAGTAAGCATGTGTTACACCTGCTCAGCTCTGACCTGAGGGACCTTCAGCAGGAGGACATCCTAGGACCAGAGATTTGAAGATCCTGTGCTCCTCTGACTGATGAAGGTCAGAATGAGGGCAGACCTAAAATCACTTGTAAATGAGAAGATGCCAGTGTTAAGTCTACATGTACACAAAGAGGACCATCTAACATGTGCATACAAGCAATGATGAGAGAGGGACTAAAAGTTAGTGGTGAACCTCAGAGCTCCATCATAGTATCCAAAGCATCAAGGCTCTGAGACAAGGCGTGTATGCACAAAACATCACCACAATCAAGCACAGACATAAACATGGCAGGACCTGTTGCATGTTTCTGGATTCAAGAGAAAGATTTAAGATTTATACCTGATGTAAAAACCCAGTTGAACACCTGCTTACTGTTTTTGGTAAAAGAGGATTTCATCCATTAAAATGCCAAGATCTTTGTAGCTTGAGCCGGCCTCAGTGTGATCACTCTAAAAAGTGCAGATTGAGAGCATGGTCACTGACTTGGATTTGGTATTTGAAAACAGCTTTAGTCTTGTCAGCAGGACTTGTTATTACAGAAGAACTGTTATTCATCCTTGTCTTGAAAAAAGATGCAGAAGAACAAGAGAGACCAAATTCAATCCTTTCAACATATTAAAAAATGTAATGCAGTTTCATTTATATACTGTATGTGATGAACAGACAAATGATGCAAATACTTAATTTCATCACATCCCATAAGTGCTCTACTGGACTGATATCTGGTGTCTGTGGAGGCCACTGGAGTACAGAGAAGGTTATGAGAACTTTGTGACATGGCACATAATCGTGTTGGGCGTCGCCATAAAAAGTGGTCAAACTGTGGCCATACAGAGATGTGTATGATCATGAGGATCCTTTTGAAAACAAGAAGTCATATCTCCAGGGGCAAATTCGATGAGGACAGATTTATGATCTGGGCGTCCATGTGTTGGTGCTTTTATATATTTATAAATACATACAGTGGTGGAAAATTTTTTTTACCATTCTTTTTTAATTTCTTGTTCATTTGTGCCAGTTACAACTCAAGGTATATACAAATATCATGATAACATTAAAAATAGCTCAATAGTTGGGTTTGTTTTTGAAAGGTTCTGTTCATTCCCAAACACTTTCTATGGACTCGTGAATGTACTTAATGGTCCATCTAGCATGTCAGATTCTTAGGGATACTTGTTTCTTGAGCCAACATAGATAGTATTGTTATTATTCTATCAATATAAATGACTCTTTTATATTAGCATTACCAGTGTTTTTGAGAACTGCTTTTGCAACACAGATATTTTAAACCCACCAAACAAGAAGTGCTGCAAATCTTTTATGATCAGATTCGAACCAAAAGACTAAAGTTATCAACGGTAAAAGGGAACAGTGCAAACCAGAAAAACAAAGACATTGAACAAATGTCATCTACTAGAAACATCTAAGTTCCACAGATTCAGTCTGCACCTATAGCATCCTTGCTGAGAGCAACATAAGTATGAAACATACACAGAGAAATAACGGCATGAAGACCAGGCTCTCCCTTGTTCATGAAGAAAGCACATCATGCTGATCCAGGAGCCGTTCCAGGGTTTTAGATTCCCAGTTAACATGTGAGCTCCATGCAGAGAGCGGTGTAGAAAGCATGAGGCCTGTCTCTGTGATTTAGGAGATTGGATTTGTGTTTGAAGCTGCTCCTCCTCCAGGATCAAGGTAGGGATTGGTTTGATATAAAAAGAGCCGCTGAGTCAGGAGCTCTTATAAAGTTACACACAGCTAAAGCAACATTTACATACGCAGCACGAAGGAGCTGCACACTCTGAGACTCAGTCAGACACTGAAAGAGAAAACTTTTAAATTACTGAGCTGGTAAAGTACCAGCATTTCAGTCAAGATACAAATAATGACTTATCACAATAACAGTGTGTTTACGTCTGCCAGTCTGTGGAAGGTCATGTTCATCCTCTCTTTGGGAGGATAACACCTCAGGAATGGAGTTTATGTTGAACAAACGTCCACTCTGACTAAAGTCACTAGATTGTTGAGGTCATTCATTTAGGACATTGTTTCTCATTTTCATACCTTGTCTGTTAACACCAAACCTCACAAACCCTGGAGGGGATTTTCTGTAAACTTCCCACAGTTGTCCGCTCTTACTTGAGGACACACTGATGAAAACTGAAAGAAGGCAGATTAATAGGACTCATGTTCATCCCATGCTCTCAAATTCATAATCTGAAGAATACCAGTGAAGATTTCTTCTTCATAGTGAACAAACACTGCTCGATTGGCCACTGTCACCTTTAAACTGATAGCATTGTAGATGTCAGGAGTCACAGGGCCTCATGTTCATCTCTTGCTTGTGATGGCAAAATGTCAAGAATGTGTTCATTGACTATTTTCTTACTTTATGTTAATGTCCACTTAATCTCAAGGATAGACTGATAACATTTTGGGGGTTGTAGTTTAAAGGTCTAGGTCACAGGATATTATGATGATCCGATGCCTGTGAGCACAGGGGCTGCAAGAAATGTTTGGCCCAAATAAACAAAAAAATGTATCAGATTGGCCCCCATCCCAAAACAGTTCAGCACGGTTTCTCAAATCAAGTGCTTGACCAAATAAAACAAACTGATGAATAAATATGAACATTTTTAATGAACCTCTTATAATCATTCTCAACTTTTTTTCTGTTTAAAGACACAAACAAGCATTAAACAAATATTTATATTGAAAGAAATTATGAATTAAATTATGTACCATACAGAATTCTTTGGTGTTTGGACCCTTTTATATAAGGTTAATATTTATGTATGATCAGTCCTCGAACCACTCTGAACCTTGAATCCTCTAAAAGTTCCTAAACTAGTCCCGAGTATACTTTTGTTTAGCTCGTAACCTGTTTCTTTTAAAATGACTCATATATCTTGAAATGACTTTTGTTATTAAATGTAAATCATATATCCTCTGATAAATGTTCTAAAAGAGAGCCTCTTTTTTCATATACATTTTATTTTATGAGAGTTAATTGTCAATGCAAAAGATACCTTTTTATTACCTCCGCCAAGGAGGTTATGTTTTCGGGAGAGTTTGTCTGTCTGTCTGTCTGTCCGTTTGTCTGTCTGTCTGTGAACAACATAACTCAAAAAGTGATGGATGGATTTTAATGAAATTTTCAGTAAATATTTAGCATGGAAAAAGGAAGAACTGATTCGATTTGGTGTTGATCCGAAACAGCGTCTGGCCACCATGGCGAAAAATGTGATTTCTGTAAATAACTACTGAACTAAAATGGATATCATTATGAATCCAATTGCTAAGGGAATGTTTTCATGCTCAAGGAATCTAAATATCCAGATGAAATAAAGGTAGGACTAATATTTATGGTGAAAATCACAATATGGGTAAGGACTGTGGCGCTGGTGGAGGTCTGCCCTCTCCGAGTGCATTTCTAGTTATTTTATGAAACTAGAAAAGCACTAGGACCGTGCAAACCTCTGCTCACATGTTGCTGTTACATCTATAAGAAGTAGTTCCATTATAAAGTTACATTCATAATATGAATAACTAACCCTGAAAACCCACAACTAGCACTCAGAATCATGTTGATATCATTATAATCAAGTTATTGAGCAAAACCTATTGTTTAGCTAATGGTGGTTATCTGGATCACCACCAAAATCTGATCATTTTTAAGTTGGGTCATTACCAACATCTCCTGAACATGTCTGCAAAATCTGTCCGGTAGTTTCTGAGCAACCTTGCTAACAAACAAACAGACAAAAAAAAAACAAAAAAAACAAGCGTACCCCATCAAAAACACAACTTCAATCACAGGCCATTCTCAAACTGCTTGTTGTGTTGACTTACATGTGTTTGTACTTAATGTGTAAATTTATTTGTAGGACATGCACAGTTTTCTGTTGTACATATGTATGTATTGTGTTGCCTTGACTAAACTATTTCTTTTTTACTTTAAGTTTGAGATGAAGAAAAATCTGAAATTTGAGTAAAATATAATGTAAAAAATAATAAACTTGCACCTAATCTATGACAAAGTAAGACTTAAAACAATATTCCCAGACTTTCGTCTAGATTCAGTCCTGCACTTTTACTGTCTGACAGTCGTTCACTGTGATGGCCCTCAGAGGCAGCAGCACTGCTGAAGTTTCCATCATTTAATTTCCCCCTTTATTAAACTCAATAAAGACTTAACTCTCCCATCAGGCAGTATTTGATTAGACAAACAGAATGTTTTTCATTTTTCAAAAATATTTTATTTGATATTGATCCAGGTACAAGGAAATAAAAGAACATGGATTTATTTTACAGGACATGGGAATGAGACTGTAAAAGTTTATTTTCTTGATCCACTCTCTTCTTGGACAAGGACATGCAAGTGAATACAGAAGGTGGTCTACAGAAAAAGAAACAAAAAAAGCAGAATGCACTGCACTGTAGAAATGGCATTGGACCGGGGTGTCACCTCACCCCGTACTGTACAGAAAGACTTCACCCCACAACTTTCTCTTTTTGTGGTTTTTAATCCTCTTTTATAGCAAAAAGGCAACACACAGAGAGGCTACAAAGAATCAACAATATAGAGAAACTGAACCAAAGAGAGGGAAAGCCAAAGTACTTCCATCCTTCCAAAAAGACGTTTTCTCAATTGTCTCCACGAGTAAATTGTGAGCGTTTTTGCTCCTTGTGTAAAAAAAAGGGTTTTAGAGTTTCTTCAGTTCTGACATGAGGGGAGCGGTGCGGTGAACATGCAGGACGAAGAGTGACTCAGACAACTACCCTCCCGACATTTTCCACCACCGTGTGCCTCCGATCATCGCCGCCTTTACGGCCTCACTGCTCGCCTCTGACTGCAAACTTTACAAGGAACAGAAAACACATCGTATATTCCACGAATCTTTATGCATATTTCACAATATACCTTTATTATCATTTTTAATAAATACAAAACGACACTGTGATTTGAAAGAAAACAATGAGTATTAAAAGGACACAAAAATTCATTAGACATTAGAAATATCAATCTTAATTTGGTATGTTCTTTTACTGACATCTTGTCTTAAGGTGGAGCACGTTTTTACTCTGAATCAAAGTCCACAGCAGAAACAAAAGAAAAAGGGACGACAGAAAAGGGCATGAGAGGGATAGTCTTGTCAATGAGAACGGAATGGCATAATCAAGTGGAGATGCATATGGATATATACACATATATACACATACATAAACACCACCAGAATGTAAAATAACCTGAGATACTCTTTGCACCTCATTTCCAGAACACTGGCCACTGGGCGGATGATAGAAAACGACGATGGCATGACGACAACAGTACAACAGCATCTGATGGCCTTTAGTTTCCACCTCCCCTTTTATATCAACATTAGCAGTACAAAAAAAGACAAAAACAAACAGTCATCGAACCACAAAAATCCTGAACATTAATATCGAAAAACATTGTTGTAAGCAGCGTTTTTGGAGTCCATAAAAGGCATACAAAGAAATAAGCTTTTCATTAAAAAAGGACAACCAATAAAAACATTTTCTAAACAGACAAAAATATTGAGATTCAGAGGCTGAGAAGTCAAAGCGGCAGATGATAAGTGTGTTTTTTTTGTGGCAATGAGGCAGAGAGGAAGTGATCTGCTCCACAGTGTGGCTGTAGACATGGAGGCAGTAAGACCTGCTTGTTAACGTACAAGGCTTTTCTCCATTTGTAACTCCACTGTATCAAACAGGAACTCAAAGCTTCTTTGTAAATTAAATGTCTTACTTCTCACACAACACTGTGCTGATCATTGTGTGCTGGCGGGGTGAGTGGGGTTTCCATCCACCAGTTTTTACACGTTTTCAATTTGTGCATAAAAAACCTGAGTCCAAAAGAAACTTAAAAAAATGTTTTTTACACATGAAGACGGTGGAAAAGTCTGTGGTCTAATGAGAAAAATACAACTTTTCAAAGTGGAACGACTATGTACAGGAAATGACTGCAAACTGTTCTCGCTGTTTCTAGATTAACGCCATAAACCTAACCTAACGTCGCTTTTGTCCCCTTAAATACAGCCTGAGACCTCTTAGCTCATATTAGGTCAGCATAAAACAAATTAATCACATGAGAAATTTCTTGACTCTGTATAAACCACCTCAAAACAGACTTTCTCAGAACGGTTAGTTTGGTGTGTGTCTCTTTACATGAGCCCCTCTCTTGGGGGGATGTGCAAACACAGGAACAGCTGTGTGCTTCCACAGCTGAGGGTGGAGACACCAGCATAGAGGAGGGTGTATTGATAGTGACTCGCTGTGATGTCACAAGGAGCGCTGATTCTGAGGTGACTGTCCCGTGATTACAGACAAAGGCAGACCACACACTTGTTACTCATTTAGTTGGTACAGAGTTATTCTGGTACCCAAATATATATGTGCAAAAAAGGGTTTACCATCATGTGTGCCTCCCAGGACTAGAAAAGATAATGTGGATTAAACACTGCCATACCAACAATGATGTCATTCATCAGGAGCTGAAGAGTGTGAGGATGTTTTTCCCTCCTGATCTGCAGTTGGCATTTCCTTGTCCTTATCCTGAGCTGTGGGAGGTTGTATGGTAACCGGCTGGCTGCTGACTGGGAAGGGAAGTTTAAGTGACTTTAACACTTTATTACCACATCAGTGGTGGTTCTCGGGCGGGGCAACAAAGGCATTGACCCCATCTGAAATCTAACTGTGTGCCCCTGTCCTGTAACTCATCTGTGGTTTGCTAGAGAATGACAATCAGATTACAGCTGAATGCATTTCCATGCTCAACCATTGGTGGCAGTAGTGCACCAAATAGGCAGGTCCACTGTTAAAAAAGCCGACAGAAGAAGATTATCATTTGAATAAACACAAAATGTAAGATAAAAAGTGCATGAATACTATTGTATTTCTTTTGATGTTACTCGCATCCTCAAATGTGAAATTAAAAATGATTTTTAAGGTCTACACTTTTTTTATTCAAATGTTTGGGGGGGCTTTATCATTAATGTGAGTGCATGCATTATGGACAAATACATGGCTCTTAAAGAGAGATGTGGCCCCTTTATGGCTCCTAACTTAGAAAAATCCTAGATCCGCCACTGATCCACATTAGTTCTTCATAGTTCTCCTCATCCTTCTCTGGTCTCACTGCAGCACAGAGGCATCCTCTGCTGCATTCATTTTACAGTTTTAATAAAGCTTGCACCCTCCACTTCTTCACTTGTTAACTTTTACTCCTCACAACAACAGAGGGAGAAAACTTGCATAAATTCTTTTGCCAATTGTTGTGGAAACATTAGGATGAAAACCCCACCTTAATTAAGCAGCACTTAGCTGAACCAAACAAGCCGCAGTTATCTCACCACACGATGAAACAAACATAAAAGGTAAGTGCTCTAAAAAGCAAACCATCTTCAAATGGATGCAACTAAAGACATAAAGATTCAAACGTAAAAGATGTAAACAAATCCTGTTGTTTTGTTGATCGTTAAAGTAAAAGTGGGAGTATAAATGCTACAAACCAAAAGAAATACTCCTCTGTGGTGTGTTTACCTGTAAAGGTGATAAAAGAATCATGAGTAGCCTCTGTAAGTGCTTACTGAGTACAGCGAGCAGAGTCGTATGATTCACGCTGACTTTGACTTTTTTATGGTTATTTTGCTATTTTTTCAGAATATGGAGCATAAACTTAGTTAGGCAGTCAAACAAACAAACAAAACTTGAAATGCTCTGCAACTTGTGTAAAAAATAAAACTCCCTCAGCCTGTTCCTGTAAATAAGAAAAATGCCTTGAAATGTCTCAAACATGGAGCACTTAATGTTTCTCGTTAAATAATCTACTCGCTCGGCTACAGCTTTGTGTCCAGTTCTTCATGCCTCATATCTGCCCCTCGGACCCTCAGACCTTGTGTCTTCCACCCAATAAGTCTCACTTGTGGAAATGGGTGCCTTATTTGTTGCTGTCTGTGAGCAAAGCCTTACTCTTTAATATCTCTCTGTACATACGTATATAATTTTCTTCTCTTTACTTTACAGTACAGAAACTCCTCTTCACATATTCTTCCGGTTCTTCATGTCAGCAGGAGCTATGTTTTTGTGCTTATCACCAAAAATTGCAGTGCAAAAACAATAATTAATAATAATAATGATAATAATTAATGGTAACTATTAACAAACAATGGATTATAAAACAATTATTTATGGCACAACAGCCACTCAATTCACATATAATACAAATGACCAGATAAAACCGACTGTTCCTGTTAATGGAAATAAAAGCTCAAACTGAATCAGGCTTGCATAGCAATGCAACAACAACTTAAAGAAGATATTTACAGGAAACAAAATTCCCTTTTCCCCCCAAAAGGACAGTTACCAGAAAAATTGTTCTCGTACAGATGTTTTCTTGTTTTTTTTCTCTTGCCTTTTTCTAACAAAAAGAAAATTACAGTAAGGTAGGAGGTGGAAAATATTTTCTCGAGGACGAAAACATAGTGAGATGTACAGTATGTCTGTGTCTATACATCACATTTACAGTTTTTGTGACACTGCTTTTCTCAGGCTGCTCCTCCCGTCTGTGAGGAAACAAAGAGAAGGACAAAGTCCGTTTCCCAAATCAGAGGGCGGCTTTCCTTCAGACAGACCAGCACTTTTCCAGTTCACACCCCCGGCAGATCACTCTGTGGAAAACAGAGGAGATGAGAAGAAAGAGGAGTCAAAGTTTGTGAGTTTAGGTTTATGCAATATTGCTGAACACAAAATGGAGTAACTGAAAATGATAATGATCTTTATTTCCGTAGTACATACTGCAATATAAAAAAGTAGTTAGTGCAAATACATGTAGTGACACTCCATAGACTTCATGTGGGGAAACAGACAGTCATAATCTTACTAACATGACCTTTAAGTCTTTTTATATCTTTTGCTAACACTATGATAGAGCATGTGATGTGTGATTCTATTTTAACAGAATATGATAATACCAATGAAACGTACTGCACTATGTTTGCCTGTGGCTTAAATGTTTAACTTCACAAGGTGCTTTGATTACTTTTTTAATACAATAAATAACAATAAATAAACTAACTTATATAAATATATAACACTGCACACCAGATGGAATGTTTAGCATATTTAAAGCTATGGTCTATGATTTGGAAGCTTTGTACATATTAATAACACTGTTTATAAGGCTGTTATGGTCCTATGGTCCTATCTACACAGTATAAAGACCAAAAAGAATGAAAATAATCCATTCAGTATATCCGCTGAAAAGCTGCATACTAGCTGACCAATCAAACCTAAGAACCTGCGACTATTAATTGGTCCGTGAGTTGGTCCGTGAGTCCATCCAATCCCCTGTCTCTCACCACGCATCGTCATGCGATGCGTAGTGCGTCATGGTCCCGTCTCCTCCCCTCTACCTCCGGTGAGCAGCTAGCAGCGTTAGCTACTGAACTATCATGGAGCCGGAAAAGCCTAGCGCCGAAACCGAAGCCGCCTCCCTCTCCCGCGGGGCCCAACGGAGCTCTGCCTGCAGGTTGAGGCCTGTTAGCGGGCTAACAGCTAACGGCTAACGAATAGCCTCAGCCGGCCGTCAGACCTTCAGCATCGACTGTTTCGCCCCTGGTTGATCAGGTAATGGCTTTGTTTACTACAGTGGGAGATGTCTGCTGAATAACTCTGGTTAGTTTGTGCCTGCACGGGCTAATAACTTGCAGGGGAGCGGGTTAGCCTGTTAGCCGCTAATCGTTTGCACTGTAAGCTGAGCTGGGGAGGACAGGCTGAGAAAGATAAATCCTCCCCCACACTCGGCTCCGCTCTGACGGCGCCAGACCCGCATTGCCGCCAGTCCAATTGAAATGGCTACTGCTGTGTGTTACAAGGGGGATGTCTGTCGTGTTTGATACTTTCAGTTGAGCTGAGCTGTTTTTGATTGAGTTTGCTGCTGATATATTGTGCTAGTCGCTCGTGGCTCTGTCCGAGGGGGCTTGATAAGAGGCGAGGCGACACGAGCTGGGGGCGGGATCTTGGAACACGGGGGGGGGGAGAGGTGAGGGAAGGGGGGGCAGGCTGCGGTTTCAAATCGTAGACCACAGCTTTAACTGGTCAATGTGGGAAAGAGCCCATAGAACATTTCAAAGAATATCCAGCTGGTGAATGGATAATTGTTCCCTCAGTCACATTCATTATAGACCTATCAGACAATGTAACAGGGAGATACGAAGGCAATGTGAAGGACAAAAGGTGCCTCACTTCAAAAAACAAACTCCTGGCAAAACATGTTGGAAGTGGAGCCAAAAATCCTTTTAACAGGGAAGTTTGCAGTGTTACTTGTTTTTCAGTTGTTAAAGACATGGGGAGGGTCAAGGTCTGAAGAAACTGCTCCTGAGGCTGTTAGCATTTATGCTAACCTCTGCACGAGATGTAACTTCCTGCTGACGTTTCGTTTGAAGCTCCCACCTCATTCTGCTCTGATTGGGCCGCTAACGGTAGATTAATGGTAGATTGGAGCTTTGGAAGATGGATAGTACTGATTACAGACACTGAATCAGGCTGATCCATCTGCACAGCAAGGGTAAGTATTTGTATTTATCTTATCTTCTTATGATTATAATAATAATATACAATCCAGAAAGAATATAGAAAAATTCCCCATATTTGGTGCCTGGTGTTTATGTCTGATTGCGAGCTTGTAAGTTGGGTAGGAAATAAACTATCAGTCGACTCACATAACTCTCCAGAGTACTGTCCTGTTCCATTGGCCCCTAGGAAGTCTGCATGCTCTGAGGCGGTCCACTGCTGTGGCTGTCGTGGACCCTCATTCTTGCGTGGCCCCGTTGATCCCTTTGAGGATGCTGTGCCAGAGGAGCTGTGGGCCCCGGGAGAGGGGAAGGATGGTTTACTGTATGGCAGGCACCCTTCCTCTGCAAACACAAAACGAGGGTCACTTTGAGTTTGACACAACACGTGACTTTTATTGTTGCAGCGAAACACATTGAACATCTGATGCATGCAGACAAAGAGCATTTAGAAACATCCCCCTCCCTCTGACATCTGCAGAGTGGTGCTGCCAACAGGCGATGCCAGGGCGTGCCACAGAGAAGAATCTCTGCCTCACACATGGCCCTGCAGCTAGCAGGCTTATGAGGGGGTAAATACAATAACACAGAGACCTCTGGCTGCTGTGCCTCCCCCTCCTGCTGCAGGGCAGCATAACACTGACCCTTAGCAGCCTCCGCCTTTGCGTGAAATCTCATCAAACTGCTCCCCACTGCTCGGCTAATGACTGTAATAGAGGCTGCCCCGACCTCGCAGGATTCTGCTGTGAATCAGTCAGCGCTCTGACACATGAGGGATTTCACCTTTGGGTTTGGTTTTCATATAAAGAAGCTGATTACAGCACCTGTCTCTGTCTCACAGTCTCAGATGAACTGTCTGAGACAGTCCCAGCATTAAGACGAGACACACACACACTCTTATATCAGTGCAGACACACACAGATGGGGTGTGGAGTGGCTGCTGTTTGTGCGTGAAAAGAAAGCCGAAGCGATTAGACTGCATATCAGTTTGCTGGGGCCTCCTGCTTCAGTTGGAGCCGAGCTGGCCCACTTTGGCAACAGTTTCAGGGGTGTTGGGGAGGCTGATGAGGAGGGGGTGCATTCTGGAAACCAGAGCGAGTGGCAGACAGTGCAATCTGTTCATGGGAGCCCAGTCTGAACGCAGCATGAGAGCTGACTTCAACACAAGAAAAAACAGTGAAAGATCCTTTTACTGCAAACTCATCATCGCTACTAAACTCCTGAGTCCTGCTCTACAGCTTTAATCAGCTCTTTAATTAACGTGAGTTTAAAGATAGCAGGAAAGTTTCAGAAAGTTTTTGAAGTGGAACCTAAATGTTCTAATTCCTTTTAAAAAAGTAGCTGTAAAGAAGACATGTTATGGATTTTGCTGAGCTGGGAGACAGAGCAGGACTAGATTATGCTGCACGTTATTTTGGCAGCAAATAAATTTTACAAATCAAAAAGAGTTTTGTTTCTGTAAACCTTCTGTACACTGCTAATTAAAAGAATGGCATCCCAGACCATAAGGTGACCCGCTGACATGAATACATCGGTCATCAGTATGTCTGCACGTGTCAGTTCATCGTTCAGCACCAATCGATCTGTTCTGTCTAAAATGGTTCAGGTTGACAGAAGACTGAAAGGTCCACTAGTTACCTCCGCCAAGGAGGTTATGTTTTCGGGAGAGTTTGTTTGTCTGTCTGTCTGTCCGTCTGTCTGTAAACAAAATAACTTAAAAAGTTATAGATAGATTTTGATGAAATTTTCAGGAAATGTTCAGCATAGAAAAAGGAAGAAGTGATTAAATTTTGGTGTTGATCCGGATCACCTTATGGATCTGCCATGACGAAAAATGCGATTTTCGTGAATAACTACTGAACTAAAATAGATATCATTATGAAACTAATTGCTAATGGTATGTTTTCATGGTCAAGGAATATAAATATTTACATTAAATAAAGGTAGGGCTAATATTTATGGTAACAATCACAATATGGGTGAGGACTGTGGTGCTGGCAGAGGTGCTTTTCTAGTTCAAACATCCAACAGTTTTTCGAAAATTTTGAAACTCAATACCTCCTGATAATCTTGATACTATCAAACAGTCCCCAGAGCGTTATAAAGGCCGACCTGTTTTGTGTCCCCTGCGTCCATCTTCAGCTCTGTCCATGGAGCCCAGTCTGTCCTGAGCCTGGCGATGGTGGTCCAGAGGCGTGCGCGTCTGCCTGTCGATGGAGTTCTTGATGTCATCGGACATGACCCCTGACATAGGCGGGCGCTCCAGAGAGGAAGCTTTCCTCTCTGTGGGGGGCGCCATGCTGCTTATACTGCGGGCCCCCTGGATCCGGCCCTGCCCCTGACAGGGAGGGGGCTCAGGGGGAGGAGGTAGGTCTGTACCAAAGAAACACCAACAGGGCGATCAAAGCCATGTCACAATATTGATATTAAAATAAAAATACTTTTGCTTGCTAGAGCAATATGCACACATTAATGACAAATGTGAGAATAATGAGGTGCAGGTATTGATCCAATGTCCCACATTTACATTCACTTTAGTGATGAGATATTTAACCCTTTAACTACCAGCTCAACTGTTTGGCAGAGGTCAAAAATTAACTCAGGGATACTGAATGTGATATACAACGGAACAAATCAAATCATTGTTTGATTTCCTCAACATTTCAGGAGGCAGATAAAAGAACAGACAAACCAAAAACCAAAAACCAGATCTTTTCATGGTGGGGAATTCAAAGGTTTAAAAAGTTAAAAGCTGATTACCTGATGACTTAAAATGCACAAATATGTGGGACAAAATCAATTAGAAAAGGCATAAATGTTTGCAAATAAAATAGCAATGTAAATGACTTAAAATAGATGATACTGAGTTTGACAAACACACCAAAAAATGTTTTTTTATGAATAACTATATTGTCTCATTAAAGTTAGGTATTTAAAATAGTAATGAGGGAGATAATAATAAACGTGTTTAGCTTTTTAAACCTTTAAATCCCACACGAAGGAAATATTGGTTCTTTTGGTTTGTTTTCAGTTTTTTCTGTGTCCTAAAACATTGACAAAAGCAAACAATGATGTGTTATTTTTTGACACTTTAAATATGACCTCTGCCAAACAGTTGAGCTGGTAGTTAAAGGGTTAAGACAGTAGCTCTTTTTTTTTTTACAAGGCGTGACACTCAAGCATCAAAACATAGGGATGTATGTGGACTAGACACTTAGTTTTACTCCTAACTTTGGAGAAAGCTTGTCTATATGGTTTCCAGGAGCAATGAATTCCTTCTTCTCATCCTGTAAACCCCACCAAAGATTTTCTTCTAAGACTCTTTCTTTGGTATTTTGCCTCCCACATATTTTCTTCCATCTAGAGGATGAAGGACATTCAAACTGCCCGTTGCTGTGTACCTTCACCCTGATGACCGAGAATGGCTAACAGCAAACAAATACACAGTTCTACACATTTAATGTACAATCTTTTTTTCTACTGTAAGTCTAAATAGATAAATATGTTCAGTGTAGCTGTTACAATAAGCAGACAAAAATGCATTTGTGCCCATTCTTAGTGCTAATGCTAACATGCTTAACATTTATGCGAAGGTGCATAGCCGTTAAATGCCAATGGACCCTAAGGTCAACCAGGTTAACTTTCTGAGCTAAAACCCTTGTTCGGAGAATGTAATAGTTTCAAACTTTTCTGCTGAGATTGTTTTATGCCGATGACGCAGCCTCCTTATATACTCCCCAACATCCACCATACACTTCAACGAACCAGCAAAGACCAATGTACACCAAACACATGATCAATCATGCTCGTCACAACTGCCCAAGTATTTAAAATTCATTTTTAATGTTCAAAAAGGTGTGGAAATTAAATACTACTTCATTGCTTGCATACATTTATCATAAAGACTTCGTGCCCAATGCATTGATGATTTGAATTTAGCCATTACCCTCCAGTGCTGTAGAGTAGAATGTCAAGTCTAATCCAATATATCTGAGCATACAAGCAGGAAAACATTGTTGTTTAACTGCATTATCCAGGTTTGCTAGTCAGAGGTAATGAATTTCATCTTGGGCAATGCAGTCAGACTTATCTGCACGTAGACCTGCTGACTGAAAAGGCACAAAGTTAAACTGATTTTGGAGCAATAAACTAAATAATGTTGGTTTTAATATTTTATTCAGTAGTGACATTTGTCCTGGAAAACACATCACATGAAACTGTTCCAATGAGTACTCATGTGATCAGATAACTTTAAGGGTAAGGTAATAACTGGTTTATTAAAGTTTATGTTTCCTTCCAATAAAATGACTCATACCCAGTGAGTCCTTCGTTATAACAAACAGTAAGTATTTTTATAGAAACCTTATGAAAACCACAAAAACTACTTAGAATGTGTTTTACTGGCTGCCTCACCGTCTGCACCAGGATCTCTCCGGTGGGGTGCTGTGCCCTGGCTGCGGGGTTTGCGTGTGGGCCTGGTGGCCCTCTGGTGGCCCAGGCTGTGTGTGCCTACTGTGCTGCCATCTGTTGAGAATGGACTGCTGGGCCTGGGCCTGTGGGACAAGCCTTTACCTGCAAGATGAGGACAAGAGCACGAGACGGCTGGTTAATAAAGACAGTTGATGCCAAGACAGTGGAGCTGAAGCAGTCACCAGGGAAGAAGGAGGTTATCGATCAAGATCCAAAATCTATTGGAAAAATAAGGGTCTGCATCAGTGGAGAGGAAGCTTACAGAGGGTTGCAAAGATATAACATCATCCAGTTATTGACAATTCCCCCGAAAGCTTCATCCAAAGCCAGAATAGTAGAAGCAAAGCTGAGTAAAAGTCAAGAATAAGGAGGTCTGCAGTGTGGCCATGTACAACAGCTTTCATGCACAGACAGGGCACAGCGTCCATAAGCAGCAGAGAGAATCACCAACATCAGCCAATGGACGGCAGGAGGAAGAATTCAAAGCAGAGAGGAACAAATCATCTGCCACCAGAAGAAGATCCAGTCCAGCACAGAGGAGCTGCTCATCACACAAACCTCTCTTGCTGAGACTCGTGCCCTCCAGGCGATACCCCGCCTTGTCTGCCGCAGCCACCAGGGCCTGGGCAAAGCTGCAGTGAGTAAAGATGGAGCCGTCCGATGAACTGCCCAAACTAGACCTGTGGCTGGAGAAATTACGGTCATCCTCCGAGGCCGAGCCCCACCCATTCACCATGGACCCTGAGGAACACCATAGGCTTCAGCAAATATACGTAGGTGTGGGTTTGACTGCTAGTGCGAATGCTTTCTGTAATACTTCTCAGCTCAGTGGCCACAACCTTTATGGAAATATGATCTGACATTTGAAACATCTGTGCTATGATTGAACATTTAGATGGATGAATGTACCCAGTGATCTTATAAAAAAGGTGTTATTAACACCTTGGACTTAAATGATTTCTTGTTTGCTGCAGGCCATTTCTTCTCTTGCAGGTGAGTGCTTCTGTGTAGTCATTCTGTTCCGGCCTGTCCTCTTTCATCCCCTACACACACATACAGAAAATATCATGCACACACACACTGGCACCCACAAACACATATTGTAATGCACACAGTGGAACAGCAGGACTGGCATCGACTGATTTCGCTCGTCTTTTGATAAAGAACAATGAGCCCACCTGTGCTGAGCAGACTTAGCTGCTGAACTGCCTCAGGTGACACAGATGAAGCGTTTCATGAAGCAATGTACTGAATCAAACACCTGGTGGTATGCATACACTTTTTTTTGTTTCTGTTTAAAAATGCAAAGCTCATGCCGTCTAAAAGGGGACAAACTTTAGGACGAGAACTTTTGCTCAAAGTCAAGTTTTCCACTTGTAGCTTCTGTAGTTTTGGATACATGAACACCCACTGCACTCAGAACAACACTGTGCTATAGGACAAACCAGAGCAGCACAAGCTAAGGTAGACTGCTTTGCAATACAAATAGCTCACCAGGCAGCAACTCCATGCATTTAGGCATGCAGACTCACTTAAGATGACCTGCTGAAGCTCAAATGGAGCATCAGACTGATACAGAAAAGTGATTTAAGGGACTTTGAGTGTGGCATACTTGTTGGAGACAACAACCCCGACACTCTGACATCCAGTCTGAGTATTTCAAAAACTGATGGTCAACACGCATTTTTCACAAGCAACCACCTCGTAAGTTTACAGATCATGAAACAAGTAGTAGCCAGCCTGTAAGCCTGTAGCAGTATATCTTTTATTCATTCATTGATGCATTTTCTATACCCCTTTATCCCTTTCTGGGTCGGGTGGGGGGGTGGGGGGGAGTGCTGGAGCCATCCCAGCTGTCATTGGGCGAGAGGCGGGGTACACCCTGAACCAGCCGCCAGTCGAAATGTATGTATATGTATTTATTAATAGCTTTATTAAGATCTATATCTTTTTTCTTTTTTACATATCTTTTTATCTGTAGTAATCAACTGCTACTGATTCTTAATTTCCCTGAGGGAGTTTTACCCAAATGGATTAATAAAATACTATCTAATTTAATCAGATTGAATTCAATCTAATGGTAAGAAAAGAAATAACATCCATTAACCAGCAATTCTTTCTCAGAAGACAATGGCTGACGTGGTCTGAGATGATAAAGAGGCAACTGCAACTTAAACAACCACCTGTAAATATCAAGGTTTGCAGAGGAACTTTTTTTGAATGAAAACAGCTTGAATTTTTTAGCATATGGGCCATAGCAGCATTAGACCACTCCCTGTGCCACTCCTGTCGACTGAGAATAGAAAACTGAGGCTACAAGTTGCACAGGCTCACCAAATTAGACAAGGTTGGAAAAATGCTTCTAGTCCACGAGCCTCGAATTCTGCTGTGACATCCAGATTGTAGGATCAAAATTTGGGGACAAGAAAGCATGGATCCATCATGTGCCGTATCAGTGGTTAAGGCCAGTGCTGATGGTACAATAATGTGTTTGAGGGCATTTCTTGGCACATCACAGTCAACCTGAATATCGTTGCTGATCATGTCCATGTCTTCATGACCACAGTGTACCCAACTTCTGATGGCTACTTCCAGAGGGACAGTGTGCCATGCCACAAAGCTCAGATCATCTCTTAATGGTTTCTTGAACATGACAGTGAGTTTGTACTCCAGTGGCCTCAAATGTAACCAGATCTCAATCCAATAGAGCACCTCTGGCATGTGGTTGTATTGGAGATTTGCACCATCTGAATCTAAATCTGTCGCAAATGTGTGATGCTATCATGTCATGCCACCAAGACTTAAGGCTGATATGAAGGTTAAAGGAGGTCTAAGCTGGTACAAGCAAGGCGCAAAGTGGCCAGTGAGAGAGTAATTTCTTAAAAATGATGACCAAATGGTACATTTAATACAATCTCTTGTAATCACACTGCAATTAGCGAAACTGCACACATAAGAAATGTGTGGACAAAACTAAAATACTTCCTGACATATTTTTGTGCTTCTGTGATTAATTCATCATGCATAGATTTTTTTTCTTTACATAAGCAGCTGGGCCAGCACTTTAAATATAAAAGTATCAGTCAGCCAATAAAAATATGGCACTTTGGCAAGCAAAAACACAGCGAACAGTAGGCTAATGTGACAGCTTTCAGTGGGACGGCTTTGGCAGACTTTGCTAAAGTGGCACAAACCCAAGTGCTTCACATACACACACATACACACACGTACACACACTCCATCCCTCCCTCACACAGAACACAAAGAGAGTGATGTGGCTGAACAGGCCGCTGTGATGGAGAACTGGGAAGGTGTAAGAGTAAAGGTTGTAGAGGGAGTGACAAAAAGTTCACAGCAGGATTTATTAAAAGGTCAGGATGATACAAAAGGTACCATAAACCCTGGCTGGATAGTTGGCAGGGTTCAGAGATTTAGATCATCACAACTCCTCAATTTATTAGCGGTCAAAAGGAGAGATTAAGATGCCTCTACTCTCTGTAATAAAATCTGATGCATTAGACAGTTGTTCTCTGTTCTGTTGGTGCATTGCATTTGGGAAACAGTTCGTGATGTAGAAGACTGGTCAGATGGGTACAGCTTATATTCCCCAAAGAAACATGAAATAAATCCTGGTGTATTTTGACACACTGCAGATTACAAATTGTCCATACTACAAATTAAATACACAATAGTTTGATCTACGTATATATGACAGCATTTTCTGACATGAAACTGGTCCATGGTGCAAAACCTCTGATCTTTCAGAGTGACATGAAGCTGAGCGCCAAAGTTCAATCACCTTTGAGTTGCAGGAAAAAAGTCAGATTGGAGGCGACTGACTGAGCTGCAGCTGAATCAGCTCAACTTGGGAAATGGCAAAGGTGATTCTGAGCATCAAAATGTCAATTCCTCTCTTGATGGGACTCAAAATGTTGAATATGTAGATCATGTATTCACATCTGACCTCTGTTAAGAGCTTTATGTGAAAACATAGAGTTCTGTTTTTACTTTGTTATTTTCAACAGCAACTGTCATAGCTTTCACTTTCCTCAGGGACTCTTTAATTTACTTTTCCAAGAGAGTATGGTTTTTTATGACATTTAGAAGCATGAAGTTATCTGTGACTAAAATGATGAAATAAGCATCTCCACATTTTTACCAGCAGCTCAAACTTTATGAAAACAACTTCTCTTTTCAGTAACACTGGCAGAAAAAAATAATAAAAAACAAGGTTTCGAAATGTAATGGAATTTTTAGGTAACTCGCTACCTTTTTCAAACATTCAACAGAGTTTTGATGTACTGTGAAACTCTTGCACACCTGCACTTTGGAAAGACGAATGAGCCAAAAAGATTTAGGAAAACTATAAACCTTTCCTCAAACTCTGTAATATGATAATGCATGTTTCTCTCTAATCCGAAGATATTGGGAAACCCCCTTCAAAGAGCCCTCACATCTGAGAGTCTCTTCATCTCTAACCCGTCCCCTCAAAAAGGTTGTTACCCAGTCACTGCGTGTCACTGCTGGGAATTGCACCTTTTACAGCCAAAGTTGCAACATCTTCTCCCCTTATTGCAGTCAAATTCCCCCAGTTTAATGAAACCTTCTGTAAAATATAAGCCTGCATAAGTCAGAGAAGCCCTTACACAACCCATTTTTTACAGCGCCAACTGAAATCCAAGGCAGCCCTCCATCTCACAGAGCTATTTTCTTTGAAATTCTTTTCCGAGAGTTTTTCTCTAAAGAAAGAAAGACAGCAATTCCACTGGGTCCAATCCTCCCACAAAGAATAGAGCAGATATTGAAGTATAGGCAGTGCCAGCCAAGGCACTGAAGCTTCCAACTCCTCCAGCTCGGCGGAGGAACACTGCCTCAGCAAATCACATCACAGAATGACTTTTCACTTGCACTAACGGCCACTTTCTACAGCTGAACCTCTGGAGTACTTCTATTCTCTGAAATAGCAGACCAATCAAACTGTGATCATTGTAACGTAATTTGATAAAAATTCAATCTAGTTTTCTTGTTGCCCTAGAAATGAGAGCTTTATTTCTTTGGACTCCAGATTAAGCTTTGCTGTCATTTTATCATGTCTTGAACCAGAGCAGTGGGCCAAACCATGTGCTCAAAAAACCACTGGCTGAGCTCCACACTCGGATAGAGCAAGGCCAGTAAATGGGAGCTGGTTGGGGGCAGTAAAACCAAGCCTAGGCCTCTCCTGCCACTAAAACTGATTTATACGGACAGAAACCCTAATCTGCATGTCGTTAAGTGGGAGAAATCATTCCCCCTGACGAGAAGGCGTCTCTACCTGCCGTCAGGAGATGTGACCTCGCTCCTTGCAAATGCGGCAGGGCTTTATGGGAGAGTAATCGCCCAGAACAGCCCAGCCTTCAGCTCACTGTAGGCATAACAGCATCGTCGCTACAAGCATCTCAGATTTACACGACCTTTACCGCCTACACACAAAGCCAGGTAATACCTTTGTGCTCACCTCATCTCTGGGCTCAAGCTACACAGGGCTCCAGACTACACAACACAACGGGATTTACATTTATCTATGAAAAAATGTGCGGTATTATCTCAGAGTGAATAACACATTGGAGAGCCTATGTAGACAACACACTGGTGAAAAATGGTCCCTGAGGAGAAGCTGGCTCTTTTATTCTGGGGCATCAGTGAAAGTGCCTGATTTACTGCCCTTCGGTGTAACATTAAGAAAACAGACCTATTTCCATATTATTAAAACAATGACAAATCTATCAAGCAAGCCTTGACAGTAATCCCACTCCTACCCTCCCTATTTGTATAGCCTCAAAATGGTGGCTGCGATAAATCTGAGCAGTTTCTCCTTTCCTCCTGCTCACCCTGAAGCTGAGACCGTGTCTGTGTTGTCAGCGGATGGGGTGTGAGGCAGACTTGTGGAGAGATAAGAAGAAATAGTGCTGTCTTCGGAGTAATACAGTGGCGGAGAGATGCAGTAGATTAGGGCCCAGTTGCTGCTTTATATTCCTTTAAATACATCAGCGGCAGCATGTGTCAGCGCTACCAAAACCGCTGTTCCATCATCCCGTGGAAAACTACTCTTTAAGGCTGCCACTGAGGGGAAAGACCAACAAGCAGCACTGTCAACCCTTTTATTCTCATGCATCCTCTGCGACACAAGATTCAGAATATTTTCAGCCTGCTCTTGATTTCTGCTGATTGACTAGCAACTGACAGTTTTGATTCTGAATACCTGACGGGTAGATCAGAGCAAATGCCACAAGTCATCGTTCACCAAAACATATCAGTTGTGGTTAGGACATGCACTTTGTGTACAGTGTAGCGTAATAGTGTAGATTCATTAATGCCAAAAAGACAATGCAACACCTTCCACTGTCACCTTGTGCTGCTGCTTCTGCTGTGGATCAATCATCCTCTTTCACTCAAATCAGCCAGAGTAAAATCCCTAAAACTGTATGGTAGATCAGTTAAGTGTGAAATACTTATCAAACATTATATCTGTTGAAACTAGCATGATGAAAGCTATTCAGCTAATAAAATGGGTGAAATAGAGTGTTTTCAAACTCACTCACCACACAATAGTACCCAATGTAGTATATACTGCACTGGATAGTAGTATGTATGACTTAACTTGCAAAGTTGCTGCATTCCATGTCAACAACAACAGAAATTACAGGGGCATCCCTTTTTTTCACTCACGAATCTCCTGTAATAGAGTTTATTTTCTAGCCATAACAGATTTTATTGAAGGTTTTAAAGTATCACATGCTAAATTACAGCATTTTTTATGATCATAACCTGCAGCATGATATCCACACGCCACACATGGCTCATAAATAAGCCTCCATTTTGTTCCCCCTGCTCTACAGATGGAGCGATGCGCTGGTCACTGTCAGAGCAGCAGTCCACAGCCCCGCTCTACAGCTGCAATGTCGTTGCCCTTCATATGTCCCCCTGACAGACGGCTGTAAAAGTTTTCAGAGAGTTGTAAAAATGGAAATGGTGCCTCTGGTCAGGAATGGAATATGCCGCACGTGAAATTTATTTCAAATCTCCTCGGGTAGATATGGGCGGTGCTGGCTCCTGTGTGCGAGTTAAATCACAGTCGCTCTCTCTCCTTCCCACCATGCCTTTCCCTCCTCTTAATGTCCCTCTCACTTTCCTGTTTAAAATTCATGGACTTTCTTATCTCCTTTTTTTGAGAAATGATAATTATAATTCCCCAGAGTCTGCCAAAAGTGCTTAAAAATTTGATTGAGGGACACTCTGTGAGCGTGTTCACAAAAAATGTATGCAGAGCAGAGTGATTAAGAGCAGCAATCCATCTAGCAGCAGACAAAATGTGACAACAATGGGACATGGATGTTTTCCCTCTCAGAGTAATTAGAGCACAGTTATTTGGATTTAAACAAAGAAATAGAAAATAGATCATCCAGTGTCCTAGACAACCAAAAAAGTGTTATTTGCTCAAATACATGGTAGACAGAAAAATAACTTCTCTCTTGTCTCAGAATAAGAAGTACCTGTTAAAGAGCTGTCCAGGTTGTCCATGCTAGACCCTGGTGTGTGCTCAACACCGCGGGGATGCCTGGCACTGTAGCCTTCATCCTCCTCCTCTTCATCCTCCTCCTCGTCCTCATCAGGCAGGTCAGTCTCCAGGTCAGAAACCATTGTGCTGGACACGTAGCCCACTGGAGGAGCTGGAGCCTGGGGAGGAAGGGAGCCAACCTGCATGTGCCTGGGAATTGAAACAGGTAACATATTAAGAGACAAGGCTGGGCAATAAGGCTTGGCTATTCTGTCAGAGCATTTCGGTAACAGAGTAAATCAAAGTGCTGAAACAAGACACAGAACATGATGATAAACGAATAAGAAAAGCGCAAGGAAAACACTAACAGCTGGCAAAGTCAAGCCATTTTAGCTTATTGATGACCCCTTTTAGGGTCCTAAGACAGCTACCTCATTCTTGTCTTTCATTAAATTTGGTAAGTATTGGCATATCTACTCACTTATTTTTCACTTTGTATGTAACAATGTTCACATTGTAAGCTGTAGTCGTCTTCATGATCATGGGAACTTATTTAGTCATTTTTGATAATCTAGGCATGGGTTGTATGTAGATGTCAAACAGTGGAGGCCCCAAGATGGCGCTTTGGGGAACTCCATATGTGATTTTCATCTTGTCAGTCCGAGGTTTTTGTCCTTTATGTAACATTCAATTTAGGCTTTTTGATGATTTGGGAGGGACACAGTGTCTTTTAAAAATATCTGTATATATTACATAATTTTTTACCATTTTGCAACAGTCATGCCATAAAAGCTTCTTAAAATAATGGGATTGGCCCTGTGGTTGGCTGGCAATGAGTCCAGGGTGTACTCTGCCTTTTGCCAAATGATAGCCAATTTAGGGCCTACCCATAGTGAGCTTTAGAGAGTGAGGCAAGAGATGTGCAACAGAGCACAGGCTGCATTCATACCCATATTGAGCACATTAAGCCCAAAACCCCAAAAACGTCAGTGCCAGCAACTGTGGACTTCAAATGTCCCTAGGTGGTTAATGAATAAAGAGAAAAGGAAAATGAAAGCTTTTTTTTCATTTTGTCATAAATCTTGCCTCATAACTATGTTTTTGTTTAACTTCTATCTTGTTACAAATATATTCCAGACAACAAAAGCTTGGGAGATTAATAAAAAGCATCTGAAATGGTTCAAAATTTGTGTTTATTTTATCAAGGCATCTCAGACCCCTGTATGGTGTCTTGTGAACACCGGGGGTCCCAACACCTACTTTGGAAAACACTGCGCTGGGCTTTCAGTGCATAGTAAATAACCAAACATAAGATTTAAACCAGTCTGGTGCTGTGCTACAAACTCCCACCTAGTGGAAAAAAAATATGAATAAAATTTATATCGAGCGATATAGAAGAAATTAAAGAATCTGTATTCAACAGTTTACAGGCAAAAGGATGAGAAAGCAAGATGAATGTAGAGCTAAAATAAGTAGTCTTTGCGCTAGACAATTCCTGCTGATTTTACCATGCTGTCCTATGCGCCGGTCGGTGTAATGAGGATGTCAGTAAGTAACATACATGCTAACACAATGACCCCACTAATTGCTGCTGTAGATGACACATAAACATGCACTCTAAGCCTGTCAGCACACGGCTGTCACCTCAGTGGCAACCTGCTCCACTGACAGCCACGTTTGTTTGAGAAATGCAAGTCTTTGACGCTTTTTGCAGAGGGAATTGGTTGTAATTACTGGCCCTCTGGTGTTGTCAAAGATGCTCTCTAACCAACATAGTCATTACTGGGTAACATGACATCTCCTGCCTGACAAGGCTGTTCTGCATCCCCCACGCACACTTCACTATTATGAATGAATGCCAGTCTCTCATTCTCTCTGCTTTGCCGACAGAATGAAGCATGGCCTTCATCTGACTTGCATGAGAACAACAACAATGGAATGTGCCGTACGGGCGTGGGGGGATGTAAACAACCATGGGTAAGAAATTGTGTCTTTTAGAGGGAGCAAAATACAGTAGGTGCAAAAGTGGTAGCATGGACCGATTAAAATAAAATGATTAATGGGTTTATCTCTGCTGCACACACTGTTGAAATGAGGAATACTGCAGAACCAAAATAAATCTTAGCAGCCATGCATGCAAACGATAATGTACAATATGTATTTTAATAAAACAATGAATATTTTAAAGATGGGCAGATAGACAGACAAACAGGTACATAGCTAGATGGATAGCTAGATAGAATGCTGCTACATGACGACTGAGTTTACCATGTCTGTTTTGCCATGTCTAGTTGGTACGCTCTGGTCAGTTCATCCAAATGAGCCTGGAGCATGGGCTGCATTTCATCCCTGGGGGATGGGGTAAGGGTTGCTGTGCTCTGCTGTCCAAAGGAAACAGCAGCTGGGGAGGAGGCAACACCTCGGATGGGAGGAGTGGGAACCCTCTCCTCCTCTTCCTCCAACTCATCCTCCATGCCTTGGTGAAGATAAGTCTGCACAGGCATGGGTGGGCCCCAACCATCACTCTCATACCTGATAAAAGACAAGATTCACTTTTATATTTGATGTGATGCACTTTGATACAGATTTATAAATTTGATTATTCAACACTAAATTCATGTTTTTATGAAATGTATGGTTTATAACATGGTTTTACAAATTTGCTATATCACAGACCCCCATGATGCATTAGCTGATCTTTTATAAGCTGTTCTCTCATTTTTAACCTTTTGGGTTGATTTGTTCTGATGGGGATGCTAATGAAATATGGAGAAATATGTCTTGGTTGTATTTCTCCCTGGAGTTGTTTTGTGTTTATATAAACAGTATCACAAAGTTGGCAGAAGAATGCTCCAACAAAAGGTTTATCTAAATGTCAGCCTGTTTTTCGGCCTTACTGAGTTACAATTCTCTTTTTGTTTTACTGTCCAAACTGCCTGGTGCAGCCTGTGACCACCAATATGAGAAAAAAAAAAAATTAGCAATCATACAGACCATTATGGTTCTTCAACATTTCTGACAACTCAGAGGGCTAAAATCCTTATTTTAACAGACATGTATTGTTCTTTAAAGTATTATGGAAAAGCTGATAGAGCTTGACATTAAACCCAAAAAGAAAAAACTTATAGCAATGAAGAGAATCAGACCAGAGATTAACAGTATGGCACAATTCAATATTACCTTTAAAAGGCAGAGATTAGAGAGAGCACAGTATTACATAGAATATAAGTTAAAATGTTTCATTCCCATGTGGAGCTGTATGACCTTGTCCAACTTTGCTCAGAATTTATTATACAACAGGTCTGAGAGGAATTATGGAGGTAGTCAGGCTTCGCTTCCTCTCGGCTGTGCTTATACATGCTGAAATAATACTGGCTATAAAGAAAATGTTCATTAAAGAAATTTGTCAGTGCACACTCCATAGGACATAACTGTTTTAATCTGCTGCCATTAAGAGCCGCCTCAGATTTACAGTGCTCAGGACTCTTCATTTGCCGGATAGCCTATTAAAGCTGATGACTCTCGCAGATTGGAAATGGGAGTAAGAGGACGTAACATCTACTGGACCAAGGAGAGACACGCACTAACACTTAACTAAGCTTCTGTTACTTTTTACTTTTGATTAGTATGTTTGAACCTCTGTTGGATTCACTTAGCTAAATTAAATGGTCAAACTGTGTTGGCCATCTTTGAAAACATTGCATTAATATATGAAGGTACACACTTAGAAAAAGGTTTGTAATGCACAACACTTACAGGAACACCTTTTACATCTGTTCAGACTCTGACCTGGATAAAATTCTGCTGATGTAAATCCTTCACTGTCTGTCTGTCTGCCTCACTCTCCATGAAACAATGCAATTATATTTTTCCCTCTGTGGATATCAGCAAATAGATTAATCTGAAACCATCTGTGTGTCTATGAGCCAGTAGCAGCAGGAGATTGCTTGAACATAGTTCTTTCTCTCCATCATTTATTCTCCACTCATGAAGTCATCCCGTAGATTGAAGACAGGATGAGCAGATAGTTTGATCTGAGGCCATCTGTATATGAGTTTTCATGAGGGAGCCTGTGTATGGGAGGGTCTGTCTATTTGTGTGGATCTGGCTGCTGCAGACACTGAGCACACACATTGATCCTGCACTTTTCTCCAGATGCACAGTCGTACAGTAATTAGCAGCAGAGAAAACAGTTCTCAACCCTGTTATTACACAAGGCAATGTGTGCTGTTGGTAATGTTGGCAAGCTCTTACTTGTTTGTTGTGGAAGGAAAGACGCAACTGCTAAGATTGACGGAAGAAAAAACAATCCACGGTATGGAGGATGCATAGGCTTAACACCATATCACTGATCATTGTCTTTCAATGCTTCAGTGGTGTTGCTCTGCTAACTTTGAATCACATCATTACTCCATGTGAGTTTATGTTTAAGTTTGAAAGGTAGCTGAATGAATGTGGCTTGATTATGATGTAACAAAAGAGTGCAACATTTGGACTCATTGAAACAGTTTAAACATCGAAGGTGCTAAACTAAGTACAAATAAAGCGAATGCTGATGGATTGGATGGTGTTCAGTTTTGAAAAGTAGACCCTATATCAAGAATTAGATCTTTAGAGTTAGAGCTTTAACTATAAAACGGAAAAGGCTAGGTAGATCAAAGTGTCCTAGTCAGTTTTGTACTTTTTATTAAAATCATGGGAGAGTGGGGGTACTGGTTTGGCAGGGTGGTACAAAACCAGGCTAGTCCCGAGTTTGCCTCAGCTGGCCGAGGTTCAAGTCCAGCCTGAGGCCCATTTGCAAGGTGTCCTCCCCTGCTCTCTCTGATCCCCTTCACAAGCCTGTCAATTGTCTCTCTCTATCAATAAGAGCATAAAAAGCCAAAAAGACAAGGGAGAGAGTAACAGGTAGAACCTCAGAATGCTTTCTCTGCTATTTTTGGAGGGTTATGAAATCCTTTACCACAGTTTCTGAGTGTTATGTCTGCTTGTAAAAAGTGCTAAGCTAGGGTGCCAACAGCCTGGCAGTTGGGTCACACCCTGTGTGTGGAGGCTAATCCACTAAGAGGAGAGGGCCAGAGTTTCAATCAGATCAAAAGCCCCTTTCCTGTTTGTCTTTCGCAATTATCTTTTCCTGACCTACTGTACTATTCACTGATTTTTCTGCTGAAATGAAAAGAGTCAGAAATAATCATGAATAAAACAACAGTGCTGGGCTTTGACTGTTGATCATGTTGTAGAAAATAGACATACACAAATTCAAAAGTCAATAAACTGCATTAAAACTCAATGTTATCATATCTGTTAAAGGAAAATGATCCTCTGGGTTATGTATCATTGAACTAAAATCTGCTTAACAGCCTTGATAGACATACCCTCCTCCTCCTTCATGAATTTCATTGGGGTAATGGTCCATTTCGGTGCCAGGGAGAGGGTGAACAGGAGGAGGGGGCAGGGGCACATTGGCCCAGTTGGACCCATTAGCTTTACTGGGTTTGGAGCCAGCCTTAGTCTTCTTTTTCTTCCCCCCCTTTCCACCTGGAAGAAATAAGAGAGACATTTCAGAGTGAGACGTGTTGTATATGAGACTGTAAAAGAAAATCAATTAAAAACTAATAAACAAGCTGGATAGCATTGCGAATTACAGTAGCTTCTGTTGCCAAGTGACAAATGTACTGACTACTAAACTCAATTTAATTCAAACATGCAACGAAGATTACAGATCCATCCAGACTCAATTTCAACATGCCCTTGGAAAAATCATACACAATTTCAAAGACAACATTTCAATGGGCCCATGCCTGTCAGAGCTTACACAGAGAAGCTCAAGGTTGCCTGTTGAAAAGCATGCTCCCATTGATTAATTGCCTGAAAAGCCTCAAATCTCCATAGAAACAGGAGAGAACGGCGGTAAACGAGGCCGAGGCAGACCTTTGTGCTCCACCCATCCCTCAGTGTCCCCTTTAACACCGGGCTTTGGGCTCCACAATGAAATATCTCACTTCACAGCATCATCATAATGAATGGCTTGTGTAGTGTCAGTGTGTCCCTAATGGAATTCACTGAGAGTCTATTACTACTTTCATTTCTTTTATTACACTGGAGAGCCGCTAACCCCATCCATTTCCACTCATATCCCTCCAACACCAGATTCTCCTCCGACCCATCCATCTTTATAAATCTGCCAACCAGGTCAATACTGGATTTTATATGATTTGGTCAATGCCAAGGAAAGCTTTATTTGTATTAAAACACTTTTGACTATGAGCTTGAGTTGGTTTGAATAAAATAAATAAAATGCTAAAGTAAATAAAAAGACTAATTCAAAAAATGCTAATGGAAAATGAAATCTATCTGGTTATTATTAAATCTGAAAGTCAATTTTATTTTGACACTTTGAAGATGTTATTTTTATTTACTCAGACAAGATTTTAGGGCTTTTATTTTGTTTTAAACCAAGCAACAAAGTCACGTGAGTCAAGTTTTCATGATTCTTTGACAATTTTCCTTTATTTTTAATGGTATGATGTGTCAAATTTTTGAACACACAACTAAAACAGTTTAGTAAAATAACTTATCCCGCATTTAAAAAATCAGTAGGGTATTTACACTACGTTAAATATTTCTAAAAGTCTATAGTCAAAAAAATCTTATGAGAAGATGAAAGTGTCCTGGCTACTAACACAAACATGTTTTCAAGCAGTTTGTGTTTGTGACATCCCATGATTATTCTATCCCTAATTTGTAACACAATCCTGAGAAACAACATCGTCTTTTGTTACTGTTTTGACTGAAGGCAGACTGATGGTAGATCGTGGTAGAATCTGTGTATTAGGGTTATTTTAAACAGAACTATAAACATATAAGTGACAGAGTGTACTGCATTTCTATAGGAAGTATGAACATTGCTTTAAATGTTTGTCAGTCAAAAGCAGACAAACTAAAATGTAGCACAAAATAGAATACTTGAACTGTAGGGCTGCAATAATAATGATTTTCCAAATCGCGTTTTTTGTGATATTTCAAATAAACTATTTATTTAGTTTCTCAAGTTAAAAGCAACAGTTGGGATGGTTTCAAATCAAAAACATTCCTTTAGGTATCTTATGTTCAGAAATGGCCTTAAAATGACTTGTGGCAAATATTTGTTGACTTATGATAATTATTAGGACTAATAAATTGCTAAACATAAGTTTTCAAATCTATTTCAAATACTGAAATGCTGTTAAAGTGACTAAAAAATTGTAATTTGCTATGTTCTCTTTAACAATATTTTGATATTGATATTAAACCAATACTGAAGTATGAGATATGTAGACACAGTCAACAACACACACATTCTCAAAAAATCTAATATTGTAGTATGACAACAAACTTAAACATTGTTGAACAATGTACTATTTATTTTGGGCATTGATGTTTGATGCAACTACAACTTCACGCAAAGGTCTATGGGGCTTTCCAAAGAGACACAGTAGCTATCAGCCAATGGGACAGCAGTGTCAGCCAGGTGGTCCAGAATTCCCCCCCAAGAAACCAAACAGGCCAATTTGATCAATTCTCCACTGCACACATTTTATAGACGGAGCCCTTTCATTTGTCCAAAGTGCATACTGAGACTTTGCTTCTTCACTGGATGAAATGTTAGAGCAATGGTAGGAAAGGCTCACTACAAGGATGAAACTGTTCAAAACAAGACTCTTTCAAAAAAATAAGATGAGAGATAAACTTTATTACAAATTTTAACTATGTTTGTGTTGTTTTTTTTCTTCATTTTTTGCAACCTGTGTACAAAAACTAATAAAAGAGGTCGAAAGAGTACTCATAAAATGTTCTTAAATAGGTTCTTATGGTAATCACTAACATATGTATGTTGAAATTTGTACCCAAGATACGCAACGTATTAAGCGAGATATGAACTCTGAGTGGAAATTAAATGCCGTACTTAGAAAAACACAAACACATATATCCAAAACATCAGGCCATTTTAAGGGTTAAGTATAAAACTTTAAATAGTAGCTGGCTTTGATTAAATGAGTATTCAGTTTTTTGGCTGGCCACTGAGGCTTATGGAAAGCCCTGGGTATAAAGTTTGTTTTTATACATTAGAAAAATGTGTAAGATGATGTAAAAGATTTTATCATTTAATTTACTGCTGTCAGTTCTGCCAGCATACCCCTTAAATCTCATCAGCAGCCACACAGATTTTCAAGATGTCATTGGGAAACTCTGTTGAACACATCTGTATCTGTCATTTGTTGGTTAGCATACAACGCCAAAGGTCTGTAATCACATTTTCCAAAAAAAAAAAAAAAAAAACCTGCCAGTGTCACATCCTGTGCAACATAAATCATGCACTCAAAGTAATCTAAAAAAAATCTCTATTTACTAGCAGGCAGATTAAGTAGATTACTTTCATCATACGAAACATAACATGTTTCTTAACCTCTGATTTTTACTAAAACCATATGGAAGAGGAATACTAATTTCATGGATCTTTGCAGTTCTTAAAGGTGTAGCAGTAAGAGTAAAAATAAAAAGCCCTGAGCGATGAGCATGATGCTAGGGCTAGGGATGAAGCATGAAGCATGAGGGGATAGAAAGATGTCAGTAAAGATCAATCAAAAATGAAAATAATGAATGAAACAACTGTAAGCCCTAGGCAGACAGCACCGCAGCATAAGTATAGTCTGAAAGTAATTGGGTTTCCCAATCGTATCTCTGAGCGACGCCTGACTTTTACCAATAATGGTGAGCTGACGTGATTGTTCAATCATCCCAGACATCAATATTGTAAATGATCCTCTTCTATGGAAGGATGGCCTGGCACTGACGTTACAACAGCTCACCCCAAATATGAAAAATACAGAGAGAGGCTGTGGCGAGGAGCTACACAAGAATTACACAGTGAACCCGGCTCCTGTGACAAATCTGGGCCTCCCTTCAAAGGGGAACACAAACTAAATATAGACCCAGCTTTGAGTATTTATACTCAAGGTTTGGGCGCTCCCAGTCTATAACTGCAGGGCTGCATAGCCTTGTGCTTGCTTTGTTTTCACTGGATATGTCAGTGCTGACGGGGAAGCCGCAGAGCAGAGGCCTCAGTAGGACTGTGCAGCCGCATTTAACCTTTCAGTCAAAGAATGATTTCAAAACGAACCTTGGAATAACACAAAGTCATGTATCATGTTTTTTCAGTCAAACAAAGTGCAACATGTTATGCAACAGGCGGAGATGCAACATCTGTAGACGGTGAGGGGGGAACAGGTCACACACAACCATGGACTTCACATTATAAGAGGGTTTGTGACTTCACAGAGACAAGAGGGAGTGCAGGTTTCAAACTGCAGCAAAAAACACAAAACATCAGCTACCTCTTCTCTCTAAATCTAAGACAGCTTTTAATGAGTGGCTTCATGTCCCCAGCGGAGCTCCATGCTGCCATGAAAGCTGCTCTATTTCTGTTCCTTTTCATCCTGCTCTCCTCCTTCAGACCTGACATTCATTATTCCTTCCATCTCCTTAGAGGCAGAACAAGGAGTTATAACTTCAGCTCTCCCCCCCTTCAAACACTGAATTTACTTAGGTTGAAGTCTGAATAAAAGCTGTGCTCATGCTGTTTCAGATCATCACTATCTTCAAATGGAGTATACAGGGTGCCACGTAAACAGTAATGTACAGGGTACAGTAGGGATTAGTTTTAAGTTCATTATTTTTGTATTTAATATTGTACAGATTCCTCCTAATATTCTTTTGATTCTTATTTAGATATATTAACTGTAAAACTGTAGAGCTTTTTGCTCAGTACTGAGGAACAATGAACAACATTACCCTTTACATTTTTTAGGGTTAAGGTTATGTTTTTGCAGGCATATGTCTGTTTGTTCGCAAGATTATACAAAAACTAGTGGACGGATTTTGCTGAAATTTTCAGGAGATGTTGGAAATGACCCAGCTTAAAAATGATTCGATTTTGGTGTGATCCAGAAAACCGCCGTTAGCTAATGGTTGTTTCTTCTCTTAAACCTCCTCGCTGATAATGATATCAACATGATTTCGAGTGCTAGTTGTGGGTTTTCAGGGTCAAGAAATCATATTATGATGGCAACTTTATCATGGAACTACTGCTTATAGACCAAACAGCATGTGCTCCCTGAGTGCTTTTTAGATTCATATATTTTTCATTACATTTAACAGTTTTACGTTGCCCTTGAGTGTGTTTTTCATATCTCCTATGCATGGTTAAGTGCTTTTAAGTGCACGACAACAAAGACTGAAGATTCAGGAATTCTCTCTCTCCCCCCTGTAAACAGTGCCTAAATAGAGGAGTCCCTCTGAAAGGACCCACCAATTGTGATATCCAACCACTGTTACCTCAGAAGTTTTAAGCCCATCAGCTTGCGGTGGCAAGTTCAGAGCAAAGCCTTGAAAATGGCGCTAAGCTGACCAATTATCACAAAGCAGGCTAGTCACAACCACACCTAAATGCCCCTGGCCCACTTCATTTCTGCTTCCGCGACGCCAGGAGCTTCTGTTGTTTTAAGGCTGCCTACCACACATGGCCCTTCATTTTATTCTGATTGGTTGATTATACTCTCAGAAATTGAAACCTAACAATGAATTTGTATTTGCTATGTGCCCAAGGTCCAATTAAATGGAAAAATAAGCTTATATGATGGCTACTTTGAGAGCTGCCATCTTGTGGCTACCACTATAACTGTGGTCGCTACTCAGTGTCTGTGATGGCAGCATATTATTATAACTGCAAAAGTTTTTGTTTGCTTGCAAAATTGTGTTTGTTTTGCCTGCTTTGCCTATAACCAGCAGACAGCTAGTCTGGTTTACTGTGCATTAGAAAGTCTAAAAGCTGAAATATGTAGCTTCCTGGCACTTTTAAAATATAATCTTCTTCGTACGTCCTGTTTGTCGGGAAACTGGGTTTACAGTCACCACACTGTTATACTGAAGTGGTGTTACTGGAGTTGATCTTCCAATCAAATTACCAATAACAAGCAAATAAGCAGTCTTTTTAAGATGCTGACTTTTTCGTCGAAAGATTTTTTTTCCCTGGCTTACAAAGTAAGATGCATAACAACATCTGCTTCAGTGGTACCATTTCTCCACATCTTAGAAAACTATCTAACAGCATGTTCGAGTCCAGTCCGAGGCCTCAGTAACCTGCTTGTCTATGGACGAATCTGCCTGTGAGGCATGGTCACTTCCCATCCTTCTTTTCAGCCTGCTGTGTGCCAGAGCATTGAATTAGAGACCAGTTAAGGCAGTGGCTTGTAACTAGATAAAAGAGAAGAGTGGAGGGGAGGCATGCAGAGGGCTGCCTTGGTGTCCTATAAATGACATTGTAATTCTCTGAACATGGGTTTTAGTGCAGTCAGCCACCATTAGGAGAAGAGGGAGAAAGGGAGGTATTTTTGCCACTTTACCCAGCCAAGCATCCCTAATGGTGTGTGTGTGTGTGTGTACAGTCCACTCCGTCTGAAAGACTCCCTCTGCCCCTGTCTGCTCACTCACTCAGCGAGAAACAAAGTCTTTACAGTGATGGAAGAAAAACAGTGTTAGCACTTGCAGCTATACTCTGTAAAGAGATCATCAGCACTGTTCTTTCTTTGTGGCTAAAATTGTACTCTTTCTTTATGCTCTAATAAGCTGTCAGCTCCTTTCCAACTTCCCATTATGGCTATTGTACAAAGCAGCCTGTGTAACTAAAGGAATTATATGAAAGCGTTCAAATATAATGAACTGTAAACAAAGGGAGAAAAGCATCTCTGGTGAATGAGGGACTGTGTTTATGAAATTTCTCGTAGATGGCAGGTTTGCACATGTAAATAAAAGGATCAATAGAGCAATCAAGACATCAGTCAATCAAAAAGTCAAACAGCAGAATCGCAGAGTATCCCAGTCTGCTGAATGTAAGATCTTCTGCTGCATAAAACCAACCTGAGAGACTGCCGCTGCGCTCTGAGCTGTTGTGAGAGCTGGTGGTGCTGAAATCTTGTGATTGGTTGTGTGGGATTCTATTAGACAATCCATCGGCCAATCGGTAGTCAGGAATGAAAAGGAGGGCTACAGTGGGGGTTAAAGGGCAAAAATCACAGTGGCGTCAGGTGATTGGCAGTTAGCACAAGCACATGCAAACATGCAGTTAGAGCAAAAAGCAAGCAGGATAAATTCAGGATTCAAACATTCAACAAGGTGCACTTTGGTAACGTCTTTTGGACTTTTTAGACCAAACACTTCAGGAGATTTCTTTTGACAGCCATTAAAAAAAAGCTAATTGGGTATGTGTGTTTATAAATTCAGCTAAACTGTATAAAAGTCAAAAGTGAAAGATTAACACTATTTCTAAAAGGGCTGCGCAGAGTTGGAAAAGTAAAATACCTATTCTTCTTGTAATTTATTCCATCAGAATAAATACAGGAAATAAAACTGAACCAATGCAGTATGTTAATACAGGACCCAATTTACAGCAAATAGCTGGAACTGAATAAGGCAAATCATATACAAATAATAGAAAATGTATGGATTCTACACATCACAGTTTTCTATATCCAGGCTGATGAGTTTTATGGCAAGGAAGTGGCCATTTACCAGAGCAACAGTGGCTACTACAGCCGAGTCAAGGTTCAGAAAGAATGTCAAACTGAGAAAAAACTCTGGTGCCAACCACCACAGAATCTGACTTTATAGTTCAGTCACTGATGGTGGGCATCCATCACTAAAGTACAAATGATATGAAAGTGGTATAAAAACCCATGTGCATCTACTTTGTTTAACATTAAAATATGAGGTGCAATTAATTTAAGTTTGGGAATCAGTTTTGTCTATAATTCACAATTTTTGTATGAATTATGTATATGCTTATTTGTTGTTCTTTATGTTTTGCACAATTCCTTTGTTTGTAACATGTTTAACTGGAAATCAAAATAAACCCAAAAAGCAGCAGTTTTTTATCCAGTAGTTAGCACCAATTACACTGAATTAAACGCTTCATATACCGTAATCAAAACAGTTAAGTTATTAAACTCAAGCCTCAATTTATCAAGCAAAATGTGAGCATACTTATTGGGAAATTAATGTTTGCTATCATTAAGGATTTTACTTATTCATAGGATAACAGGACTTTTGAGATGTGTTGATTGCAAGTACTAATGTTGCAATAACAATTTATTTCATCTGTTTTGCGGCCCTTATTCCTTCACAGGTTCCATTTAGATCTTTATAACCCAAGAGAACATAATTGAAATTAAAACAGACAATGCAAACACAATGACTGACCTTTAATGGGTGACAGGAAAATAAGATTGTAAATAGAACATAAAAGCAACAGCTTGAAAAATATTCATAACATGTAAAGCATGAAACTCCACATTGCTTAGGAAAACCCTGCATCAAATCTAAGGTAATTAATTTGGATATTTTCTTTGATAACATTCAAGCTAAATGGATTAGCTAATATTCAGAAACCGAAGGAGGAGTGGTGCAGACATGAAAGCCCCTGTAAGAAATAGATGAATGACTTGAACCACACCATTCATTCATGAGGTATTTCTTCAACCTTGGAGAATGACCAAGATGATGTCTTCTGGGGGAGAAACTACTCTTTTAAGATAACTCCCCCAGACCACAGCTGGTTTGGACAGGCTTCAGAGATCTTTAAATGGAAATGTTGATTTCCTAAAAGGGCTCTTATTACAGCTATATATTTGTGGCTTGTGAGCTGTCTGCTATGTTTTATGTTAAATGATAAGGCTTACCTCTTGGGACGATATAATAAATACTCTAAAACATGAAGAACACATGGGAAACGACATCTCAACAACCTTTCATCAGCACACTCACTCTTTCTTTCTGACTTACTGTTGTTGCAGGAGTTCTTATCAGGCAGGGAGTAACCCAGGCTGGCCATCTCCTGCTTGGCCTGCAGTGAGGCCTTCCACTGGGCCTCTGGAAGGTCCACAGCCAGCTCGTGGATGCTGCTGGAGTGGAGAATCTGAGTGGTGGCATAGGGAGTAGCCTGGGATGTCTGACCTGGGCTGTTGTAGTTGGCTTTGGTGGTGAAATCTATACTGCTGTAAATGGCTCCATCAGATAACATGGTGCCCGTTTTATCCCCTTGTCCACTGGGGATGTCTGGAAAAGAGGACAAGGGGGAATAAAATTCATATTCAGCTTTATTGTAGCCCTGCAGCATTTGAATTAGCATTGTCAAAAAGTAACATTTTCAACATGATCCATAACAATTTCAACTGAATATCTTAAGTTTCATTCTACTTTGTTCTAATTGATTCTTACTGATGTTAATAATATTGAAATTTACATAAATGAAAATGAACGAACTTCATGATCTCAACATTTATGTTACAATCTTCATCATATTGGCTCTGTGCCACCAAAAAGAAGGAGACAGCCTCAAAGTGCAAACTCTGTAAATACAGTCCTTTAACAGAAATATGAAAAAGCAGATTCACCAAATGACTGAATGAAGATAAAAAAAAACTATTTGAGACCTTTGTCTATAGAAAACCTTTTATTTTTCACACTGGAAGCCCTCTTAGCTTTCTTTTCAAGGCACTTTATAGCAGCGCCTACTGTTGCCAGGTAACAAGAGTTGACTTCCACCACTCTTTGTTACATGCACTGGGCCATTAAAAACACTCTGTGTGCATCATGTTTCCTTTAATCTACCAAAAATCAGTCAGAGTAAATGAGCACAAAGTCCATAAATGTCCTGGTAGAAACCGGAGATTAGGAATTAGCTTCTTTGTAAAGACAAGTCAGCTTATTTTCACCTCTGCCATTGTTGTTTGCAAAATTACCAGCAGAAGTCCCACCTTCTTGATTTTGAATGGTCAGTGAGAGAGAAGTGACAATGATGAGCTCTCCCAGAAGTTGAACTGTTCTCAGATGCCTTGGGAGCTCCTTCATTTGATAATGACAACAAAAATCTGCTGAGGGTGTGTTTTTCCACCCAAGGCACAGTGAGAAGGCTGAACTATTATTTTTCTGAAGCAACAAGAAGCACTGCCAGCACAACAGGTGTCGACAGTGGACCCAGACCCTGATGCTGCAGTTTTGTTCTTTTCACAAGTTCCAGTTTAGTTGCGTACCCTGCCTCAGTAACCCAGGGTAAGGTTAACAGGGAAGTTAACACTTTTCTCAAAAGGGAACTGAACTTAACTTTCTGTTTGGATTAAAAATTGACTTTATTATGAAAGAAAGAAACAGCTTAAGACTAAGTGCTGAAATGAGAACTTGCTTTTTAAGTCAAATTAGGTATTCATGGAAATGATGAAGTCCTTACTTTCCATCACGTGAAAGCAGGGCGACCTTAGAGTGAGAAGTATACAGCTGTTGCCCTGGTAAAATTCACAGAACTCTGGTTCTTTAACTTCAAAACAGCAAACAATGAGTAGAGTTAAAAAAAATCCAGACATTTCTGATCTAATAGTGATTAATACTGATAGTCCCTATCTTAAATAAAACTTGTTCAAGGTCTTGTCTTAAAGCAGATAACAGGACTTTCTCTCTTGGTTCAGTTCAGCTCAAAGTTTAAAAATGCACTTAGTAGGTTCATTTCATTCAGATAGAAAATGTATGTATTCCTAAATTCCAACCTTCAGCCTCCTTGTCCAGATGCCAAGTTTTCTCTCTGCATGTGTGTATATCTCACTCCCCTTCTTCTTCTGTTTATATACATTAGGCATAGAAGTGTTGCTCTGCGTGTGTGTTTGATGGTAAAAGGAGGGAGGGGTGGGGGAGCCAGGGAAAGAGCATGTAGACTCCCTCTGCAGTGCATGGCTTGCATGCCCAGTGAAGGATAGATGATGTAGAGCCATGGCGGAAGTGTCCGCATCTGCGCCAGTCAAGCTGCGCTTGTCCTTCACGACTGGCTGCTCAGGACCATCCTTTCAACAGCCATCCACCCCCTGCTCCTCTGCCTCCTCTGCCTGTCTCTCCCCTCACATTCTCTGGCTGTGAGGTATGAGCCATGACACCAGGCTGAACTATTTGCCATTACTCAGCCCGGTGACAAAGGAGGCCCTGCTGTTAATGTTCTAGCTGTCCTCTGATGTGATATATAAATATATGCCCAAAGACACATGTGATACATATATATGTCTGCATCCTATATTCATATATGTACATGATGAACAACAGGAGATATTGTAGGACAGAGAGGAGGACAGGCCATCATCCTTCATCTTTATAGTTTCTCCATCAGAGCCTAGCAGACAGCACAGGGAACTCACCCCCTCGGCCAAAGTTACTCAGGTCGTTGGGTCCCCCAGAGCTGCTGTTGACGGGCAGGCTGCTGGCTGGCCAAGAGTCCGCTAACCAGGGGTAGCCTGGGTCACTGGCATTCAGGAGTCCCGGCCGACTGAGCAGAAACACAGAATCAAAAGCTACATCACACAGAGACTGTGAAATTACATTATTATCAGAGCTCTACATGCAAAACAGCACTGCTACTTATTATGCATGGTTTTATCTACATTATGCTACTGGACTCATATATAATGAATAAAAACATGACAGTAATCAGAAGCAAGACAATGAGAGGACAGAAATCAAACATATGTTTAAATGTTTGAATGTGTACCAGAATGTGTGTTTGTGTGAGATAAGCCCACTATGAGCGAAACTGGCACTAATGAAAGTATTCTGAGATATGAGGGATACTGTACGGATGCATGTCTTCTCCTGCAAAGTTGGAATTCCTTTAGGCTAACGCAGCCCTTTATCTCGCTGTTCCTCCTGCTGTGTCTTTGTCACATTCCCTGAGTTATTAATGCAGAAACACTGTGGAGACTCACATGAACGCATTTGTTCCTTGCACACATGTGCAGCACTACACAAGGACACCCACATGTGCATGTTTCCTTATCCATTAATTTCCAGAGCATTCTGCTGTGTTTTCCCATCAACCCCTTCTGGTGATGTCCAGACGGTTTAAATCTTATCTGATGAGATGTCAGACCTCAGCCATACACCCTACATGTTGCCCGACCCACTTGTGGGATGCCCGTATGTGGGAGAGGGCAGCTCCATTTAACAGGTGTTGTGTCCCTCCTGAGGGGGCGAGGCTCATAAAAAGCAGCCATTAAGGCTTTAACCTGTCATGGGTGACTGCTGGGAGGCCATTAGGGCCACTTTACTGTACAATCACGTCTCAGGCTCGTTACCATGGGTAACACAGATGGAGCTAAATGAGAATGAGAGGGAGTTAAATGCCTTTGTTTATGTGTCACTTTGTTGACAAATAAGACTCTGCTTTGCATTCAAACTGATGTGCAATTAATTACTCTTTATTGAACATGTACTCTAACAAGTAAACTTTAGCAGAGGTAGAACTCAAATTTAACTTTTGAAGCATAAAAACATAACGCTACCTGAGGACAAGGTCTTTAATTGATCCTCCACTGAGAAATAATCCCCAGTGTCTAGCAGGCAAGCACCACATGTGATGAAGTGGATGGTATCTTCCTCTCAAAAGCACAGCACACCCCGCTGTCAGTGCCCGGCAGTGCTGTATGTAGCTGGCAATAATACACATGTGCATCCTAGGAAGCAGCAGAGCTCAGTTGTTAGCAACCAGACTGCTTGGTGGGGGTGGGGGGTTGTCTTAGCTCTGGTCGTGAGTCTTGTTGGCTATGAGGGACTGAGAAAGAGTCAAGCCCTGAGGACAAGGCCAGGTAATGGGCATGCAGCAGCAGTGAGCTACAGGTTCTAATGAGAAGAGCTACTCCACTGAAAGGACGGTCCAAATGAACTGCAGACCTGGCAAGCTTAGAGCTCTGGCTGTGGTTCCTGAATGCCAAAACAGGCCCTCGGGGGAGACAAGTCATTCAAATTGATAGCTGTGCATCAGACAGATGCATTTTTATGGGGTAATACATCTCCCCCATGCCCGTCCTTGCTACCTCTGTTTGTGGCTGACATGTTTTCCCACTGCCATCATTCTCTTTGGCTATACCATCTTTTACTCACCCTGTTTTTCTTTATTTTACCCTCAAACACCTTTACCTCTGTCTTTCTATCACCTGTCTCTGTCTTTTGTGTGTCAAATACTTACCAGTAGGGCTGGGAAATATACACCCTAAATTATACCTTGGTATTTCTTAGTTGACTTGCAATGAATAATGGGATATTTATTTCTGAAAACCTTAATATGAGAAGAATATAATGAGAATAATGCCAATACCAGTTTAATACCACAACAACAAAAATGAAGTCCTAAACACATAATGTTAAGATGTTTCAATATCTAGGAATCAACAATTGCAGCTTAACCCCAATAGGCTGTCTAAATTGTACATAAATATAAACATTTTTGGATACATGGAGGTTTTCAAAATTTTCTTACCTTTTAATTGCAATGAGTTTTAAAATTAACATGTTTTTAGACATTCATCCACAATTTTAACAGCCTGAGCTGGGGCTGGGTGGTATGAATCCAAAATCTGATCTTTTAAATGGTGGTACATTACACTAAAGTTAAGTACTTAGATATGATTAAAGTGAAAATGAAACAAAAACAACAACAGATTTCATTTCAAAAATGAAAAAGGCCAAAAAAAAAAAAAAAAAAATCTCCAAAGCGAAATTGCTGTTCGAACTTAGTCCCTTAATTTTGCATTTTCTAAAAAAAGAAAGAAAAAAAAAATCAGACTTTGGTTTCTCATATGTCCGTAAGGCTCCCTTCTACATGGAGAAGAGTCTGCTCTGATTGGTTTGCAGGTCAACTCTTTCATATTTGGTCAATTCAGTTTTGCTTGACACCTGCATTCATTGTTACCTCAATGCTCTCTAATGGGCTTGCTTCCATGAGCCAAATGGCACAAAAAATCGATGGTAGAACGTTACATGAGTAGGTCTATTGGGGGATCCAGGGGAACTACATGTTTTAGGTCACTGCTGGCACCATGTGGGAGGGGCGATGGTCATAATGCCATAGACTATTGTATGTTCATAGAGGTTCTCCTTTATGTAGGGCAGCCATTTTTTTAAGACGAAAGGGCATACAAAACTAAAAAAGCACAATACAACCCCTCTTATAGTGACTCTGATATGCCATCATATATGTTGTCTGAATCATATAAGATTAATTATCTCTGGGCTTTTAAGTATATTGATGTTTGTGGTTCATACTGTACTGGTATCTCAGCAAACTAATCTGATATGAATGAACTGTCCTTACTTTCGTTTTGAACCTGAGTAAGACTAAATCCTACTTAAAATACTCATTAGTGTATGTCCAAACACACGTGTGACTGTGCTTGTATGTGTGTGTGTGTGAAATGGTTTAGTAATGGAGAGCAGGTGTGTGTTTGGACACCGGGTCATACATCTAATGAAAAGTCAACACATAACTTTTAATCCCTGGCCGTCCAAGGATGGATGGCAACCTTGGCAGATAAAATTTGATTTGAAGCGTTTCCTCTTCCTCTCAGACACTTCAGTTACTTGTGATGGGTGTGAAACCATAAATACTGCTGCACAAGCCCGACACTGAGCCTCCCATAAATAAGCCCAGTGAGAGGTATTAATTCCAGAGCAACTTCATAAATCAGCTGTTTATGGTCCCACAGACCAAAGGATTGAACTTGGATTAAAAATCTAGACATTAGCTAACACTCAAGCAATGAGAAACACAGATTACTTTGTAGATTAACTCTCAGGGAACATGCTTTCATTTAGCATTCAGATCCAGGGATGTAAAAGAATCTCCATAGCAACAGTGTCGTGAAACCTGTTCGCTCTGCCCATGCTACCGCCTATAGGGGTGCATCTGCTTTACTAAAATATTGATCAGTGCCAGGGTAGGAAGTTATCACGAGCTCCTAATTACCATCTCCCTATTGGCAGGGGGATAAGGAATGAGCCCTTATCGGCTTTTATCAATTTCAATTGAGCACCCAAGTCAAATCGGGCAGGTCTACCAATCTACAGCCTATTCATCTTCCATGAATCATTTATTTTGTGATCGATTAAGTGTAATTGTTCAGTCAGGGCAATTTGGCAGGGGCCAATGAGAAACTGGAAACAGACGGGGCTCAATTTGCTATTGTCTAATTAATGCAATAAACATCTCATGTAACAAATGAACACATTTTCCTCTGGTACTGTGCTGCACATTTCCACTTTCTGGGCAGATGGGCAAGTTGCAATATTTGGGGTTTGATGGCAGCAGAATGGATCAGAGGCTCGGGTTGGAATAAGAGTTTTCAGGCTACATCCTTCTTCAATGTTGTGGGAATTGTGGCAGCAACTGACTAACAGATATGACAAATACAGAGCAGTAAACACAGACATTTCAAATCCTATTCGCTGGAGTTAGAATCCGAATCGCTTATGTGGAAAATTGAAGGAAAAACACTTGGGCAGAAAGGAGATGAGAAAAGGCTTGGCAAGTGCCGTGGCTAATTCATTGAGAGTGTGCAGGAAGCACACAGAACAATATAGGCAAATTCTCTATTCTGGCACTCAGTCATACCTTTGCAGTAGGGGTGGGTAAAAAAAGACCCAAACCAATGTAACATAATAAAAATATGAATACACCAAAATCTTGAACTTACTATATTTAAGGTATAGTGTTTTTCAAGTGAACAACTTACAATGGAAGCAAATCAATACAGACTCGTTGCTCAGCTAATAATATTAGTAAGTCTTCAGATATGAATCCATTTGTAATTTTATTAACAGTTTTGGCCTCTCATAATAATGATAATCTGGTGGTGACAGCATTACACTTGCATAGTTTTCTACAGTAAATGTAACTGTTAAATATAAATGCGTTATATCTTTTAAGTTCTATGAGAGTGTGAAATTAAAGTCTTAAGATTAAACAGATGAATGATCAAAATTTGAAAATGAACAAATTAACAAAGTAATCCTGATTGCAAATTTTGCCATGACTTAGCATCCCCAATTATTAATTTAATTCCAGCAAGGAAAGAATCATGAATAAGTGGCCCAAATCAAAATGCTTCAGCCAAGCCCCAGAGTAACAATTTCCTAAAAGCTCAGTGAACACAGGGTCAGATTCAGTTTGCAAACTCCCTCTGAGTGTTTGAGATCTGGGGGCTTTACCTAGTCAGGTGTGATAAGCAGCTGATAGGAAGAAGCCCGGGATTCTCATGGGACTCTCCTGAAAACCCACGAAGGTTCAGTAACTGGTGTCATTGAGATGTGCCCTATTCTCTGTAGCCTCTCTCACTGTCACCAACACACACTGACACAGAGCAGGCTGCATGGGGGCGCAAGTGGGGTACCTCCACACACACATCTATCCCCTGGGTAATTATTTTTACATTATTACATGTGCTCAGATCCCAGCCGCCCACGCAAGGTGACAGGCAAATTTATCACTCCGGAGGGCTTCTGGGTTGCCTGTAGCCGGCAGCAGAAGATAAATGACAAAATAAAAGCACTCTCTGCTTAAATTGTTTCTGTTAATTCTGTTGAGGAGATTTATGAGTTCATCTATCGATGCATGAATGGAGATGTGGTAGAAATGTATATCTGTGCGCTATTTTGCATGGCAGGCACAAAAACATGTTTTGGTTATCTACCAATCTATCAGTCATTTATCAGGGTTAGCATAAAATGAGTCTTAATGCATGATGACAGAGGACAGGCTGCGTAGAAACATGCAAAGCTTTAGACAGAGGGTATTAAAGATTGCTTGGCAGTGTATCAAGTTTTAAGACTTTAAAATAAGATGGAAATAAGGCATAACTGATATTACCCATGCTGTTTGTTAGTGCCAACCTTATACTGTCAATGCTGGTACTATCTCCACCTATCAGTATCTGAGCCCCAACCCCCTTCATTAAAGCTGGCTCCAGTGGTTTTAACTTGCCACAATATGTCTGTGTAACCCCAGTAAACATTAGAGCACAGTTCAGGAAAGCCAGCACATAAAGTATTTTGTAAGAGGGTGTGGCCAGACACAGCTTATAAGGGCTTCTTGGGACTTGTATCAACTTGTTGACAAAGAGATGCACAAATTCACGTTTTAAGTTTAGGTTAAATCACGCGTATAACCGATATTTAAAGAGTTTAAATTTTGCCTTTAATAGGGATCACATATCAGTTTTGATGACTGCTGGCAAATGTTCACAATAAATAAAGTTCAACCCTGAAGTTGTCAAATATAGAGTATCTCTGACACAACTGTATTGTCTGAGACAATCTGATAGAGCCCCCACCCCTTTTAATGCTGCTTTTTTCCAATGGGCTTTTGCTAACGAAATAATGGTAGGTCTGCACAGAGGGGCATGGAAAGAGACATTTCTGGCAGCTGCCAATGTCACAAACATGGGGAGAAGTAAAAACCCTGATGCTGCTGGCATTTTGTCTTGTTCATAAGAGACATCTTAACTTCAAAACTAAGAAAAGCATAACATGGGCTGTTTAACCATGAAAACATCCGTTGACTTATGTTTTTTATGCAGGAATTTAAACAGAACATGCCTTATAATCTATGGACACCAAATAACTAGACACAATTCGGGTACCGTGCAAACCATTTCCTAATGCTTTACAGAAAAAAAAACAATATATATGTTGCAGTATCCTTCAAGAAAGAAAATATGGAGATGTGATTGAGAGCTTTACCACAAAACCCCAGCTTTGCTAACTTAGCTTGACAAATGATGGCTGCTGTGTTGATTGCACTGGGAAACTTACCTTCCATTGCTCATTAGGCCACCGTCAACTCTCTGAAATGTCACTAAAATCAGAAAAGAAAGACAGAGGAAAGACAAAGCCGAAAATTTAGTTTTCACAAACATTTTCAGAGCAAACAAACACTTTTACAGTCAATACAGGCAACAATGTCTTCCCGGCAATTTCCAGTTTGCCCTTGTGCTGTACCAGCTATGATTTCATCTGTTCTCTTACTCTCACACAGCTACAGTAGGTACTAATGGAAAAACTGAAGCAGATGTGCCTCTGTGTCCAATATCTTTCATGAAAATTAAAAAAGAACTACAATGATGAGGATTGGATATTGCTTTGCTTTGCATAAGTGGAGACGTCATGTGTTCCTCAAGGACAAGATGCCTTATGAGCGGCAAAGCTCATTTCGTCTTTCTTGTTTTGCTGCAGAGTTATTATCAGATTTGTGATTAAATCTCAGCCCAAAAATGATTAGAAAAGGCAGAGGACTCATTAATCACAAGGAGTTTTCTATCTGCAAGCACTGAAGCTGAGTTCCTGATCCTCCAGCAAGCAGGGCTCCCCCAGAAGCCATACATGTGGCCCGTTCCATTACAGTGATCTATAGATAACAAGGGCCGCTCTTTGTCAGTGGCTGGTAAAACTCTCTGGCTCACAGAGAGGGACGGCTGTGAAGGATCCATTTCATCTCTGTTCAACCACCATGATGACAAAGCAGCAGCATCCAGGCTTCTAAGCGTGTAAGATCTTCAATGGATCACACAGGGAACACAGAAAAGCAGCAAGAGTTTTGGAAATCACCTCATGCCGATGAGGGGGAAAAGGAGAGGAGGGGGGAAAGAGAGAGCTGCTTTACTCATGAGAGAGAAGGAGACCTGTTAGTAATTTGGCTCATTTGTTTCCACAGATGGAGATTAAAGAGAGGAGGAGGCTGAACATACCTCCTCTCTTCTCTGTTTCATTCAGGTTGATTCCACAACAAGCCGAGGCACGGGCGAGAAACGGGGCTTTTCTAGGGCTGACGTCGTAACGACATGACAGGGAGAGGAAAACTCCCTCAATTGATTAAAAAGGCTGCTTACAGGACGCTTTAATTCATCATAAACATTACCTGAGCTCACTTAATCCAATTTTCTCTCTTGTGAACATCACTGTGGACTTCAACAAGACACACACATTTCAGATTTGTCCGGGATGCTTGTCAGAACATTTTCTTCACAGCATTTGAGGCAACATATGGAGCAATGAAATGTTTGCATTAATCAAAGAATGACTGATCCTATATTATATGAAGTGGTTTGCTTCTTGAATTTTTCAGATATTTCCAACCGTGTTTAAAGCCACAGAAATCCTCAATTACAACTGTTGTAGTGGTCCAAGTAATTATAGGGCACATAATGCCTATTGTTGCAGTGGAAACACCGGATGTTGAGTCAAAAACTGCGACTAAAAACTGCCTTTCTGTTGCTATGTATCATTCCTGTTTTGCACTGATTACTTGTGATGGAGAACAATTATTCTGTGACATCAGCTGCAGGTTCTCTCATCAATATTCCCTCCAGTGACATGTACTTCAAACCTTCCATCCCTCTTCCCTCAAATGGCATAGTAAGATGCAATAATAAGTGGTAAAATGTGGAAGTGAATTGGTATTTTGATCCTCCCAGTCCCTTTGTCTCTTAGTCTGTAGGTAGTCTGTGGTAAACACAAGCTCAAGATATTTAAAAATGCATGTGGAATGAAGCCAGATGTGAATTTTAAAGCAGTATTCTATTACTCCAAATGCACTCCGTGGTGTGTATTTACAAAAACTCCCCTCTGCATTTTATGTGTGCATTCAATTAGACGAGGAGTAAATGCTGAAGCTTAAAGGATGGAAAGTACAATCACTGCTCATTGGAAGTTACGTAATTTGTTGCTGCAAAGGTACAAGCAGATTATATATATATATATATATATATATATGTGTATATATATATATATATATATATATATATATATATACATATATGTATATTTCTGATCTCTTTGCTTGTAGATAACTTCGGACTGATTTGAAAGCTACTAAGTTCAGATATACAATTCTTTACTACTCACAGTAAACAAAAGGGCAAAAGGGTGCATGTTTGTCTTAATTTTCATGTTAAATTTGCCTTCATTATACAGAGGTCTATGTCCCCACAGCCTAGCCTCCATGTTTGCTTGTTTTACAGGAGCATAGCTGATCACCATCACTGTGGCTTATGGAACTACAACTGAGTGAACCTCATACAATCCCATTTCAAAACTGCCCATTGAAGTAACTGATCCACAGCAGGTGCAGTGGAATTATATACTCAAAAAAGTTTAGGAAAAGACAGCATGGCAGGTAAGTCTGAATAATATATAGCTTTGACAGCTCCAGACAGAGTTGGTATTCCTTTTTTCAGTCCTCACCAAAGCTGATTCTCTTTGTTCCACCAGCAACAAACTTGCATTAGAGAATTTTCTGCTGTTTGAGGGAGAGGACTGACAGGAGGAGGAGGTGGAGGCGAGGGGGAGCCTGTGCAGCGGGAAGGCTTCTGAAGTCCCTATCTATGCTCAGGCACATTTCTGGGCTGCTGTGGAATACTTTCATGTTAGCCAGAGTGACACGGCGGCATTGCTGTGCTTCTCGCCTCCGTCTTCTAGATAAGCACTTTCTCCAATATGAATACAGATTAATCCCCTTTATTAAGCATTTAGGGGGGGTGGACGTAATCAGTGTATAAAAATTCCATCAAATCTCTTTCCTGCTGGCTGTGTGCCCTAACAGCAGGCTGATTTACCTCTACTGCTCTGACAGCTTTAGGGGGCTGAGATAGGACACTCTCGATACATCAGCTAATTGTCAATACAGGGGATAGCCGTTCTGTGGGAGTCTTCAGACACACTCTGACTCATTTCATAAATATCACCTCACCCTAACTTTATTATCTCTGCTAGGTTGGATCCTTGTGTCCTTTTCTCCTTTAAAACTTCGGTGAGGTAACATTTGTCCTTCCTTGGTTCTTCAATGTGTAATGATATTTAAACATAGATGTTCCATCAAGATTTTAGAGTCTCCAACTTATGTTTGACACCAAGGTACAAGTAACTTGACATTAATTAATTACTCATGTTCTCTTGCAAATCAAGGACTTACTTTATGATCTGCAAGAGGACAGTTGCCAACGTCATTAGCTAAAAACATTGGCAATACTCTGATAACGTGGATTTCACCGAAATTTCAAGTAAATTTCATACACTTTTGTGTCTTTATCTTTTTTTTCTTCACAAAAAGCAAGTTCAAAAAAGACTTTAAGTGTACAGCAGAAATGTAATCTAAACACCAGGATATTTTTAAAAGTTTAAATAGGAAGAAGCTGAACAGTAACTTTTTCTAACTCAGTGGCTCAGAGGGTAATGCTTGATAATGGGGGACTTCCTGGTTGGGGTGGAGCTTAAAAATGAGTTCATTCAAGTAAGGGAAGAAAGGGTCACTTGCCAAGCCCTGATCCAGTATCTATCGCACTCACTTAAACTAGAACATGCCAAAGCTTCAAGTGAAACTAGTCTAGGAAGTGCAAGGATTTGAGTGTATTTGTCTGTTTTCTTGTATTATTTTTCCAAATCCTCAGTCCACTATTTGACAACTCAAGGAAGCCTCAAAACTTACCAAACTGTTTTCTCTATACATGTCTCATGGCTCTAGCACTACTCTTTTTAAAATTCAGAAGAGGGTCTTAAGAAGTTATTTTTACTTTCTTGTATGAACTCGATGGGCAAAGGAGACTTGATGAGTCTTTTGGGGAATACTTTAACTTTCAACACAGTCAATCTACAAATTAAATAAATTAGCAAACATTGACCGCCATTTGTTGGGTCATACTCGATTAAACTTCTCTTAGGGGATTTTGGTAACCCAGCTCAAATATGGTGTACAGCATGAGGAAACCTGACCTTCGCAGGGTTGTCAAATTTGTGTGCAGAACCCAAAAAGTATGACTATTACAAGCCCTCAAATTTCCACGGTTTAACAAGAAATAGCCAGGCTGGCCAAATTATGTTGAGTCACAGATGTAGGGAAAAACTTTAACCATATAAAACCACAACATGGAAAAGGACGGAACAAGGGGAAAAATACACCACCAGGCTTCCTGAATGACACCTAAGGGAGACAAACATGGAAATTACAACAGGATCTGAATCTTAAGAGGAGGAGAAATGTATAAGGTTATTGAAGGAGGAGGGAAGAGGGCAGTCACAAGACTGCAACCAAGAAAAGATACACGAAACAAAATGAAACCAGCCACAAAAAACAAATAAATACAACACAAGATGTAAAAGAAGCTGTAGGTTTGGCAGAAATAAGGGCAAAAGATGTCAGAGCTTTGGTCATGACCAATGGCAAATCGTCAGTTGTTAATTAAATGGTATTTCAGCTATGAGGTTTTGGTGAGCATAAGCCATGACCATGAGTCTGACAACCAAAGCCTGTACACTGTTAGCAGGGAGGAGATGAGTCTGCGTTGAGGTGGGGTGAGGAGACGGGACAAATGAACAGTACCTGCAGGGGTGAAGGTGAAGGACTGAACTGCAAAACAAGAAGACAGAGAAGTTGTGCGTTAAAAGCCTGCAGAGATAAGCGGTGCTTTAGGGGTGTCTGCACACTGGGGACGTGGTCAAAGCTAGAGGTAGCAAGGCTCATTAAGTGTTAGCTTTCTTTGTCACCCAGTGTGCAGAGCGTCAGCCAGAAAAGCAGCCAGCTCAGAGGCCACAGAGGTGTAGAGACGGTGGCAAAAATAAAAGAAAAAACACAAACACATAAATGTTACAAACAGAAATGAGTGCAAATTATTCACACAAGAGTTGCATAGCTGAATATCTGCATGCCCTTTTTCAAGTGTTCTAAATAATACTGTTCAAATGCTGTTAATGTAATAATTTAGTTTGAATCTGTTTTTTTAATATTGCTAAAACAAGTTAAATATTTAGTTCCAACTGTAGCAATAAAGTGCAAGCACCCATTACCATTTTGTGCTCTCTAATTAAATCCTTCACCCTCTGTGGTGTACATGGACTTGGCGGTTGTTCATATTGACCATGGGGTCACTCGGTAAGATGTTAGGGTCAGTGTGTGGGAGGAGAGCTGAGCCAACTTCAGCCTCAGTGACCAGAAGAGAGTCCAGCCTGCCCACTCAGCTCAGCCCACCCCGGGCTGTTAACCAACCCTGTGGGTGGATTTGTCAAAAAGTGTAGCCTTTTGGAAATGAGTCACATTGACATCTGTCAGCCTGTTGAGCTTTAACACCGTGGTCACCTCTACCAACTGTGAACAGCTATCACAAAGTTTCATTAGACTGTACTGATTAAGACTGGCAGATCATAATAAAGCTGTGAAATTAACTTGCTTTGATGAGAAAGAAGCTGAATATCTAACATATTTTTGGTGACATTTTATGAAAACCACAAACTATTGAGAATTCATAAAACAATGGAAAAAAAACTAACTCTTATAAACATTAATAAACAAAATGATAAATAATCCATTAAGGTATTGGTAACCATAAAACAAATTGTTTTGTGTAAAATGATGCATCATTATTATAATTTTACCTATTCTAACGAATGACAAACAATATGATACTGATGATATAAAGTATGGCAAAAAAATTATAAGGGATGCACCGGTAGTATTTTTATGCTGCCAAAGGCAGCTACCGATTGCCTTTCGATTTAGATTAGATATCAATACTAATTAAACAGCAAAATGGATATTTTTGCTGACAGTACATTGAATGCATCTCCTTATTGAATTATAAATGCATCACCTAATAGACATTTAACTAATGGAGCCTTAAATGCATTGCTAAATCTTTCCAACAGGACCTAAAATACAGCACTTAATAGTCTAATCAACCAACAATTTTTTTATGGCCGAGTAGTGACTACTAATATGTTGTTAAATTCTTAAGCTAGTGGTCATTTCTCTAAGCCAACCTTTACCATGTTGCCTTTGTTAACCCACAGGATATTCAGTGCATTGTCCTGATGTCTTTTTATAACTATGGGATCACAAATGAATCGTCTAATATTAATTTTACTGAAAGGACATTAAAGGCATCACCAAAGTGTAATTTGTATAAAGGAATCCAAAAAGCATTATGATGAGACCTTAAATGAATTCCAAACAGCCACTTTGCCAACAGCACATTAAATGGCTTCATTAAGTCATCTATCTGGCTGATATCCTGCAGGCTTCAACTCAGATTTCGAGAAGTTTCTTGATGTCAACTTTTAAATTGGATTACCATTTCTAACCAATTGACTTTAACTGGATTGTTAAAAAGTTCTGAAGGACTTTAGTGCTGCTCCCATGTGTCGATAACAGCAGCACGAGCAGAGTTGATAGAGCCACAGAGAGCAGGTTATTAACCACAGGTAATCGGATTGGAGACTGTGAAATACTTCCAGCCAACTGATCATGCATTTTTAAATAAATAGACCAATAATGATCAGCTCCAGATCAAATTGCTATCCTTTGTGAATAATATTGCTTTTTATAATAGATCAATAATGCATTTAAATTAATTAATCATGACTTATAGATGGTAAGTGTTTGCTTTTAAACTAATGCTCCAATAGTGCATCAATAAAGCATTTATAGTCGTGCACATAAGTAACTTTTCTAAAGTGAGGCTTTATATCTGGTAAGTTAAGTATTTTGTAATGCTTTAAAAATGATTAACAGTGTTAATTTAATAGAAGGAGAGTTTTTACATTTTTTTTATGCTGTATAAAGCATAGAAGCAGAGCGTCAGATGAATCAGTGACTACAACACTATGATCGGTCTTACCTGCGTAGTTGCTCAGACCCTTCCTCTTCTTTCTCCTCCAGTAGAGCCAGATGCTGAAGCCCATGAGGATGACCCAGCAGGCCCCACCGATACCGGCGATAAATGCAGGCTGTTTCACCACATCAGTGATCTGCTCTGTGATGCTGTTGTTCCGGTTCCCGTGTATAATTACATCTCTGAACTCCTTACCTGGGGGCACGGGGAAAAACAGGCAGAATTAATGTGATGCTAGGCGGATACTTAGTGGAGAGAAACATCAAAATTAGAATGCTGTTGTGGTCGATTTGCTGCTTTAAGGTAAGAGTTAACACAGTTGCCAGTGTAATACACACCAGCTTGAGTATGTAATGCTTTTTCACATTGTGCAGAAATAACACAGGGGTATGAAGACAGGGGTTAGTGTGAGATTAAACTCAAAGAAATAGGGCGTGATGAATTTCAGCTGGGATATTGACCGAAGGAGCAGGACATGGATCTGAAGGATGTGTAGGGAAACATGATGTTCAGACTGAAAAAGGACAAAGCCTAAAAGCTTATAACAAACCCCCAGGTGAGCAGATTGTTTGCTTAGCTCAGGCCCTAATTCACTCCATTGCCAGTAAAACACACCATGTGAAATAAGAGCAGAGGATCCTGGTCCTTGTATTGATCTCCAATCATGGCTCACCCTGCCAAGTTGGCTTGACACTATTTCATGATCAGTCTCAAAGCACAGACGAATGTTCCCACAAGCTTACAGGAACAAACACACACTCCTAAGGACAAACACGTGCATGTTATATATGTTGCGAGTGCATGCTAAGTTGCACATATGCTCTGAATATTTTTTATTGCAGTGCCACCACAGAGACACACGCCCTTTCCCACATCCACTGACGAGAAAACACACAACATATTATATCAGCAAGCTCAGAGCTCTGCACACAGAGATGGATTATGTGAGTGACACTGGGGAAATAAGAACATGCTACGGGCCAAGCCATCAGTTATGGGTCAAATCAGGCACAATCTGCCTCAGCTGCACATAAATCAAATGTGGTCAGGACACATCAAAAAGTAGTATTTTACACATATTATCCTGTCCACGCTTCCTGGTATTCAATGAAATCTTCACAATGGGCCTCATTCAATGATTTCCTTCAGAGGTTTTTTAAAATTATGTTCTGAAAGCCCTCATTGAAGTCTTGGGCTGATTAATGAGGCTATTCTTAAGCTGGTGAGCTGTTAGCACAACTGAGAAGTGAAGATGTTAGAAAAGTGAAAGGAAACTCTGCAAATAATTTGTGCTAGACTCTCAGTATTGTGTAACAACTTATTTCCACAATCCAAAAGACTCTTGAACAGCTTAAAATCTGCTTAAAAAAACTTACCTTTTAAGTCATCACTGATAATGATAATGATATTGTTTTTATGTCTCATTTTATTTCTTACACATTTTTCTGAAGATTGCAAAAAGCTCTTTGAAACTGTTTATATCATCTTTAGAGTCTTAAAAAGCTCCTAGCCTCTTCTTTTTATACTGAATGGTTGTCCCCTTGGTAAACAGCTTGTGATTCTGCCCCACTGTGTGTGTGTTTGTGTGTGTGTGTGTGTGTGTGTGTGTGTGTGTGTGTGTGTGTGTGTGTTTACACCAATATCGGTGTACTGTGAGGTGGCCAGATGACAGATATATTGAAATCTGGCAAATCCAGACACTTTAGCACTTGTCAGTATTTTGATTCCACAATCTGGCATGTGACAGACTTCTCCTTAAATCATCCATGTTGACTACCCCTTAATCATGTTTATTCATGCTATTTAATTTGAAAATTTTAATTTATCAAAGAACATTCTAACATTTAATGTCCAACTAACATGTCAGCATAAAATGAGTGATTGTGTCCTGGCTAAAAAATAAAATCCTGCTGAAGAAAACTGAAGACACAGAATCTTCTAACAGGCTTTTTTTTATACCTGATTGATATATGGTGAAAAACCATTATGCCTTTTTTAATCATATTTCACCATGTGCAAAAAAAAGAAAAGAAAGAAAAAGTCGTGACTGTTTCTCACCAATGATGATAGACTGAGGTTCGCTCTTGACTCCGACCCCAGCGCTTGTGCTTGCTGCCACCTCCACTCGGTAAACCACGCCCACCTGCAGCCCTCCCACCACCACTGAGCGTATGGCTGCATCCACCGTCTTATTTACATGGAAACGTGTCTCATTCCCCAGACACCAGATCTAAAGCAGAGAGGGGGAGGAACAGAGAAGTGAGTGATTCCATTTGGTTTAAAGTGCTTCAGGTAGACATTCGTGCTGACTCAGTGGGACAAACCTTGTACTCCTGGATGATGCCATTCTGGTGGTCTGGAGGAGGAGGGTCCCAGGAGATGCTGATTGAAGTGCTGTTCTGGTTTCCCACAGTCAGGACTGTTACCTGCTGAGGAGGGGCACTGGGAGCTGAAAAAGAAGTAACAGGGAGAAGTGGGCAATAGTCAGAAAAGGAGGTGCGATACTGGATCTTTAGTGAGCTGTGTTATGCCGTTATTTTAGCCAAATGAACACATTTTTGCTGATGTTAAGTCTCTAATGCACAAATATTAATCTTTTATGTCAGTCTATATGTTTTTAAGACAGACATGTGAAAACAATTGTACAATGCATAAATGTATTTTATAATCTTTAAAAGAAAAAAACAGACTTCTAAAAGTTATTGTAATTAAGTAACATTGCAACAACCTCTTTAATACTGATTGTACTAATCTAACTGATATTGCTTAAATAAGGTCAAAAATGCTCCAATCTGAAATGCAAACAAATAAACAGGACCAAAAACTGCAAAATCCTGAATGTGAAGAATGATGGTAAAACAGGAAGACAAATCAGCAAAAGCAGGTCTATCTGCTTGCAAATCCAAAAGCCTGATGCCAATCATCTAGAATAAAGCATACAAATACATTTATCCATATGTATGGCCACTGTATCAATAGCATATATTTGTAGATAATACACATTTTAAAAAAGATAATCAACTTTTGAGCTATCTGGAAACATCACTATGCTGATAATACCCAACATCTCTGAAAAATGACCTCCTTGTGATCAGAAGGGTTAAAATCCTCACAAGCAATACTACTGGGCTATAAACATGTACACACAATCAATATTAAATCTTTAAAAAAGAGCAATACTTAGCATAATAATATACATATTATACTTATAACAGTATAGTCATAGTATTACCAAAAATCTTAAACCTCACAAAACAGATTTAAATAAAAAAAATGTAACCCAAGGCTACAAACAGTTCGTTCACATAGCAGAAAAGAATTAGTCCAACTTAGATGGCAATGTATTTTTGTTTATTTTTAGTTCTTTATTTGAGCAGAAAATGATTGTAACTGTCCTCAGTTCACAATTTTATCTACACTTGGAGACAAAAGAAAGTCTAGACAAGCATTTAAGACCAAAAATGCATTGGTTTGCATAATAATGCAATCTTTATTGATATTTGCCAAATATGTTGTCGTATGCCCAGTCACCTGTCAATGAAAAAAAGAAATAATCTTTTTAAGGGACATTTTTTAATGTTTATTTTTTGATGTGGCATAAAAACGGCATCAAATATTACATTTATTTGCTGAAATAGTATCAAAGTTTCCAATTCTGTTATAGTCACAACCTTAGTGCATGTAGACACAATCAGACAGCCACACACTCTTGCAGGTGAAGTTATTCTTCAGGAATTGCACTGGTGGCCGAGGGCTGTCAAAATGTCTCATTAGAGGGGGATTTACATTAAGACCACGGCATGCCTGATGTGGCTGCAACCTGTCTTTAGAGCTTCCCTATGATTTGATATCTTATCCTCTGCTTCAGCCTGGTGGATCTGCTTAGAGAACACAGGCATTGATTTGTGGAATAAGGCCTGGCAGAGTCAGGAGTGTGCTCTCAGTCAAGCTAAGTCACCCGCACTGTCCAAGTCAGGGTGGCATGAAGGTCAACAAGCTTATGGGATGAGGCTCCGACAAGAAGAAAATATGAAATAAAACACATTTCAGGGGAAGGAAACAAAGTCTCAGTAAACATATTGACTAAAGCCATCGATCAGCCAGATGAAACTAAAGCCAGTAGGTGAGGATCAGAGAGAAGCTGCAGAGCCGGGCAGGTCTAAATGAATCAGCGAACAGATTGTGATAGGAACAAGACAAGTCCAAGCTTTCATACATTTCACTCTGTTGTTATTCTGATGCCAACAATTGTCTGACCCCACAAGGGGCGACAGAGGAAAAATAAATAACAGTTGGGCCAACTGGAAATAACGTTTTAAAAATAATGTTTTCTCATTTCCGCAGTGGCTGGCAGGGGAGCGGCACCACAGCAGAATACTGACAGGTCAATTACTCCTGGGCTGCCTCTCCCTCACCTCGCCACCATCCAAAATGGCACGTGTCACCCTGTAAATCTGTGCTCATCCCTCAGCGCGATTGGCCACACTGGCCCCCAGAGAGCCAGGAGACCCTGGCATGGTGGAAGATGAATGGGTCCAATGATGAACCCAACACCTTGGCCAGATTAGAAACAATCTACCATGGGAGCATCTGATCAACCATCACACTCAAGGTTTCCAACGCCGCATTACATCCAGGTGACAAAGTGCCGGATTGGTGCGTGGCAGCCATCAGAGGCAATGTCGTTCAAAGTTAATGTTATGAATGATTTAGCAGCTTATTATCATGCATATTTGGACTAAACAATTCACATTTTTCATTAGAGGCCTGGGAGGCTGTGCTAATAGAGCCATTAGCAGAGTGATGTATGGCAGGCAGGAATGTGACCCCCTGTCTCTCATGCAAACACAGCCCTGTGCTAAACGTTGAAGGAATACATAGATGTCATATCCACACACAAAGAAGCCAATAACTAACACAAAGCAGTGGGTGGTGTGGGAGGAAACTCACAGACCCTCCCCGGGGATATCCATCAACGTGGTTGTAAATTAGTCCATAATAAAGGAACATTTCTACAAACATTACTGGTTTTCCTCCCCCTCAGCTTTATATTTTGCATTAGTGATGCATTCTTGGACCATCATTTGTTGCAGTGTTTTTTTTACTAGTGGGTCCAGGCCAAGCGACCAGTGTTGAAAAATGAAGCAAGTGTAGAAATGCAAAAAACTGAAGTTTCTGCTTGAAGCTTTCTGCAGAGGCCATATTCACAGTCCATGGCAAATTACCAATTTTAGCAGTGTGAAATAAATGACAGCCTAGATCAAAATATTTTCCAGTTGGAATAGTTTATATTTTTTGTCTTTACATTGGTCAAGGCTGGAATATTTCCACAGGTCGTCTTCTGATCCAGTGCAGTGATGCTGTTTGTCAAACCATTAAGATCTGTGTTGACACCACCTCTTTGTCTGTTTTAAGGCTGATCATAGGACGATTACAACATGTCTGCAATGATCAATCTGTTTAAATACCCTTTAACAACCAAACAGTTAACATTACTCAGGCTTTATCCAATTTTCTATCGCCAATGTAATATAAAGTAAAACTCTAAGCAGAATACATCCATATATTTTACTTTATCTCGCATTGCTATGCTTTATTTGTTCCAGAGAAACAAGAAATAATCTGACTTCGGGGGACGTTTCAGTTGCAGTTTCCCACTCGGAACCCGGAAATTCCTACTTCTGACTACAACTGGAACGCACCAAAAGACGTGACCCAAGCCAAAGCGTGTGTTTGTTGTGATGCTAATAAATGCAGCTCGGACCTTCCTCAGAACTCTGCATTGCTTTACAACTTATTTTTTCAACAACTTACAGGCTGCAAAGCGACGAGGCAATGCATCTCTTTCTAGTTGCGTAGTGGTAGTTTTTGATGTGTGACAACAAGCAATTTTTGGAAAACTTAGCGTCGTAGTTTTGTAGCCGGCTATATATCGCTACTTACAGCCTGGTGCTCTAAGAAGTGTCTGAATAATATAAATTTGCTCTAGTTTTAATCGTCTTGTTCCTGAAGTCGAGTATCCAGGCCAGTCCAGCCCTGTCCGACCCAACCGGAAGGCTAAGGAATAGCATTTATAGATATCCTATTTTGATGCTATAAAACTCATCTTAAAGTGTGTATTTCGATCAGGCATATATCTAAAAGTGAGACTTTTTTGTAATCACTTAGAAACTCCTCACAGTCCCTTTAAAGTCAGGTGGAAACAGAAGACAATTTGTCTGCCATGACATGACTGTCCAGATGGAGAGTACGAGACTGTATGAAAAAAGAGGAGGGAGTCTACAAAAAGGGACACAGCATTGGCTGATTTTACCGTAAGCCAGCCACCGTCTGGACCTGCTCTCAGGATCCTCTAATTACGTTAGCTAATGGACTACCTTTGTTTTAATCACCCTCCGAAAAAGACTTCTCTATCCATCTCGCTGCCTTTCTCAGTAGTCCCAGGGTCTCTGAGGAGCCTAGAGCTGTGTGTCTGAAGGTGTATCAGCTATGACCAGGCACAGCAGCGGGATTGTGACAGAAATAGAAAAGGGTCGAGCTCACTCAGGGACTGGGATGCAGATAGGACAGAGGCAGGGAGCGTTATCAGCATTGGTAATTGCTGGGACATGCAGGTTCTGAAGGCCATAGGGAGAAGTGGTGTAGTGGGATGTATGTGTGTACTGCCTGTGTGTGTGTTTTTGGACAGCTGTAATGGGATGGCAGCTTCACTACAGCGGTGCACAGACTGGCTGGCCACAGGAGATACGGTCCCTCAGAGGAAGGGAAAATAAATGGGCCTGTCACGCAGACAGGATGTGAACTGTCTCCTATACATGCAGGCCTAAATATGTTGTGGCAAGATGGGCTTTGTCTCCAGTATAAAGAGTCGGCGTTTGTCTTTTTGTGCTGTTGTACGCGTGCACAGCCTTTCTTTACTTCACATCAAATCACTGTTTCATTCAGCTTTTGGACTTGAAAGTGGAAGTAAGGCTGCTGCAGTGAATACTGGATGAATTTCTGTTTTGGCATAGGTCAAAAAGTAAATTCATCCAAAGGCAGACCTGTGTGTCTATATGGAGGAGGGGGTGTTATTGTGCTACACTGCCTTGTCAGAGCCTGTCTGTATCAAGCTTTGGGCGACAGATCATACTTGCAAGAGGAAGTGTGAGTAACGTCCAATCACAACTCAGGCCCGTCGCTGCTGGCAGATGGATTAGAGAAAGGCTGGCACTAACATCACCAATCATAAACAAAAAAAGCACAGCAGGAGGGTCAGACAGGCAGGCACTGACATGCATGCACTCACACATGCAGTCACACATGTAGACTCAGTTCACAGTAAGAAAAGAAGCAGCAGTGGTATCATGTGTCACGTATCCTACCATGATTGTCTGGATGGACAAGGGTTGGACAAAAATAAATATTTTAAGATATATCATGTATTTTCACACAAGATACCAGTTGAGGTAATATTATTTATATCAATATAATTCATCTTGAGGGTGAGTTCATAATGTATCAAGTATATGCCAGATCGAATGCTTGATCAAAGGACTTTTAGAATGAGAACCACTGACTTTGGGACTAGATGATGGTAAATTAAAACGTTCACTGGGGAAATCTTGATAGAATTTATCAGGTTTCAATAGAGAAAAAGAAGTCCTAGACAACTAATATCAGGGAGTGTCTTGCTTTTAATTTGTGAAAATTAGACGGAGTTCCCTCTGTCTTGGTTAAAAACATCACTGAGAATCATTTTGTTTATGTACTTTTTAAAACAACCTGTCATTAAGTCAATAGAGAATTTATCATTCAACCTCAGACAAGGAATTAATGGTTAGTTGCTGCCTAGCTGAATATGCATATACCCCTGAGGAACCAATTTATGACATTGATATATACTGGTAATGAAGCTGAAATGTTAAATTTTACAAGTTGAGAAGAAGGGTTGTTAAATGATTTTGCGCACGTCCTTCTTTCTTATATTTCTGAATAAAATTTCAAAAGTGTTCAATTATTTTTGTTATGCATTTTATTCTGCTTGCAGTTATTAATTTATTTTTACTTTTTGAAAATGAACATTTTTGTTAAATTTAAATACAACATATTGTTCTTTGTCATACCTTCCTCAGTGGTCCGTGCTGTTCTGGATTCGCTGTCCATGCCTTGGAACTCGTTGAAATAAGGACGGACCTTGATCTCATACACTATGCCCTTTTTAAGCGAAGAGAGGACAACGCTGCGCTCAGAGGGGACCTTCACATCCTGTGTCTGCCACGGCCCTGGAGCGGGGAGACCTGATGTCTGCCTGTATAGGACTCTGTAACCCTGGATGAACTGGGACTGACGATCCACCTAAAACAGAGAAATAAAAACTTCAGTGTTACATTTCTGTGTAAAAAAGATCTTTAAAGGGACACTGGAAGTTGCAATGTTGATCAAAGGGCCAGAACGTATGTAGAATATTTTTACGAGACGACATCCTTGGCTGTAATGCCCACCTGTCCAACAAGTCAATTCTTTTTGAGGACAATATATCAAGGATGCTAATGAGCTTTTTTTTTAATTATAAAAAAAGAAAAGTCAACTTTTTCTGATTTATGAACAGATTTGGTGTTTCAGGTCAAAGGCCAAAGTCGTTGGGGCCTCATGTTCATCTTTACTGAGAGGTTGATCATATCTTGAGAACAGTTAAAAAGGATTTTCTTCAAACGTTGCATATATGTTCACTCTTACACACATATTAATTATTTAATTTTGGACGTGCAGGGCTGAGGTCACTGAGCCTATGCTCCCTGACTTGCAAATATTACATCAATATCTAATAAACACCTTTTGGGATTTCCTGAAAACTTTGCATTTAAGGCCAGATTTAATTCAAGAACTGGTCCATTTTGGAATTCTATCAGTGATTTTATTCTAAACTCTGCCCTTTTCAAGGTGTCTTTATGTAAAAGTGCCACAATGAATCTATGCCATAATTACAGTTCAAGAAATGTACATCCATTCTGAGTTTATGCTACATTCCAGCTTGGATGTTCACAGTGCTCCTGAGTCTGCTTGCCTCCCTCTTTCCTATATTATGCCTCTGATTCTACTTCTGGTGATGGTGCAAATAGACGTCAACTTGTTCCCCTCATTTCTTCAGTACAAGTGTGGAGGCAACACATCACAGGGGTGGTAATACTGTGGTTTCAAAAGGCAGACAAATAAGGACTATGCCTTATGTCAACTACTTATATGTGATCATGTGAGGTTTGGGATTTTATTCAAACTTTAAAGAATTGTTCAATCTAATTTAAGGATTAGACAATAAATGTCAGAGATAGGTCATGTGACTCCATATATTCTTACAAAATACACATCGACTTCTTTAAAAATATTTGACTCCTGCCATTAACACAACAACAAAAAACACCTGATTGCTGTCTGGTAATTGCCTCACTCTCAGAGGCATTTAACAGCCTGTAGTTAGGTCTAGTTTGTAAATGTGTTTACTCCTCATACAGGATTGGACTCATGGCACTAAAGATGCTGTTACTTGTTTAATGGCCTCTTCATCACCAGCTATGACACACTTAGCTCAATTAACAGCCTGACATTACCTCATACACCCGGCTTGTGGCCAAAGTGTTCCTTCCTCTATTAAAAAAGAACACTCTGTGATGCCATCTTAAAGGACATGTACATGTCTCACATGTATTATAAATACTCACTAGTGGTCCTGAAAGGCAGGTCCCAACACATTTAAGGCTGTGAGTCAGGCTATGAGTACATGAATGTCATGCAGCGACAAATGCAGACACTCGGGAGACATGATAAGAATACACAGCAGAGACTTAAACAGCAGATCTGTCTCATAGAAAAGACAAAGAGGCTGAAAGTGTGATAGCCTCCTGCAACCCACAGTATCCCGCTCTCTTAAAACTTGGGCCCATTTAGCCAGACAGAAAAAGCTGAATATATGCAGAGGAGAAGCGGGCGCATAACTCACTATAATGGCTTGTTAACAGTAGAAGAAGTGAGCAGGGCTTTCAAGTGGGATATTAAGCAGCTGTTTTTCTCCAATGTAGCCCGAGTAAATCAGCAAAATGGATGCATGACTTTTATTAATGGAATGATTTGGGAATATAAAAGCTCTCAGAGAGTGGCCCCTCTATTTACTGAAAGGGTCTTTGATTGATTAGGCAGTCATGTTTGCGATGATTGTACATTACAATCATAAAGCAATGCTTTAACATTAAATTAGCTACCACGTCTTGGGGTGAGACTTATTACAGGGGTCAATAAACATGTCACCAGGAAAACTGCTAATGTGGTTCATTTGGAAATGAAAAACAGGAAGCCACTGGCACTAAGTGACACATGTACACAGCAAATACCTGCAGCTAAATTATTTATAGCAACATAATCAAAACATACAAGCATACAGACTATGTAAACTACTTAGCTTTAAATAAAATAAATATGCACTTAGTCCTCATTTCCATATTATTAAATAAAGTCCATTTTGAATATGACTGAAGTCATTTACACAGCACATCATATTTGGACCTAATGTGCTGATTTATGTGTTGAGGCAAACAAAAACATGCACATATACAGGTACATACAGTATGTTTCCATCTAAAAGTCTGTAGGAAGATTAATCATAGCTGTATGAACACAGGGAAAGACGGAAATTTGTAATTATAATATCCAGCTCAACCACAGACATAAATTTCAATCCAGCAAAGTCAGCACTTAAAAAGGGAGCAGCTGAAGCAATATGAAGACTGATGAACAACCAGATGTCTCTTACATCTTTTTTGATGTTCAGTGCGGTGGAGAAACTATTTCCCCGCGATTTGATCTACGGAGACTTTAAAGAAACTGTTAACAATATTTCAAAGCAGCAGACTTAGGAAACAAGCTCACTGAAATTTCCTGACATAAAACAAGAGGTAGCCTCAAGGGGATCCTTTTTAGGGCTTCAAAGGGGGATCCTGACGGACATTTTTACTGATTTTACGCCTCAAATTGACATGCTCAGAGATAAAAAAAAATAGAAATCTTTGGTTGGTTGATTTCATTTATTTTTTTAGAGGTATAAAACCACAAATATCCAAAACTTTTTTGCATAAAACTAATGCTTCAACAACCATCTACGTGTAGATGTAATCTCACTGAATTATAATGATACTGTGCTACACTCACCGTCCATGTGACCTGAATGGTTGTGGGACTCAGCACGACTGGGTTGTGCAACCTCACTATGACCTCTCCGAGCTCCTTCTGTACGTGCCTGTGGTCCACACCCTGAGCTGGAGGACTGATATCTGTGAGAGAGCAAGAGAGAGGGACCAGACTTTATAACAACTGAACACAAAACCACAAACACTAAAACACTTTTCCTTTATTTACCACTACTGACTTGAAAATTAGACATAATTTAAATTAGAAATCAGTCACTTAGAATGTGTGTTTATAAAACCAGTTTAAATTTGTGAAATTAAAAGACAGGGGGTCCTCAGTTTTTGCATTTTGGATGAACAAGAAGTTAAAATAGTTGTTCTGTTAATTTACCTCATTTTATCGGAAAGCTTTTACAGAAGTTGCTTCATTTATTTTCCCTGAGGTTGCTTTACAGAAATGTCTCTCTACCACTTAACACAAAGATTACAAAATCAGTTAAACTGAATTTATCACGAAAAAAGTAGGAAACAATCTTTTCCTCAAAAAAAAAAAAACCCATCCAGAATTGGATTTTGTTTCAGATATTTGGTATGCAAATATTCCCTAACTCATGTGAGACAAAACAAAACAAAAAAACCCCTATATCATGCAAAACAAACAGCAACCTAAGATAAACTGCTGACAGATAATTACTTTTTCAAACATTAAAATTTTCTAACAACAGGTTTGCAAAACTCCACAAAGTCAATGCTGATATATAAGACTATAATATTATACAGTATAGGCAGAAAACGTCAGCAGAAGTTCTTATATTTGCCAATACAGATAATTAACTTTTTGAAGGATTTTTTTATCTTATACCATCATATAATATGGAGCATCCCTGAATAAAAGTAAACCCAATCTGAAAAAAGGTTACGATAACATAGGCTACAAATGAATCGATTCAAAAATACACGACCAACTAATCTCTAACATAACCTGAGAAACTTAAAGCAAGACATACTCAATATAGTTAAATGTTACATTCATTCCCCAACTTGGTTGTGAGGTTCACTTAGTGCCTCAGAAAAAAATACCTTTCTTTATTTCCATCAGAGGTAAAATTGCAAAAGAGTGTCTGAATAGACCAATTGGCCCACACAAAGGAGCCCACGCTTGGTGATCACAGGTCCTTTAAAAAGGGAGCAACTCCATCTGCATAAAAATGACCTTGTTCCATTTTATAAAGGCACTTGTCTGCTTGAAGAAAAGAAAGGGGAGCTGTGACAGCAAAGATTTCACTTCTTTTTTTCCTTTTTCATATGACTTGTCAGTCCTCACTGAGCCAGGCTAAGAGACCTTTTCAAAAAATGAAGTAAATTTGAAACCCTGATAATTTTGTCTGAGGAGACTGAACAATCTGACTCTGTTTCCTGCTCTTTTCTCATTTTGTACGTGCGTATGTTTCAAGTTACAAGAGTTAACGAAACTGCAGTGGATGAGATGCTGAGTGCGGCTGAGTAAGCTTTAGTTTGAGTTGTTTACAAAAAGGGAAAAACTTGCAAGAGGAAATCATATTTCATTAATACTTCAACAGAGTCATGAATCACAAGACATGTTCATAAAGAAAGAATGGCCAAAAGAAATGAAAAATCCATCTGTTATCAATTCAGACGACCATCATTGACAAGCATCTCAAAAGGCCTCAGCTCACCATGTTTGATTTGTTGCCATTCAAATATGTAAAAAAAAAAAAAAAACTAGAGTAACACTTGACAGAGCTCGGCCAAATGTTGGACTTTTTGTTTTTGGTTACTGGCAACTTTTCATATCAACGTGGTCTGGAGTCTGTGGACTTTTTCCATACCAGGATCAAATATTCTTTGGCTTTAGGGGCTGATATTTTCTCCCCTCATGATCATTAACATTGCAGGGATTGCACTAACGCATTCTGGCTTCCCAAAAGTAGCCATTATTATTTTACATAATTGCTTAAGTGTCGATTTAATGAGCAGGGCTGAGGTGGAGAATTTGACCTCTGGAAAGTTATGCAGTGTTTCAGATAGTCAAGCGGGACTGATCAGCATCATCAAGAGGAGGAAACTGATCTAATACTAACAGAAGGAATAGAAATGTAACTCACAAGTAATGAAAAAACACATATCAGCAATGTGACAGGTGTGATGAGCGATGATGAGAGAGTTATAAATAATGTCATTATAATGAGATCATTCAAAATAACATTTCATGTACCTTGTGTTCTGACAGGCTCAGACATGGGGCTTGGATCACTCAGGCCCTGAGTGTTGACGGCTCGAACCATAAACAGGTAGATGGTGTTGGGACGCAGACCTTTGACGGTGAACTGGGTGGTTTTGATGTGATCTGCGACTGTTTGCCAGCTGTTGCTCACCGATTGACTGGAAGGCAAGGCAAGGTCATTAGTGACCATAAACAGTGAAATGCATATATGCAGTTTAACTGCCACACAATGAATCACGAAAACAACTTTACTGTTGATCTGCAACTGGAACTAGCTTGCTTTCCTCTTTGTATGCTACGTGCAGCTACATGCAGGGTATTAATATGCTAAGAGGCTAGTAGTGCACTTCATCAAAGTTTGTCCCTCCTTTCATCATAAAATACACAATAGACCACAACGAAGGTACTTGATTCTGCAAAAAAAATCTGGATTGTTAGAATTAAATTCAATCAAAAAATGATGAGTACATAGTGTTTTGTTGTTCATGACAAGTTGCTTTTAAAGTAAGCTAGAGGATTTCTAGAGTCAACTCTTAAGTGAACGCAGGCACATTTAATTTTTCAACTCCATTGTCTCCATTAATACTTGCCATTAGACATCCAAAAAGTTAACCAAATGAAAAACCGTTTGAGAGCTGAGCTTATGTATGATATGATATGTTTGTCCATAGATCATCAAGCCTATGACAGAGTAAGAAACACGTTCAGTGCCTTAAACATACCTGAAAGCTTCAATGACAAAGGAGGAGACGGGCGATGCTCCAACCATCCCAGGCTGCCAGGATAAAGACACACTGTTCTTGGTGACATCAGTGACCTGAGGTTTGGATGGCGGCCCTGGAAGCTCGTTCTCATCGTGACTCTTTGTAACCAACACGCCACCTGATTCTGAATTCATGGAGGCAGACAAAAAAATCCATTCCCTTTAGCAAAACTGAAGCATGCAAATTTGTGCATGTGATCAACACTGAGGTATTAATCCTCTATGTACCTTTGACTTCCAGGAAAGCACTCCACGATGTTTCTCCACTGGAGCTGGTAGCCACACATGTGTAGATCCCAGAGTCTGAGAGCTGGAGCACAGCACAACAGACGTGCATTTATGTATAAAAACAAGTTCACACACACAAACAGTGAGCTTTAAGTCTGTGCTAACAACACTTTCAGTTGGAGGACCATTTCTTTTCACACATGGTGAGAGCAGCAGCAGTGACTAAACACGTCCAATCTTCCCATCGCTAAAAGATTGAGAAAGGATGGAGCGACTTCATGCTTGCGCTGGCCAAATTGTGTGTCATTTGTGAGTGCCTCAAAGTGCTGACGCTAATTTCCTAATGAATTCCATTTTCTACTCACCACCCTTCCATCACCCCCAGCTCCCCCCTCCATTTTTCCCCACTGTCCTGCCGACCACAACAAAGCAACCCTAATTAATTTAGGGTGGGCTGCTGGAGCCCCCTGGACCGATGACAGCTGGCTTGTCTCTCTATCCCTCTTAGGGAACTTTGGTTGTTTGTTGGTTTTTGTCCCTGTGCCTTCCTTCCATTTATTAAATAACATGTCAGTGGTCGGCAGCTCTGTCAAGCATAATAGATATTCCGCTGAGACCTCTGAGTGGAGAAAGGAAGATGTGAGCCCTTTAAATTTAATCTGCGCTTAATGTGTGTGCACGAACATGTGTGTATATATCTATAAGTGCATGCATGTTTCTATGCTACAGATGGAGTCTATTCAATCCTGCACAGCTGAGCCCGCTTGGTACTAAGTGATGCCATCAAACAATTAAAGAAAAATCAATGCTGCCTATTCATCTCTTTAAAGACGTTATGGTACCTGGCTCATGAAGGCTCAGCTCTAGCTAACTCTAACTGTTTATTAAACATGTAAATACTTTACTTATATAGACATCTTAAATTTAGACGTATGTAAAGCTAGTAAAAGCTCAGTTCAACGTGTAAAGCAGTAGGGTAGCTAAAAATACAGACTAAAATAAAGGGGATGTCAGGATTATACAGTTGTTAAAAACGTGGGGATCAAGGACAGACTACAATACCACAGGAATAAATGGTTTATTGTTCCAGGCCTTTTTTCTGATTTGGGAGTTTTAACATATTCCCTGACCGAGAGAGAAAAAGTATAACAGAAACATTTGACATATCTCAAGCATGATGTTTAAGTACAAAACTGTAAACTTTAAGTAACCTGTATACCTACATTTCTTCAATGGGGCAGACCCTGGTTTTCTCCAAAGGTTAGACAAAGATGTCCACCTTCTGCAACTTTGTCCATTTAGTTTGACTGATGACCACTGATTCACAGTAAGTTCGCCTCAGGTAATGTCCTCTCTGTTCTACGGGCTAAAGCTTTCACTGTCAGATATCTTGTCTTCTCTGACAGAAGGCATCCAGACAGTCCAGCACCACCTGATGTTAACAACAAGCTAACAGTGTCTGACTTCCTGGCACAGTTAAAATGATCCATACACAGTTTTTATGTGGCTATATGGACATGATGATACTGTAGCATTAACTGTTTATGGACTGTTTACCTTGATGCTTTTGATCTGCAGGCTGCCCAGCTCCTGCAGAGACATGCGAGGGTCCTTCCCCAGCAGACTAACCCCATCCTTCAGCCAGCTGATGGAGGGGATGGGGTCTCCTGATGCCTGGCACTTCAACAGAGCCACACTGTCCACTGCCAGCGTCTGATTGGACGGACCTTGGCGGATGATGGGTGGCGGCCTGTCAGTGAGCACTGTAACACAAAGAATATTAAAACTAAGTTCAAGAAGCATTGGTCATTAAAAGCACAGGGGGTGGATGTGGGCATCTGTCACAAAGTCGACTATTTTCACTGCAGGTTAAGTAATTGAACCACAGAACAATGATCACATCCTGTATTTCCAGGAAACTGGGAGGGAACAGCTGAGTAGATTTTTCTAGTTTCCTTGATGTGGCACAGGGATGCTAAGTAGTTTCCAGTTACTGCCTGGGAAGCCTTATTTTTATACACTACTTAAGACTTGTGGTGTAGTTTGGCGGTGAGACGCTGGCTTTTGAATCAGTGTGGTTCAGATAAATACTCCATTATGTGCAGCGTGGGGTACAATAAAAGGTGAACTTCAATTACACACTGAAACCACCTCATGATACTTATATAAGGTAGAGCTGGGAAACATGTTTAGTTTTTAATATGCATTAATATGCCCAAAAAGGATACAGGGTAAGACCTTTAGTTTTAAACAAGTTAAGAAGGGCATGGATGTTGTTCCTCAGAGACTTTACATTTTACTTAAAACATATAAAGTAAAATATCAGTGGAGTTGAATTACTAGTGTACAGTAAGAGATGATGTTTGCTATCAAGAGCACTCCAAGAATTATACACAGGCCAACTGGTGTAGGTAAAGTCATTACTAAAATGTTGCTAACTATAGAACGCTTAATCAGGGATGACTATTAGAAACAGGGAAAACTGACACAAATCACCAAAAAAATGCTTTGAATAAAGTTTGGATACATCTTGACTTTGTCTCCTTCTAATGTACTTGGACAATAGGAAAGTGACTGCTTTAGGATGCTGACTCACTGGACACAATACATAACACATTCCAATAAAGGGCTCGAGCTCGTACAGCTTTTTTTTTAACAGAAACCAAAAAAGAAGTCACAATAGAAGGGCATTTTGCTAGTGTCCTATGTGCTAAGTGCAAGGGGCAGCATTAATATTGACTTAGTTCATGTTAATGTGGATGATTAAAGATACTGGGCCTTATTCTCAGCAAAGAAACATTTACTGTAAAGGTGCGTTCACACTGGACGCTACCTGTACTACCTCGGCGATCACTCTCCATGCAAAGTCAATGTACAGCCGCGATGGGGCGGGTCTAACCCTTCCGCGACGCAACAGCTGGCGACAAGACGACCGCTTCACTCGTCGCGCGATGTCAAAGTTAAAAAAAAGTTGATATATTCAGGTGATGTCGTGCGTGGCTGTGCAGCATCAGCCAATCAGCGGTGTGTGTACGTGTGACGGTGCTGTTATTCATCCGGACTACAGGGCGGATGACTTCTGCGTAGGCGGAACTAATCTCAGTGAGGACATTTGCAGACGGACCGCAGTAAACTCACAGAGGATGCTGCTGCATCATCAGCCGCAGAGTTTTGTGTTTGATAAGTGAGTGAAAAGGACACAGCTGGAATAATGTACGCTTATACATCCTATTATGGGATATATGATACGATCGCGGTAAAACTCGACGTGACGTCACCGAGGGACAGCCGACGCCAGGCGACCAAACAGGTAGGCTATTTATGGACGCGCGACGCTACTTCAGTGGGCGACCCGACTTTGGTAGTTGGGTCGCTTGCGGTGTGAACGCACCTTTAGAAACACTGGCAGTAATACACAATAGCTGAACTCTTAATATGAGGAGCATTTACATACATTGTTGGCAACACTGATATTAGTTGGATCACAAAGCAGAATAAGATCTGATTCAAGTAACCTAATATTGGAATTTTTATTGTTTCTTTTATAACCAAAAACAGAGGCAAATTCCTGCAAACTGGTCAAGTAACATTAAAGTACGGGCACCACTGAAAAAAAATGTGTGGGGCAGGCAAGAAGCAACCATTTTTCTGAACACATTTATCAAAGTAGTAGTGATTGTCTTATAAAACACGTTATTTAAGAGAATAAAACATTTTGGTGAACATAATGTAATGAAATGCTGCACATTTTTGCTATTTTTGGATATAGGTTGCATGGTTTTTTCTGCAGTTTTGGTGAAAAACTTGCCAAATGCTGTGTGTTGATGACTTCTTTTTGCTGATAATTTTAACCATGATTATTAATTCTTTTTTCAAGTCTGGTTTCATCTAGTTTTTCCTTCAACAGAGAAATATCACAATTTATATTGTGTAAAACTCCACTCAGCTTAAAAGTAGCAATAGGGACTTTTGGTCCATATTATCTACCCAGAGCACAAACACCAATAAAGACACTGAATTAAAGTTTGAACCCCAAATACCAAGAGGAAACAATCCTTTTATATTTCATTCAAGTCACTGTTTAGCTGAATGCTAATGCTGTGATGAATTTCATTTACATGAGCAGATTAATTTGTTACAATGCGCCAAAAAGCCTGTGGGTCCCTGCAGTGAAATAGTGTGGATGTCAGAGAGGTGATCTCAGACAGAGTTAGCTCTCCAGCACACAGGCAGTTTATATATTTAGAGTTGAATAATGTGGAGTCCCCCTGGCATCACAGAAGCCACATTAATTAGAAAGTATGGATTAATGATGGCAGACCTGCAGGGGCTAATTACTGAGTCTACCTCAGTAACCTTTCAACACATTATCACACCCTCCTTTCTGCCCCTATTTTCTCTGCAGCTGCAACTTATGACAAAAGGAAGTGATTTTTAGTAATACGCTTTTGCAGCCTTGGCTTGGGGTCGCAGAATACAGAAAAAAGAACACTGTTGAAACCTGATATCAAATTACCACAAGCTAGTTTTTTATACATCAGTTTCAATACGAATAATTCTTGTATTGTTTTAGGGTTTGGAAAGTTTAAATTAAGGAACGTGATCCTGAGAGTAAGAAAGGAATTAGGGGAAGTAACAAAATGAGGATTCAAAGCATCAACAACACAGTCAAGAGATAAACCAATTTAAACAAACAAGAAACATGACACCTACAAGGTTTTCAGTCTGCTATCTCCTGTAAATTCTTTCTAATTCTAAAGCCTGTAATGAACACTTATTACAATTACACTACTATTTCTACATTAATTCAAATAATGAATTATGCTGTGCGTTCATTCATTAATTCATGTTTATTTTGTTAAGTTTATTACTGTAGTTTAGAGTGTGGCTTGGCAATTCAGATCAAAATTCATATTTGAACATTTATAAGCTGAAGGGCAATACACAGCTTACTATATCACAATGTATGCATATACTTTTTAATAACATTTAAAGTTGCAGCGGTTTGCCTTCAACAATTTGGTAGTAAAAACCTCAGAAAATTACCCAAAGCTGAGTGTCTAGGACTTTTCATTTTGTTGCCATGGTATCATAATCACACACAGATGTAGATATAATCTGATTTTACAAAAACACACATAGCCCTATAATAAATTAAATGAAATAAAATAGCTGCCAAAATAGACTTTACAAATGATTTTCTTCTGCCAAATATGCACATTATTGCTTTTGATTCTAACTGGAAACAATCTTTCTACTCAACCTAACGTCTTTTTTTTTTCTTAAATCAACATCAATATTTGCAAAAACACTGCTGGTGCTTTATTTGCTTTTATTTTACTAGATCCAGCATGAATCACAATATATGTCTCAGTTCTAGTTCCAATAAAAGCTAGTAAGCACTGAGTATTTATTCCAAAGAGGCAGATAAAAAGACAAAGACTGGTAGGTCCAGGGATGAGTCTAATACGTTGGATGTATGTGCTGATGACATGTAAGAGTGACAGAGGGAGGAGGCGCGGCTCAGTCGAGGCCTTGGGTCTCTGGATCAGGAATTTCTCATTACAGATCTCCTTGAACTCCACAGACTGTTGTCGGGGCTCGGGGCAGTAAATCACACATAGGCTGCGGCAGGTGTGGCCATGACCTCACCCTGGCCCTCCTGTACTCTCTCCCTGTCTCTTTCTTCTTTTTGTATTTGAACCTGCCCAACACTTTACTAATGGAAATACCTTTTGTTGCAGCATTCTGTGTAAAAAAAATGCAACCGGGCAAAATATGTGGCTTAAATGTGACTGCATGTCTTCAAGGATCTTGATGGACATCCCAATTCTGTATGTGCAGTTGAGCATCCCTGGTTCAGTGTACATGTGAGGAAAAAAAGTGTTCCTGTAATGTTTTTTAATCTTTCTACTAGCAGGTACTTCAGCAGACATATGGATGGCCGTCTATCTTCCCATCAGGGCGGCTGAGCAGATTAGATGCTCCCACACCTCACAGGACCACATCATTCATTCCACAGAAAACCACTGTCAGTCACTCACTCAATCATGCACCCCCTCTTTCTCTTCCTCTCTGTGGCTCTCCCTCACACGTACTCACACCTCGCCCACTCACCCGCGCGCTGATCATTAAACTTGAAGGAACTCAAGGGCAAGCTCTTTATTTCCTTTTGCAGGAGCAGAAGTAGAAATTTTTAATTAAATTTGGTCGCTGCAAATACACGGTATCTGAAGGTCATGGGCACACTGGTATTTCTCAAATCGAAACAGAATTTATTCCAGCGCATGCAATAACAAAATCTAATCACTTTCACTTGTGTACCTAGACTTTCAAGGGTGTTGGAGGCTAAACTCTCGTTTTAATTTGGCACGGCAGGAATGATGTCGCAGTTCAAAATTAAAAAACGGAGTATTTGTCAGTTTTGTTGGTATGAATTATGTGTTTGTGTATCTGTTTTTATCTGCTTGGAATTTTTGTTCAAGGTGGAGTGACACACTAAGATAAAGGGTGTGATTATTTTTTCATTCACCACAATTTTGCAACATTTTTCTCTGGCCTCTAGAGGCATAGTGTCATGGCATTTATAGATTCATACAAACATGTCAGCCCTTAACAGAAAAACAAATCCCAACATAAAAAAAAACAGTACACAATACACATAAAAAGGATTCACAGTAGGAGAAATGAGAAGGTCAAATGAGTCTCATCTTCTTACATCCACTGATAAGCAGGTGGTGTATAAAGGTGCCTTTAAAGGCATGGATCCAAAATGCCTTTCTTTGTTTAGAGCGTTTGAATCTATCTCCACCCCATACATCAGAACTGAGTACTGCAGCCTGATACTTTGAGAAATAAATTGCTACCATGTTAGGTCTCCATCAAATGTTTGCTCATGGGATAATTTAAATCACCAGTCTGAAAAGCTGCTCTGTCCCTAAGCCTTCTCTTGGTGAGGCCTACATGGAAACAACCACAAACACTCTCCAGTCTGTACACCACATGGGTGGCATTTCGATGAATGTTAAATGGAAAGATTAGATCCTTTAATACATATTTAAAGGTGTCAGTTTTCACCATGTTTTACAGTACTTACATTTACCATGTACAAGACACACTGTGTACATGTGTATGTGTTTAGGACAATCCCCTAAAGCTACTAGCTACCTGCTACTAGGTTGTCAAAGTATGTAAGTACAGCAGAGCAGAGTATTTCCAATCTAATAAAATAACTGTTTGAATTCACATTTAAGGCCGACACAGATGATCTATAATTTTGTGAGAAAGGCACTTAAATATTTAGCATATTCAAAATCTGGCTAAGACATTATTATAAAAGTATTTTAAGGAATTCAAGCCCCCATACAAAACCCTCTATATTAGTGCTGGTGTGCTTTTGGTGGTGGCATGAAAGAAAGAAAAAGTCTGTTGTTTTTCATCCCTCACCATCTGTGACCTCCAGTTGAGCCTTGGCGAGGATACTGCCTGCAACGGTCAGGGCCTGGCAGATATAGTAACCAGCATCTGCCCGCTGCACAGATGAGATGGTGAGGTCTCCGCTGGGCGACACCGAGAAGCGACTGTTGGGCTGCTGGGGCTGGTTGGGAAAGAGCAAATTCTACAGGAAGAGGAACAAACGGGCAATTAGTGACAACATGGAACTGGTACAACCTGGAAACAGGACAAAGCAGACACACACTCAACATTAACAACACACTCCCATAAAAGTGTGCACACTCATGGACACACTGATCAACTATTACTGCCTCAGAACCAACAATTTCATCTATCACTTGGTTAACCAAGCTCGCAAAGTGCACATCATGTGTGTAGTTTGATGATTGGGGTTCATATTTAGTCTTGAGCCAAGCCAGAGGCTCCACTGTGTTATGAAGAAGACTTTTGCTCTTGTTGGCTGCATGACTATTTTCCCTTTTTCAACAGTTCCACAGCTTCATAAAGGGCCTTTAAGGGATGCTGCTCCTGGAGCCTTTTTTAAAGCCTGAACTTAAATCGGGCAGACATTATTATGGACAACATTAATTTTTGAAAAGACTTTACCAAGAAATCATTTTCTATGCATCCACCTAATATTCCTTCCATTTCCATAAAAGAGTGGGTGATACGGGAAATGGTATTTAGCAGTGGATGCACTTCACATAGTTTGTTATTCTTTTCAAACTGAACAGGTTTTAATGTTTCTTTATGTTCTTTACAACAAATTAAACCAAATACTGATATCTACCCTACATTCATTTGCTGATGGTCAATATATGTAAAAGGGTGAACAACACTGTTAGACTGATGCATCTGTGCACGACTAAAACATCAAAAACTTACTTTTCATTACAGGAAAGCAAACAGATTCATATGTTTGGGTGTACATCTGCTCTATCTTGACCCACCAGAATGACTGTTTTACTTATCCATGAGAAATGTTTCTCTGGTTTATCAAAGCAACGTCCCATTGACAATGTATTGAAGATGAAAAATGTTCTCCAACCAGACAAAGTAGGTGGGGCTGGCTGCAGAGGAGTAAACTACACAATGCACTAGTTGGCAAAACAAAATCTTGTTGAAGCTGTTCAAAAGCACTTTTTTTCCCATCATAATTTACTTTTTGAGCTGTTTTTTTGCCTTAGTTTTAATAAACAACTGCCACTTTAGAAATATCCAGCTAAATTCTTCACAAGCCGCCATTGTTTACATACTTCATTAATGAATACTTGAAATTTCTGGAATTAAATACAGTTTTCAGTCAACAAAACTTTTTCTGTTGCTTTATAAGTAGTTATTACAACTATCTTTATTACATTTTTGTGTAAAGTCTTATTAGTCTTAGCTAAACTAAATTAACACGTAATACAGATGGTGTAAGGTTTGGGTAAAGACAGAATCTCCTGAAATGCAAGACTGGCACAGTTAAAACAATCATGGACATTGCACATATGCTTCAGGTAGTTTGGGGATGAGTCAGTCATGAGACTGTCTTTATTAGAAGCAGCTTGTCTCACAAAACTCAAAATTACAGGATAGAACCAAAATTCAAAAATCCAGTCCACCTTGAAATTTAGTGTTTTCTGAGCTTGTTTTCATTTGATTACACAATATATGGTAAATCAAGGTTGTGTTAAATGTGAATTTTGGACCACCAAAAGGTGGTCCAAATGTCACTAAAGGAGCTCTGGGAGTTATTCTGGGTCCTGATCTACTTATTGAACCACTATGATTTTTTATGGTACTTTTGCACAACCACCTTAAGAAAGTGACATGCTATATCTTACTTTTTCTAAATATGTTTGGCCTCTTCTAAATTTCAACACTTTGTGTTCAAAGCTAATGATATAACATGCTATCTTTTGACAGCCTGCATGAAGAGCTTTGAACACATTTTTAACTTTGTGGGACTTTGTGTGTTGATCTTGATCTTTTATCTTGATCCTAACGCTGCTCTCTTTTCCGAAGGGACTTTGAATAAATAAAAGGTTCCACTAAACATAATACAGTTCATCATGAGCCTAACTAAGCCTAGCAGATGATCAATCCCTCATACTTTAAAGTAAATACCTCGGATCAAAAGACTAATCATGCTGAAAAAAAGATCTTAACATCTTTGTTCTCATTAGCTATTCATCCACTTCATCCCTGTTCTTTCTTTTTCGTATTCCTTTTTATTTTTTTCTTATGATCCCTAAAGGTAACAAGCAAACAAATTAGCAGGCTTTAATTACACTTAATCACTTTAATGCAGTAAATTATGCTGTTGTTTTTTTTCACATTAGACTCAACGCACATGATGTACACTCCATTATCCTCAAGTGTGAGAAAAAGGGTCTTTTCTGTCATTTAATTGCCACACTGAATTAGCTTTAATTTGTTCCCACAGCAAATGCCTTCACACCTTTTTGTACGTCGGCATGGGCAACACGCAGCACGCACAGATAAATACAAGGACAGGAACAAGTGTAGATGTATCAGTGACATGCATCTGCTTGTACAAAGGTGTTTGTAGTGCATTCATTTCAAACGGCTCATCTTTAAAGGCGATGTGAGACACACAGTGGATACAAATCTGCTCTATGTGAACACGTTCACAACATGGCTCAGTGTGTTTGAGTCATACGCTTTAGGTCATACAGTGGTTAGAGGTAAAGTGGGTAAAAAGTGTACTAAATGTTTGTGTGGGAAGGTGTGTGTGTATCACTGGCTCTTTTTTTTAAAGGACTTTGCTGTGATTGTTGCCCTGTAGGCTTTTGTGTGGCTGTGTGTATGTGTGTGTTTGAACCCTAGCCAGAGCTGAATCATATCTCTGGCTCATCTACAAGCCCCAACAGGCTCCTAATTGGCACTGTTGTTGAGCGTTGTGAGGACACCCAGGTATTTGAATGGGTTATCTGCTTGAGTGAGGGATAGGATCGTTCTTATCAGTGCAGGGTCACGGGAAACCGATTAGCACTTTGCCAGGCACGCTGTCGTTCGGCGGCTCCTGAGAACAAAGGTGTTTCTGTGTCTGCTGAAAAGATACTGATGACAGATTGTGTACTTACAAGTGCTGAGTGTGTATGTGCGTAAGGAATCATGTGTACTTTGTGATACAGTGACGAGAAACTAAACAAAGAGTTTAAAGTTGATAACATGAGATGCAAAGAAGATAACCAACGCTGCCATTTAAGAGAGCAATGTGTGTCCCTTTGTAAAGAACAACCAGAAGCAATAAAAGGATAAAACCCTTTTCCATACAGTGGCCAGTGTGGGACTGTTCTGCTCTTTCTCATCTTGAAACCCATCGTCAGTCTTTGTCTATCATTATCTGATGGATGCTGATTGCCTCTGGGAATGGGCATGAATTTCTCCATGATTCTGGTCAGAGGTTAGCCCTAAACGACTTCCAGGCAAGACTTCCTTTTCCATGTGGCATTTAGTCTGCATCATAAATGCTAGGGTTAGGCAACTTTGGGCACTACTGCTGGGACTTTTTTCCTCAGTCATCAGTCATCCAGATCATGTAGCTCAGGTTGCCATTAAGAGACAGCTCCTGGTATCATTTTGAACCATTTTGGCTTTATCGAGCTGGTAAACTTTAATAAGCTTTTAATTTATAATTGATTTGTATCCATTTTTAAAATGATACTGTTTTCCATCATGTTTGGCATAAATTATTATCATCATTGCTCACCTCCAAGGGTGACACGTTTATGATGGCAAGTAATGAAGAATAAGGACAATCTCTTAATTTTCTGGTGTAAAACTAAAGTCATAAGCAGGGAAAAGGAAGAAGCCGTCTTAAATTGTCAAAAGAAAAGTCTCTTTAGACTCAATCGTTCCCACACTACACATTTTTATCGGTTACTAAAAGATCCCCATTCATTTTATTCTCACTGCCTGGAAGCTGCATGTTTAAAGTTTGTGGTGTCCCCTTAATCTTACAATTTAGATGACATATCATTTTTGAAGTAGAACAAATTTGTGTGTGTAATCAAAATGAATCATTCCAACAATTATATTGTTAAATCCAAATGCAGATATGATTCACTTAATGAGCTAAATACAGAACTGAAGTTATGTTCAGCTTGTTTCTTTTCCATAAAAACAGTCTTTTTTGGATATTCAATGCCTTTCATACACCTTTCTGCTTTGCGTCTGCAATAGACACTGCATGTAGCATTTGGCAATATCATTCACACTCTCCTTGTTGAATTATTGTATACTTTTTATTGTTTTATTACAGCTTTATTATTCCTCTATATGTACATGCTATGTTATAGGTATGTGGTCATAAGTCTGTGTATCTAAGTATATTCTATTTATGTATTTGATTATTAATGTGATGAAAGCTGAATTAAAAAAAGACAATTTAATCATACAAATACTTCTAATGACAGCTGGTATGTCATTAGCATAGATATTGCTCCACCTGTTCATTGTTGTCAATACAGACTGCTTAATCTTTGCATGTTAAAACCTGCTTATACGTACTTGGTCAACATATTTCTACAGCCAGTGATAGTCAGAAGACAAGATGCTGATAATTTGACATGTTAAAATCAAATCTAAAACAGATCCTTACCTGGCTCCCCTCCTTCTGCCAGAAGACGGCAGGCTGAGGGTTTCCTTTGGTTTCACATGGGAAAGTGGCAGTGCGGCCCTGAGCCACGATTTGGTCCCTTGGGCGGATGACAAACTGGGGTGCAGCTGAGGGCAAAAGGCAGAAACAGAAGTTAGAGAAGTGGTGGAAGGAGGTGATACTGAACATTGTCACTTGAGGCTATCACGGCTCAGGGGTTACAGGCAAAGACAGGCAATATAAAGCACGGTAAATCAAAAGGGAGTGCTGTACAGAGTTTCCATGCAACTGCACTGTTCGTCTTTCACTCAAAAAGGCTCTGAACAGAGGAAGAACACCAACAAATTGTGTTGCCACGGTAACCAGGTTGGCCATTCATCCAGGTAAAGCTGAGGCTGGATGAATGACAGACGCATTGGCATTCACACAGGGAAGCGCCTTGGTCACAATGGCATTTAGATCTGAGACAACACATAGGCACATCCAAGCCCTGGAGACATCCAAAACTACGAACGGGCACAGACAAAGAGGGGTTAACCACGTCTGACTTTCCATATGAAAGGCCGAGTCTGCATCGACATGCATCTCATAGAAAAGTCAAGATCTGAAGTGGCTCAGTACTTCTGATCAAAGTTGTATCAAAAGGGAGGGAGACAGAGAGAGAGAAAAGACCATTCCTGTGTTTTCCTCACTTGAAGCTAACACCTCTCCATCAAAGAGAGAGGGAGGCTTGAAAAGCTATCAAACTTTCAGATCGCAGTGTGAAGTTTTCTCAGTCAATATTCACAACTCCATCAGGAGCCAGACCAGTTGTCACACACTCACAGAGGAGACGGAGTGAGACATTTCAGACGGACAACTTGACGGCTGCACTTCAATCAAAAAAAGGGAGAGGAGTGCAGGGATTGGATAAAAGTTCCTGTGGTGTGCAGTTTCTGTTCTCTTCACTTTTCTGACCATTTGACTGATGATATATTAGAGAAGCACAATGTAACAGCCAATTTTCCTTGAATTCAAATAGTGTAGGCATATTATTGTGTGGGCATAGAATATTTTGATATCTTATTTACGCATGCATGCTCCTTAAAATAACAAATTCAAACAGCTTTTGTAGCAGTATTTTTGTGTTTACTGGTCACATATATTGATTCTGTTCATCAAGTTTACACTGATCTTAGATGTTTCATGATAAGATTTCTCATTATTTGCCTAGGGATCCACTCAGATATAAGTTTTTGATATAAGGTATGCCTACAAACCCTCCTGTTTCAGCCTTGCTCAGAACAATCTGTTTCAGTAAATCCTTTTAAGCTATCTGACCAGACCTCTCTGTGAAGTGATGATTCATCAAGTATATTTATTCCTTCTGTAATTATTCCTATAGTATTGTAAATCTCAAATAAATACTGATGTGTCTTTGTAAATTATATAAAACAGACTGCAGTCTTGACCTTTCCGTTTTACAACACATTATGTATTTATTTTTTATTCACACTAATAAAGAACAATTGATCAAATTATTGAACTGACACACTATGTTGCCCTAAGCATAAAAATGCTTCACAACTTAAGCTCGATTTAAATGAAACAAATACAGATAATTCAATATGTATAACAATACTTTTAAAACTACCAGAACTGATCAAATTTAAATAACTGCTGTAAAAATAGTTTTGTTCTAAAATGTAAAAAATCTAAGTGTCCAGCAAGTAGGAGACAAAGCACTCTGCTTTTGAACAAATATACTTTAAATCTTAGATTATTTGACTTCTGGCTAGTTTAATGTGAATATTTAGAGTACAACATAACCTAAGCTACAAATCTACATTCTCAAAATATTTAAACCATAATCTGAGGCAGTCTTAAGTTGTTTCCAGAACCTCCTTTATGTACTCTTTATATTTTGTGTGGTCACAGCAAGGTCTTAGCCCTTTGTTTATAATTTCTTACACAACAAGCCGTTCTGCAGAGAAAATGAATCTTGCCTGATTTAAGACCCTGAGTATATGATATAGACATTTGGTACCAGATGCAACTATTCTCTAAACAAACTGAATCATAACTTGTAAAACAAACAAAGTTCGATGTAAAATGTATAATGTGACAATGAGCTAATCTAAATTGTTGCAAAGCGACATCTTTCACTCTTTCTGTTCCCTTTGATTTCTTTGTAAGTCCTTCCACTGACAAGCCAGCTGGTTCCAGTAAGGCCAAACCCTTCCCATTTGGCTGGTTCCCCCATGTAATCCCTTTTTGGGGGTGTGTATTTGTCAAAGATACACACAGTTGGGAATGGTACAGATGGCTACAGATTTACTGCTTTCCCATTTGGCCTTCTGCAGCTTAGATATCTTGTGGCTCTCACAATGCTGGGTCTGATACACAGCTCCTAAATCATGCTCTGGCAAGGACTCTGCTCCATTCCCTTTACTTCCTCTGCTCTGTTCAATCCCACATTCTGCATTACTAAGTAGCCTCTAAAAATATGGCTTAACACCTCACAGGCCGGCCAATATCACAGAGCATCACACGTCTTATCCAGTCTCACGCTCTCTTTTCATGTTTCCTTTTTCACCATTTTAAGTTGGCTCTATGTGCAGAGGAAATAACTTTAATTTACATGCATTTTCAGGATGTGTTACAATGAAATTCTATTTAAAAAGTTAAGCTAAATATATTATGAATATGGCTGTCGAAAAGTTAAATTCATAACTGAGTTTGATCGATATCTGAATGTTGATCATTTACAAAGATATATCATAGTTTTAAATAACATTTATAATGTTATATTGGAAGAGAAAATATTTTAAAGTGCATGTTGTAAAGAAATTCTTATCAAGTTTACAAATTTGGATATAATGCCATACTTTTGACATACTTTTTGTATTTGCCTTTTAGTTTTCTTTAATGACAGAGTTAACAAAACAGTTAAAAAGATTCATTGTGAGCTCATTTTCCCCCACAACTGATTCACCACTGGTTTTAATTCACTTAGTGAAATATGACGTTCAACAGCACAGCAGGGTCTTTATTTTCCATCACTTTGATCAAAGTCAGAGTTATGCTAAAGTGAGACGCACTGAGTTTCTCCTATGTTACAAACTACAGTGCACCTAAAGCAACTAAATATTTTGTGTCTCATTCAATAAAAATAGTATTTACAGGTATGTATTCACTTTTTTTACCTTACAATTACCATAATAACATGCTAACAATTCAAGCCCTAATTTTTTATTATTATTTTTTCTATAAATAATCATTTGCATCTATGTGTTGATGTGTCCTTGTTTTTTAAACAAATGTTTGCACAACTTATTAAGGAAAACACATGTTCGTCATTATCTAAATTCCTTGTGAGTCAAATATCATGTTGCACTTGTCAAAATCTTTATATTAGATTATCTGTTGACAGACCCTGCCTTTGTCTAGCTTGGCATTTCCTGTTAGCCTAGGATTGATATTGGGCCACTCCATACCTGAACTGGACTTGAAAGTATGGACAAGAAGAGGTCTACAATACTTATGGGAAATGGTAAGTGGGTAAACCTCAAAGAAAGAGAGTCCAACAGAGAAAGAAAGATCAAAAACACTGACAAATCAAGAGGAAGTCAGTGTGTGATGGTTTCACAGCTTGGCTCCCAGCTAACTCACACTGGCCCTGTTTTGATTCAGAGACCCTTAATGGCATGTGAGGAGCTCCTTCCTGTCCCCTCCTAAGGAAACACATGATCAGGTGACCATATTTAATTCATGACACAGCCACATCTGCCTGGTTTGGAGAGGGCTCTACATGAAACAGGAGTCAGGGTGAGGAGAACAAATGGACAGAGAGACAGGCGTTCATTCAGTGCAGCAGGCGCAAAAACTAAGAAGAATTTCCCCTCCTTTAAAATCCCACGTTCAATCATATTTTATTCACAAGTCGACTGCAATTACTGTCTGTTCCCACAGGCAGAGTGAATGTGTAATTTCCTCCACCTTCTTGAAAGCTGACAGTTTGACAATCATAGAAAAGCGGCTGCTGTTTTGGCAACCAAAGTCCTGCCACTGAGGCAGTGTCTGGGTTTTTCTGCCAGTCCACGCCTGCCTCGACACATATTTCTGCCACTATTTTCTTCTCTTTTCTTTGTCCTCATGCTGCTTCTTATACCTGCATATCTCCTGATTCTGCCCAGAAAAAAAGGCCACCTTGCTCTCCAGATTCTCCTTTTCATTCACCTCCTGACAATCGGACATTCAAAGTGTATCCATCTCCTGCTTTGACATTTTCCCCAATCTGCAGGGAAATAAAATGAGATCCCCCGCTCTGCGTTGTGGGGCTCAGAAGGAGCGATGCTCATCCAAAACAAACAGATCTCAGCTTTGTGTTCCAAAAATCCACAGATGGCCACAAGACTTGCAAGTCAAACACGTTCTGCACCATATGAGAAGACAATGTCTGATACCATCAGACTGCTAGCATAAGTAGTCCTTTAATATGAAAAAGGTCTTTAATATAAAGTGCTTTCACTTAGAGCTAAACTGGTTACTGGAACATTCAGTCATTTAAGTCTGTGCTGCAGCAAACGGCTAAATGAACGGAACCAGCAAACCTTTGAAATGAAGTCTAATCGACAGAAATTATTACATACAGGGAGAACTGTGTGTGTATGTGTCAAGAACCACTTTGAGTGGTTGAGGATGGTGAAATGTGTCCAAAACTGTCAAATTAATTTAATAACAAGTTTAGACTAACTGTCGTTGTAAAAAGGGAGTCTGTTAGCATGTTTCAAGCTATTTCTACAAAGTAAAAAAAAGATAATTACACAAAATAAATACAGAATACTGAATACAGAATAATACAAAAAAATTGAAATCAAGTATCTACTTGCAACTGTGCAGATATTGCAGTATACAGTACAGTATATAGATTCTTCCCCACAGATCAGAAACATGGCTGCAAAGATAACTAGAGACTCTAACTTGTACTTAAAGTAAGTGTCTCTGTGTTAACATTGTTCAGACAACATACTCTACGTTTTACTTTGTAAAATGGCAGGTATGTTTTGAGCTGCAACTGCTTATTTCACACAATTGCAACTGTACCCTTGCAAGCAAAACAAGTTTGTCTGCATTGATTTGCTTATATACTATGATAAGATTAAATATCCTACAAAGAAGATATGGTTAAAATCAACTAAAGCACCCCCCTGACACTGGGGCATATTTGTACATGTACAGGAAGCATTTACTTCTCCAAATTTCCACCTGTCGTATTTCAAGAGTCAAATGTATCATTCAAAAAGTAAATATGCTTTGCAAGACATCAAAAGAAATAAGGTTTTTGATGCACTGTACGCTTGTCCTTTTTGCTCAAAAAAAGGCAACAATAGTGTTTTGAAAAAAAAACATAAATCTACTTGTAATTTGAAGTAAAGATCTGGAACAACTATCTACTTATGTTTTCTATGTTAGTAGTCAAAATACAAGAGAAAAATCTACATATAACTACCTGCTAATTCTAGTACTAGAAGATGTGATGCAACAACTAATGTAGCAAGTACAGTTTCTATAAAGCAATGATACTGATTGTCAAGCAGGCGTTTGCAGAGAAGTGTATGAGGGGTGCATGCAGGATGGATTCAAATCAGAAGGATGGGTACTTACCGACAGGGCGGGCTGGAGACACAACAATGGTGGAGTGGAAACACGAAAGAAACAAATAGACATAGACACACACACACATATAAAACAAGAAAAACAGAAATAAAAATAATGAAATAAGACAAAAAGAAATCAAAGTCAGAATGAATGACATGTTGTGTTGGTGACAAAACATTTCTTGAACAGGGTAAGCATGGCAGAGGTGATCCAGTAGCTTCTGTCTGATGAAGAGTTTGATTGAGAAGCTCTTAGTCCAGGTTTCTCCATGAAGCAGCCTGGTGTATGTGCCCCTTGTGGTTAACGATCTTGATGAGTATTGAATAGATTCAGGGGCAGTCAGGAGGACTCATCTGAGACATATAAACCACTGGACCCTCACTGTCTGCATTTAATGAAATCTACAGTTCCATGTGCTGATGGACAGAGCAGAAAACAGAGCAAGAGGAGGAGGGAGCATTGGAAAGAATAAGACAAGACAGCATGTTGTTTACAGAGGCTGGACCTTCTGACGCCTCTCTCTCTCGGAGAACTGGTGCAGGCAGTGGTTCCCAAGTGCATCCTTTGTTACTTCCCTCATGTTTAACACCAATACACTTCTACAGAAATCTACCTTATTTGTGTAAAATGAAAAGTCAACCTTGTATTTCTCCCACTGCCCCCTGTGTTAGTCTAAAGCGGTCCACAAAGAGCACTAACATTCGAGTTTAATGGGCAGAAGAGTGTTGAAAAGAGGGGAAATTATTGTCAGAATGTTTTTATTAACCTCGCAAACCCAAGGTGTGGGACCTGCGGTGTGCACGCACCAGTAATCTGTGAAATGGCTTTGCTGACTGAATGGTTACGGCGTGGAGGGTTGTGTGGCCAGTGGACTACCACGGGCTTGGGGGAGGGTGGCAAAGTGTGTTGCAGCGCACTTGGAAATGTAAATAATTAAATAGATTCATAGACTGTCTATGTCTCTCTTGGCTGTGGAAGTCAGCATTTTATATATTTCCATTTGTATGAAGGAGGCCCTGTGGAGTAAAATGCCAATCTAATGCTCAAATTGTTTACAGGAACACCATCCTCAGAGGTCCGGGGCTTCTTTTAGACGTATTACCTGCAAGCTAATGTGGAAAACTAACAGGACCTAAAGGTTCATACCTCTGACTGTGAGAGATGCGGACGCCTCCAGCTTGCCCACGCGGTTTTCTGCAACGCAGGTGAAAGTGCCCTCGTCGCTAATGGAAGCCTTCTTCACTCTCAGCACATAGTCGTCCTTGTCATATTTGATCTCGTACCTGTCAACAAAGACGTCACATCATGAGACAGAATTCACCTTTTTTGGCTATAAACACAAATACAACAAAGTCAGATTAATCATTAACCCTTTGAAAAAAACACCCCAGTATTTCACCCGTGCCTGTTGAGCTGTCTGTCAGTCTCAGTGAAAAGTGTATTTTCTCTGCAAGAGGTACACACTGCCACAATTGTTCATTGTGACAAATGGAGATTGCAGGGAGGGGGATCAATTATTCAACAATGACACACAGTACACAGAGAAGAGTGCGTTCAGTCGTAACCCTCAAAACTTGTTCAATATTCATGAGCTGTTTCTCTGTATGAGCGTAGAAAGCTTCAAACCAAACCCTGAGCTTCAGGATGTTATTACTGCACCCCCACTATACCTGCAAGTATATACTTACACAATTAAACATATTTTTGTGAGGTAGAACTTGTTTTATTAGAAGTAATAGTAGTAGTAATAATTGTACAAGTCACATTTGTTGGAGTAGGAGAACAACAGCAGCAGCATTATAGGTCATAGTGGGAGTAATTAGTAGGTGTAGCAGTATTAAGAAAAAAACAGTAGTAGGCATTTCAGTTGCAGGGGTCAAAGTGACTGCAGTACTTTATCTATCCGTCCATCATTCGTACAGTTTTTTACCCCTTTCATGGTACACCCTGAACCAGTAACCAGCCAATCACAGGGTCAAATAGAGAGAAAGAACCATTCATGTTTACATTCATACCTATGGGCAATTTAGGGCTACCCCTTAACCTCACGCCAGGTCTGTATAGGCCTGTGTGTGGGTTTTTTTTATTTTTATTTAACCTTTATTTATCCAGGAAGGTCCCACTGAGATTAAGAACCTCTTTTTCAAGGGAGTCCGGGCCAAGAGGCAGCAAAGTTACAAAGCAAAATTACAGCAAATCACAATCAACAATTAATATTACAAAAAACAGTTACAATTTAAGGAGGCTGTCTCAAGTGCTCTCAGTCTGGATTTAAATGCATTTAAAGAAACATGCTCGGTTAATTTCCGGTCTTTTTGCAACATGTTCCATGCAGAAGGAGCAAAGTATGCAAAAGCCCTTTTTCCCAGTTCTGTGTGGGCAAATTGAACTGAAAGCAACAAGTGATCATTTGAGCACAAACCATCAGAATCGACACTTCTCCAAGCGATCTAAGAGCTTGTGGTGGAGGCCAGAGGGAGGTCAATTCAAGTCCTGATTGGAACATACTTGGAAGTTGGTTTGGTAGCTTGAAAGATGCTGGCTGACTTGGGCACTGCCACCAGTTTACAGCAGTTGGTTACAAAGCTTAAAGGGGATGCTCCAGATCCTTGAGGAGTAGGGTATGCACCCTTGTAACCTTAGACTGAATCGCACAGAAACATCTATAAATGTAGGGTTAATGTTGCCTGTTGTGTGGGACATACCCAGAATTGATCATTAAATTCAGTATAATCCTTTAACTACTGTGTTTAAGCCACATCACAAAAAGTTACTCATATTTAGACTTATAAATAAATAAAAGAATGAATAAAAACAGACATCCTAAGCTCTTCAGTAATAGATTAGAAAGCACAATTCAGGACACAAATTCTCATTTCAATCTTTCCATTAATACTGTCATAAATCCTTGCTCTATAAAGCTGCTTGTCTCTTTTCCCATCTTTTCCATACTTGCTGTCTATACTTTCAAACAGACCCTGTATACAGTATGGAAATACATTTTTCATACTTCATACAATACCTGTGCCAAGTGTGTCATTATAACACATCTATCTGAAACAATAAAGCATCTAGCCAAAGGTTGCCAGAATCTGAGTTCCAATGCAGCAGTTAAATGTGTGTGTTCACTTGTGATTGCCCATGGTTTGTCTGTGTGTATACACCTATATGAATTGTATGGCGGTGGACAGAAGGATAATGCTGCTTTGGTTTGTTGTTCCAGGCAGTAATTGAAAGGGGTGAAGGACTGGCAGTGTGTATGCTGCATGCTGGAGGGCTGGGTTGAGCGGGAGTGATGGTGGTCTGTCAGTCTAACATCCTTCTGCTGTCCACAGTCTGCCACTCACAGACAATGAGAACAGAGATGAGACAAACAGATACAGGGCCGCTGTGTCATTGTTTGACACTATGTCCTCCTAAAGCTTTTGTATGTTAATTATACTGTTTATTCTGGACAACTATTGGGCGAAAACATGAAGACAATCAAGGAAAATATATATTTTTTAAAATCTTTACATTGTGAGCTGTTTAGTAATGCTTGATAATTATCTTGTGCACTATTTTTCTTACATAAAAAATAAAAAGATACATGCAAAATATACATTGAATAACATAAGTAACAATCATGTTATTAATTTCATGCAAATGTAGTTAAAATAAAACATGAAAATGCCTGTTTAATACCACGACAGTGTTAGGGACCCAATATTAAATATATTTATTTGAGTAATCAATACGTGAAAATGCCTATCACTATTTGTAGCTCTAATGGCAACCCTACTTTTGAGAAGCACTAGACCTGGCTTCATTTTGATTCAGAATCAATATCAGCTTACACCATATTAGTGTAAGAATGTTGTCTTATCTTTTGTCTCATTTGAAAGTCTGTAAATAACTCTAGACTACAGTAATTTCCCAGCTCTTTGTGTTACCAGCTCTGTCTTTGTGATGCTCCCAGTCTCTCGATGTGTACACTTAAGTGTCTTTTTTGATAGTACCACTGGAATCACCCAAACCTGAATTTTTCAAGCCCACAAAGGGGCTTTAAAGGACAAGCCTCAAGTTATATTATCCTTTTATTATAGCTTATGACTGGGCTCCATAAAACTCCAAACTTCTATTCCAACAGCTATTAAAATCACATAAAAGAACCAAGAGCAGTGATGTCTGCCCAACATGAAGCTAACCCTTCAGAGACTGAAAATGCAGGCAGAGCTGTATCACTGGTTGTGTTCGCAGTAATGAAGAAAAATTCAGCCCACTGCAGCAGCATGAGTCTTTTATGTGTTTTTAACAGCTTTTGGATGACAACAGAGCTCCACGAAGGGACACCGAGGAATAAGCTGCACAGGCTTACACAGATGATACTTGTTTGGAATAAATTCTGTATTTTTTTTCTGTGTTTTTGGAAGTAGTTCAAAGTTACAACACAATTATTCACAGCAGGTATCTGTTTACTCTAGATAATATATTACATGTTTTACTTGGCAGCAAACCAAAGTTTAGAGCGATAGCCCCTTTTATGACTTTCTAGTAAGAGTATGTTATGGTCCATTTCCCTCTGAGTGGGAAAGACCCCTCAGCCTGACCTCAGGTGTACCGATGGCTGCTTGCCATGAGCAGCTGCAGAACTAATCTGTCCTGTCTATCCATGTCTTTTTTTACCTGCTGTTATGACATTTCCTGAGCAAGCATTGAAAGGCAGCTTTATTGAATCACATTCCTCAACTTTGACTGCCAGTTCCTCCTCTCAGCACAGGTACTTAAGAAGCCATAATGATTATTTGACTGAGTCATGACTGAGTGCTTTGTTCTACACAGAGGGGATGTACAGTTCAGGTAATGGCCGAGGATGTGGATAAAGCATTTATTGTTGCAACAGAATGAGTGGCATGCAAAGGAATGAGGCAGCACATTTTGGGACATGCTGGTTGTCAAATGGAAACAAACAAGGTAATTGAAAAATCCACTCAAACCCTGCCCTCCGGTAAGGATAGGTTACTTTACATGAGTTCTTCACATTTTCAGGGAAGGTCACGATGAGCACAAGCATGACACGGGCAAGTCAGGGCTTAGGGTGAACACCATGGCTCCCACACAAACCACAAAGAGAGCAGTCCCTTTTTTATGAGTAATCGCAATCAAGCCAACCTCATCCTCTTTTACGATTTATATGTGAGCAATTGGCCAATTATATGACTACATCTTTAACCCTGAAAGTGAGCGCTATAATTACTGTTTTTGTGTATATCTTTTATTTTGTTGAATACAGGTCAGCAGTCTTGGAAGAAAATGTATGAAGGATGCAACACAGGGGGCCATGACATGAAGGACTTGAGTCCCAATAAACAGCTTCAGGAGCACAGTCATAATGCTCTACAACTCAGATGTAAAACAGCACTGTTTATTTTTTTTGTGTCTTTATTGACAGGAGAGAGAATGACAGTGAATAGGCTTGTAAAGGGGGTGAGAGAGAAGGGAAAGACACCAGCAGAAGTACAGACATGGGACGTGTCGGGTTTTTAAGCACCCCAAACACCACTGTTTAATGATGAGATATACAGTAGTTGTACAAAGCACTTTTTGAGTATGTGATTAAGGAAATGCAAATAAAGCTGTTTGAAGGCCATTTCAGGTTTATCAAATAAGCGTGTGACAAAATTATGTGTAAGAGACATTTCCAGGTTAAACTGCTAAAAGGAAAAAAGGCTCATGGTTCAGGATCTGCCTGCATTTGCCACACTCAATTAACCACTCAGAGATTGTCTCGTTCAAAGCTGTGTTACACAAATTGTGCCCAGTTTTGATTGTTTCTACAGTCTTTCAAAAATAAATCCACAAAAACTTCAGTGGCTGGGGCTTAGCAGATATCCAGACAATCTTCCGTCACCATTAGCCATGCTAGCTTCATGTTGTTTATGACTTGTTTCTAAAATAGAGGATACTAATACAGGTCTCTCTGTATATGACAGGTTGTTTACTCTTCAGGTCTGGGTCACCTGATGAAGCTAACGCAGCAAAACAGCTGCAGAATTTCTGTGTTTTAGCTTTGAGTCATTACTGTTACTTCTGTTCATGTAGGTATGTGACAACTAGTCAATGGAGTCGACAAAATCCTAAAACATAAATTGTTGCTGATGTTTTTAGTTGTCTTTCAGCATTTCTTAAGTTACGTTATTCCGATGTTTTTCAGACAATGTGCAGACATTACATTTTCTGGAGCATAATTCCCTGTAGATTGAGCCAGCTCTCTCATCATACTATCTAGCAGCGCTAGCCAATGTGAAATCACATAAGATCACAAAGTAAAAACAAGAGCCATTAGATAACTGTACCAAAATAATAAAAATCAACCATCTACACTAGATGGTCAGTTGCTGCATACCTGTTTTTCCTCCAGTTTCGTTTCGTCTCAGCCAGCTAATGGTGTTACTCTTGACTTCAAACAGGACAAGATCTAAATAAGTAAACCTTACTTACTAAATTAAAATTTTGTGTGGCTGGACAACTGTAAAAAATCCAAAACAGTAAAATCTCATACAAAGGAATCATTTTGCTCCTACTGTATGGCATATCAGCAAAAAATCTTCTATGCTAGTAAAGCTTTTTTTAGCCTCTCGTGCAGGTTTGAATAACCCAAATAATCCTGGAAAGGCCTGTGCCATGTAGATAACCCACAAATGCACATACTGGACAACCTGCTTTTTGTTCTTGCGCTCTCCTCCATCAATCTCTCAAACATAACCTGAGGCTGATCCATGACTTATTAGGGGAACATGAGCCCAATCAATCTGTAATCAACTTCCTTTATGAAATCAGCCCAGATGACAAGATGAGTGGAAATACTCAGGGATAAGAGGTAGCTGTAGCCGCACACACATATCAGTCCACACAAAGAGGGAACAGTAGCTCTTTATTGAGACTGGATTGGAGTAGAGCTCTGTTCTCTATTAGAGGAGGAATGTAATTGCACATGTAGAAGAGCTGTGGAAAGAATAGGAGAGCCAAGCTCACCCCGCCTGACTCTACCTCCTAGTCAACCCTTTACATACAAACTCACACAGAGAACATAGTATACAATCACCCAACACATACCCACACATGTGCAGAGTCATTCACTTGTGCAGGGAGATGAGGAGTGATGGGAATGTAAGCAAATGCCGAGACAAAGCTGCATTTTCTGGCTTGTCAACTTGATGTGTTTGCTGCGCGGAGAAGGCTGAAAACTTTATTGGACACACTTAAGAGGCACCGTATCTCAAAAATCTTCTCCATCATTTGGAAGGATTTGCCTTAAAACTGTCTGGAAATGTATATTTACTTTTCAAAGGCCAACGGGGTGAGATAAAAATGTAACCAGTGCATTGTCAGACATTCAAAATCCATTCAAATCAGTATTTTTGAGGAGGTATGCTTGTTTTACTAGGGATATAAAACAAGTGTACACATCTGTTAAAAATGCATTGTTGTTTAAGTTTTTAAGGTAATTCCTACTTAGCAACCAAAATTAACACAGATGCCAGTCACTTGTATTACAAGAATCTTATCTCTGAGATTGATGAATGTGTGATGTTTAACCACAAAATGACCCCACCTGAGAGGGTCTTATCTGCCTCTCTCCTGTGTATACATGTGTGCCAACTGCGGGCGCATGACTCAGACTAAAGATACAGCGCTACAGTACTAATTCCAGCTGGCTCTGTGGCCTGACTGCTCTGACACTAAGTCCCCTCTTTGCTCCATTTCATCCTGACAGCATGATCCACCTTCACACCATCTGACTGCTACTTTACCGCAGCCTGATCAAAAGAGCTGGAGCCTACCTGTCCGGGCATTGTCACCCATGAGAGGGAATCAATTAACCGCTATCGCTTCCCATCTTGCTTTTGTAAGGCCCTTAGCCAGGACTGCACTCCCTTCTGGCAAGTCTCACGCCTCAGCAGGGTCACGGCTTTCCCATCAGTCCAACTGAAATTAATCACCTTATCCTACATTAATCAAAGAGCAGTTTGGCAGGGTTTCAGGCCTTATGGTCGGGAGAGGGAGTTTGTCGGAAGTAAATTGATCCAAAATTTGCCTTTTAAAAGACCTGCTTTTAGTGCCACAGCAGATGCAGCGGTGAAAGTCTGCACTTAATCAAAGCAGTTTGCAAAATTGAGAAAATGTAAAAGCAAAGTTCAAGTCATTGACTGATGCCTGGAAGCCACTCTTTAGTTTCGTGATTTTGTGAGTTGTGTGGGAAAAAGGACTCAAAAAGACACAAAGCCTAGAAAATGTCAGATTTTAAGGGAAAACTTGAGTTCCTTTTTGGAAGCTAGAAGATGTTTTTGAATCATTCATGAGAATCTATCAATGCTCTACATCAAAAAAATGTTTGAAGGAAACTGATCCTCAATTTGCCTTTTAAAAAAGCCATCTCTCAGTGTCATGGCAATGACAGCAGTTTAAATCTGAACTCAATCAAAGCACTTTGGGACACTGCAGGATTTTTTTAAATATGAAAAAGTAAGGAAGACTTCAGCTAATTCACTGACAGTACTCAGATTGCTATTTGAAAAATTCTATGAGTAACATCATTACTCTTTCTATACTATTTATTCCATTCAGGGCGCCAGAGGAGCAGAAGCATATAACAACTGATATTTGTCAAGAGCAAGACAAACCTTGGACTAGTATGCAGCCAATCACAGGGCTGACATAAAGACACACATCTATCTAAGACATCACTGATTAACTTAATATGCAACTTCTTTGGTCTGTGGGAGGAAACAGGAGTCCCCCTTTTTATGTAAGTAATCTGTACTTGTTACTTTTTCATTTATTCATTTATTTTTACAAATTTAATCTTTTACCTGAAATAAACATTCATTTTCAGCTTTACCTTAAAAAACATGAAAAAAATCTACCCCCAGAGAGCATACAGTTACAATCCAGCTGAAGGTAAACACAGCTGTGACATGAGCAAGTCTGAGCATGCTCTTCATGGGCAAATTAAGCTGGATTCATGACAGGGATGACAGCATTGTATTTGTAAATATAGACTCATTATGTCCTGTGATTGGCAGGCAACAGATTTTGGGTGTGCCCTGCTTCTCCATTGTCAGCTGGGGTATACTCTCGCCCTCCATAACCCCAAAAAGGATAAGCAGTATGGATGGACAGATACCCTTTTTGTCACATATTTGGAGAAAATGGATCCAAACAACATCAGGATTATGAGTGAAAAATTGTAAGATATAAGAGATACAAGTGCCATTATTGATTCTGCTTACAGATCAACTGCCTTATCTTTACCCTGATAAATTACAGCTGACTTTATGCAAGGTAAAGTGTGTCCTAAACAAGTTTTCTTTTACAAAATCATCAAACGCATGGCACTATATTTTATGTGCTGTGTTAACAAGTGTTTCCACACGTTGCTGATGTTTTCACCCTTTATTGAAGCCACACAGCCATGGGCAGTAAACATTACACTGTGACTGTCATGTTTTTATCAGTCCAAGCCACTCATTGGGAACACAATGTAGTTTGTGCTGACTGCCTCTTTTAAGTGACAGTACTGTTTTGGTAGGTACGCTGAGTTTAGTGGAAGGTTTTGTGGAGAAACTTCTTAAGTGTAAAGGTAAATTATACTGATGCCTTAAACTAGCTGCAGCCAAAAATGATTAGAAACAGACTGAAAACATGGATGAAAAGTAGTGATACATAATAAATGAGCAGCTGTATATCTCTGCTAATGAATGAAATATGGCTTCTTTATTCATATAACGAGAAAGAATTATTTTATCTTCTATACTTTGTTGCAGACACAATGGGTGTCAAGAAAACTTGAAGATAAAACATGCCCTCGCACAACCTCCTGCCATTTTCCCCTCCAGCCTCCTCACACACTCGCCCTCATAAATAGCAGATGTATCCACTTATATATCAGGGAAAGTAATAGAGACAGGAACCATAGCCTTCCGTATTTTCATTCTGCTGAGTTGCGGAGGTGAGAAATCACTGAAACTGGATGGTCAGCACAACACAGGCGCCCCTGTCACACTAGCTTTAACAGCTCTCTCAAATAGAATGACCCACACACCTCTATCATACACACACCCACACTGACACACACCACAGAGGGATTGAGTCAAAAAGAAAAGGCTTTTTCTGCAGAAAGTTGCAGGGGCTGTGCTTTGGAGGTCAGTGGGGACGGGGAGGCTGAATACAGATAGACTGGGAGACCAAAGGGGCTCTGATAAGGCACAGAAGAGGGCACAAGGGTCCACAGCAAACGAGGAGGGAGCGAGGAAACCAAAGGAGGGAAAGATGTGGGCCACACACTGAGCTGGTAGGCAGTGAGAGATAAAAAAAAAATACTAACCCAAGCCTTTGCACTGGGATTCAAAGACTGTGGCAAAAACTTCTAAATACTGAGGCACAAGGCTGTGTGATGCTGGAGTAGCTTTGGTGGTTTCCTCAAGATGCTGCTGAGATGCTTAACAGACGGATATTAATCTAATACTGAGAATAATCCAATAGAAGTGACTCTCTGGTTATACAGCAGCATAATTATGACTCATCTAATGCTGATAATGTCATTTTAGACATGCTACATTACAGAACTGTGGAATGTTAGGATGTTTTCAGACACAAACAATCAGATATGTTATATCAGGTTTATGCTTAGTTTAATTTTTTATTAAATTTCTCTGGTGGCCTTTCTGTGTGGAGTTTTCTTGTTCTCCCCTAGCATTTGTGGGCTCTCTCCAGGAACTCTGGCTTCCTCACAGACAGAAAAGCAAGTTAATTTGGTCAATAGGTAACCTTAAATTACCCTTAAGTTTGGGCGAGTGTCTGAATAGCTGTCTGTCTCACTATGTGGTCTTGTGACTGTTTAGCTCTTGCTGGATGTCAGCTAAGATAGGCTCCATGCCTTTGAAACCTTTGCAATGTATGGATGGGTTTTTTTTTTCTCTGGCATTGGTGGTTTTCAAAAAGTTACGAACGTGCCCTCCTTCAGGCGAGAAACACCACTCACTGTTTAGTTGCTGTGTATGTACATCAACTGGTCACATTTGTATACTTTTACGTAGACAGCTATGCTTTTAACTGGATGCACTGAATGCTTAGAAGACCCAACCCCATTGTTACCTCTCCAGAGCTGTATTAGAAAGGAGAGCTGTCGTTCTGATTGGACAACTTTGTGGTAATAGGTCAATTCAGCACTGCGTGTATACAACTATATTATAAATCTATTGGCTACAATTTGCACTGGGTTTGCTGCTGTGAGCTAATGGGCTTAAACAGTAGACAAAACAAAGGTAGAACGTCTGTTCAGGCTGTCCTGATGCCACAGACTTTTTGTTTTGTTCCTAGGAGGTGCTCCATAACACTGAGGAGACATGCTGGCCACTATTGAGAGCATATACACTCAAGAAAGCCTAGTGTGGGTTCAGTTCCACACCTATCTGTGCTCTTATAATCAAAGCTAAAAGCATCCTAAAAGAAAAAAAGGCTTCCGAGTTTTAAAGCCCAACATGTACAGTTCAGACTTTTGTTTTTCAGAGGAAGTAATGTTCTTTTGCTGACCTGATGGTAACATTCAGCTCTGTTTGAAGAAGCAAGATGATGGGGGAAAATGGAAAAGCTATTATGTGAATAAGAAGCCCATAAGCTGAATGAATGGGCTCATCTAATTTCAGCTGCAGGTAATTATTTTGTCTTGGCAAGACTGCTCTTTCATTTCTTATCATATGTGTGCTGGACTACATGTATTTAACACTTTCACCTCTCTGATTTTCAGTGCTCTTCTTAGAGTTGAATTATAACAGGAAACAGAAAAAAAGCATTTGATTACACCTGGTGACGAGGTGATATGGTTTCCTTTCTAATAGTTTATTCACTTGCAGAGTTAATGCAGCTTAAACATTTTTACATTTACATTTCAGAGAGCTCTTAATGCTACACTCAATATCTAAATGATATTGACATTTTTATTACATTAAAGTAGCAAAGCCAGTTTACAAGCAGCCCTGAGTAAATAAAGCTGTTTGTTGATTTTAATTTGTTCCCACAAACATAGTAAAACACCCACACAGAGGTAAAAGAGCAGCATCACTATCTTTGTTCTCTAATTGAAACCATTCTTCTGTTGTCTCTATCTCCTCCTCTGTCCCTCAGAGACTGAGGCCGGTGCCATCCTTGGCGTGCTTCATGTTTATGTGCCAGTATGTGTGCATGAGTGTGTGTCTGCCTGAGAGGCTGCTGAAGCCGCTGAGCATATTAAAGACCTGTTTACTCAGCCGAAGCTCCTCTTTTCTATGATGCACCCACACAAACACCCACGGAAGGACACAGGCATGCAAAGTGTGTGAGGGGAGCAGCAAAGACAAGTTAAAAGTATTTGATGGTGAAGAGGGAGCGGCCTTGCTAAGTCTCTTTCTTTTAACAGCTTATCATGATAATAAGGACGGTGTAACCTTTGTCGATAAAGAGCAAACAAAGACCCTTCCCATTGAATATGGGAGTGCTTTATCTTCAGTCTTTTTTATTTTAAGGATGCATACACTCAGAGGGCTAATTTAAATCTGATTCATTTTTAGTTTGCACCATATTTACTTGTTGCTTAAACTATTTTTTAATTATTTCTTCAGTTTAAGCCTGCTATCCAGACCAGCTGTCTAGACTGTGACACAGCTGCCTGGAATTAGTGGCTACTGCAGCTGATGACTATTGCCTTGCTGTTTTAATGTTCAACAAACCATATGGCAGCAACAGTGATTGTATAGCATCAATAGCATCTTGTTAGAATAGAATGGTTTATTAGTATTTGATCTAGATTAAGATAGTTGTGTACATGGTCTGGAATCATGCAATATTAGAACATGTCCAACACTGAGGGCCACCCAAAATCTAGGTCCTCTTGCAAAGTAGAATAAGGCCTTTCAAGGCTTTTTATGTCCTTAATTAAAAAAAAAAAAAACTTGACTGATACACTAACCACATTCAGCAGAGGTATGCTACAGTTTACCATATTCCACTTAACAAAATAACTATCGTTGTTTACCTACTGATACAATGATAGCTTTATGAATAGATAGAGCACAGCTTTTAGCATCTTTTAACAATTACCTTGACTGCGGACGACAATTTGGCTTTGCCTTCAACTGGACTTAGACTTTTCACCTTAGAGCAGGGGTCATCAACTACATTTATCCAAGGGCCAGTTCTTTCCTGACATACCTAATGGGGGCTGGACTCTAAAATAAATCAAGTTTCGTATTTGTGAGTACCGTAGTTGGATTTCTTCAGAACTGTTTGCATTCCTTTGTCTTTAAAAGTCAGATCACCCATACTGCTGCAACATACAAGGAGATACTCTAGCGCTACTTCTGTAATGGACTTTCATATTTTCCAGCTCTATGTTTGGCTCCAGCGTCCTTTTTTGGGGGGGTTAAATTTCAGATCATAGGTGGCCTTATGTAAAACAATTTTCATTTGGAGTCATTCCTGAGCTACAATCATAGATATTTTGGGGAAATTCATCAGTAGTTTTGGGAATTTAACAGCAGAAAGATGCCTTTGAAATCACAACAAAACTTTTGCCCTAGATATGTTTCTAAATTTGCTAATCATTCAGGGGCCACGTACAAAGCTATGGGGGGCCGGGTGTGGCCCTCGGGGCTGCCAGTTGGTGATCACTGCCTTAGAGGATCCTGGCTTTATTCCTGTGGTGTTTTGGTGTTTATTCCAGTGTTAGGCAGTTAGTAGAAATATATGATGTTAATCAATTCTTTTTGCAGTAATTTGTAGTGTAATGCTTCGAGGTTGTCAAAATAAAATTTACAAATGTTGACTAAAACAATGATAGCAAACCTATTGTATATCACATGTAGGTCCAAACCACCTGAATTTTATTAATAACAATAATCTAAATTGATGCTGATTCTGACAGCACTCATTCATTCTTTTGTATGAGGTGGATGAAATCCTCTAAGGTACAACTAGGAGAGGCTCTAAGGAAAGAAAAGAAGGTTAGAAAGCACTTATGTGAGGGCTTTTTGTAAATTTCTAAAACTGAACTAAATTAAAACAACAAATAACAACTACTTTTCAAGATTATGCTCAAAACAAGAGTATTTTGTTGTCCTTGGTGGACCAATATCATGATGTCATGTATACAAGATGAAGAAACTAGCTAAAAGGTTCAATGCAGCTTTTAAGAAGGGAGAGATATGCTTTCAGTGACTTTAAAATGTCTTACTTGTTTTGAAATTGTCTTTGTGAAAGATGCAAAGAACTTCATCATTTGTAGTTAGGTTAATTTAAGCCTGTTGTTTACTAGCTGTTTTGATAGAGGGACAAGTAATAAGTAACTTGTGAGTAAAGTAACATGATATGTTTGATACTGAGTCATATATAAATTATTCTCATCACTTTTGAAGATATTTTGGGGGCTTTGTGGCCTCCACTGATGTTGGAGAGACATTGTATGGACCTAAAAGAAGCTCCACATTTTTATCACGTTTAAACACATTTATAAGTTTGCTACAGTTGATGCAGAGTAATAAAACATGGTTGTGTGACAGTAGCTTTCTTTTCCCCAGTTCCATTATTATCAACCTGAGAGCTCTCTGCTCACAGGCTTTCTAAATAATTCCACTGTCAGTCAAATAAAAGCACTATTTGAAGTTTATTAAGTGAGGATAAACTGTGCAGGAAGCAGGAACAGTTTGTCACTTAACGTTATAAGGAGTCTTCTTTCTTGGCACACAGGCAGCAGAAAAATGTCAGAATTAGAATATCAGAGTCTTCATGCTTCTTTCAGCTTCAAAGCAAAACTGGAGAATTTAACAAAGCACGGAAAACAAAAGAGCTCATGTTGTAATTAGAAACACTGCAATATTTATTGCTTATTAATTTTGGAAATCTATTTTTTGTTTCTTCTGAGGTACCCGAGTTAGGCCAAACTTCAAAAGATAAAGTAAGCAAAGATTCAGGCACACGACACTCGTCCTACTCCATTAAATTGGTTAATTAGTGCACAAAGTGAAGTTAATTCTACAGCCAACTCCTTTTCAAAGACACGAGTGAAATACTTTTATGTGTTTACTTTGGCACTGCGCTCCGCATCGCACTGCCCAGTGAACCAAATCCTTATCAGACACAAACAAGCCGCCCACGCTTGGCTCTGCCACTAGCCTTGAGAGATGTCAGGTCCTCTGAGTGTGTTTTTATGAGGTGATCCAAAGAGCGAGCGACTAGACTGTTGGCTGAGAGAAAGAGCGCTGGTGGCTTTGAAGTCCACTCCTGACAATGACACTGCTGTTGACTGTGGGCCGGTGACTCAGACTGAAGCAACAGGCAATCACACGGAGGACCCGACGGGAACAGTATCACTATGTCATCAGCGGCTTTTTGACAGGATGTGAGACAGACTGTAGTTGGCCACAGTTCTGTGTTTATCAGTAAATTACAGAGTTTCGGGGCTCTTTCTTTCATCAACCTCAGTTTTTGTAATCATGAGAGCATGCATGTGTCATATCGGTGAGCCTACACGGACTGAGCTGGGTTAAATGCGTAAGAGAGGGAGTGATTATCTTTCAGGAGTTTGTGCCAAGATTCTACCTGAACAGCTGCACCTGTACACAGACACCATGTCAGCTGCTGTGCTGTGTCTTTATCTCTCCTGTCATTCTATCTGTCTCTCTGTCAGCCTGTTTTTTTTGTTCTCGGCTAAGTGTCTACCTTTAAGCCTTCCTGCCCACATACCTGTCACTCACTTTAAATTGTATAGCTCAATATCTGTTTGTCCAAATGCTGACCTACTTCTAGACATGAGGCACTGTTGCACCCTGTAATGATATTCTGGGGTGTAAAGGCATGTGGCCATTTTATACTTTAAGTTTCTATGTTCATTCTCAAGAGCCATTTTAATGAAGACAGTGGAGGTAGCCACTCCCCAAAAGTAAAGCTGAACATTTGGGGCTCTTCTTTCTAGATTAGACTGTTCCACAGTGCATGATATTTCAATCCTTTCAGAGTTTACCCTCATTACGAATGATCTCCATTGGGGTTGTCACAGAGAAGTGTGCATCAATAACAACAGGATTATTGTGTGAAGCATTATGCCTGCATCCTGGCTCTGCTCTGTCCAACAAGGTGGATGACACTTTCACCCTCTTAGTCTGTTAAATTACTTTGAGACTCTGAAAGACAATGAGACTGATCATCTCCACACTATCAAATGAGTTTGTCAGTTGACACTGTGGTAAAAGAAAGTCCTTCTTGCCTGAAAAATCAGTCACTCAACAAGGTTGCCAATATGTCTGAGATGGGACAGTGGCCTGCACTGACAGGGTTAATTATCTTTAGAACAGTAACACTTTTTTTGGTAACTTTAAAACTTTTTATTCAGTGTGTTTTTTGGGAATCATTATCATTGATGCTTGGAGGGCTTTTACCAGTCATATGCATGTTTTGACTTTTTATCATCACTTAAGTTGTCAATCCAAAGAGGCTTTTCAGGGTACCTGCTTATAAATAATCTGAAAGGAGTATTTTTATATAAACAGTTAGTAAAACCACAGCTGTGGCAGGGTCTCTATTGTTGAACAATCCAAACAAAACATGTCAGCACCTGTCACGGGTTCTTTTGTTTTACTTTTATATAACACAAGGAGGTGGAGGTGAGTCATATGTCCTTATATAAGGTCAATGAAACAGCCTAATAAGGGTTATTAATACCCACTGCTGGCAGCCAGGACAGCTGAGAGCCTGGGACGTGAGTAATCATTATTTTGAAACAGTCAGTCAGACTGACATCATGCCTCCACAGCTCCTTTACATTAAGTGCTGCCTGTCACAGGAGTATGACACAACTGCACTGGTATGCAGAGGTGCAGATAATTGCTAAAAATGTATTGTGAGGGAGGCAGGGTGAACTTTCGTGAGTGTTATATTAAAAATAGCCAAGGAAACTTTTCTGTGCTGTAAGACTATTCTTGTGAATGCACGCACCTTCCTCGAGGAACATCAACGTCGTCCTTCCTCCAGCGTACATTTGGCTGAGGGTCTCCTTGAACCTGGCAGCGAAACTCCACAGTCTCGTCCTCCAGAATCACCTGGTTGATTGGCCTCTTGAGGAAGGTTGGTCGCTCTACAGGACAAAAAAGGTAACTTCAAATAGCGAAATTAAGTAGATTTATGCCAAAAGATGATCCCCTCTGTTTCACTTTTATACAAACTCCCAATACTTTAAATATGTTTATAGGCACCCTTTCCCAATTGATAGCCTTAGCCTTATAATCTACAGACATAAGAGAGCAGACATGTTTTAAAATTACAGGAGAAATAAATATTACCAAATACTGTGACTTGTGCTGTCTCGCTGTCCCTCTCGCCGACCATGTTGGTACCCACACAGATGTACATGCCTGCGTCGCTCTTTCTTGTGTTGGAGATCATTAGCTTTCCTCCTCGAATCTAAGGAGAAATAAGAGTCCATGAATAAATAAACAATACATTTTTCCATCATCTTACCAACTGGATTGACATCCATCAATGTAGCAATTAGATGTTACACATGCCCCTTGGTATTCCCAACACACAAAAGTCTTTCATGCATGTTTGCTGGCAGAATGTTACAGAAACAAAAGCCTGATGCTAAAGGCTCATTCACAGTTACAGTAAAGTTCCCAGTAGATCAGAACAGATGGCATTAGTACTCACAGTGATCCTGTCATCCTTGTCGTCTATCCGCACTTTGTCTTTCTTCCAGTAGATGGTGGGTTCAGGATGGCCTCTGGGTGGAACACACTCCAGGATTGCTGGCTCTCCTGCTGCCACCACCACGTCTGTCGGGTTTTGTCTGAAGTCATCTCGCAGCACTGAGGGAAGACATGAAACAAAAAGTTCTGGATGAGTATTGCTGTGTAGCGTACTGGGCAGGGAAATATATTGAGTTTGTATCATGTATAAACACAATTTCAGGTGAGAGGCAGGGTAGGATCTTGGTTTTGTTGGTGTTAATAAAAAAAGAATAAATACCAGGTCTTGAAGTTCCAATACTACACAAAGTATACTTCATGATGATCTTTAATACAATTTTTTTTCCCTACAACCCCCCACACATCTTGTTCATTAGGAGTGATGGTAGATAATATATTGACACAGATGATATTGCCCTACAAGCAACAGAGATGTTTCATTAAGGATGAAAAAATCTGAAAAAGCAGTTAAAAAGTTTCAAATGTGTAATCTTGTAGACATTGCATCTGAAATAACCCTGTTACACCTGTACAAAAAATTTCTCTACCAGTCTATACAAAAAAACAAAAAACATTTTGAACTACCTTTACATAAAACCAAGTGCATTTCAAACCTTCACATATCCACAATGTGATTCAAGCACCATTATTGAACAATTTAAACACACAAGAGCCCAGCATTTCACAGCTTTACAGTTTATTTTTGTTCATTTTTCTCATATAAATGTCAACATTTTGCCACAACTAGTATCAAAAGTGCCTGTGTAACATTTGGCAAATGGTATCATGTGTCAAGGTATCATTTAACCATATTTCGAAGACTTAGTGCTATGGTTTATTTACTTTTAAAGTCAAAATTCACAACTTCTAAAGCAGTTCTGTTAACACAGGGTGTGTGAACAAGTCAACATTACGCAGCTTTTATCCTGGCTACAGAAACGGGATGTGCCGCTTCATCTGACAGGCCGAGCACAAGTAAAAGCTAATTGGAGCTAATGGAGGTCCCTGTGGATGCAGCAGAACAAACAGAGACAGAATGCCCCGAAGCCTGGTGTCACTCACATGTGAGAGCTCACACTGGTGTTACACTGCTTTACTTCGCTTGCATGGGTACACACACACACCCAGAATCAGGCTAACACACAAAAACAGTGGGTGGTCTGCTGAACAACTGCGGCCTTTTACCTAATCACCCTCAGGTAGGCCTTTCATCACACAGATAGCCTCTTATTCCACATAGTGTTCCGTTAAACACACAACACCAGCCAACGATTAAACTAAGAGCTGCTGAGAGACGCAAACACACACATGAGCATACAAACACGAATGTAAAAGCATTAACAAGCTCAACTGTCCAAGAGGAACTGAATATTAAGAGCAGGACCTGTTTTTAATATCAGTGAGTGAATAAAGATGATACCTAATGGAGTCAAATTTGAATCTTAATACAAAACTTGGGGCACAATTAGTGTGGTGGTTTCCCAGTGGTTATGTCTGCATTATATTTTTAGCAAGTGCTGTTTTTGGAGCAGGCAGCACAGGTTTGAATCTTGCCTGTGGCTCATTCTCTACTCTTTGTTAAGGACTCCATCTTCTGTCCTATCTGAATTAAAGGAGTTAGAATTGATAACTGTCTTGATATCACTTGTAATGAGCTTCTGAGCACCAAAAACTAGCTAATTTGTCAAATTCCACTTTGACCTGATCATAACCATAATAAGACATTCTATTTATTCAGTGCTGACTCTAGTCGAGGATCTTAATGCTTAAAATCTAAACCTCCTTTTGGAGCACCTGGTAGATGATGTTGCGGTGGGGGGTTGAAAGTAAGGGCGCAGTACTTTTGCATACAATGCTGGCATGGCAGTGGAGAAAAACAAGTAATCTTTCAGCTTAAATAGTCAGAAAATTACCAAGATGTCTGTCTAGTGTGAAATCAGTGTCACTGGAGTTGTCTGCCTGAACTAGCTCACATGTTCCATTTACTCCGAGGGTAACAGCTGTGAAACACTCAAAAATAATTTCTAATGTCCATAAAGCAGCATTTCTCCACTTAATGTTAATGTTTCTGTATCATCAGAATAACTAGTATTATCTTTTGAGGCAAGTGGTACCAAAAAGCTGATGATAAATGAGTAATTTTGAATCCCCTCGTGCCAAACGCAAGCAGATGCTGAGAGTACAAACTAAAGGTCATTCTGCCTCCCCAGCTGTGTGTACATCTCCCTTTTTTTTTGATGTTAAATAAATCTAATCTGCGAAGAAACGTCAAAGGATTTTGCTACAGTAGTGTCCATCCAGTCCATTCATGATCCCTCTGAAGTATAAAAGGGCTGAGCTTGTTGAAGGATGTTTGAAGATGCTTGAGGAGGGCTAAATTAAGGGCAGCACCACAGGTCCTTATGTAAATTCCACACGATGCTGGGGACAATGGCGGGGAGTGCCAGGATTATGAGAGGGGATAACTGGTCCCTTCGCTCCAGGCTTCTCTCATCTCTTCATTCACTCTTCTTACCCTCTCTACAGAAAGCAGAGCAGCCATTGTCTTCTTATTTATTTATTTAGACCAAGGGGAAGCGGGCGCAGGCAGGGAGGAAGCTTTCAACCCAATTATCCTGGGGATGCACAAGGGTACGGAGTGGGACTTTTGTGTGACATGAATTCAAATGAAACCTTTACACTGGGGTAATAGAAGAGAATACAGAATAGGTAGAAGTAGAGGTTTTCTGTCTTTCATGCAGGGCTGCCCTCTAATCTAAAAAGCTAAGGTAATTAGCCGGCACCAGAGTGGCCAACCCTCTGTTAAGGGTGGACATAACAGCATCACTGCTGTGTTCTGTGCATTTGCATTACAAACGGAGGTCCTGCTGTTTAAAATCATAGCCTGGTTGGGACAATGTGCTGCCTGTTGTTTCCAAGATCACATTGGGTTTAATTGTTCTCCCCAATTCATTGCTAGCACCCATGGGATTCAGCCAGAATCAATTTCCTCCGAAACAGAACGGTAACAAAAGAAACACGCATTAGGTGCATCATGTGCCGTGCTGTTTAATCTCATCTAATACTGCAAAGCACGTCACAGTAAATGCTCCCTTGCTCTGCAATCAAAATAAACACACAAAGTGTAGCAATAGAACTACAGCTGCTGCCTGGTGGGTTTGTGGCTCTGTGAGATATACAAATGAAAAACAAGTGGTGGGTCAAGAAGAGGTTTTTTGTGTTAGTGTGACTTGTACCAATCCTTTGTCTTTAATGGCGTTGGTGCGTGTCATCTTATTGACTTGGATGTCCGTTCAAGTTAAAGCAAAAGTGTGTAACTGTCAACCTTAATTTTGGTCTGACAACACAATAACTCTTATCAAGGAAAATGGCATCTATTCCATGCATCAGTCAGGCTGGTTCCCTTTTACTCCTCTGACTCATCTGTCACCACTTTTTACCTCTATTGTCCAAAGTCATATTCAACTGAGCTGAAACAGGCTAACTGGTATTCTCTGCTGAAGAATGATGTATGAAGGAATGCTGTAAAGTACCACAGTTACACGGTGCTGAAAGAAGGTGCCAGGGTCATTCTTCCAGTTGAAAGTCACTGAACTTTTCTATAAAAGTACAATTCAATGTAGAAAAGCTACATAGTACGTCTTTAAGTGTATGGGGGCGGGGTTGAAAATGAAGCCAACCTAAGAGTGAAAAATCTGCAGCTCCTTGAGTATCCATTTGAGGATGGCCCTAAAAGAACTGAAGAACACACACCTACATGTTCATAACCTGATATGAATAAAAAAAAATTGATCAGGCAAATACATGTCTCTATGTCCTCACACTGGCTGTTTGCAAGTATGTCCACAACTTAGGTCTTAATTCTTAAGCTCTAACTTTTGGACTCTGAGATTCACTTTTAGTCTATCATTAGTGACAGAAAGTTGTACTGTAACAATGTTTTGAACATGGCCACCCCTGCAGCTTGGACTGCAAAGACACCTATGGCAACCAAGTGGATTACATCAACCAGTGTTTTCAGTCGTTGATAATATCCTCAAAATCAGACCTAGGGGTCGTGCCAAATTTGGAAAATTCCCTCTTTGCATTCTTGACATAAATGTGCTCACAGTTACCTCAATCTTATACCTCAGGTTGGATATCCATGCAAAGTCTGAAAAGAATATCTCAACACATTTTTGGGAGACTGTGTTCACAAGTGAGGAATGACCATGTGACATAACGGTTGATTTCCAAAATAAAATCTGGAGCTGCTCAAATAAGATATTTGTGCAGAGGTTGAGGAAAATCCCTCAAAATGTCCTTACTATGTTGCTTTAAAAAGCAAGAGTTGAATATGAAGACCAATAATCTTCACATTTGATCTATGACCTTCTAAATCTGACCACTTTTAGCTTAAAGCAAAGATGACATTTGAGGAGAATCCCTTAAAAATGTTTAAATTATTACAGTCATTACAGTCACAGGATAAGCTATAGGTCTAGTGATACTTGAGAAATGAAATGTAAAATCTGATCAGTTCATCCTTGTGTAAGAGTTGGCTTTTAAGCAAGTTGAGGAGAAAAAAACCTTTGAAAGGCTCTCGAGATGTTGCCCTCAAAAGCATGGCTTGAAGGGGTGGGCAATAAGGAAACATAAAGCCTCCAGCCCCGGCTATCACAAGCATAGAAGCATAAATACACCAACAAAATAGCCACGATCTAAAGCAAATAAGATAGAATACACACTTGTTGAGGGTGGGATAAACACAGAGTTAGAAACAGCAACAAGCTAACAAACAGATAACACAGAGCAGTGCAGGGATTATGTTGTGTGTGTTAGTTCAGGGCTTGTTAATACTGAGACAACACTCTGTGCAGATACACTCTCAGTAAATGAGGGGAGAGGTCGGCTCAAATACTGTTTGGTACACCATTTAATCCAAACAACAATGCTGTGACCATCAAGGTCAACCTCCAAAGAATACACAGGCAGCTCAAATATACATTACCTCACTGTAAAGTCCGCCTGGCTTCATTACAGTCTGAGAGTGTATCTCTAAAACTGGAGCCCGAAGGCACCTCCATGCACTGGACCACTCTCTGTCGGGGATCATAAGGCAAGTAAATACTCTCGTATTAGAATCATAACATGAGTGCCTTCTCCATTAATCTAAGTGAGGTGCATCTGATATGTGCGTATCATTAAGTGGGTCTGTATATCTGCAGTCAGAGACTCAGTTGGAGCCAGCTCTGAGGCCCTGTAGGCATTCAAGGCCCCAAACAGCCAACAGACGTAAGGTAATTGCCTTTCAATCCCCCTGAAACCTGCAGCTCCTCTTCCACTGAAAATATCTCACCTCCTATGGAGTTCCAGCAGGCCCAAAACTCTGCCTTCACGCTTACCGCCTTATTAATATTTATATATTTTTACATTTACACCCCTCTGTTGGCAAGTGCTACATCTGTCAATCCGGCTGCAGGCTATAAAGAACCCTTATCTGAATAATATTAATCTGCCTCTACTTCTCCTATCCTGGTTATTTATTTATTTCCCAAATATCAGAGGAGTGGGCTGATTTGTATGAAGGAGCATCAGGCAGGGGGCAAAGCATGGCAAATTTGGAGCGCTCTCAGCTGGCACCGATTCAACTCCTCAAACTTAAAGAGGAGGGAGTCAGGTTGCAAAGTTGTGCTGCGAAACAGCCACAGGGTTGAGAGTGGAGGTCTTTGCCAAAATAAAAAGCACAAAGGAGACGCCCACGCAGTTGTTTTGTAAACCAGATTGTCCTACATTGGCAGGGGAGGCCTGTGCCAGCACCCATTAGGGAAGGTCCACCTGAGTGAGTGAGTGTCTCTGGTCTTCTTTATGACAGAATCAGGAGACGAAATCTTCTTGTTGCAGATTTGAGCTGGGCATCATGAAAAACAAAAACATCTTAAATCCTTAAATATCATGTTTCAGAAAGGAAAAGTCTCTAAAGGTGGACAGTTTTTCCTATCTTCTTTGCCTTTATCAGACAAGATAGGACAGTGAACACATCAGTAAGTGAGGATGGCATGATGGGAACAGGTCCTGGCCAGATTAGCAAAAGACATCCCACAACAAGGGCAACGTCCGCTGCACATGGGGAACAGCAACAAGACCAAAAGGCTATTAGTGTCGTGATCCTTCATATTTTGATGATGATGTTGATTTTTTTTCTTCCGAGAATTATTAAGCAACATTCTTCCAGAGATTGTAGTGGATAAATTAATTGAATTTAATGCACATCTGTTAAAAAAAGTTCACTCTTCTCATTTTAATCTTTAATTTGTTTCCTTTTCGCAGTCTTATTCATTAATAAACAACAATAAAATGAATGAAGAACATAAAATGTCCAACTTTGGTTTTCAGCAGTTGGCACAACAGTATGAGCTTCTAATCATTGGTCACTGATATGACGCTAGCGTACACAGGTACATCACAGTTTTGAGAGTATAGCAACATATAACTTTGCCCCAAGAATTGGAAGCAAATTTGATGATCTAAACTTAATATTCAACCAATATATGTTTTGAAATAACTCTGCATTGCTAAAATAAATTGGAAACTATTGAGAAGTGGCAAGCAGAAGGGCTTTGCAACATTTGGAACAGTGGTTGAAACTGGCAACAAGCGCTCCTTGCTATATATGTCCACTTCATCATTGTAGTCCAAGTTTTTCTGCAATTTCTCAACAACAGTTATTCACCTCATGTTGTTGTTTAGAGCCTCTGTATTTGTTGCACAAGTAGTAGACTGATCATTCTGTGGCTGATAAGTATGATGCTGCTTACTGTTTCTTATACTGAGTCTTTTTTCACTGAATTCAGGCCTTGAATCTCCTTTTTTTGTTTTGCTAAAAACTTAATAGCATTATTAATATCAGTTTACTGTTATTCTATTTAAAGATGTATTAATCTGTTTCAAAACTTTGTGTATTTTCCAGCCCTACCACAGATATATGACAGCCCAAACATCCAGCATCACAGCACAGAGGTGGAACAGCAAGGACAGCATGAGAGATATTTTGTAGAGTGCACCCTCTTCTCCCACCCAAGGTATTACTCACAGGAGGGTGACACACCTTGTCGGTAAGATTAGTGGGGAGCCTTGACTGAAGCGTCCAGCCTGCATACTGAGATAAGTGCTGACAAATGCATTCACCTACAGGAGCGCACAGAGCTTTGGTTCACAAAGGTTGCGTTCACTGCCACAACACCACAGACTCATGTTGAAAATCTAATATTTTTGCTGCGTTTTGACACTTGCATCACTTTGATAGACGTTCTCCACACATACACACACACATACACACAAAAACACACACGCACACAACCCAGACAGACTGCGAGACAAGCTGCGGGGCTTGGTATCTTTTTGTAATACTGCAAAATTTGAATGTTTGTGTAGGTTTGTGCGGTTGTTATTACTTTTCCCTTCCTTCACCGGAGGAAAAGACCTTCTCCGCTTTCATAGATATTCTCCTGGGTCAGGGTTTAAGAAACACAGAGAGAGATTACAACAACCAGAAGCCCCGGGCCAAACCCCGGCACCCAGACCCTGCACCTTCTACCCAGACTCTGATTAGAAAATAAACCATGCACACACACACATGAACATAAACTGGGAGAGCTTTTGAGAGGTTGCTCCAAGCTATAATATCATTTCATTCGAGTGCTTTTTGCGCTTCATCCGGCAGAGTGCTATTACAATACCGCCATTTTCAATTGTACCCTTAGAGGAGAGAGACAATATATATGTCACTTGACAAAACCTACCAAAGCCACTCTATGTGCTGTCATTGATGTTTTGTATTAGTGTTGATGCTGTAGGCAGGGGAAGGATAATGCCACACACTGAATAATGCCACACGGTGAAAGGAGATGTGCTCCATTTGTCTGCATGCAGCCTTCTTTATCAGCCCTGTCTCACTCATTTGCCCTCCCACCAGCCTGAGCTAACCTTTGCCCCCAACATCCAGATGCAGAAATTACCCCCTCAGCATGCAGGCAAGCGGCAGGTTCACACATATTCCTCCATCGAGGGGTTGCAGGTCAGAGCGGCGAAACAGCTGCAAAAATATGTCCGTGTGGCGGTGCCCAGGGCCGCATTTCCTCTGAGAACTGATCCGAGACTCTGACCATTAGCACGACTCATCACCATCGCTCTATGTCCATCTTATTCTCTCCCATCTCTGTTGAGGGTCATCCTGTGTCCTTCTTTGTCTTCTCTTTTAGAAGGGGGTGGGAAAATTGTAAATTTAGAGGGTATGATCATCAGGAATGGGCTGTGCCAGTACTAACAAATGCAAAACTTGACAAACAATATCACAGCACAGATTGTGCCTCATTAATGTGCCATTCACTAAATGTCAAAGTCAAACAGACCCGCTCTGCATCCTCTGCTCTGCAGGACATCCAATATTGCCTTTTATATTAATAAAGGTAACAGAGGCTTGATCACATTGACTGCAACAACAGAATAAGCTGCACAGTCAGTGTTGTTGTTGCTGTCTCTCAAAAGAGTCTATTAGCATTTGATCATAGTCTAAGACGTGGTCTCAGTTTCACAGCTATCACAATTACTATGCATTAGTTTGTCCTCACTGTTGATGCTTATTATTCTCTATTCCTGTGTCCCTGTCTTTATCTTGTCTGAGATAGTATATAAACTTTATAAGTAGGTTTTTAAGGTGTCCAATAATTCTCCCATCCCTATTTCTTAGTCTGGTTCTTTCTAATCCTACAGTCAAGTCCCATGCACTTAATATCACCCCTTCACTCACTTTCACCGGCTCGTCAGGTTTTCTCCCTGCACTGACTGCAGATGAGTTTTTCACAGATGAAGTCATATGCACACCAGCCTATCACTCTCCGTAGACCATGGCCAAGCACGATACAATCTCAACCACTATTCTCCCTATCTGCAAATCCAGAGCTAAGGGATTGTAAATAACACTGTCACTTTGGCAGATAAGATGCAGGAAATATGGAAAAGAGTGAAGGTAAAGAGAATCGTATGGCCGGCATTGATACTATAGTGGAGGGGAAATCACAGGTGGTGATATGGTATGAAATGTGAATCTTTAATGGAGCCTTGGATGGAAGAAAAGAGATGTGAGCTGTGGTGAGAAAGCTGGTAGAAAAGAGGGGAGACATTACCTGACACTACGGAGGAAGAGGAGGGGATGCCTGATCAAGGTCAAACTTAAGAGAGAAGTATAGAGGCGCTGAATGGGTGGAGGCTTACTGTGAATGAATGAGGGGGCACTCTATCAAACCCAAACCACATTAGGATTGGTTGATAAGGACCAAAAATCCAATATGAGCATTTTTTTTTAGCCTAACATCAATTCACAACATTTTTTATTACTTTTACGTAATAGCAAAGTGTTGTCATAATAACAGATATAATTATAATGTCACAACAGTAACATTAAACATGAAGTTAGTATATATTTCCCAGCCCTTCCACGGATTCAGAACCCCTAAACAAACATCCTAATCAAACAGCAGCCTTCTTCAAAGCCCATTTTTCAAACAGCACCCCCAATTTGGCCTAACAAGACCCTGGGCGGCACAGTAATGACAGGAGAACCATCGTGGGCAATTGCACCGGCTGAGCCAGGAAAAATGTGTGCTGCCACTCCCGAGAAACAATATAATTAACTCTTAGTGAACCTCTTTCCTTTTACACCCTTTAACAATACCAACACACATGTACACATCTACGCACACACAATTCAATTTGGTCTAATCCATGCTTTATGGTAATGTATAGCTCATTAAAATGTTAGTTAAAAAGTCATTAAAATTCACTTGAAGAAGTAATGGCTTCATTACAGTAATATGCTGAAAAGCAAAGAAAAAGACAAGTAAGGACAAGGAGAAGAAAGAGAGCAGAGAGCGACAGCTTTCTAATCACTTAATTGTGTCTAAAATGGAATACATTTGCATAATAAATAATGACGCGCTGTATCCTCCTCTCTATCTTTTCCAATTCTCATAGCACTCTGTAATTAACAGTCTCGACAATTAAAGATGCATTTTGCCCCAGAATGATTTCAGTGGCCACTCCACTTTTCATTCTGCTGTCTTGTTTACGGTCATGAGTGTGTTTCCGGGGCTTGGCAGATGCAGGCAGTGCACCAAAACTGGAGCTGGCTGATACTGACGAACAATGTGCCCATGGGCCTTTGTGCCTGCTCTGATAAGCCATGATGTTGCGCTGATGCTCGCACCAGGTCCAGGATGGACACTTAAAAGCCGGGAGGGGGAGCGAAACGTGAAGGAAAGAAAGAAGGAGAAGAACGAGGGGAGTGCTGGAGGTGGGAGGGGGTTGTAGATGAGAACAGGATTGATTTCCTGCCAATTCCAGCACAGACAGAGGTAGTGAGGCGTCATGATGGAGCAGGTGGGTCTGTTTCCGTGTCGGGCAGAGGAAGCCAGGAGAGGAAGTAAAGTGAGAGGAAAAGACAGCAAATGTCTCCTCTCACTGTTCCCTCTCTTAGTCTCCTATTGCATCAGTCCTATATTAACATGATAGATAATATGGTATGGAAGCTGCAGGAGTCTTTTGATGAGGAGCGGGGTACTGCTGTGCAATGAAGAGCCTGAAGTAGCAAAAGTTTTCAAAGTAATCAAAAGCAAATATTCCCTCATACAAATTTAAAACAGTTTTGCAGTGTCAGCGGGTGAAAAACATGAAATAGGTTGAACAAACATGGCTTACATCAGCAGTTGGCCTTTCAGCTCCTCTTAGGTCAAAGAATAGCACGCCCGAGAGAATATGGTTACATATGGCTTTCAATCCAAAGCCTGCCTACAACTTCCAAAGTATGCAACCGCCATTTTCTAGTTCATTTTACTGCACAAACACACACAGAAACACACATACACACACACTGAGGCTACTTACACAAGCATCTCTGGTGAAAATGAAACCCCTGCAGCCTCGTTCTGCAGTCCACCGAGCAAATCTTCATATAATCTTTAATAGCTTCTCCCTCTTTTTCTTTACGCCAGCCTATTTGCTGCAGCTCCTTCTGTATCTGTTTTATTGTTTAAGTCTATAATTGGATTGGCAGTAACGGTGAGCGCAGAGCCGTTAGGAGCTTGTAAAAGGTGTCACTCTGCAATGGCAGAGCCGTTTTAATTAAGCTCTCTGCTGGAGTTGAGCAGCTTTTATCTGGCCTGATCTGATGAGCCCCGAGTGCAAGCGAGCCCCACCACACTGCTGTGAAGGAAAGGAGGTGTTTACAAGAGCTGCAGATAGCCCAGTTTACTGTATTCAGCACCCCTCCCAAGACACTAGTCCACAAGCCTGGACCAGAAAGATACTAGGAGGCATCATATAAATTGTTTCTTTGTGTGTGGATGTCTGTCATTGTCAGAGCCTGTGTGACCACCCATCAGCAGGGTGCAGTCATGTGTGCACATGTGCAGATGCCGAGCCAGCCCATCAACATGGCGGCAAATGGAAACAAACAGGAAACTAAACAAACACAGCAGCGCAGAATGATCGAACAACGCTGCAGTAAATTCTCGACTAATCCCACTTTACTGTCCGGCTGAGTGTGTGTGTGTAAGAATCTGCATGTGAAGCTGGTGCTGGAGGCAGTGCTGCATGTGGCATAATGATGAGAGAGGTGTTCATCACAGCCCCACCTCGCCCGTTTGCCCCCTCCTCAATCCTCCTAATGGCCTCCTCAGATCATCTTTCCTTCAATCAATACAGCCTGAAAGGAAGAATCCCACACCTAAGGACACACTGTTCCCCGCCGTACATCACAGGTGTCACATTTTCCATACCAGGAATCATCCCATGGCTCTGGATCAGAACCTTACGGAGGACTTTGAACCAGATTTGGAATCAATCAATTGCGGGCATTTTCTAGGTGGGTGGATGGGGGATGGAGTTAAGATTTGTGAGCGTTTTGTAGAGTTGAGATGTGTCAGAGTGGAGAACAGAAAGCATGCAGCAGATGTGGCAGGGTGTTAAATCACATGCAGCCTCCATGTAGAGACATTCAAAGAGATTTATTGATCACTTTATAGATCTTAACTCCTAAGGAAGAGCAGAAATTAAACTGGATACGGGGATGACCTTTACAATAGCCTCATCCATGGATGGATAGTGTTTTCTTTCCCTGTGTGTTTATGTGAAAACCATTTATGATTGAGGAGAAAGAAGCAACTCACCATTTAGTCAGAGCGTGCCTCTTCTATTCCCCCTGTGTGCAAGCAGCAGCACTATCATCCCAAAGATATGCTATATACTTTATGTGTGTCTGCTGAGGCATGATTGAATGCTGCACATAACATCTAAATACTTGGAATAAATTGTAGCCATGCTGCTGCCTGCTCAGCAAATCACTGCTACATTAGGCTCACCTAAGTACCACACACTCTAACACACACACAAATTACAATATTGAGTGTCAGGTTGGATGGAAAGCAGTTACCTGGCAAAATGCACAGCGGTGCACATACATACTTTGTGCTGAACTGCAGTGTGTGTTCATATAGTCAATTTGACCAATGCGAGGGTAAAACTAGAACAACCACCTCGCAGTTACAGTCAGGATACAATAGCTGGATAGTAAAGGTGTAATAGTGGGTCATGAAAACAGGTGGGCAGGTTTTGTGATAGAGCTGTTTGTTAATGGGGTAGATGTGGGTTATGAAACAATGTGAGATTTTGATAACCTTCATATTGGATACTATCTATCTCATTAAGGATATGCATTTGTGTAAAGTTAGAAGAAATCTGTGAAATTAGATGTTGTATTCTAAGGTAAGCTAAACCTTTAACTTTTCTCGATGGTCTCCCAAATCGTATTAGTTTAGCCTTTACTCAGAGTGGATACTCAGCAATCTTTAAATGCCTTAAAGAAGTCCTGAAATATGGACGGAGATAAGGAATGAAGTGATGTGATGTCCGTTGAACTCCAACATCTAATCAAGTCATCCTTAAATTAGAGTGGACATTTGTAAAAAGTTTAATGATAATAACTTTTGGTGCTTTGAGATATCTTTTAAAGTAATGGTTAACATGTGGCAGAATCACCCTGATATGGCTTATGATCACCACAGTGTAGAATTTTGAAGGACTTCCATAAAACCTGGGTTGAGATATTCTCTTCACTGGAAATGGATGCAAAAATACTAACATTCTTGACTATTTACCTCCAAAGTCTGATGAGCTCATTTTTAATTTAGAATGCACAACTGAGAACGTTTTAATATAAATTATCGGAGTATATCCAAGGTATGGCATACAAAGCCAAGGGATGATACAGTGCTCATTCACACTGGCATTTTAATCAGTTCATCCTTGAAACACAGTGGAAAACATATCTTTATGTTGCATTCATAAGCCTAGGATTAAAATTAAAACCAGAGACTTTGACCTCATATCTACCGTATATCTTCCAAATTCTAAGTCATGGATGCCTTTGGAAAGTCTTAGAAACACCTCAAAATTAAATATGATATGGAACTTACCAAATCACCCTGAGAGAAACAGGGATGATTCCTAACAGATCAGGCTGAATGCCAGTTAAAACTGAATGTAACAGATTAGTGTTATGTTGATAAAGCACTCATAGAAACAATCAGAATGGACACATTTAATCTACCAAACGATAACAGCAGCAACTGTTAAATAATGCAAATGTGATTTAGAGAGTGGAGTTTGGGTAATGCTAGCAGTCCTTGCACTAAGTCAAATACTACCAAACTTTTCCATCAGGCGTGATCAATACAGTTGGTTTGTTTCATAAAATTCACTTATTGGCCATTTTTGTATATTGAGGTTTGTGTTTGGGAAAGAGTCATCGTCATAGGCTACAGTGGAGCTGCTGTGCTTAAGGCTGTCTTATGCTTAAGTGGAGCATCTGACAGGGATGTGATGTCTATATCAACACACAATATAACAATTAGTTTGATTGCCTTTCAATTCTGGTGCAAGCTAGTTAATCATCTGAATTAAAATTTTTGACCAGTGCACACACATTCCTATTGAGAATCCAAAAGCACAGTGTTTCCACTCTTGGCTGCTGACATGAGGGCACAAAAAGATAATCCTGGAAAAGTAAACACACAAACAGATGTTTACAGAGGAGCTCATCTCCATGTTTGTTCATTTACGTGCAGAGCGAAACTCTTCTACATGTGCTGAAATGCTCTGATGTTCACTATCTCAGCCGAGCATTTCGGTGATTCATTGAAGCCATGGCTTCCCTGGCGTCAGTGTGGAGGAGCATGACAGTCCGGTTGCTTATTTCACAATCCAATTCCTGTTAATTGCATTACAGGGGGGAGTAATTGTGTTAGTTCCATCAGTAATCAGCTTACTGCCTCTGTGCAGATGCATATACCTGTACACCAGGCTTATGTAACCTGCGTGCTAATGGGGGGAATTTCATTCATTTCAGGGCATGGAGTGAAAACCCAGGGTAGTCGCTCAGGTAATCTGGCCTGCTGGAACTGTCAGTCTGTGTGAAATACCCTGTGTGTGTGCACATGTGTGTGTTTGTGCGAGAGTCTAAGCATGCTCATATTATCATGCAAATGAGAAACAATCTGAAACACGCCACTGGCTGCCATGCTCAGGATCAGGGCAGAGCGCTGTGTCTAAACCATTCCTGTTCTGCCTCTCGGCCTTCCTCCCTTTTTTTTTTTTACTCCTCCATTTCCTCCTCCTGATTTATCTCAGTTCTCCCTTAAATATTTCCAGGCACCAAATCAAGAAGGCGGATTAAACAGCACACTTTCATAATGTGTTGCTACAACAAACTTATCCAATTCATATGTGTAGGTTGAGAAATGAAGTTAGTCATTTAGGCATAGAAAGAGAGTTAACGAGGCAACTTCAAATCTGAGGCTATTTGGAGTTCTGTCAACAGTATTGACTGCACTGCAGATGGGATAAGATATCGTTGGAGGGCACCGATGACCTACATAGCAAGGACAAGACAGTGGCTCAACAGCGGCACAGCACAGTGATCCCACAGCTCTCCAGGGCACAGATTCTGCAGCAAAGACACAACGATGAAGAGACGCCGTGCTGTGTATGTGTCGGCATGTATGCGTGTGCACATGGAGGCATTTCCACGTCCTCCCACGCAGCGCCCTTTATCTTTACAGTCCTGGCTTTCACATCTCCCCGCAGGAGAATCCAGTTTGTAACCAGCTTTATACCACTATCGCCATTCGCTGCAGTGCAACACACAATCAATACAGATTCTACCTGGCAATTAAGTAATAATTCAATGAGCTACAACTACTGAGCCAGAGCTGCTAAAGATAAAAGGTAGTGCAGGGGGTGGAGTGGGGTTCTCTGTGCTCTGCTACATGTCTGCTGTGAAGGATGCTCATGAGGGTTTGATGGTGGAGCTTTGCACACAAAGAGTAATAAGAACAAAAAGATAAAATCAAGTGCTGTTCTCTTGTGTGTTTACAATCACAGAGACCATTAAGGACTCTAAAGTGTGTTTGCTGATAACACGCAGCAACCCTAATTACACTACCATTATTAGGATGCAGAAATGAAGCGATCATGGGAAATCTATAACAGAGAGAATGAGGCCAGTGCTTTAATTTTTCAGAATGCAACAGTCTGGTGCCAATTATAATGTAAATAGGAGCAGCATAGCCATAAGATCTGCACACTTTCAAAGCTTAAATTTGTCTGATTTAAGATTACATGAGTCTGTTTTTAGGATTACTGTGGGTCTTTCTTTAAGCCTTATTAAAAAACATTCAATTATAAGAGCAGATACCCAGGGGGGGCTCTCCATACTTTTCCTTTATTATGCTGTTTTAATATGTTTCATTTGCCATGTCTTTTGTAATTGCCTGATGTTCCTGTTCTTATAAATGCTGCATTGTAGAGTGCTTTAACTGCTTTGTGTGTTGGAGTTGCTAAACAAATAAATAGGCCTTGCACTGTCATCAATAAATACTGACTGGAGTTGAAATTTAGTTTTTTAGGCTCCTGTGGGGAGTTTTACCTGTGCATGACACAGTCAGGAATTAATATCTTTTCCTCTTTGTGTAAAACAAAAGTACAAAGCCTGACTTAAACTATATCAGCATTTATAAAGCCTGTTTCTGCCGTTCAGGGGTCGGTGATGAGATGTGATCCAGAAATAAATTTTTGGGGGGTTTTATCTGTGATGAAAAGATTAACACAGAGTGATACAGCTGATAATTTAAAGCGGATTGAATGAGATGTTTGGATATGAACGACTAACAAAATGTGCAAACTGCTCCTTCTTTCTCCAATTAAGGTGTCAAAAACTTCAGCGAAATTGCTGTTTATCCATCTTTTTACTATCTATATAGACATTATATGCAAAGTACCTGATAACAAATGTAAGCATGTCAGATGCATTCTTAGACAATGGGATATGATAACATGTAACAGAATTATTACAGATCTATAATATGCAACCAAATGCAAAAAGAATTTTATGTCAATGAGTCAAACACAGAATTAAAACACTAAACACTGTGCACAGTACAGACAGTAGACAACTAACTGAGGAACAAACTGCATCCTTTTCTATTCTATTTTAAAGGCATTACATAATGATTGCTAAAGTGTTTTTTTTAAGTAATTATAGCAATGTAACTCACATTTGTCAGTAATAGCAGCTTACATTCATAGTTTTGTTGTTCATGTTGTAATGCTCTCTGTTTTTGTCCATTATGTCACTGTGTTAATCCAAGTTTACATTCTTTATTTGATTAAAAGCGTTGAAATGTCACCTGTGTTTTAAGAAGACTTGTAAGCCACTACAGGTGAAAAAGGATCCGCATGTGGCTCCTGAGCTGCCAGCTGTCTACCCTTGTTTTTATGTATAGGCTAATTGACAAATTTCAGACAAATGTGATCAACGATAATTAAACTGTCCCCTTAAGAAGATCCCATTAGGCATATTGAGACCAAAAAGTGGGTGGTGGAGCTGTTTTATGTGAGTTACAAATGTTTACAATGTACACAAGCCCTTAGCAGACATTGCTTTGCTGTGATAGTGATAGTTTTCTAGAGATTTAAACTTGTCTGTCTCATTATTTTTGGAGGACAAAGCAGCATTTCCCATGATAACGAGTTAATTACTCACCATCTTAACAACAACCAAATCTGAAGGGATTATTACAGAAAACAGAGTAAAATACAGTGTAAATGTCTAACCAGGGCTCCTGTAATGTTCATGAAACATGTTTTTGTTCTACTTCATGCATAGTGCATAGGCATAGGTTTTTTTTCAATATAAGGTGCAAATAACAACATTCTAGTTTCAGAAATCAGAGTGAATTTTCAGAAACCTGAATCACAATTTCTCACTTAGCAGGTGGATGTTTTTGCTGAGACCACTTCAGACACACTGTAGCCTACCAAACATCCTTCAAATAAAGACATCTTGACATGAACAAAGATTCTTTTGCAGGTTGTCAGAAAAAAAAAAACACCGCTGACTTCAAGAGACATACATTTTACAGTACAATAGAGTTTGAACTGTCTTAAATTCAGTTTAGTCCTGAAAAAATCCCATCAAACATCTGGATCAAAGGTGACTCTTCTTGCCATTTCAGGCAGCAAGACATTTTTTTTTCATCTTTGATTAATTCCAGGTCCTTGAAAGGTCACTGTGATACGATGACATTTGAAATCGTCATGTCTAACCCCAGAAAGCAGGACATCGGGGAGCCATTAGAGAGGGACTTCTGTAGTTGGTTGGGACATTTAGTGTGGCTGCAGACGGTACTTGAGCTTTTTCCTTTTCCCTGCCTCTGCTGGAATCCCTGATTGCACACAAGCATTGCACTCTGGGATCAGTGGGGGTGGTTGACACACATATCTATGATCCACACACACACTGATGCTGTAAAGCCTCTGAATGTCTGAACAGACACAAGCAGACGCTCCGTCCCCTGGGTAATGAAAGAGCATTGTGAGACTGTGGTCGCTGTAAAACCCAATTAGTGTGTGAGTGTTTTTATCAGCTCTCTCAGTTTGAGCTACACATGCTGATAGCAGCCTCCACAAGATTGGGTTTGGGATGTCTGGTGTCCTGCCCCCTGCTGGACAAACACGGACATGCTGGTCCACAAGGAGAATTCGAGAGGACGGTGATAAATTACTGCCATCAATGCATTCTGGGTTAATTTGATCTCCACAGGACATTTAATCAGGAGTGTAAAATAATTATGTGTGTGTTTTGGAAGGGCAAATTAACACCACTATACATTAAAACAAATGTATATACTGCATTAATAAGTGGGCTGGGCAATACACCCAATTTTAGGACTTAAATAGGGCAAGGTTATCACTTATGTCAATGCACTATATTACGTTCGGATAGGAAAAATGAAGATATGAGAGGAAGAGGGAGTTTTTTTTTGTTTGTTTCTTAATTTGGTGAAATTATGTCAAAATGCCTGAGAAGAGAAAGTAACTTTCTTTAATGTTGTTGAAAAGCAGCTAAAGAGTTGGCTTTGATGACATTTTTTTTACTTTAATTACTATCTATCTTAACTATAACAGACCTTTAAACACTTTTTTAATGTTTCCAACCAAATGAATAAACAAATAGAAATATGTCACATGAGAAATAATATAGATTTTATGAGTATAGAAAATGCAGACTTGCCTTGATTTGAAAAAAAAAGTGGAACTATTTAACAGATAAAGTTAGAAACAGTAAAACAAACAGTAAATTGATGTTCAGCTTTAACTTAACTGCCACAAAATCTTTAAATTTAGCACACTAATTGGTGGGGAAACATGCATGGAAAATACCTCTAAAGAGTACCATCCCAGCAAGAAAACCAATGGAGGAGCAAATGGTGGATTAATAATGTCAGACACTCCACTGTGTGTGTATTTGTGACAAACAGACTTAACTGAAATATCCTGAAATATTTTTTGTAGCTGGATTTCTGACCTAATAACAGCAAACCTAATTAAAACTGCCAAAATATCAAGAGATTTTTGGTTTGGAGGTAGTGCAGTGGGAAGTATTCTCCAGTACTGCTTGTAAACATACCTGAAGTACTATTCTGTTTCCTCTGATATCACTGTACCTGTATTTATAAGACACATGCACATCTTTGTGTACAATTGTAAATCAAAAAGCAAGGGGTGTAGCTCCAAACTGTGGTCGATGCTATTAGTCTTTTCCCTCTCGAGCTCTTCATGCTGGTCATGTGACTATAACCCATTCATAGTGATTGATTAAGCCTAATGTCATACCATTGTTAAGAATTTGATATGGTAACAACCATATGTTAACTCCTCAGAGCAAAAGATGACATAAATTGTGTATTGCCATCCAAAAAACAAAAAAACTGATGTTCTTTTCATTCATATTTCCCAGCCCTTCCACTGCAGAGAAAGAACCACATGTTGTATTTTTTAACGCACAATGTTGTTTTTAGATTTCAGGTGACACCCTCTGTATCACATATAATTAAACATTGATCATAGCTCTCTCTTTTGGTTCCTTCTCTGTACGTTTCAGAGCTGCATTTCTACCTTTCAAATAACTGTAGCTGAAGAATGGAGCAATGGCTGACAGCGTCACAACACCAGCCTTATCCCTGTCTTCAAACACCTCCATCTCCCAGAGCCACATAAAAGAGCCAAACAGAGTGGTGGCAATCGCAGCCGGCGTGCTGTGCAAGCCTCTGCTCCACCGCTGCTGTAAAAAGGGACTGCTTCTGTATTCATGTGCCGCATCATTCTGGGCTCTTTGATGGCACAGATCACTGTCAAGATGCTCAGGCTCTCACCAAACACACTGTAAGTCTGGAGAAGAGTGTACAAATATATAGGAGGCTGCAGGGAAATGTGTGTGTATGTGGCTTTGCAGCTGTGTGACACTGACTCTAGGAATTTGATTAGTATGGATGAGCTAATCATTTTCTATTTGCATTAGCATTATTGAATATCAAATGACATTATAGTGACTTTTCTCCCAATAATATTGACTTTGCTGATGCTGAGAGATGTCCCAGCTCAATAGGAGTCAAGAACTAAGCAGCAATCCAGTCAAGAGACTGAGACAGAGAGCGAGACAGAGAAACAGGGAGTGAAGTGTTTTCTTCACTATCTCTCATTCTTCAGCCTCAAGCCATGAATAACTGAATAACTGAATCCATGATGGCAGAGATGGAGGGCTGTATATTTTCATATAGCATGTCTGAATGTGGGGGGAAGCAGAACAAGCCATAAGAAGCTTCCTCCTCTAAAAGAGGCCTTTAAATGAAGAGTTGGGAGCTCCAGTCAGGCATGAACACTTCCTCTCTGTCCATTTTAGCGTGGAGGACCTCTGCACCCCCGCCGTTTTACTGGATGCGCTAAAAAAATTAATAATGACACCCAAAAAGTCTGCCTCTTGTCTGCTACTCGTAAGACGTGTCTTACATTAATGAGAGCCACTGAGCGTACTTTAGGTCTTTATTAAAGACACCAATTACAAAAAGGAGCCCAAACTGTCAGCCCCCGCACTGGTTAAAAAAATAATGTGCACACTAAGGCTGCAGGTTCAATGTCTAATCAATCAGAACCTCAAGTCATACATGCATGAGATGACATTTGTACATGACAAAAAATTCACTGGTACATATTTCCATATGCATTCAAAACAGGCATCGCCAACCTGTTCATTTATGTGTTACGAGCTGTTATATCAGACACACCCACAGAGCACGAAGAAAACACATAATTTATTCATTTAACAGGCAGCAGACTAGCCTATGCTTTCAACAACCCTGTCACCTCTCTAAATCCTCTTCCTCATTTTCAGCACCCTGCTGTCAGTCAGAATTACAGAAATAACCATGCAAGAGCCTGGCGAGACATCTAGACAAGTAGGAAGAAAGCAGACAGTATAGGAGGCAAAGATTGAGCCAAATGAGTTGAAGGTGAGAGTGACGTTGTTTCTGTAAAAAAAAAAAAATGGAGAGGCAACATCCAGCATGGGGAAGTATCTCAAATCCTAACATGATGGCTACGTACCAGGATTTGTAACAAGCAGGCAATGCTTTAGCATCATTACAGCACAGTCAATGTGCCACAAAACAAGTATGAGAAAGCAGAGAAACAGAATGACAACAGAGCAAAATCTCAGCCATTTGACCACACAAACTTGAATAAGTTAAAGGAGATGATATCAATTTGTTCCACACAGAAGTCTTAATACAGTGATAAGCTAGTAGTGATAGAAAAATGAAATGCCTGTGCAATGGTAAGCTAAGTCTTCATAGAATTTGAGGAAAGTTTTTATAACATTTCCACTGAAAAAAAACAACACTTTCATTTTTTTTTTACAATATAAAGACACTACTACCTCCTAATTCAACTTATTTGCACCTAATCTCTCTTTTAAAACAATGCTCCTGTAGTCTAAAAAATATGTTCTGTTCTTTTGTGAAAATATCAACCTGATCAAGCACTGGAGGATGTTGACTCTGTATAACCTGCTCTATGTACCCTTGTTAAAAACTGTCAGTTCTGGTGTGTATCACTTTAAACACAAATAAGCATCCTCTGTACCTGCCCCAAGTCCCTGAGGTGTCCAGACACAAGTATATTTGTGTGCTTCAATGTCTGAGGGTAGAGATCTTTGTGTGGAGATGGCAGGTGAGGGGCAAGTGAAATTAAAATTTACTGTTGTCACAATGAGCCAGGATATGGGGTCAATGAAACTCAAATCACTTAAACTTTGTTGTGAATAAAATTAAAAGTGGTAAAATAATAATGTGTCAGCTTGAAGTTTTAGTCTAGCACTTATTAAAGATTATATCTGTTGCAGGGACGGCACTTTTTTATCTTAATGAAATAAGAGGGGCCATTGAGAAGGAGAAAAAATCATATGCATGTTTCAGCACTAATGGTGCAGCTCTGCATGGTAGGAGGGAGACTTGGGGCAAGAGCAGGGAGAAAGGGGAGGTGAGGCAAAGCATCTCTGTTTAAATAGCAGAAAGGTGACATGTAAGCATCCTGCTGAGAAAAGGGACCCCTGACCTCACTGTGCCACGGTGACAACCAGCACTTAGCATTCTCAACAGGAGTCAGAACTCAGCAGGTAATTGTTGCATGTTTTACACCAACATGACCCTGCAGGAGCATGTTACTGACAAACACTCTGAAACAAAACATCTTTAAATGTGCTTTGTCACAATGAAGCAAAAACATGCTTGCCTGACCAAAAAGCTGTCATTACCTTGGATAATTCACGGCCACTCTACCCCAGTGTGCTCAGATGATAGAAGTTGATCAACTCATTTGAGAAAAAAAAGCAGTTAAATTGCCTTTTCGAATTCATCTACTGATTACCATAATCACTTCATGGCTGACAATACAAAGTAAATGTGTGCTATTAATGCCAGCAATTATGGAGGCTAAATGCAAATGTGCTGTCAGCATGGACAGACACATCGATCAGAGGGGATAACACACAAGCAAAACAATATAATGTTCACCGCTGCAGAGAGACCCCTTATTCTCGCCTCATCTTCACACTGCATGAGTTTTGACCAAGCAATAGAAGGAGGAAAACTTTGCCAGTGTTTCTACTCCACACGCTGAAAAATGGGCCCTACACCAATTTATCGGGGTAATTTTGCTGTGAAAATGGATTCATTCAGAGTTCACAGTGAATGCCTTCTTGAAATGTAATGGCCTCTACAGCACTCCAGCATCTGCCTCCAGACTGTGCCTCAAGCTGTAGATCACTCTCCCGCGAGCCCTCACTTCACTGTCAGGCTGGCAAATTCCACCTTCATTAATAGCAGCCACTCATGTCTGACTTAAATTAACGTACAGGCTATCAATTAGCTTGGCCAAGGCCGGACTAGTGTACTCAAGGGGGAAGGAGAAAGGCTGCCTGGATAGACACTGGACAGCGGAGACAGATGACACAGAGTCTTTGCAATCATTAGACCTTTTTTCCTCTGTCCTCCTTTCTACTTGATGTATTTGTCTCATTATTTAAAACTATTCACCTGTTTGACAGTGTTTTGTTCTTTACTCTCCAGTAATCAACCCTCTTTTTGAAGAGATTAATTCCTCTTTCTGTCAAGCTGCATCACTTAAAACAGCTGCACACCGTATAAACATGCAGGATAAAATGTCCACGCAGCATGACTCCCCTCATTTGCATGCATGTTTGCTCTTCAACATAAGCATGGAGCAGGTCAAGAGTAAAAGCCTCATTTGCATTGTTTTTATAGTCAAATCGTTCACTCATTCACAAATAAACAGCCTCCCCACCTGACGATACCTTCCTTTATTATTTTCTGCAGAACCCTGACATTTTGTCCACTTGATTATTCATGCATCCATCCATCTTTCCATCCACTGCTTTCCATGATGAGTTAATTTCTCTTCCATTGCCCGTTGTGTGAGTGACCCTGACGACCCAGGAGAATCTCCTAACAGGCTCCCCTTGCCCATCAGGATTGATCGGTCCACAGCACCCTGTCAGACGCGATCAATACATCATTCCTTCAGTAACGAGCCCTGCTCGCTTGCCTTCTCTTCCTTCCCTGCATGGCTTTGCTTCCATTTTATTATTATTTCTCACAGCAGATCGATGCAGGCAAACAGGCCCCACTGTAAACCATACCACAATTAGAGAGGCGCCTGATCTTCTTGTTGACTCCATCTCCTTCACGACGGCCAGCGTATAAAACACAAATGATAATGAAATCTAATGGGATTCTGTGGAATTAAATCACCTGAACAATGAAGAGAGCGCGGCCACAGTTCTGAACCAATAAAGATCCTGAGAGAGGTATACACCAGTCAATACTGTAGATGCACATAGGCTTAACAAGCCAGAGGAGCTGCTTCTGTTTGCAGTGATCCATCACTGGGCCTGAAGGCCGGCAAAGTTATACCTAAAGTCACACAAAAGTAGCACACAAACGTACAAACAAGGGTGCTCTGACCCCATTTATGTTTCAGATGTAGAAGAGAGCAGCCAATAGAAATAAACAAAAGTTATGTTTTTTGTTTCCTTACAGCAGCTTGATTGGCTGTGGATCTGTCCAATTGGCTTCACTGTGTGCTTGGACCTTACATGTGGCAGTATAACCCAATAAAACGGCCACAAAAGACATCCTCAGCGACTGAACAACACACTTCAACTGACTTGATTCAACAGTGCAGTACAAAATACTTCTGCAAGGTTAAGCGACTTACACATTGTAAAGATTTGTTGATCAAATGCTAAAATAATGTCATTTTATCACAAAAACACTAATGGTTGATTAAGCCTCAACAAAATATTGCCATTACATGGCAACCTAAATGTCTATAAAGGTGCTTATTGGTGCTAATTGTGCTTTGTTCGTTTCAAGGAAAAGGCATTTATTATATCTTGTGATCTTTAAAATTGTGACTGTAAGTGTGCTTATGGTCATTTATTGCTGCAAAAGACCTTTAGGGACCCACTAGCAGTACCCCAATGGCCCACCAAGGATTTTTGCCCCACACTTTTAGAAGCACTGGGCTAAACAGCAACCATATGCATTACGTAATTTATGTGAATATTTGACACTGCTGGGAAAAAAACCCGACAAATTTCATCAAAACATCTGCAGTCACTGCTGTCTATCCAAAATCTAAATTTCTGTTTCATGGATTTTTCTATTTCAATAATGGATAGTAATTTCAGTAATTTACCCTTACCTTGTAATTTTACCCACTCATTTTTGACCTAACCATTATGCAACCCTCTCCCACCTTGCCTAACTGGCTAACTGGCTCTTAAACGGTCAGCTTCAAAACAGGTTTTAGAAAAATGAACAGTGGATTTATACTGATAACTTAAATTACTTATTAAAATATTGAGAGATCTTTCAAAGGCTGCTATGAGTGAAGGAGGATGGCTGACCTCCTGCAGAAGAAGACAATGTGTCACTTTAGAGCGAGTGATCTTCAGTGAATTTCAATTCATTTCGGTCTGTGATGCTGATGTACTTCATACTTCTTGACCGGCCAATAAATTGGTGCTGATAATTACAGTGCACCACAAACAAAGTGCACCTTCCAGCCTTTGGCATCAGAATATTAACCACAGGTGGTTAATTTTGGTATCACTGACTAGAAGAATAAATTCTCATTTACAAATCATTAATTTCCAGCAAAAAATTAACCTCAAAATGACCTGTAGACAATTATCATCTTGACGGTCAACCATGTAAAACATCCACATCTGCAACATGAAGGAATAACTCACATTCACAGAGTGATGACACCCTTATGAGAATAGTCAGAGCTCCGGATATATTTTCATCCCATTAAGTAAACCTCTGCAGAGTGAAATTACATTTCTAAAATTGAGCATTGAAAATGACTTGCTTTGTAGTAAGATAATTCAATAATGAGCTCCAGCCTTAATTAAGCTAATTTTGTTAGGGGAAGCACTAATGACATACTTAATATTGCGTTGTCAGCTTTTTTCAGCCCCAGGAGCGTTAATGACATCATATTTCTCAGTCTCTTCCTTTATTATACAGGAAATCCCTAAATTAAGGTCAAAACTGTCGACGACTACAGGAAGTATTCCTGCAAGTCATCGCCTTAACAGCTGCTTTACGAGAAGACTAAAATAGGCATAGAGTTAATGTGATCATTGAATCATAAATTTGACACGCCTGTGTAGTTTGGCTTTGGTTTGAGGGTATGGCTTGTCTACGAGAGGCACTGGTTGAGTAAGAATAGCTGTCTGCCTGGTACAGGCACTGCACCAGGGCAGCCGCGTGGAACTGCAGGAGTAATTAGCGAATCGAGGCCCCCAGCTCCCTGTGAAGTCCAGCCTTTGAAGGAGGGAGCTCAGACCGATCAGTGGCCCCTCTGATGTATGTTTGTGAATCTTTCAAGGCAGTGAGAGCTGCTAACGAGGCCTCATCTATTACCATTTGAGATGTAATTAGCGTTGTTGGAGGAATGGAGCAGGGCCAAGGGAGAGTGGCTCAATCTGGGCTCTGTATGCCTCCCGGGTCCCGCAGGGCAGCAACAGCAGGAGGATAAAGTGAGCAAGTGGTGGGAGACTCCCTGGAGAGGAGACTGGGCTTCAGCAGTCTTGACATAGAGGCCAGACTGACACACAGCTACCATACTGGAGCACAGGGGCGCACTCGGGCTGGCAGAACGCACCTCTTTGATGGAGAAGAAAGGCGTCTCCTAAACAAGCATATGTACGTTTCCCAGCTCCAGCAAATCTGTTGTATACGTGTGATTGTTGTCTAATTGTTGTCCTTTTTTTAAGGGCTGGCTTATTTAAGTTACATATTGTTTATTAGAAACCTTAAGAATTTTGTTGGAAATTATTATTAAACATTTAACTTATCAGATCAGGGTCTGCTAATGTTGTTCAAAAGAGTACCCTTGCTTTATTCACAGTCTATTTTTTAGTATAGCACTTCATGTCCACTGGAGAGCTTATTAAATAACTATGCAAAATCCTCATCTCTGCCCTATTTACTATTGTTGTGAAATGCTGCTTGACCTACATGAAATCAAAAATACTTAGTGCCACTTCTGCTAGAGGAGTGGTTCTCAACAGGTCTAGCCCAAGGACCCGCATCAGTCTCTCTGATGAGATACTGTGACCCAAATTTCTGGGAAATGTCAACAACAATCATTTAGATAAGGATCTTTTTATCTCACTCTCCTTCATGTGTTAGTGAGTAATTTATGGATGTTTTTGAGACTTTAAAATGAATGGATTATAATGGTGAAAACAGTTGTTTCCATAGATTTTGACTTGAATGAACTGAGATATTTAGGATATGACCAAAGTTTACTTCAATCACTGCTTAACAAAATTAAATGTATGGTTAGCGACTACCAACGGCGCAAACTTTTAGCATCATTTTTTTCATCAGGCATTAATCAGTGATTTACTGAAAACAGCTCTACAACCCACTTTTGGGAACAGACCCATCACTTGAAAACCACTGTGCTAGAGCAAAGACTAGTCATGTATGAAAGGTAAGTAGAAATATTATTGTAGAGCTTTGTATGATTTGTTTAATAAATTACTGTTTGTTTGTGGCCTGTTAGATTTGTAGATTGTTGATCTTATGTTGACTGGACCTTAAATTGGTTTAAATTGCAGGAGATTGAGCTTTTAAAGTGATAAACATCACCAGTAAAACATTTCTTCACGACAAGCGGCTGATCTTGGGACTTGTTATAACATAGTTATATCTTGTTTTTGTTTTTGTTTTTTTTTAATTAGATGACAGTGCACATTGATGAACAGTGGCATGTAAATGTGCCAGATTATAGCCACAGGCTAATTTTCATCTGTCGTCCCCGGCAGGTTGATGTAGTGTATTTGTACAGGTATAAACAATGTTAAAGTAAGAAGATGGCATGTCATAAAAAATTTGAGTGCATTTGCAGGGTATTTCAAGTATTTACTGAGCCTAAAACTGTGAAATCAGTCACACCAGTCAAATATTTTTGGGTCCTCTGTGTCTGAAAACACAAAGTCTACTGCTCTGTTACGATTCCTGGATCACTGTGAAATCACTGTTTTCCAACACAACAACACCAACCCCTCATCTAGCATGAAAGCACACAGATGTACTCACATTGATACAATTCCAGGCAGAGATGGGCAGGGTCAGCAGGGGCTGATGTGCATTCAGAAATACAAATACAAAAGCAAAGCTTACTGTGCACAGCTGTCCAGTGCTGGCTAATGGAAGGTCAAAAACTTTGTCTGATCATTTCTGAAAATCACATTTGTTGATATTTGTTAACATTTCGTGTGAGGTCATAGACTTTGTCCTTACATATGATGGCTCTTCGAGTGTAAGGGTGTCATCTCTATTCCACTGAAAGTTTCTGATAACCTCCCTAGCCTGGAGCGACAGTGAGATGTCAGCCCTTCCCTCCCTGTGTCTGTGTCACAACACCTCCACTTCACCTCCTTGCTATTCACAGCAGCCCCCTCAGCCTCCTCCAGCACTAATAATCTTACGTCTTATGTGCTGTGAAGAAACGGGAGGGTCTGAAGTGACAGATTAGTGGGAATTCTAAGTGGCAGCGATTCTCTTCCTCTCAGGTTAAAGCAGGGTCAGGTAAGGTGTGACTCTTGCTCTTTTAACTGTTTCAGATGACCCTTAACCCCTTTAGATTCAGTTGCCTGAGCCCCTGGGTGTCTGGAGGGGCCGTGGGGGTCATGACTGTTTTCTCTGAGCATCAAGAGTGATTTAGTGGAAGCTAATGAGCCATTAGTCTTCATCAGGGCTCACTCTACAGACGTAGTCCCAAAACATTACAAGCCTAAGGTATAGTTGGGACACCTGCAAAAGAAAAATCTCTTTGTTTCCAGCTTTCTGTCCAAACAAGTAACTCTGAGATAACTACTGCTCACTGACAGGTGGGGAAAACATAAGAGACCAAAACATGCACCCTGCACGCTGCAGTCACCTCTCAGAGCAGGAAGCACTGAGGCCATTTGGGAAAGACAGTAATCTGTGTCAGGTTTAGACGTTTTTGTTCTCCTTTCCCTCCCTTCCATAGGGGACAGGAGTTGACAGTACTTTAAGTGGTGTAGTACTCACATCATCTTGTGAATGAGCACCTGAATGCTTGCAAATATGTATTGATGCATTGTAACGGTTTTTATAGAAATAAAAAAGTACTTTGGATCCTGACCTGTGGATGGCCCACAGTATTTTCTCTGAAGTTCTTTCCATCATTACTTTTAATCTCAGCTCTGAATGGAATAATAAGTGCTGCTAATTTATTAGTCCAACCTTACCTGTATGAATATGTGGAAGACAGCAATAGAATGAAAAGTTCAGTCCAAGCTTTATTCTGTTATCAATATCAACTCCTAAACAGAAAGAGCACACCATCTCTATTTACCAGTCAACATAATGTAATGAGGACATTTACCATTTACTTTAATATAAGGATGACCTGCACAACTAATTCAGAAATCACCACAACAGCTAACAATTGCTTTCAGAAGGATTAGCAAAGAGTTGATTCTACATTGTCAGAATTTATTTCCAACTGATCTATTGGCTATTTGCCTTTTAAGTACCATGTCCTCTGAAAGTAAGCATACCTGCCATAAAGCTGTAGTTGTTGTAATCTAATAAGTCCAAGTTTGAAAATGTACCATTTCATTCAGAGTCACTGAAGGGAATTCCCAATCCCAGCCATTGGGCAAGAGGTGGGTATACCATGGACTGATTGCTAGCCAAACAGAGGCTGAAGTATATAATTATACAACAGGACGCACTCATACTCACAACCATGGGCAACCGAAAGTCACCAAATAGACTAACAAACCTGTGCTCAGATAAAGCACCAGTCACACATTCCCGTTTCTCATGGCGATTGTGCACGATTGTCATAATCCTGATAAAGCGTGCTTTGGTCGTGGTGCATGCGCTACTTGGTCTGGATCAGCGTTGCATAGTCGGGGATGAACGGCAGGGAATGTAGAAGGGTCCCGACAGTTTTGAACAGTTCAAAACTGTCATGGAGAATCGCCGCTCTCAGTATAGTGAGATGGAAGCCTAATGCAGTCCTAATGCGAACGGTAGGAGTGTGGTATGTGCGGAGCTCAGTGGGGCTGATCGTGGCTCAATCCTGAAAGCTTTATGAGAACGACTGACAAGGATGTATCCGTTTGTGCCCCGACTGTGTCCCGTTCAAGACGGCGCAAGCGATGGGGCTCAGTCGGGGCTTACGTGACGCGAACTGAATTATGTCAGCGGGATGGAAATTCAAGGAATCCTCGTCATATCGCTGTATTAACCTAGCTGGAACGGAACGAACGCCCCCGAAGCACTGTAGAAGCTCTACTGACGGTGTATTTACGGGGTGTGTCCAGGGGTGAGACAGTCATTTCATCCCGTATCATAGCGATCACACCAGTCTCGTCAATCGTGTACAGTTGTGCACAATCGCCATGAGAAACGGGAATGTGTGACTGAGGCATAAACTACTTACATGTTTAGGTAAAACATGAATCCTTAACAAAAAAAGAAAAAAAAAAACTTGAATGTTCATGCTGAGGCAACATCGACACTCACTGCACCACATTGCAGACACTTATTTCTAAGAGTATTTTAGAGTAGTCAGAAATCTTTGTAACACATCTTGGGCTACATGAGCTGAACCGCTGTAGCCTTTAAAAACATGTGCATGAGTAATAAAATGTTACTTGAGCAAAAATGTATTGGTACCCATTCTTAAACTGGGAAGGAAGAGAGAATGAGTTTAAGGTGAGAGCTAACTCCAGTTTGAAGTACTGATGTCATTTTCCTCTAATAAACCCTTAAACAGTGTTTTATAGTCAGGTGTACAAGCCTTACAGAACAGGGGTATCACATTATTATACATGACATAACGCTAGAACTGCAATGTGAAAAATCTGAGGCTTTTAACTGAGTAGAAACACCAGCAACTTGCTAAAGTACTGAATATTAAGGACAGAATTAAATATCAGGAATGATATGATTCTGACACTGTGACGTTGTTTTCCAGAAAATCAACCAGAAGCAATTAGTGTCAGTAAAATAAGTTGGGTTGATAATGTCATTTGCATCAGTAAAATCCACCAGAGGAGGTTAAATCATCACCTCCTCTAAAGGACACAATGTGCATTTTCAAGCTGATGGCACATGGTGAAATCCCCAATCACACTGGGTGGCTGAATCGCATATGACACATGGCCAACATGCAAAATTTTTGTGCTCATACCGCCTGGCCTGATGGATGTAAATGACCAGAGTGTGCACACTGTACGAGTAAAATTTGGACAAAATGTTGAGAAAAGTCAACAAAGTTTCATCTGTCATAACAGTGATCAGCTATGCATGGCTCAAATATTGACAAAGCCAAAAAAGGATTAAAAAAGCTGAGGCGCTGGAGCACACACACACACACACACAAACAGAAACACCAGACAAAGCAGTAAGCAGGAAAATCAGAGGAAATACACTCTGATATCTAAAATAAATAAAACTGGAGGAGCAACTAGAATATCAAACACATCAGAAATCCATCTGACTGGTCTGGAGCCACTGGTCTGAGTCAGGTTGGGCTGTACTCAGTCATCGTGTTACTGTGTACACTTCATGACAAACGGCAGACAGTCCAGGTGAATCTGTCCCGACTTCAAAGGCAGTCATGCAGCTCTGGATTTGGGTGAAAATCATGTTGAAATCACAGTCTATATCTGGCCTTAGGTTGTTAAACTAGGGCAGTAGGTATTAGTATGCAGCATGGAGGGGATGAATCAGTGGAGCCTGATAGACTTCTCACTCCCTCACCATTACAGCACAACTATCAATAAGCAGGAACTCAGGTCTGTCCACTCCCCAAGGCGCTAAATTTCCAGCCATGAATCAACAGTGTTTATGAGTACCTGCAAATTAAAGTGGCTAAATCTGCAAGGACAACCAGACCTTGTATAAACAACAAGATCACTGGTAAGGCCAAGAAAGTGACCTGAGAAATCCAATACCTGTATAAATTAATGGAAAATATAAGGTACATAGTCAAAAGTGGCTTCTTCCTGCTCTCAGTGGACATATTTAGTCTAGTGTGGGAGTGAGGATCAATGGTAGACTTGTACAAATGCCCCGCCAGGCACCTGGCTGGGCACTCATTCCTATTATCAGAGCACACAAACAGTAAAAAAGGAAAAACAAGTGAGATATAAAAGAGAAAAAAGGGAGAGACTGGGTGATATTACAACAGACTGTATAAAATGAGAAGCACGGTAACATAATAAATTGGTAAACAAACAGTAAAGCTGAAGGGGAAAAGGCTTTTAAACATTTAAGCGCGGCGGCGGGAGATGCCGCAGGATGACCCGTAATGGGAGAGAGGGGGAAGCGGAGGAGTGGTAAAAGCCTGATAAAATAAGAGACTGTAACCTCACTCCACTTAGCCGCCAGACAAAGAGATGCTTCGGGGAGTGCGTGAGCAACATCTCCATAAAGTCACACAACATGCTATGTGTCTGCAGCCTGCTTCCTTATATGCAAAGTGAAATGATGAGAAAAAAACTCACTCAAAAGAATCCTTTTAAATTAAATGTATGGTCTGGAGAAGTATTTGATGTCTTTCTCCTAAAGAGTGATGAGGAAAATCAGAATTAAAGAATGGAGATTATCTTTAGCATAATAACCACATGTTATAATCTCAGAGGCTTGAGGAGAAGGAGGTCGGTCTTGAGATTAACCTCCTTCCAACAAATATGACTGAATGCATAATCCCATCTTTGAAACCTTGGAATAAAGCACAATAAAGTGTTATTGGCAGAAACAGACATTATCCAGAGCTTTCTATAAAATGATTACAAACCAACAACGGAAACCATTTTTGATTATTTGACCTCTTACATAATGCAAACCATCAGGGAGTGGATTTAGCTCGACCCCAGCTCAAGAATCAGAGTTAAACCTCACTCAAAAAAATCACTGTATCTGAGCAGCACAAGGTATTATCCCTACTGTGTCAGGCAATCAGCTGGATTGGCTTACTGGAACTGGAGCAGCTGCCTTTGAGTTGGCGCCAAATAGAGGCGTTTAGATAAAATAGAGAGCCACTGCTTGCTTGATTTAATGGCCGTATGACTTTGAGTATGAGGCCCCCGTAGTGAAGCTTAGCCATACCTTTTTCTATGATGGAGAGTACGGCTGTTTGTAGGTCATTGTGCTTTTGACAGTGTGTCAGTGTGTGTCAAACATTAAACGCTTCAAAATGGGCCTTGGCTAAAAGTGCCTTGGGACCAGAGCGCTCACCCTCCTTCCATCTCGGCGGTGACAGTCCGGCACTGAGGGGGAGACAGTCTAATTTCACTGCTGGCTGACGTCCATTCAACGTGAGTGATGAGGGAGCGGGGCCTCACGTATGCACACACACACACACCCCAGAAAATGATACTAAAACAGTAAACTCAAAGTAAGGTTGGCTGTGTTGACAGGCCCATTAACTCTCCTCTGACCGCCATTCCAGTCTGGTCTCTTACCCACCAATTCCAAGGAAATATACTGGTCTGGAGAGCCCTACTGTACGCTCCAGTGCACCACAACCCCTCTGAAAGTATTCTCATCCAGTCAGCTGTCCTTTCCCTGCACTCCATTCCCCCTCTTCATTATCATGCTGAAACAAAACTGCTTCAGTATAATAGGTTTCCATTGTGTCTGCCATCAGGTGCTTCTCAAGGTAAGCTTTGATGAGAATATGCATGGACCTCTCAGGGAAGCTTAGACAAGTGAGAGAGATGTGGCCAGAAATAGGGGGCCCCCCACTCCTCTGGGGCTAGGAGGCCTCCACAGTGATAGACCCTGATGAAGACAAATGGACAAGACCAATATGGCCTCAATGTGGCAGGGTATCATCATCAGGAAAAGGGAGGTCTAGGATGGCAGGTTGGATGACGGACATTCAGCCTAATTGCTGACCTGCAGGGTTAGGGGTGGGGTGGGAGGGGGGCTGTGCACTGACTGAGTGGCACGAGTGTCAATCTGTCTTGAGCAGGGGTCAAGCGATCTGCTGGGGCACAGTTGGGGAGATGGGTTTGCCTGTTGATGGAAAGCCTGTTTCTGTCAGAATGATGAGGAAAAGAAACAAAGACAAATACAGAACCAAGTAAATTTGGTCAAACTGGGACAGTAAGGTGCAATGATTATCAATGTCATCTAAAATCAAGAGAGCTCCTGGTTCAAACCCCGGTCACAGCCTTTCTGTGAGGAGTCTGTCTAAACTTTCTATAAGGGCACTCCCCTTTCTTCAACATGAGACAAAATATGCTTGTTAGGTTGAAATTTCCGTTCAAATTCTCATCAAATAGCAAGAAGGGTTCTGAATCAAACCCCAGAAAACAGTCTATCTGTGTGGAGTTCGCACGTTGTCCCTGCCTATGTACACCACGAGTACACATCCTACAACATGCACCAAAACATGCTTGTTAGGTTGATTGGTCACTCTCAATTGCTTGTCAAAGTCAGTGTGTGTGGTTGTCTGTCTCTTTATGTTAATCAGTCTGGGTTGCACCCCACCTCCAGGGCTGACAAGGAATCTGCTCAAAGTGCTCCCACAACCTAAAAAAAGTAGCTATACATAAATTCACAAAGTGATTATTGTGACCACATTGATTCCAAAAATCTGTTTTATCACATAACGGTTCAAATAAGCTGGATATGTTTAAACAGGACTGACAAACCTCTTGAAATAATTTAGCCAATTAGTGTGTTTATAAGCACAAATTAATGAGCAGCACAGCACAATGCACTGTTTGTAAGCATAAATCAAAAAGACTTCATCATATCCATTATTTTACATCCAACAGCCGTGAAATGAGGAGAAAATAGATGCTGAAAACAGTTTATACATGGCTCTGATACCTGGAGTGTTCAATGTGATTGTTTTGTTTGCAAATCCTAATGAATGCTGTCTATTGTGGTGTTACAAGAGCTTTCATATAACTCTCAAATGTTACTGTTTTTGTAAATAACTGCCTTGGGACGGATGAAAAAATGTAGCCTGTAATAATTTTAGCATAATTACCGAGGCATACCTGCTGATATGTTCAGTTTTAGAGTCCCTTTTATGCACCTAACACAGCCCTTAGTGTTTTATGCCCCTTAGTCTAATGCACAAAATAGGAACTCATCCTTCTCACTGCCTTTACAATGCCAGCCCAAAATGGCTCTACCCACCCCCCCCCCCCCACCCAGTGTAAAATCATTTAATTGTTTCATCTACAGTTTAAGTCTATTGGTCTGTGTGAGTTGTGACTGTACAATAAATGAGGAGATGCTGTTAACATGGCACCAACATGGCGCTGAACTGGTAGATAACCACGGAGAAGTCTGCTCAACCGATCAGAGAAGACTGGGGTCAGGGAGGTAAGGGGTCCTGAAAGTGGCAGGAGCTCTCAGACAGACAGAGAATACAGGGGACTCATAAATAAGCACGTGTTAAGGCACCTTAACATAAAAGTAAATCAACAAAAACACAGAAAAGAAGTTAACTTTTGGCTGTCTCACAGAGTTTTGGGCCGGACAGAACTTAGAAATATATTGATGAATCCTCTCAAATGCGTAAGGAGGAGCAGGATTGTATTAAAAGCTGCTAAACACACACTCTTTTCAACCTGCTGTGTACATTTCAGCTCTATCCTAACGGCCTTTACCCTGCAATCTGGTCCATTCAGGAAAAAGCAAACATGTTTAATAGACTCTTTAGCATCTCATTAAGATGCATGTTAACGTTTGTGTCTGCTGCAGACAGACACTGGGATTAATAAAGTGACAGTGCCGTGCCCAAGTTTTGCCTTCTTTATATGTTTCTTTACATTCAAACATGTAAAATTATTTGATAAACATATGGAAAAGCCGTGATGGCTTGTATGCAAAGGGATGTCTTTTAATGATTGTGTTTTGATGATTTTTTTATTGCTCATTTTATTGTTATTTCTAGTCTTGTACAGCACCCTTAAGTGTTGTGAAAGGCCCTTTCTTAATAAAATGCATTATTCTGATTGTTTTTTTAAGTCTGATTGATGCTGGACAATCTGGACCAAATTTACCAAGACACATTTAAAGTAAAGTGATCAAAGATGACATATGGGGAAGTTTTACTGTGGTAACCATTAAACAGCAAATGTTTCATCCCTGGTTTTTGTTCAGACAAAAACAAAAAGACGAAAGAGATGATACATAGAAAGTAAATCTTTTGTTTGCATGTGTCCGTCTGCTCAGCTCAGCAGTGAGTACTGTATGTTGCGCCCAGAGAAAAACAGAAAAAAAAAAAGATCTCTTGTTGAACACTAATCCGGGGCAGGATTTGAACACTGCCCTCTGTGCTCAGTTCTTTTGCAGCAGCTGGAGGGAAATCGATCACACGCCTGAATTAATACTTAATCATAGCACCCCAGATGCTCTTAGCTGCGGCCTGTGTCCACTGCTGGGCAAACACGGACGGCTCAAAGGAGGAGGGAAGGGTGCAAGTCGAGCACTGATGCAAAGTACATTAACAGAGTGGAAAATAAACCTGAGCAAATATATATAGATAAAGATCACCATGCATGGATGAATGTGTGCACACATTCTCCGATCACCATCACCACCACTTGCTGTCAACATCATGTATAAATACAGTACATCAGATGGGGAGATGCGGTCCAATAAAAACATTTTCCAGTGAGCTGACCATCTCTTTGAATTATCTTCTTCTCTGTTAGAGCCCTTTTCCGTTAAGAGCTTTAGTGTATTATTATCTGCTAAAATTATATGGAGCTCAGTCTTAATGGACAGCACAAAGACTGAATATAACCCTGTGGAGGGGAACGTCAACATGTTTCCTCAAACCACGCCGCTAAAATGACAATACAAAAGAGGATTGCATATGAATGGCTCCAGTATTCAGGGTTCTTCTGGAGAGCTTCCTTCCTGAGTCTATTCAGACAGAAAACTGAAGCGCCAATGAGGGGCTTTCACCAGTGACTGACATGGCTAATCACGCCAGCCTCTGATTGGAGAAAAATGAGACAGAGATAGCCATTAAGGGAATCCATGTGAGAAATGGTTTTAAAACCCTGTTATTTGCTACCAAGGCAACAGATGGAAACACATTTATTGTTGTGTGTCACTATAGACAAAAATAATGGCTGCCCAAGGACAGTCAGTGACAATAAATCAGAAAAAGGGTTTGTATGCAACACATGAAAAGCTGATGAATAGTATCCCATTGAGCAAAACTGAGCTTGAGAAAGCCACAGCAAGAGCGAAGAGGGTGGGAAAAATAGCTACATTTATTTTTTTTGCTTAATGACATATCAATTTCTCACCAAAGCTGTCACTGTAAGTCCAACAAGCGGTATAGATTAGCAATCATTTCTTTTGTACCCCTACCGTTCGGTTGATAAATAAAAATTCCCCCATTAGGAAAAAAAAATCAATTTTCAAAATAGCAAACAATATGCTTCTATGAGCAGTAATTTCCCCTTTAGATTTCTCCCCAGTTTACCCCCATAAAATAATGACTGCTGTTATGGTTTCCTCCATCTTTTTATTGTATCTGACCAAAGTACTAAAAATGATGAATGCTGAAGAAATAAATGCAGCTTCCCACTTCTCCAAGAGGAGGAATAAAGTAGTGCAGTGATTACGCCGCACACAAAGAAACAAAAGAAAAATGAGACGGAAAACGAAGCCATCTGAATCAAAACGGCTTTGGGGGCTTTATCTGGCGGCACCATGTGGGAATGATAATGACCATCTTGGATCCAAAAAAAGGACAACCATTCATCTTAACCCTGGTCCGCCTGGCAAAACTCATAATCCTCTCTAACACCCATGACCCACCACTAGACTGACAGCAGGGGAAGAAATGGCACTTTGAGGGCCTGGGATAAGACAAAACAATAGCAGTTCCTCCCGTTCTCTTTACACTCAGCGTGAATATTTAACAGAGCCTGGAATATGCTCCATCTGCCAGCCAGCTTTAATTCCCTCTTTTACCAAATCTTCACCTTTACACCACAGAGATTATGTCACTCTCCGGCGCCCCTCCCACTCTTTTACTCTCTTTACCAGGTCCTTCAATCAGACTAATACCATTTCCCAAGTGATGGATCATTTTATTCCTTCCTTGAGTCCCTTTCTCTAGCACCAACCGCTCTTTTCTCTTTAAACACGGCCTATCCATCATAGTGGGAAGCCTGGCCTGAGCCCCCCCTTATGCTCATACTGTCTCTCTTTTTCCTCTTTTCGTCTTTAAACTGGCCATCAGGATGAAGGATGGTGAAGGTTAGATAGCTCCATCTTAACCCCCCACAGGCTTCTGACCCCCTACCCATTTGCCCCAGGTGACATTACTAAATACTGCTGTCTCGAGGGGACTTAATAGTCTCGCCATTTATTTTGTGGTGAAGTTATCCTTTTCTTTCGTGGTGCTAAAGCTCAGTTTAAACTGAGGGCAGAAAGGATTTTATTGCTACCATGTCCACCATTGATTCTGCTTATAAATCCAATTCTTCTTTAATTCCATGATTGGTTCTTATGGATTTTAAGTGCAGAAAAAAGTAGGTCAATACAGGTTTTCTGTGTCACTATGTCAAACACATGGCACTCCTGTAGTAAATTCTGCTTGCTTAAAATCACAGAATCCTTGATTTTATAAACTGTGCTGTTGGTGTCTTATTGTGTATTTAGGGGGCCACATATTATGCAAAATGCAATATTTCATGTTTTTTATAGAGGTGCATCAACTCATATTTAGTACTTTTAATTAACATCAGCCTTTGGAAAATTAATGTGTGAACAGACATCTTACTGCAGATTCAGAAAACATTTATCCTATTAAGCAGAAGGAATTACACTTAAAATATTCATGAGAAAAATAACAGTAACAGTATCAGCTAAAATATTCTTGTAAACATTGGTATCAGCTCAGATTTTAAGCAGCACGTTACCATTTTTTTTTCTTGGCATTTTTAGGGCATCTTGCTGCCTTTAAATGGATGGGACATGCTTACCACTCAGCTAACCAGCACCACATCACAAAATTATGTCACCGTTGCCCCTGCTTTCATTTCTGTCAGCATATGTTCGCTCAGGCAACCAATTTAAAAGAAATCCCCTTGTGATGTCATGAGGGGACACTGTATGCTATAACTTCGAGTCACTCCCTGAGCCAGGTGTCCAGGTCTTTGTTCCGCACACAGCAAAAAGTGGACAACGTTTTGGCACGCCTGCGCAGTCACAGCTAACACTAAAGGACGGCACAGACAGGCTGAAGACACACCCAGTTGTTGAGAAAGAGATGGGTTGACATTGACCCCCTCTGTTCTGAAAAGAGTTGAAACAGAGGGGGGTCAATAGGTGGGATAAACCCAAAACCTGAGGAGTTTTTGAGCATTAAAAAGATAACTTGTCTTTGGGACGCCTGAGAGCAGTATGAACATGTTTAAGGAAAGGAATAACATATGTGACCTTTATTGTTGGTTATCCACTAGGTCAACAGGCAGATTAATCGAGCAAAGCTTCAGGCTTAAACAATTTTGCATGGTCAGAAAATGACCAGCTTTTCAATGTCATTTTCAGAACAAGGAGGCATCAGGGCTGAAATAGAGGGATTTATAAGCATGACAAAATGTCACATTTAAGTGGATTTTTAGGTAAAATACTTCTAATCTAGTTTATAGGCACATGTGGGACTAGTGTAAGCCTGTTAAAATTAGAATATATCTGACATTTAAGCCAGACTTTAGTCATTTGCTGTCTCCTGCCTACCATTATTACGTTCTTGGCTTCTTGTTATCATTTGAGTTTATCCATTGGTTTGGAAGGCTGCAGAACTAAGTGAAAGAAATTGAAATGAAAACTGTCCAGCAAATAAGCAATAATAAGAAATCCTCAAAGTTACAATCCAGTCTCAAATGGAGCCTGTTCTGAATTCCCATCCCTAGCATGAACACATGTCAATATTTGAAACTTTTGCTGTCTTTGCAACACAAACTTGAAGATTTATTTAAGCCTACAATCTTTTATTTAGTAAATAAACATCTTCACTCTGAAGCTTGTGAAAACTTTTAAAAGCCACTTCATGATTTTGAAAATCAAGCAAAGTCTACCTCTTAAAATTGCTGAAAAAGCTTCTGAAAGCATAGTAAAGTTGTATAAATATCTGCATTTCTTTGTGTCAAAAGAGGATTTAAGTTTCTTTGCCTCTCTTTAAGAACTGACAGCCTCCAGGGCCCCTGTTTGTTGAGTCAACTTCTGGTCTGTAAACAGCAATTAGCTGAAAAAACATCCTTGAGCATCTAATGGATCAAAGAGGACTGAATTCATGACCCAAATTACTCTGCTATCGTGTTATCAGTCACTGAGAGGGAAACTGTTAAGAACGTGTAGCCACAAGAAAGAAGGAAAAAAGAAGACAAGGAAGACTGACAGTTCCAAATAAATAAGCGTTAAAGCCACAGAGAACAAAATAAAGACTGAAACAGTCCTAACAGCGTGGTAAATCTGATTAAGCGTCAGAGCGAGGATGACAAGCGAGGCTAAGTGACTGAGTAAGTGAATAAATAAAGGGGGAGGAAGATTGCTGTGGCCGTCTGCCATAACGGCACGATATTTGAGCTGCCTCCTGTGTACACAAGCCAGGTTGCTACAGGGCTGAGTTTTCACACTCAACGCAATTACCCTGGCTGCGTTCTGTGGCGGCAAGCTAATTAGACCTTGGCGAGCACGGGACCAGTAGCCCAGAAGATGAGTCTAGTCGCTGGGGACGGAGATGGAGGTGATAGCCTCTGTTTTTCACCTGAAGACGTTGTGCGCTCACAAAGGGAAGTTTACGCTGCAGACTGTAAACGAGAAATGGCCCCAAAAGGCGAAGGGGGAAATGTGGCGGGGAAAATGGGTGAGCCGCGGCTGTTAAAGCGCCTGAGCATGTTCCCTATTTCTTTTTCTTTCTCTCTTCTTCTATGCGTCCCTCGTGGACTACACACATAAATGCACGCCTCACTCCATCCTGTGCCACCAGAAACACCCAGCTGTCCGCTCTCTGCCCTCCATGCTAATCTAAGTCTGCCGAGTCTACTCCCGCCTCCGCTGGAGTAACCCAATAACGCTGTGTGTACTTAAACAGCAGTGCTGGCAGCCCTCCTACAGTCCCAATCTCTGCTCGCTGCCAACAAACACACAGAGCTCTCTTTCAACAGTCCTCCGCCGAACTCAACTCCTTCTGAGAGTCGCTGTTAAAACAAACACTCCCCACAATGCAGCCCACTGTGGCGATTCTTAAAGGATGAAGGAAAATAAGGACTGATGATTGCCCCTGCTCTCTCTAGGCATTATTAGGCAATATGTTATAATTAATTGAATTGTGGTCTTGTTGGTACATGAGGGTTCTTGGCGGCTGAGCTTTCTCATTAGCTACACAGATTCAGGCCCTAACCTAATGAACAATAATAATACTCGCCGGTTGAAATGTGCTACGGAGATGAAACCTGATGGCCTCCGCTGGTAATTGTGCTTCCTTCCACTCATTAAGAGGAGAAAGGCAATAAAGGGCTATAACACTCGCAAAGCGCTATCGGAGGAGGAATGTGGCACTTTCTTTTTGACAATTCATCAGGAGTGAAGCCCTTCCTATTAGCTGAATGAGAGCCTAGGGCCAAATAAACATCTCCCACTCGGCACAGACTGTTTGATGGGTAAACAGTCTTTGATGTCCTCGCTGCTGGACCCTGATATTCAGCGTGGACATGACCATCAGGGCAAAGAGAAGACCATGGGGGAACTTAAAGTGGAGTTAACTATTATGGAAATATGGTAAACCAAGGTCTGCTGTGTTTAATCAGATCGCTGTGTGTGTTCTCTCCGCCCCACAGGTCAAACTCTGTACACATTATGTGGAATGGAGCAGTTTAAATCTTGGGGTTATGGGATATTTACTTCACTACAGGTAAGAGGAAGAAAGCAGAATTATTGTAATCTATGGCACACAGTGAAAGACAGTGAAAGGGCTGGAATGTGATTATAGAAGTGTATCTCATTTAGGATGTTATGCATGTTTTGTCACAAGATTGAGGTGAATGTGACATTTTACCTTTAAGCTCCAGAATCCAATCAGCAAAGTTTGGCAATATCTCTCAAGGATCTGTATAACATTTAATTCAAAGGAAAGGAGGAGCATGAGGCCAATGATCTTGACCTTTAAGCCTTCAAAAACTAGTAAGTCTATGCTTGAATAATGCTACGGCCACAACGGACGCGAATTTGCAAAGACGCGCGCTGAGATTACATAAAAAGTCAATGCAAAGATGCGTTTGGACAAAGATTCGCCCCAGGTGGTGTGTTGGACGCCTTTGGTGCGGCCTGATGGAGCGTCCAGCGCATTTGGGGCGTCAAACACCTCTACGCTCGAGTTGAAAATATTGAACTTTCAGTGCAAATTCGCATGACGCTCTGCCGCGGCAGCAGATCAGCGATGACATCCCCCCCCCCCGACGTCATTGATTTGATGATGTGTGACGCTGCGGCCCCCTTCTTTGGCTCAAACCCCTCTGAAAGATGGAGGAGAGGTTGATCTGCGCTGTTTGCCATCATATGGAGCTATACGATTCGACGTGTGTATTCTACAGAGACCGGAACAAAAAGGAGCAGGCTTGGGTGAAAGTCGCTGAGGAGACAGGTTTTGAAGCTAAGTTCTGTAAATATTCGTTTCCAGCTGGATTTGCCTGCACAGGTCATCACTGAGTCCGACAAGCTCCGGCTCTCTACTGCGCCTGCGCAGTGATGCACGTCGCCCCTCAGCTTGTCAAAATGGTCCAGCGTCCAGCCTCGGGCGTTAATGCGGCGCGTCACAGGCACTACGCACATTTAAATACGCCAATTCGCGTCCGGTGTGGCCGTAGCATAAGTGTGAAAAAAGTTTGAGGAATAACCCTCAAAGCCATCATGATATGGACCGTTTCCAAGAATGACCCTGACACATGCAAGAGGAGGATGGAAAAGCTTTGGACATAAAGCCTCGAGCATGGTGACCGCCGCTATAGAGGCATACAAATCAGATCTGTGTGTACAAGTGTGTTCACTGAACTGCAGGATTTTCTGCCAAGTTATGCACTCTCAGCTCCTTCATCAACCAATTTCTCTCAACAGCTCTGCGTGTCGTAATTTGTTTTCAGAGCGACTGACAGGGAGGGAAGCTGTCATGCACCGGAATATTCATATAAACAATTACCTCTGACTGGCTCAGGAACAATGACAGGAATGCTACAACCGGCACTGTGTGTTTCAGCTTGCCTCTTCGCTAAGCCCATGGCTTTGAAGCACTGAAAGGAGAGGATATAAGCCACGAGTGACACAAAAGTCATCCTCGGGTCTCGTTCCACCGGTGCCCTCTGTCTCGTCCTGACAGGGTTAGCTCGCAGGCGCAGCGCAGAGTTCCACTGCAGCTTGGCCAGGGAGATAAAATCTGTCGAAATGTAAGACCCTCTCCTGCCCTCTCCATCCGTCGAGCCAGAGAAGGATGAAGAATCAAAGCCAGAGGAAACAACGGTGATGTCAGCTCAGGAATTCAAAACTACTCGTGGAAAGTTCTCAGGACTTATTTCAGAAGAAAAAGTTGCAGCCGAATTGGCAGAGCTGACAAACAAGTGCATGGTTGAGCTGCCATAAGTCATCTGAGAAAGAAACTTTTCAAGCATTAAGGAACGAGAAGTGTAAAACAGAGGAGCATGAAAAAGAGGAGAGAGGGCTGCTGCGAAGTCTGAAACTCAATCCAACTTCTGTCAGACCGTGTGCATAAACCACAGTCATGAATATACAAATGAGTATTAACATTAGACCTGCATATTAGTTTGCAAATATATATTCAATACTGTGGGGGACATCTGACACTCACTTTCCCACCCATCCCCTTAACTTAATGGAATATCTGCAAATAAATGACCAAGCTGTATATGTTATCATTGCATTACTAAAAATAGTAGCAGCCGTATGTGGCTCCAATGGGCATTTCTGCTTGGTGAAGCATTCATTTCCTATTCTTTAGCCGTTAATTTGCTGTATCGCAAACATGCAAATCAAGTCAGGGACAATTTTCCAATTAGATTACCTGCAGTGTAATTTTAGTCAAGCGAGCATGTCAACCAGGAAAAACACGCTCTGTGAAAAGCTGTTTAGAGGGCGATTTCACACTCTGCCTGTGGATTTCTTCACTGTTGGTGCAGCATGATTCTCGACTGTCCAAGGTTCCAGATAAAGTTTATCAACACATATCTAAAAAATCAAGTTTGACCGATATATTAGCTGGTCCCAATGAGGTCGCACTCCTCATAAAAATGCAACATTAAAAAACACATTATGTGAAAAAAACACAAACACAAACATGCACACAGGGCAGAGTTTAATCTCCTTTAGAATCCCTACTGCCACATTTGGACGGCCTCTCTGAGCTAAAGGGTGTCACCCTGTTCAAAAAGTCCCAGAAAAACAGAGATAGCATGAAAGATGTTCTACAGATCAACCTCTCTACCTTATCCAATAATCACAGCAGTGCAGATGAGACATGCCATGTTTATGGATGGCCATTTCCTCTCTCTCTCACTCTGGTTATGTCATCATGTGCCTCTGGAGGGAAGTAAAAAAGGTCAGACTACATAAAGCCTCTTATCCCTGGTGCACGGCTTCCTGGACTAAAATATATTTTTTTCTTTTCACTGGTTGTATTTCTATGTTCGATCTGAGGTTGATGTTTTGCTTTGCAATGAGTTTATGCTCTTTTTTTGTTTTGGTGATGGAGCATTCTGATAACTGAGAGTAATTAAGTGTCTTTTCCTTTACACGCACTTCTGTGCCGTCACTGCGGTTTGCATATGAACTTTACTAAAGAAGAAATGCTTCCTGACTCATCAGTTCCACTAACATGCGGCTGCTGTCTTATCACAAAGCTGTCAGCATACAATCTGTGCTGTATTCAGACACCTCTTCCATCCCACACTGCTGCCTGTGACTGAAACCACCTGCCGTGGAAAACCTGCCCAGTTTATGCAGTGCTTTAGACAAGAGCTGTCATGATACCAGGATTAGAAAATCAAAAACAACATCATCCAAATGGTGATCTCTTATATTCTGATTATCGATATTTCATTGGTATAAATGTCTGGATTGTGATGTGAAGTTGGGAATAGGAGATATAAAGTATTGAGGACCACTTGACGATGCTGCCACTCCTGGCTCTCTTGTGTTTGTAACACCTTCTAGTATTAACATCTACATTTTAATGATGCAAAAGAAAAATGCCTTTGCAGTCCACTGAAAAAAAGGTTGAAAGATATTAGAGCAGAGACACAAACCTCTTTAAATTGTGCCGTCTCATCAACAATCGTGCTTGAGCATGCACCTTCTTGCACATTTATGCAGAGGTTCTGGCCTGTACCAAAGTTCTTTAGTGCATAACCTCTATGAAACAATAACAACATTGTGGGTCTTGGAGTCACATTGATCAACATCTTGACTTTTAATATTTAAGGCCAAATGCTGTACAAAGTACACTCTTGAATGGATTTTATACATTAAACGCGTGCCCGTTGTCTGTCTAAAAAAATCCCTCTTGTGCTGTTGTTCATAAACCCTGTTTAAAAAAATTCCCCTCATGGTGTCATGGAGGGATTTTCCACTTCCCAAAGATGGGAGACACTCCCTGAGCCAGGTGTTTGCTCAGGTAACGGGCCATATCAGTGGAAGTAACATGTTTATGCAGCCATGGTTAACATTAGAGCACAGTGCTGAAAAGCTACACCTGCAAGAACTGAAAAGTTCATGAGGACTAAATCTAGACAACCTGTTCTCTGAAGGACTTACAGGGATATTTATAAGTATGCCAAAATCAAATATCAGAGAGAAAACATAAAAAACACAATCAGAGAATTTCTGGAAACAACGAATAGTTGAGAGGGAGTAAAACATGTGAACTCTAATGTTGTCACTCTTCTCTACTTTAGCTTTAGGATGAGTTTAAGAGGGATTATCTTCCTTTTCTTTAATATGTTTGATACTTTAAGTACTATGGAATGAAAAACTTAATGGATTTGTATTGTATAGAGCATGTGGTATCAAACATATCAGTCCATAAAAAAACGATCAGGTAGTTCACACTGCTCTAAAACACTTTACTCTGTGATTTTTTTGAATCTTTGTCTACTCCCTGTGTCTCTTCCTCTCTGATACACAAGGTCATTGCAACAAAGGAGGCCCTCACTCGCTGCTATCTGCCTGTGGTCCGACAAGATGGACTCTGTCTGGATCACCTCCCTTTCCCCCGACAGTAACCCTGGAGAGATAACACTGAACTAGCGGGAATGTTGTTTTCTGGGTGAAAAAGGACAAGGCAGAGGAGTGTGATATGCAACATGTGGACTAGACAGAGGGACCTTTATATGCCCTGACAGAAAAAGCAGGAGTGATATCAGAGTATTTGCAAAACCCTGATGGAAAGAAACACAAATGAGTGTGCCCAAACTCCACATAATTGCCTGTAGGAGGAGATTCATCTGAAAATGTGTCAAGAGTCATGGCAGGCGAGAAAATGGAGTACTTCCTCTGTGGGAGTGATGTATCTTTTATGGCTGCAGAGGGGTTGGTGACCCTGCCCTTGGCCTCTTCAGGACCACGGATATCGGTTAAACCAGCTGTGGAGGGTGGGAGTACGACAGCAGATGAAAGTTTAACAGCCCTCCGAAGACCTGTATACATCGACCCCCTTCCAACAGAGCTACGTGTAGGAAGAGCTGGGCCCCTTTAACATCAGGGCCTTGGCTCCCCTCACTCAGGGAGCCCATCTGGTGCCAAGCAACCCTTAAGGAGTAGCAACACCAGCAGGTTGCTTCCCTGCCCTCCTTCACATACACACACATTTGTTCAAGTGAACCGTTCCAGATAAACTCACTCCAAATACACCCGGATTTCTCCTCCTGTGCTGTTTTAATTTAAGCCAATTAAGCTGATTTTCTGGATTTTATTTTCTCCTCAGCGTCCCACTCCTGCTCCTTCTGCACTCACCAGGATCCCAGCTGGGCTTAAACACACACAGACGGGTCCTCAGAACAAATATTAACTGCTCAGCCTGGGAGGATTGGGTAGGATCCTTGTTTAAGTGTGTAATTTGGGGGGCAAGAGAACATATGTTGGAAATCCTGTTAAAGGCATTAGTTTAAAACCAAGTGGTTCATAGCCTCTGTGCTTGCTGTCATGATCACATCTTTATTTGATTTTACAGTCTTTGTGAGCAGCACAAACAAAGAGCGTTTTAGTGAGTGAGTTGTATTTGTGAAACAACAATTGATGAGCACATTTCCATTAAAAGTTGCCCATCAATGTTTTACTTTTTATCAATTTTACTTGAATATATTCCATGCAAAAGTGATTTCTACCTTGAAGAACAACCGCTGCAACCGTTGATTTCTGTAGTTTAAGCTTTACACTTTTTTATTGAATTCATTATGGGTGTAGTGACATTCTACTTTCTTATCTAAGAATTAGGATCCATGCTAAAAAAGAACACCAACCACATACTTCAGAGACCTTATTAAATAAGTGACAAACACCCTCTTCCTGTTCCCCGAGCTTTTACTGTGAAATACAGCTTGACCTGCAGGAGGTTAGGTTTCTAAAGTTAAGACTAGTTGCATAAATTCTATTTCTACCTACGTCAAGAGTGTTGGCAGCGTTTGCAGGAGAAACTGAGCAAAACAGAAGTCAAATATACAGTATGTCTTCACCACAACCTAGCAGGCAGCACGGGGGTCAAAAACTGAACATGAGTGCCAGAAAAAGAGTCAATGGCAATGGCTTAAAGCTCAAACATGGCCAGTCTGTGTCATTTTCACAGGCAACACTCCTGAAAGTAAGTGGCCTCACAATATCAATGTGACTAGTGGTATCTTCAGGCATCGTCTAAGACAAACCAAAAACAATGTGCCAGCCAGCGCTGGTTCACATGTCCAAAGGATCACTTTGGACTTCAAGTGGTTAAAAAAGGCACTCAGTTGAGACACATGAAAGGGGTCTAGCTCTCTATCTATAGTTCTAATTGTACAATAACTATATCTTTAAAAATGTACCCATTCTGCTGCAGTTTCATGATGATGGTGCCATATGATAAGCTAAAGACGACAAATTGTAAAAGACTCGTTAAATCACTTGACAAATTGTTGCTTGCAAACCACAAGAGTCCTAAATTTCAGCAAAGCTTGACATGAGTTATAGCAACATGTTGCAGTTGTGTAAATATTTGTGATAAATGGAAAACATATCGATGGCCAAAGGTCGGACCATCTTATTTTTAACGGTTTCCAATCATTTAATCATTTTTAGATTCATATATGATTAATTCTCAAGACTAATTTTGGGATTTTTATGCTTTTTTCTTGATAGATGGGTCACTGTGTTTGACAGCTGGGGAGACACTGGGGAAATAAGAGTGGGAAAGGGACGATGGGCCAGATTCTGACCCATAGTACTGCACACACTGAGGATAGTGGACCTTTGTGGGAAGTGCAGATGTAACCACCAGGGCTTTAAAACCTCAAGGTTTTAACTTTAATGGTACAATAACGGGTAACTCGGCTGATATAATGGACATTAAAGTCTATCTTAATCCATTAACCACTAAAGAGTTAAATTTCTAATTGACCATGCCCGCCCCTGTGTATAATTTTGTTCTTTTGTTCTACTTACCTTTTGAAGGCAAGGCAGATGTTGAAAACGACACAGAAGAATCCAGGATCACATGTGAAAAGAAAAAGGAAAAGAAACTGGTTAGTTAGACGCAAACATCGCCAAAAGCCCTCAGTAAACATGGGTATTATACACAGTAAACCATGCATTTCATAAAGGTCTGAGAGGAACTTGTGACTTGAGGTTACAAGTAGAACCCGTTCTGAGACCTACATCATATTCCTCAGCAATCTTCTTCAGGCCCTCTACCTCCTCTCTCCCTCAGCCACCTGCATCACCCCAGCCTCCCAGCTTTCCCTCTGACATCTGCTAATCCCCAGACCTCTGACCTCAGGAAATTTACTCTCTCAACCTTGACCATTTTCTTTCTCTTTTCCCTCTTTATGCCTGGCGGATCACCATTATCCATTATCATTCTATTGTCTGAGGCCAAGAAAAACAATTTAAATTCCCGTGGACTGACATCCACTTGCAGGCTAAAGGCGATGGTGCTATAGTACAATGAAATGTGGGGCTAGAAGGTGTTGTGTGTCTGTGGTGTGATTGTCTGGCTTTGCAATTCCTCACCAAACACTATAGCAGGCTATAGTATCTTTACCCTGCCAGAAAGAAAGCTATTTATTGCGTATTTCATGGCAGTCAAAGTCATTTTCACGCTTCCAACATACATTTGTGGAAATTACATTTTACTTAATGCTTACAGACAGCAGGAATTTTCAAAAAAAAAAGATAATGGGCCCAGATGAAGCTTACGTAGCATGTTAGCCTTGGCTGGGGTGGGTGTTAGGAGAGAGTGTAAAATTTGGTGAAGCACCTTCTAGGAGGCAAATGTCTGGATATTTCTGTGATTTTCCACTAACTTAGAGATCAACATGTGGGCTCTATACCGTATAATTACCCACATTTAAGGATTGAATCCTGTCTTGGGTGTGAAGATAAAGCCACAAAAGAAATACCAACCGAGGCGGGGGGAAAGGGCAAGAGATTTAAGCTAAGCTGTTTCCTTGTTAAAATGTGACAGCTGCCAGTGGCCTTAAAATGCCACTGACAATCACTCAGGAGTTTTTTTTAACTTAAAGTGTCAAACCTGCACCCCCCAGGGGAACTGCAACAGAAGAAATCAAAAGCTTTGGTACTTAAATCAACATTTTTTTCAACAAATTGTTGATCATTAAGCAACACCGACTGCTCTGATTATCTTATACATACATACATAGTCAAGACACCGGAGACAATAAGACTGAGATACTACTATTATGTTATACCATTATGTTATGCTATTATATTATTTGACACAATACTTTGTTTCAGTACATGTACATTAAAAGCAAAAAAACTGCACTTGAACTAGCTAGGTAAGATCCCCCTACATCAGCCAACCCTCTGCCCCCCTCAAGCAGTAGACCCCAACAACTCAACCAAAGCCTGATCTGACCAGATCAGAGGAATATCCCTCTGTTCTTGATTTGTTGTCTATGTGGGCTGCACTGGCACCCATTCAACTGTTTGGACTCTGACCTCAGGGTACACAGCCCCTCCCACACCCTGCTGTTCCTGCCCACCCTTAAATCCTGGCACCACATGGCACACTCCCACATTTATTATTCATCGGCTTCATTACTGTCCACAATTATTTACCATCAAACTGATACTATTAGTTCTGGATGGGTGTTAAGCCTCTCAAAAGATAAAAAGAAAGCTCCCACTGTCTTCATATTCAAGCTCCTCTCTTGAAGCACCAATGACTAAAGTGAACAGACGCTGGAGACTGAAGTGGAGTGCTAGACTGAAGTGGATTTGTGTGGAAATTGCCAAGAGGACACTGGCCTCATCTCTATAGGTCAGCATGCTAAGCGCTAGGAGAAGCTCGGTCATTCCTAAGTAAGGATATCCAATCAATTCCAATAGCCCCCAGGGCAGCCACCAACCCGGGACTACATGCTAGTGCTGTCTCTGTGCCTCCCAGCGCCTGGAAGGAGGCAGCTTACGTGTTGGGCTGAGCTCAGTTAATTGCCTGAGATAGGACCCTGCGCGGTTAGTGAGAGGGTTTTTTAAGGGTTAGTTGTTGTGGTTGGGGAGATATTCTCTGGCTCATAAACTATAGAGATTAGCCTCTCAATGGGAAGGTATACAGCACGACTTTCCTGTGGGACTAAGAAGATATGAGCCCTCCATTAGCATAGCGAGGGTGGCTGCAGATTTTGAGTCTGTTACTGGCGTGCTTGGTGCAGATGTGTGTATGGGTGCGTCTGTGTAGATGGCATTATTTTTGACTGCTTATGAAGACAATCAAGAAGTAGAGGTAGACTATGTTTCTGGACAAGTAGATGCATTTGCCAACTTGCACAGAGACTTCCATCTATTCCACACTCTTTTCTCTGTATTCACATCCAACATGGAGTGTTTTAAGATACGACTGCCAAATCTCTTGGCTCAAGGAACTGAATTAAATCAAAATTAGAAAATTACAGACTTAAAATGAAATATGATGCCAGTTTATGTAATTACATGCATTTTCGATCTTGATTATTTTTCCCATTTTCTCATAAACCAGAGAACTGTGGAGTCCATGTTTATTTTGGAGACCATCATAATAATTCGATGTGAGCACTAACCCAGCCCCATAATGACTTCCCCTTTTTCTTTGCAGTTATTTCTGTGCCACTGAGCAGTGCCAGGCTGCTACAAGGCTCAGCTGACCACAGAGGAGTAGCTCTGGTCTGGTTGTGGTTCTTGGACCGGGTTCCATGTTGGGAGTCCATTTCAAATCCTGCCTTTTCCCTTTTCTTTTCCACCCTTCACTTCACGTGGTCAAGAAAGCCGCCCTACTCCTTTGGACTTGGATTGTGGAGACCATGCCACATTGTACTCACAGCTTAACAGTATAATTTTCAAAGTGAAGAAACAGGCCAACAAGCAGCAAATGTACACATACAGTCCAAGAGTGCTCTATATGATTCATCCGACTCACTCTGCACTCTTTGTTCTGTTTACACAATATCTGCTGTGAACATCTGCGTCTGTGGTGATCATTAGCACAGACTTGAAGTGCATGTCCTAAAATAAGCAAGGTCCATCTCTGAATGATCAAAGCCTCCCTGCTGTGGTTAAAAACCCAAACCAACCCACAAAGAGACACACAACAGGGTGTTTATCCTACATAAAAAGAGGAAGCCAAATGAAGAGGAAAAAAGAACGTGAGACTGAAATAGAAACTTTTGTTGGGTAATAAAAAACTGAAAAAAAAAAAGAAATTCACAGTAGCTTTTGACTTTAAGTGATTATCAAAACTGTAATGCAAGAACACTCATTTGTTTGTACCAAAAAGTGAATGAGTTAGCTGGAGTTACACGCAGCTTTAAAAGCTACCCTCCATGTCTTCTCAACAATGGTGGAATTGTAATAACATGGTAGAAACGCCTGCGGCTGTGTAAAGGTCATAGGTGAGGAAATGCATAGGGATGAGAGTTGGCCTCCATTAATTGCAGGAATATACATTACGGCCCGGTAAGTCAATATGTACACATTGTTAATCGATGCATGCTCGGACAGACATTGACTCGAGTAGAGGCAGACCAATGAAAAGTGAGGGCATAAAAATGACCCATGGCTGCATACATCACTGCTTGACAGTTAAATGCACTGCATCTTCTCACCTTGACATCTTTAACTGCCTCTCCTTTATAAAGCTTAACTGGTCAAGAGGTAATATGTAGGCCCACACATATTTAGCCTTGTGGCTGAATATATGCAGAGAAATAAAGGTTTGTCACAGTACAAGGATAGTAAACTTTGACATTATTCTAGAACTTAAATAAGTTAGATGCTTGTTTGATATGAAAGACAAAAAACAGAGGACCCAACATTGGGCAATTTGGACTTTCAATTGCTTTAACAGTCGCTGCTTTGGCTGCATGTTTTATAAACTAGTGTATTAATGTGCATTTCTTCATTCAGAGATGCCATGAAGTTATGTTTAGCCCTGTTTATTCTCAAGCCTGCTGCCTGATGCACTCTCTCCCTCCACCTGATCAACGTGAAAATGATTAACTTAAGTGTTTTGGGCTGATTAACTCTACACACATGGCCATCACCTAATTCTCATCTATAAACATTTACATTTTTTCTGCTTTCCCCCCTTTTAAATAAGTATTTTTTTTGTTTGTGAATTCCAGACTAATCTTTATTCATAAATCAAGCACCAGGTTGTGGCAAGATAGAGGCCAGGATTTAACATGGGCTACCAACGGGGACAGATGTTTTTCTTTTCTAATCTCCAAAGGCCAAAAGCCAGACTGTTACAATTCATTACATTCTTTCATTAACAATTTCAACAACTTGTAATCTGAAAAACAGAAAACAATATAAAGCAATAAACATAAGCTATTGTATTGGAACTCAAATATAAGTAACAATCATTACTTAATTGAGCTAAACATAGATATTGAAAAAAATAAGAAAACTTATTTAATGCAAATAACAGAACAGTTTCTTGCTAATGATGTAACTATTCGTTACCATATAATTCCCAATCTTTATGTAGCCGCTTAACTGGAAAAAACAAGTATACCTAAGGTTTATTAAAAATACTTCTAATTTCACTATTCTTATTTTTTTGGTCTTCAAAGCTGGATATTTTGCACATTCTGCACAGTACTACCATCCCGCTCATTGTCGAGAAAATTGTCATCCATGATTGTTCCCCATTCAAAGAAGCACTGCAGATGAACTTCCTCACTATCTTAAAGATATCATGTTCTTGCCTTCCTGCAGGGATAAACCTGAACATGTTGTGTGGTGCAATAAAGCAATCCTTGTTTAAAACCCTTCAATTACCTACCCAGCTCCCCAATGCCCCTAACAGGATGCACAGCTTACGTATGGCCATAAAGGGGAGATCAGCCGATTGAACCCCTTAACATAGACTCACACTGGGTGCAATTATAGACCACTACCCGCTCGTCTGCTCTCTCAGCCCCACCCACGCGAGCACAGGGGGTCATTACCTCCACCCTCACCATCATGCTGCTGGTATCCAGTTGGCTGAGTTGTGGTGCCTACATGTGGTGCAGCTGAGGAAAAAGCCATGTGCACTTTGTGAGGCTAAAACAGAACCATGCAACACCACAGCAGAATGTTCCAGCGGTCCTTCAAGCTGGAGAGCAAATTAGATTAGAAGAGGAGGGCAAAACTGTAGTTATAGGATGTCCCATTTCATTTAACATCTGCTGAAAGTATACAAGGCAGAATGTGGTGAACTTCATCAGCAGACAAGTGATCAATCATAACTACCACAGAGTAGAAGGGTAAAGAACAGCTGACATGCACCCATATTGAGAAATGAGGAGATGCAGGGGTGATACACGTTTGAAGCACAATCTGACGTTCCACTGATGAAAAAAAAACATAGTCTTTGATTATTAACTGGCTATCAGTCTGAGGCTTTGCAAGACGAATGCACCTCTTGATGAAAGACAGGATTTTAGTGAATCCAGCGTTGCTATGCCACTTATTTCAAGCAAATAATCAACAACTCATTCAGACATCCCGAAGACTTCAAGACGTCTGAACAGGAAGTTCTGCAATTCTAATCGACATCTATGTTTTGGGACTCATTACAGCACCATAAAACAGCACAATGCCCCGTCATCCACCGCGTATGGCTTCTCCACAGCTGAACCCTTTTCCTTGGCTGCAGAAAGAAACCTCCAGCTGCGTCTTGTGCCACCATATGCATGAAAAGGGGCCATCAAAGAACATATTTCTTTCATTCCAGGCAATTTCCCTAATCCCTGATGAGCTGCAGGGGAGAGGAAAACATTATGGATGTGGGTTAGCAGGTGGTGGAGAAGGGATTTTGCGGATGGTGCATGAGCTTGTGTGGTTCAATGTGTGCAACATGAGTTTATCTGAATAAATTTGCATTTTTGTGCAGCCGTGTTTAATGACAGAACTTTTTTTTTATTTGGTGTTCCTGTTTATTTGTGCATGCGTGGATATTAGATACAGACAAGCCTCCATCCCCCTGGAGGAGGGACTGAGGAGCCTTGAAGTAGCTCCCAAGGATTAGTTCATCCAATCTTCTACTAATCGCAGATAAATTCTTTCCACTGGTGAGTTCTGCACAAGATCCCTCTCTTTTAATACTCCAGCTGAATGAGAGGGCAGAGGAAAATAGCTAAGATGCAGACTTCCATTCTCAAATAAACACTGAAATCCAAACATCAGCTACTACTGCATCTTGTTAAGATACAATCACTATTGTTCCCCTGATATTATAGCAGGTGATGGTCCAGTGACTAGTGGCCTTTCTCTCATATTTCAGGTCAGGGCACAGCAGGGGGGGGAAATGCCCTCCAGAAAGCAGTCAGTCCAATTTCCCCCCTTCACCACCAGCTAGCTCCTGACAGCTCTGAGATGTAGGCTGCAATAACGAGGAACAGCAGCAGCCCACAATGTCGGCATTTTCCCCAGCGAAAAAAAAAAAACCTCTGGGTTCAGCTTTGAAAGAAAAGGCGGGGGTTGCAGGGGGCAAAAGATGGGGTGCCAAGGGCAGGCTTGTTACAATTTAATAAGTGTCATTGTGGGGCATTATGTCAACTGCACCAGCAGGCTGCAATCTCTGCACCATTCATCCTCTGTCCTTCCACGGATGATGTTTGTGAAGCAGAGGAGATATCTGTTTTCAAATCTTTCATTTATGCAGAGAGGGTCAACAGAGCATGCTATTTTTTTCAGCACTTCTCTGCTTTGCATTCACACATGGAAGCTTTCCAGACCACTACTGTTTGCTACCAACAAAACACACAAGCGGGAGTTCAGGTCTCCACTAGGGCTGGGCAGTGTGGACCAAAAATGATATCTTTATTGTTCTTGAATGAATGTTGGTGCATGTAATGAAATAAGGATGGGTATTATTTAGACTGTTTTCTGATACCAGTACTAAACTGAGTTTCATGATAGATGAAAAGAGCATGTGAACTGTTGTCTGTAATGTTTAGTTGTTTGGCCTGATGGGAAAACTAGACATTTCCCTGAGCATAGTAGGTAAGGAAGGTTCAGCATCTTTGGATTCTTCATTTACTGGTTGATACAAAAATGGAGCACTAACATCTGTGATGTGATTTGGCTCAATAGACTTGATGTTTTGGTACTGAAACCTCATGAAAACCAAATTAAACTTCCCATTCTTACATCTCTTCATAGTTTATTTCCAAACTCCAAAACGTATTATTTTTTGGTAAAATGAAACAAAACTGATCCCAAATTTTCTTGACATATTTGTGTGGTTCACACAGTCTGCAGGAGTTTGCCTGAATTTTCCGTTGTATAAATCAAAAAATTATGAAAATTTGGGTGTTAAGAACATCTAATTGTGTTGCCGTGGAAGCAAACAGGTCACAAAACTGTTTGATTTTTACCTGACATGTACATGCTAGTTCAATAAAATAAAAATTATTATGCAATACAAACAGTGACTTACACAGATCATGCGGTCTGTCCTGACCCTTGAATTCAATCTATTTATAACAGATAAACTGGATAAAATTTGGAGTTATAAACACGTTTATGGGAGTAGAGTGCTCGGTGGGTGGTGGGACAGGGTTGTGTCATCCTATTTTATTCCATAGGTGTATTTGTATGTGTGTTTGTGGCTGCTCTTGTGGCTGCTATCATCGACTGTATGTTTTAAAAAGACAATTAATTATATCAAGCATATAAATATGTTCTTGGCATAATTCAGTAGAGTGAGCCTAGAATGTGGACTCTTATTGTTGATAACAATCATTAAGTGCTGAAAAGCAGGGTAATACTGACACAAAGGAAACAGATTTTTGAAAACAGCAGGGAAACTTTAGTTCTAACATGAGTGTTTGTGCTATACAAGCTTTGCATGAATCACAGTGTACTTCTGAAACTATGCTGTTATAATTCTGATAAATCAATTTCACAATGTCCCTGATGTTTGCAGGAGCATCACAGAGCACAGCAGAGCACAATCTTCACATTCATTCAAAGGCACATAGAGCACAGCCTTCGTGCAACTCACCTAGCATGCTCTCCTCTGTATTACATGACTGTTACTACCTTTAAAGACAGAACAGAGGGGATCGACACATACCCCATCATGCTTCTGCAAAATGTACAGTGAATGTGAAAAATTGCAGGATGCTAAATGTTTGACTTTGCAACAGCACTTGGAGTGAGTCCTAAGTGTACAGATGTTTATTACTCCTGGTTATTTTGTTTATTGTCGTAAAATAGGTTAAAGTAGAGCACCCAAATTTAGTATGTGTCAGATTTAATTTTAGCATTAACTTCTGCAAGGAAAATAGTTATGATCAGAGGGTAACTCAGAAACAAATTAATTATTATCACTGTATCTCAAAACTAACAAACTATTAACCCTTATTTCCTGATTTTGAGTTTTCAAGATTGATTTTTACAGAATGTTTAAAATGTGATATATGTAATTATGTAATTGCTTTATGATCAAATAAGTTTGCTTCTCTAATGATCAGGATCTAATGATCATTGTTAGAATGATTGGATAATGAGTGTTGCTTATATCAGGCAGTTTCATTTTGAGGCCAGTAGATATACATAAGGAACCAGCCTGAGTATCATCTAAGTGAATCTTGTAAATGCAAATGTCTTAGCATGTATGACAAATTTGTCTCAAAAACTCAACATATTTCCCCGCCCTGCTCTCCATCTAAGTGGTGGTTATGGTATATTGCTGCTGTACTTTCTCCACCCATACTTCCAGAAACATACGGGAGTCAAATTGGGAATCTCCTGTCCCAAGCTGACTCCTCTTGGTTATTCTTACTCATTTTGTCGAGGATTTATGGCTCCATCTATAGAAAAAACATCAACCATTTCCGCAATTCCTCTGAGTCAATTTGAGGCGTGCTTGGGTGGAGTGAAAGACTGCAGATGTAAAGTGCAGCTGATATATAAAACTCAAAATGTTCTCTCCAAGTGGTGTCAGATATGGCGGAGAATTTCACTGACTCTATCTCAGAAAACCATTCACGCTGTGCATGTAAGACAACAGCAATCAAAAGTGGCTTTTCAACAAATTCGCTCGTCTACTCCACCGTTGGAACGCAGGCTTGCAAGGGAGTTTCCATTACTTTCTGGCAAAAGATCTTGGCACTGACAATAAAAGGGGGGAGGGGAAGAGACGGAGTCAGGAAAAAAAAAACTGTGAAATCTGACTGGCTGACTTCCAAGTCTCCTATTCTTCTTTTTATCTGAACCCTGCCCTCACACTCTGCCTGGCTGCCTTCCAGAGAGACTGTTTTATTATTCCGGCACTTTTTTCCACTTCTCTGCATACTGTCTTCCTCCTGCGGTCCCTTTGATTCACGTCTCTTTGCTTCTGTGTATTCCCCAACACACCTACGACAAATGGCACTCCATTAGTCACACAGTCTCTCTGCATATTCACAACTTGCATCTTCCTACCTGCACTTGTATCTATAAGTATTAAACTACTTAGAACTGTATGTTTGGCATTTCCCTGCATGGAAAACAGAGCTGTGAAATATCTGACAGTAAGAAGGTTAAACAAATTGTGCCTCATTTGATGGATTGGTTCAATTTTCACTTCCTAAGCTCTCAGTTGTATACAAGGAGGATCCCAAGTGTAGGACAGCCGAGCAGCTGGGGGTGCTTAAAGAGCGTTTTTTCTTTCCACCGCCTGCCAGTTTCCTTTCTCGGTATACGACAGAGAGCGGCAATGATTTATGAAGCAAACAAATTTGAAAATGAGCGCACACCACTTCAACACGCCGCGTCAACAAACCTGCTGATGAGAGACAAAAAGAGCAGAACGTGCAGTCTCATAAGCACACGCACTTCTGTCTCTGGGGGTCTATAGCTTCTGTGTACCATGTAATTCTCCATTAAGAAGATGAAGTTAATTCAAGCTTGAGACAAAGGCTCCATCGCAGCAGGGTGGAACAGGTGCAAAACCACAATGATCACTGGATGCAGGTGTTACAAGCTGAAATGTATGAGGTTCAGGTAATCAAAGTGGCAAATCATCAAAATAATGAAAAAGGGTGACAAGAGAGATAAAAATGTCAAGAGGGAAAATGAACTGGTTTTGCTCAGTAACCAATTTGTGTAAAAGAGCCAAGAGAATCCATCTGCAAAGCCCAGGGACATAAAGAAACATACCAAGACCTGGTCTGTCTTCCTGTTTGTAGCTGAAAACATGTTCAGTGAAGATTCTGTTGTCTGTCTCGCACACTGTGGTTGGAAATGTACACACCTTAAGACTGTGAGTTTGATCTTAAACCTCTAACAAGAGTATTATTAGCTTGGATAGCTGTAGTTAGTGCAAGTTGTTCTCAGGGAGGAATCTACCATGGCAAATATGTGTAATATAAGCTCTTCATAACAGAAGTATAATCATGTGGACCAACTACAAAGAAGAAGAATGCCAGTGTGTGTTTCTAGAAGAGTGATTGACGACAATAGCAGACTCAAATCACACCCGCTGAGAAGGCAAAACAAAACCTGTGTTTTATCAAGCCAAGGCAGACCTGGCTATCAAACCCTTTCTCAAGCCTCAACTGTATGTGACATTAATGGCAATTTTAAGAAATAAGAACAACAATTTCCCAGGGACACACTTAAAAATGTTTTTGAATTTATGAATGAATATGAACTTAAACTGTCCAAGCATGTTCTAATCACAACTAGTAACTAAGTATCACAATGTAAATCCATAGGCTTATCAGAGTTAGTGTGAGCAGTGGCACCTGTCCAGCTGTGGTTTGAGATTAGCATTCTTTACTTCAAAGCTAAAGGTATGCTGTAGGTATGCTGTCCCATGCCTTTTTGAGAACCCAGACTTATGTATAAGAGTGTTTGTCACTGTGCAATGCGTTGCCAAAAGCCAGTTGGCTCTAAAATCTGTAATTAGTCATGAGACATTATTTGATGTTTGCAAGGAGGAAACTATAGCAAAAAAATGGAGGACATTGTTGGAGTAAAAGGCGGATAAATGATGAGCAGCAGTTGATTATTCTGCACTTTGTGAAAATAAAAAAGAGAGCAGACTGCAAAGGGGTTTAAAGATATGATCACTTAATTGAGGCAAAGAACAAGCATTTGTTCAGCCACTGAGTGATACAGATGAGGATATGCACTTCTGATATTTATGCATGTACATTAAACATGTTGATCTATATTCAGTAGCTTTGTTCTCACATTATAGTACACAAAATCATGCCTTAGATATATTTAGTGACGGCCAGTCACTCAGTGGTACCCCACTGATCAATCACAAGGCTTGCAGATTGTAGATTAAAAAAGAAGTCTAAGTTAGGCTATCAAAAACACATCTGTATTGCTTCCCAACCTCATCTCAGGGTGAAACACCTGCCTGGTGTTACTGTGAGTAACTTTTCAAACTCATTTTGAAAGCAGTACAGTGGCTGGATTCCACTGTAAACTTTACCCTGATGTAGTAAATTAAATCAAGCCAAACCGTCTTATACTTTGTACATTGTAGATTCTAAACTAAGTCCACTGCACTTACAGTCCCAGTCAGGTGGTTTATTCCAGCAGGAGGGGAACAATTAAGAAGCAGCAGACTGGCTTGTGAGTGGTGGGTGGTGCTGAAAGGTGGGAGGATTAGGGTGGAGAGGGGTGGAAAGAATATCAGTTCTCTTCTTCCCCTGAGGGCTGAGATATGAGGAAGCAGTGGGGAGGAGAGAGCAGGTGCATGGGAATTCCAGAAATCATTGCATATGCATGTTATTCAGACTTAAACAGGGAACAGAGCTTGAGGAAAAATAATGTTCGAGAGGGTCAAGCAAGAAGTGGATGAGGGATCGGAGTCGAGGAAAATTAGATATTTTTTGACCCCCAGTCTCGGCTCAGCAAATCCCGCCTGTCCTGCTCATCAGGCTAACTAGCGTTTCCATGCAACAAGGCCACGCCGTCCCAACTGAGCCATCCCTCATCAACACTGGAACTAATGTGCTTGAACAAGACATCTAATGGTTTTTGCTGCTATCAAAGGCCGGCCCCTGGAAAAGGCCTGCTCCAACAGGGGCCCCGCCGGCAACAACATGAGGGGACAACAGGACTGGAGACTCCCTATGCATTGAGATCACAGCAGAATCACAGAGGAAACACAATAGGCTGCTATCGTGACAAGAACCAAAATGAGGCTGCATGGACCCCACAGTGAGATCTATGAAGGAACAGCAAATTGGAGTTTTGTGGGGGCATTAAATCTGAAGAACTGTTTCAGGGTGCAACAGCTTAGAGATTGATTTTTCCAAGAATGAATGTATTACATTTGAAACTTTTGGTCTTTTTACTTTTTATCATCCACTTTGGAGACTGTACTAAACTGTGTATTATGCCAGACAGCTGAATCAGGAGAATAAACAAATCAAACAGCTGGAAGAATAAAGCATGTCTCTTTCTCCCCCACCAGGCAGTGTAATAACCTTTTAAATCATGTTTGACATTTTAAAGTTGGCACTACGGAGATTCTGGCAATATCCAAGCTCTGATATTAAAACCGGTTACTGGCAGTAATCTCATTGCTTTGTTTGATGATTTGCAATATGACACCCATCCCCCTTGTCCTCAGCCTTCACATAGCTGTTTGCTCTCCCCCTAGAGATGATTCCTTCCCGCCCAGATTTGCCCTTGCCCTGACACTGGTTGCTAATGGTGCTGCTGTCAAGGCTAGGCCAGTGAAAACAACAGGAGGCAAAGAGCCGTCTGTTGAGCTTCTCTGGGAAATTCACACGTTTTATGGGCTGAGGAGGAAAGATGAGGCCTCTGTTTGTTACATTGCGGTTAGGGGTGGGAAAATGAAAAGTTTAAACAGTATAATGATATATATATATTTAACAAGATATGTGGTAAGACTGTATTTCTTGATCAATGTAGTTTATATTGATGTTAATACAAAGCTCAATAGATGTCAGGCCTCATGCAGAGTAAACACAAGTAATATGCTCGCTGAGCACAAGTGATTTTATTCATATTGTTCAGACAATTTTGGAAAATACCATGTATCTTAATCAAACTAATTAGTTCCTACATGAATTGGCCAAGCACACAGTTGATGTAGAGAGCCCCTTTCCTTATTAAAGACAGGCACTGCTGAACTGTTTACATCCATGGACTGTCTACTGACAGACACATACATAAGTGCAAAGTAAAGATGTTGCTAGTCCTCTGAAATACTTGTCTCCTTCAATTCAAGGAAGCTCTCTCCTCATTGAATGAGTCAAAAACAATCTGTTGACAACTTTTCATTCCCTCATAGCATTCTTGTTTTATCCGTGGCTCTGCTAAAATAAGTAACAACCAGCAGCCTCCACAGCTGAAACTGAAAGCGCAGTTCATGTATGTTTGTGACTGGCGGCATGAAATCAGAGGTTCTGTAATTGTTTGGAGCAGACAGTTTTAACCAGCTAAATAAGCATATTTACAGCCTGGTTCAACAAATTGCTTTGTTCTCAAAATGTATCATCTAATGCCCCTACTGTTTGAGGGGAGGGGGCTAAATGGGGCCATATTTTACTTTACTAAAGATTTCCAGTGTTGGATAGTGACGGATATCTTCAACCGTATGCCTGCCTGATATCGGTGAAGTCTGTCTCAGCTCTGCCTCACTGGGCTTAAAAAAAATTAGGCTGAGAGGGAGTCTACAGGATTGCTGCATCCATAGCTTAGCTTCAAAAGTTTTCCTTCAAAATACATTCAGCGTTCAGTAAGACAGACAGTGAAGTGCTCTTATCCCAAAGCAGAACAAATTAAAGATGGAATTCGAGAGCATTCAATTTCTGATAACAATTCATAAAAATGCACCCAATATTCCTTCACAGCATCTGGCAGTTGCATTTGTTGAGATTTTTTTGTGTCTAGGACTTCTGTTTTGAATGCTGAGTCATTAAACAGATATTGCTTTTATTTTGTTTAACTAGAGTTATGTAGGAACATGTAGGATTCTAGAAAGAATATGTGGTAAATATTAACAAAAAAAATAAAAAGCTTAAGGATGTCAAGATAATATCTTCAGTTAATGCTGCCTCACACTAGAGCAGTGATTTAGGGGCACCCCCCTCTAACAGCTGGTAGACATGACTGTTGGAGAAACTGACTGGCCGTTAGAGTGTCTAGTCACAAACAAGCGTGCACTCTGATTGGTCACGGAGCTTAATCAAGCATACAGATGAATATCTGATCGAAACAGCATTAAACATCTACGCCGCAACGTTTGACACACTGAGAAGCTGCTTTGATGGAGTGTCACCACGTCTCCTGACTTCTCGTCGCTCTTGATGAAGGTGAAGTCAAATTATCTGTCAACACTGGTGGGTTGTGAGAGAAGAGCCACAGTGTGACTTCTACAATCTGGTGGCTGCTAATGGTGCAAGGGCAAACGTCAGGCTGTGGGAGCAGGTGGGGGACTGCAGAATGAACTTATGCAGGGACATGAGAGGGAAGGAGAGAAGAGGTGGAGAGGCAACACAACAGGAACGTTAATTAGTGTAGCACAAATGTCTCCATAATGAGGCCTAATCACCTGAGCATGGCAGTGGCGATACTGTAGAGTCATGCTAGCTGACTGGCCCCCGCTGCACCAGGTACCACACGGGAGAGGAACCCAGATGGAGAGGGTTACCGTCAGAATGCAAAAATGGAAAGAGCAGGAGAGTTTCCATGACTGAAAGGTGTATGACAGCAGCCGGTCCTTGTTGCGTATGCGTCTACTCTCTGGTGGCGTAGTTAGGTGTTGTACCTCGGATTAGAGGATGGTCTAATTGGCCCGCTGGGCAAACAGGAGAGGGCTGAGAGGAGAGCTGCTGTGACAGCGATTTCCTCAGCAAATAAATCATCCAGTCTCTTTCCTCTGCAAACTGCTACATCTCAACATATCTGTCATTAACGCCAAGCTCGCGCAGCTCGAGAGACATATTTACGGGTGTTGATTTGATTATGGTTGTTATAGCTGGAACCACTCTGCAGCATCACTCTGGACGGTCCACAAATCTCAGGGGGTTGACGTTATAACGTCAGACTATGTGGTTTGGTTGGTGTTGCATAATGAAGAGAATAAATTGAGCTCCTTGATGAATATATTTGCATTCACATCTGATGTTTAAACCACAGCAGACTGATGAGTAGCCTGTGTTGCATCCTGGTAAACAGTAGTCACATGCGCAGTTGCTTCTACTCCCACAGGTGTGTGTTGGTTGCCATGGAAAAGCCATTTGTGGCAAGCTAGTGTGAAGCAGGGACAAGACAAGGTTTGTTCCCGTCTGCCAGCATCATTTCCGTCTGTCCCTGAAAAGTGGCTGTGGCAGGAGAAAAGCCACAGGGATGTCCTGAGCTTCTCTCAACCCTGAACTGAACCCTCTCATCACTGCTAGCTAGATAACTAAGCTTTAAAGAGAACATCCCAACTCCCTGCCACTTACTCTTTTGCGGATTATGCCAGTGAACAAGCAGTGGCAGCAGCCTAGCCCAGTGAGCAGTGCACAAGAAGGAGGGTCAACACATTATGTCATCAGAGAAAAGCTGCCACGCACAGACAGAGACTGCAGTCCACAACCTACCACTTACAGAAGAGGCACGCTGAGATTTAGATTGGATGGGTTCAAATTATACCCAAGAGCTGGCAGCTTAGTTAGAGGGAGGATTAACATCTACTTCACGTCAAGAGCTTTCTGGTTGTAACATCCACAAGAACATAAAACCACACACACACACACACACACATGCTTTTATTTTAGTTATCCCTAACAGAATCAGAGCAAGGCCAATGGAGAGTTACCCACAATATTAAGACTAAAATCACTTCATAAACCCACTAAAAACATTTGGAATCCAGGCCACAACATCCAAGGACTCCTTAGGAGCCTGGTGGATGTTGAAGGGAGTTGGTGAGATTATGAGACTTTTATAGTATGACCTAAATTTGAAGTATCTGTGGTAAAGTATTTATTTAAACAGGGAGGTGGTAGTGCAGTGGTCATTTCAGTGGGACCAGTGTTGTCCTTAGTGTGGACCAGATTAGGGCAATGCCAAATTTAGCTGATTGCGATAGCTCATTTTATACTTTTTCAGGTTTTATATGTCCTGTGGTGTAGTAAACATGACTCCTTTATGTGATAAGCTCTTGCATGTATGACACAAAAGTCTGTAGCATCAGAACTCCTCCCTTTCCCCCTCTTTACAGTTCCAGCAGCCTCAAAAAGGCCTGCGAATGGACCTGCCAATGTGCCATCCCACTAACATTTGCTTTGGCTGACCCAGTGCATAATAGCAGTATTATCTGCTATTCTGCACTGGGCTAAAACCATTTCATAAAGCCAACCATTTCTAAAACCATTTCATTTACTCTGTTGACAAATCAAAGCTGGGAGGGCTCACATGGGGAACTGAGCCTTAAATAGGCAGGAGCTCAAACAGAGCTTTTCAGACAAACTGGGAATAACACTGGATCAGGGGTAATCAGAATATAAAAGTTACTGTGAACATTCTCAAGTAATCATCAAGTGAATATAAGAACCTGAACTAAAGCAAATATGGGTTTGTCTCACTTCCCATGGTTGGTTGTTTTGGTTTCAAATTCATTCACACTTACAGCAAACTGTACTCAAGTGACATGGGCCCCCTGTTTTCAAGCAGACTAGATCAAATACCCGTTGTTTGGATTGCAACAGGAGTTAGAAGCATATGACTCCTAGTTTATGAATTTGTTCAACTAATTTTTGACATTAAATCAGTACAGACCTGAAACCCCAGTCAAATGCTCTGTCAAAGCTGTGAAACACCGTGGATTCCGCGTTACCATAATGTCGCTTGGCCCAGATGTAAACAACAAACAAAATAACTTGCTGCAACTTAGCTGTATTTTGATTGAGATAATGTAAACAGGGTTGTATATTGGCTGTGATAGATCAGATTTGGATACAACCATGCAGCTGAAGCACTGAGTGACCTTGTTTGACGCAGGCACATGGACGTTGATTAACAAGATGGACCAGAAACTGCAAGTGCTGCAAACCAGACCCTCCAAATTCATATTACCTGCTGGTGGTGTTACCTCATATTGAATAGATAACGCTAAATTTAACTGCTTTCTCTAGACTAAATGCTATTTAAATTATTGTTCAGCTGAATATTATTTGCTAAGGAACATCCCTATTTTGCAAGGAAGCAAACAGAAAGTTGGATTGTTTTAAATCAGATTAGGAATCAGTGAAGGTGATGAAAGCTTAGCAAACATAATCTGTGTATGCGTTGGTGGGGTATAAACGAAAGCTTAATCTCCATGGAGTGCCTGATAGGGGTTAAAACAGTGTGCAGTAAGGTCTGGTAAACATCTTTGGCCTCCTCACTAGTCATTCCTGCTCTCCTCCCTCATCTCCTCCCTCCCTCTCCCTCTCTCTCTCTCTCAAAGGAGCTGCCACTGCCAGGGCCACCATATTGTCATTAAAGACTATGGCATAGCAAGGGAGCGCAGGAAACCCCTGAGCCACATCTCAGGAGGACTGACTTCTCCGCTGAGCCCCAGCCACGGCGATGCTCACACAAAGGCGCGGATAAACAAGCAGAGACGCAGACTGCCAGGCAGACAGACATATGTGTGCACATTCATTATATGCATCTTCAAAAGTGAAGACAAAAAAAAATTCTGTTTCTAAGGTTTTCTCTTTTATCTCTGGAGACAGACCGTGGAATGGATCAGTATTCTATTTAGCTCCTCATAACACCCAAAAACTGAACCCTCAGCTGTGCATCTTCTTCTTGGAAAAAAACCAAAATGCGGGTTTTCAACTAAAATCCTTCCCGCAGGCTTTTTACCAGGAAGGCTTGAGATTAATTGATTCCAAGCTGAATAGTCTGCTAAAGAGAAGGGTTTAAGCATCCATAGAACAGAGCCCCTGTCTGCCTTGAACTATCAGTAGGATCTGTCTCCAGTGGATACTTAAAAAAACTGGAGGCAGGGCCGTAAGACAGGGAGGGCTATAATCATCTCCTGCATATGTGCGATGTGCAGCAGCGGGGAGATGGGGCGGCGGCAGTGTCTGGGTGGTCGAAAAGGGAGGAGAGGGAAAGATACTGGGAGGCTGAATCCAAACGAGGGGGCTTTTCTGCACACTGAAAGCGCCTGTGTGTCTCCAGCAGATGGACTATTGTATGTTGAGTCCTGGGGAGTGGGTGCTGAGAGTTTTCTTGTGCCCAGGGTGGCCCATTCTTTGTCCCACACTTCACCTCTCTGCCTTCAGGCTTTGTTACACTCTGTTTTGTTTGCTGTTGTTTTGTGCCTCGCGATGTATCTCACTTTTGTTAACCTTTTTTCTCATACAAAACAGAGAGATTTTCCCCTCTTCTTTATGATTTGAAGGGAAGGGGGTCATTTTTCTCTCTGTACGGGTTGTTTTGTGTTGTCTGAGGAACAAGTTGGAACGTTGGCTGTGACAGGAGAAGAATGCTGAGTCGAGCTGTTGCAGCCTGTTCGGTGGCTGTCCCTCCCTGAGGACTGAATGTAAAGACCAGCACATAAATCACCAGCCACCCAAACAGGCAGGGAGGAAAACAATGCGGACAATGCGGCTGATTAGAGCAGCAACCATCATCCATATGCACCACCATCACCCATGCATATCTGACTATCTTTGCTACCCTAGAAAAAGTGCTACAGCCCAAGTACACAGAGGCAGTGATTTACAGACTTGACAAAAAGACCCATATGAGTCCCTTCCCCATTTTTCTTGTAGATATTTTTTAGTTATGACACCACAGAACCACAATAAAAAAATATGTTAGAAAATATACAATTAGTAAAATCTGGAGGGAAGATGCACTTAAATACATATAGTATTTTAACAGTCAAAAGCTGGCTATAAATCTACCAGTTTACTAATACTAAGTACAACATCATGACCACGAGTGCAGCAGCCACATATAGTGAACAGTTACACTGCTAAAATGTTCACGGAAAGCACAGCAAGTTTAGGATTTGCACCATTTTTAAACAGATAAGGGGCAACACTACTCAAACTCACCATATCTATATAGTATTATATTTTCTCAAGGCCAGTTGTTATATATCCAAAAAAACAGTAAACTGACATTGCTGGGGTATTATACCTTTAGGATTCTCATTAGGATTTACCAAATTAAAATGTGCTTCATCTAAAACCATTCCTGGGCATGTACATTGGATCCAACATAGGAACTTTCTTGAATATCAGCCTTTATTTTAAAGCTGTTTACTCACTTTGGAATCTAATTTCTATGGGTTGAGTTGGTGGCAGATTCAGCCATCCGTCAACCAAAAGTCAAGGGGTTTTGATTCTTAGCTCCTGCAGCTGGCTCCAAAAAGCTCTCATTGCTACATCAGCTATCAGTATATGTGTATGAATGGATGATGTGTTAGCTGATAGTGATAAACACTTAACATGACAGCCTCTTCCATTAGTGTGCGCGTGTGGTGTGAAAGTAAACTGCTGTGCAGGAAGCACTTAAAGTAGTCAGACAAACAGGGAAAGTGCTTCACAAAATCAAGAACATTCAACAGTTAGATGTAAGCCTCATAATGAGACACATTCAGTGAGAGACTTATCCCACCATGATCCCACCACAGAAAGCCATGGGAAGTCATTCCTGCCTGTGGCCATCAGACTTTATCACTCCTGACTAAAAGAGCACGAAGGCACGATGACAAAGGTCATGGTTTTTGCACAATTGTGGCCTACATACAGTACATCAGGTTTTGGGACCCTTAGCAGCGTCATTCTGTCCAATGTAGTGTGTAATCAGGAATAAATGAAAAGTCTGGGATGCCCAAAAAGTCCTTCCTCCTACGATTTGTTGCCTCACATCAGAGTCATTGACCCAGAATGTGCAACAATCATAAATGTAAACAGACCAAAGTTGCCTTAAGAGCTAAAAGACAGGGAAACAGTTGAAAAAAGCTCTGACAACAACATCTCTGCCTTTGAGATATGTTGTAGAGGACCTACCAACAGGCTTTAAAAAGAGAAACATTAGATACACAGCAGAGGCACCTCAGGGTCTTGGTGAGCTGCTTGTGTTGATCATCATAGTTGATAGTGTTTGGCAGGAAGAATAATAGTATAGTACTCTAGTATAGTGTAAGTATAGTACTCGTCAATGTGATTACTGTCTTTGGTGTCACCCCTCAGTCTTTGAGCATCACATTGGTCATTATATGTGGTTCAGTTTTTATCATGCAGGCTTTCAAGCTTGTAAGACAAGTAACAGCATCATTAAATGACTCTGTGGTTACCTCCTCTGACATAGTGATGAAAAAATCATGTAAAATGACCTCAGATTAAAGCAACATGAAGACACAGCAACAAAGGCCCTAGTCCTTTTGACATCCTAGCAACAAAGCGACTAGGGCGACAGAAAAATAAAGCCCACCGTTGCTGAAAACTTTGCGTGTGTGTCATCCTGTCCAACATGTGTGTCCTATATTTTTCTCAAAGCACTATAGAGAAGTCTGTCCTTACTTTTCCCATATGGTAACATTTTCCCATCCCTCTGCGGTTTTCTGTCTTGCGCTGTTAGAGTCATTAATTACATCACTACTCTAAAAGACAAGTATATCAGCATCATTCAGAGGGATCCCTCACCACACTTGGAAACAGTTCCAGGAACACCAAAAGATATATGAAGCCAAAGTCCTTTAACTCCCCCTTTACCCTGGAGTCCAACACCCCAAACCTGGCAGGACTTAAGATGTTCTGATGTCATATTGTTGGGTTACCCCACAAAATCCCCCATACCCACCAGTAAAAAATCAAAAAGGCTTTAGGGTTGTTGCTGCCGGGGTTGAGTGGGATGTTAAAAGGGTTGAAAAGGTGGACTGTGCAATTAATAACCCAAGGTCACTCTTTGTTACCTTGAAACAAAACTGAAGCAGGCAAGGAAAAGGGCAGAGCAGAAAAGTTCGCTTTATAAAAAGGGCCTGGCATTATTTATGACTCCCCATAAAAGCTGTAGTTAATTACAGTGCTTTAGACTTATAAATTACAGATTGTGAAGCTCCTGTTATAATTAGAACAGCAGAGGCCCGGCCTGGTCTCAGTCTCTGGGTTAGGGGGTGGAGAGGAGTTGGAGGCAGGGCTGCTGGATGAGGCATCTTAACTGATGTGGTAAAGCCAGGCCAAGGAAACATCCCCACACAGGGCCCTGCCTGCTGCATGTGGCAGCACCGGGCAGCTCTCTGAAAAAAGGGCTGATGTGTTTATCATCTCTGTCTTTTACCAAGCTGGGACCACCATGGGGGCTGCTATACAAAGATTAACATAAACTTGGAGTTGCATGGCCCTGGAGATGCATCACTATAATCTAAAAATGTCTTTGATTTTTTTTGCTGTTTTCTTCTTGATGATATTAAGTTCTTATATGACAATTCTTGAAGGGATTGTTTTGTTAAACTGGTACAACCTCCATTTTTTCTACTAATTCAGCCTGTGCTGACACTGCTTGATTCTGCTTAGTGATCAAATTCTTTAATGACTCAGTTAGTTATTCCTGTGGACTTTTTGTGGGGGCAAAAGTTGGACTGAATAGGTATTCAGAGGACACGATCTCAAACACATGCCACTCCTGTTATTGAAATTTGATGTTGCACAGCCTCTGCAAGTGTTTCTGCCCATTTAATGTTTTGACAATCAAGCCACAACTTTGACCTCTTCTGCCCCTGTCCACCAAGATTACACTTTTGACCTGTCTGTTGTTGTTTCTGCATTTATATGGGAATTATTAAGCATAAAGACTAATGACACCAGTTCCTTGAAGGAGCTGTAATCAATTCTCAACTGGGAAATGCTTTTGATTCCATCCCTTGTAGCTTGAATGTAAGTATTGTTTACATCCTGTGAGTTGTGTCAATGTGCCACCTCATTTCCCGATTTGTCTTTTTCATAACAAAAGCCTTCCGCCAACACAACAGCTTACAGCTACAAGAAGTTGTATTAGTTGTTGTTGTAGAGATAGAAATCTCAGCTGGGCTTAGACAAACTGAGTTCCAGCACGTAGCCTGTGATAAAGTCCCTTACAGACCAACAGGGATGAACTCCAAAACAAGCACACTAAACTTTGTATTTCTTTTACTTGCTGACCTTAAACTTAGAGAAGAGAGCTAAAACTTTCTGCTGAATGCTGTGCCAAAATGCCACTCAATGGTAAACACAGATATCTGCTCTAACACCAGGGAGAGGCTTAACAGTTTCTGTGAGTTAGTTCATTTGTCTGGATCTGCCCTTTATAGTTTGAACAAATTTATGACAGGCCAAAGGTCTCATTCTGTTGTCTGCCTTATATCACTGTTATATGCCCATTATATATACCACCACAGCTCATAAGCAAAACAATAGGCACTATTTTTGCCTGATTCTTGCTGTAGCACCAGTGCTTCAACCTTTAATGACAGTACTTTCATGGAGAACTACAACAGCTTACCTGTCACCATGTTACTTTGCCTGGCATTTTGTTTTCTTTGTTAATAAATTGCTGCTTGCTCAAAACCCCACTTGTAGTGGATCAAATCAGACACCCTGTGTGACATATCTGAGACTATTGATTGCCTTTCTGCAGCAGCTCAGGGAGGTTGAGTCATACAGGCAGAGAGACAGTGGGATGCTAAAGAGGGTTAATCCTGGCTGTCCCCTCACGCTCATTAGCTGAATTATCAATGGCCTTTAGCAAAGCCAAACTACAACATGTGTGGACAGAGAGTGGCCTCTGGGTATCATGGGAGATCCCCCAACAGCCAGGGCATGCCCTGAGGAAGTCCCAGATGTCAGAGGTCAAGTCAATGTCCTGCTGTAATGCACTTTGTATTGTCTGCTGTATCATTTAAGGTATTAAGGCGATTTTGGTGGCCCTGCAGCTTTATCCAAAGAAGATAAAGAAAATGATTCAAAATGTTTCTGTCCCCAGGAAAATAATCTTATATAGCTATCACAATTCCAAACTATTACATTCTCATATGATTCTAGTAAATACTGATACCTTTTTTTTTAATATCACACAACCATAAATGAAGATCTGGGCACATTAAAATGATCAATTAAGTCATTTTGATGTAACTTCAGCACAGAACAAATGTCAAAAATTTTCAAGTTGCAGATTGAAATGAACCGCAAAATGAATTCGATGTTCCTTTAAACATCAACTACTTCACGTATTTCCTCAGCTATCCTCTATCAATTAGGATGTGGTTGTGGTTACTGTTTTTTGTATTTGTGTGTTCTTATTTTGGGATCCGAGACTTCATCAGTTTCTTTCATGTGTTGTGATGTGGAGCTGTCATTAGTTTTTCTGTTCTGGACATAGAGAAATACTTTGAAACACATTTTTGGGGAATATTCAGCTGTTATTTATAGTGAATGTTAAGGTGGCAAGAGCCTAAACACATGCTAAGTGCACAACCACAAGCACTCTGCCAAAGCCACCGCCCCAGAGAAGGACTTGTAGATTCCAGTTGACATTACTGTCTCTTTTCCTGCTTTAAATGTCTGCAGCAGCCACAAAAAGTTTGCTGGTGGACTTTAATGAGATGATAAGGACACTGCACAAAGACTATTTCCTGACTGATGCATGGAACAGTTAAGGTTGAGCTGCTGTGATGGAGGTTAGAGCAAAGGTTTTTTCACCAGGCAGAAGGAAACACAACTTTAGCAGAAACTGACCAAATTATGAACCATCCAACATGTTTGCAAAGGTGTCAACATGTTTTTTAAGTCTTTCTGGGGCTTAACAGCCATTAGAAAGCTGCTCTAGGTTGAAAATAAGACCATATATCTGTTTTTCTATCATAACTCCTTTACTTGTGGGTAGCTCGAAACATCAAACTGATGGATATTTTACCATTAAAAGCATATGGCATTTTAAAAGCTTCAAGTTTACAAAAATCTACCAACCCTGATGCATCTCTCTTTCGTCTGTGTTGACTGTGTTTTGTAGAGTGAGCATGTGTATTGCATCTGTGGGTAGCTGAGTCCATCTGGGGCACAGCAGCCAGCAGAGAGGTCAGCCTTGCCATTTCTGTTTTGCACACATTTGTCTTGAGTGCCTGAGGTAGAGACGTAGGTGTGATGTTACACCATCACCTCACACTAATGCCGAGCTGAGAAGAAAGCCCCTCCGGTGGGAGAGAGTGCAGAGAAACTACTCAGGTCTACAGGGCATCTTTAGAGGCTTAGTATAAGGTGAGACTAATCCCTGAGATTCTGCTTTGTTTGGAGCAAACATTAGCAAAAAAAATACCTTCACAGAGAGCTGGGGACTGTGTTCATCTGTTTGAAATCAATAATAACTACTGCTTAGTGCCAATAAATTATAGACGTTAGAAATCATTCCAGCTTCATTATTTTATGCATTCATTTTCCTTTCAATCCAGTTATACAGCATGGGGTTTTTAGAGCTGAATTTTGAATCAATAGGCAGCATAATTTGGCAGAGCAGAGACAGCAGGAGGACAGAGTGTGTATGAGTGAAAAGGCGTCAATCCTCAAGCAGTCTAACAGCCCTAATCAGCTGCACTCCACAGCAGAGTGGCTGCTCGGCTCCTGCTTCCACGCCATTCCTGCACAAAGGAATTCAGACAGGATGCTATGAATTTGCCATAAGACAGATGCCAGCCTCTGTCACCTCAGACCCCCCTTTACATCGCACAGTGTGACCCCCTCCACCAGCCCCCTTCCATATCCCTCTCCAATTCTTTAACCTGGCCCCAGGCTACAGGCTTTCTCTCATTATGGGCGCTGACAGGGCCTGTCCTCAGCCTGATCCCTCATCATTAGAGCATGTAAATCTCCCTGTCACACATACAGGTACACACACACACACATACACACCATGATTATGATGATGGGGGGTAATCCTGTTCACCTGAGAAATCAGAGCCACTAACCCCAGGATCAAGAAGAAAGAAAAAGATTTGTAGGTATTATTAATAAGGGCTGGAGTATGGACCAGATATGCCTTTTTTTCAATCTAAGCAGCAATGCACAGTTTAATTATTGTGATGTTTTGGACAGAGATATCACTTGGAGGCACTTTGTACCATAAGTCTTAGTTATTTTTGCAAAGGTTTGTGATTAAATGCTCAAAATAAAGTCTGGGGTGAACACAAGCTTCACAGATCAAACATTTTAAATATTCAATAACATAAAACGCACAAGGAGCTGCCCAGCTTGGGAATTTTAAAGCCACTGTCTCTTCAAAAGGCAGTTGCTAACACGGTTTTGGGTTGCTTTAATTCAGATAGATAAAAGAGTCGGAAATTAAGACAGGGCATGAGCCAAGGGCCAGACTTGCACTTGGGCAGAGCCAGCAAGGACAGCAGCCTCTGAGTGTGAGCATGCAGATATAGCCACAAGGCATCATCATTTCTAATTACCTTTAAAATGCATGTCAGCAACAAAGTTAAAAAAGCCATAAGCATTAACCTGATCAGGTCATACTTTGATGAAACTCTTTAATTGAAAAGGTAGGAGAGTGAATTTTAAGGGTTGGGCGCCTAGTGTTGGCAAAGTTGCACTCAATCAGCCATCTTGGTGTCTAATATAGTTTGGCATTAGCTTGTCCATGAGTTAGCGCATCAAAATTTATGAAAGATGGATTTATTTGTCAGGATGAATGATATTATCGGAGCAATATCGGTATTGGCAGATATTCGCCTAAAAAGTTAACTGTTGGTATTGGCAGATTTGAACATTTTTGCTAATATATATAGTCAAACTTTGCAGGTAGAAACTGGACATAAATATGCCATACATTGGCATTGTTGTGTTTCTTGTTTTTCATCTGTTTCTAAAACAAATAAACTGTAACCAGTCAATAAAATGTTAAATGAGGCCTTTGCGCCCTTGACAAAAAGCATCAGTATTGATCTCAGTACCAGCAGTAAGGAATCTCAAAGTATCTGTACAATGAATATCAGCAATAACCTAATATCGTGCATCCCTATGTATTTGTTAGTACTAAGTGAAGATGACATCTTTAAAAACAGCTTTCTCTGTTCAAATACAATCTAGCTCATTAAAATGCACACACTGGAACAGTTTCTTATCTAAAGTCCTTACACGATACGTATTTACTGATTTAAAACATCCATCCACATTTAAACACAAAGAGACAATGGCAAAACTAAGACAACTGCTTGCAAAGAAGAGCTAAGAAACAAAAGCAGTGAATCTGGAGGGCAAGCATCTGGTTGGTCTCGCCTGGGTTGGTGCGCTACTGCTGCTGCATGTATAATTCAGACTGGCCCTATCTTCTCTTCTCTCCTCCAGCCATGTAAACCAGCCCAAACACAGCACATGGAGACAAGGATAGAGGGGCTGAGGAGGAGAGGAGAAAGCAGGAGCATGGGAGATGGATGGATGGGTAAGGGGGGAAAAATATGGAAACAAGAGCAGGGAGGAGAAACGGGGTGCTGGAGGCAGAAGGGATATGCAGAGGAAGAGGAAAATGAGGAGCAGGTATATGAACTGAATTGGTAAGACAAGACAGAGGAGGGAGTGTTGGGCTTGGGGGATGAAATCTCTCTCTCCTTTTTTATCATGTCTATTTCACTGCTCAAAACACAAGCCCCATGCTGACTCTGTTTATTGCTTTTTTCTGTAAAAAGGCCTTCAAAGGAACATCACAGTTATTTTAGCCAGATCCCTCGAGAAAACTCTAAAACCCAACAGCTTATTCAGCGAACATTTAAGAGGGTGGGTGTGACAGAGGTGTGCATGTCTGCACGCTCATGCACTGTTCAACACGTGCCTGTGCGCTTAGTGTTAAAGTGCAAGAGGAGGGAGGACTGCCTGCTTAATGGCTAACTGCCATGCTACAATGTTATTTTTTCTGGATGTACTCCCTAACATACATGTGGACTGTTGTTTATTAAATTATTATTCTAATTTGTTAATGCTTTGGTAGTTATCTGAGTGCAGCCCAGACAACTCTCTCCTTGTGAGTGATAATGTGTGATATATTGAGCATTGTTGTTTTGTGTTGTATTGTCATTAAGTGCTGTACTCTATAATGCTATATTGCATCATTTTGTGTCAACAGTATCATACTGTATTGCAATATACATAGTACTACACTAGCACTATCATATTGCATTGTACAATGTCTGATCATGTGGTATAGTGGTGCACTGCATTGTCCAATCAAAATGTATATTATGTTTAAACAATAATAATGACATATCATGTCATATCATATCATATTAAACCAAGTTACATCACGTCATATATTGTACCCTATATCATTCTACTGACCTTGTTGCTTTTCTCCCTCAATAAGCTTTCAACCGTGTATTAAAAGCAAACTGTGGTATACTTCAGGTAAATGGGTTGTAAAGATAGAAAAGACACTTTAGCCAAAGACAACAAGTGACCTCTGGAGGTCAGCAGTACACTTACTGGGTCTGTATTTGTGTTATTGTTGCCGTGGGCCAAAAGCCCACTACCATTGCTGACAGAAATGCAAGCTCAGATGATCCAAGTAACCTGCTCAGCTGTAGTCTGCATGTTATTGACTTTGCTGAACACAATGAAATCATCAAAGGAGGAAAGTTTAACCTTTTTTCCCTGTTGGAAAGCCTTAATACAGGGTGATATCATGTTTTTAAAGGGATTAATGGTGAAAATTTACCCTGTAAAATAAAAAAATAGGGCTAAAACATGACTTACCTGAGTGATGGGAATCCAACAATGACAGCGTCACAGGCCGGAGAGGCAGGGGGGGGAGAGAAAAGAGAGAAAGAACACATTAGTCAGAGTACAGGGGTTTATGAAACGCTCTGTCAGTAAGCATTTTCTGTTCACTCTTTTGGCCTTTGCAACAGGAAAGACTGGATTTACACACAATCTTAAATCCCTAAAATGTTTTTCAGAGCAGCGAACAGGGAAATTAAGGACAATTTTACTGAAAGAGCAGCTTTAATCTGTGCTTTTGTGGCTACATCACAGCCTTTTATCTAAAGCTGTAAATGTTAGATCCACATTTAAGAGGGCCATAGATTAGCCAAGATACAAAGTGCATGAGTAAAAAAAGAGAAACAAGGAAGAGCGGAGGGACAAAGCTGAGAGACTGAGGGAGAGGGAATGAAAAAGGCAAAGAATCATTAATGCAAATGGCCCTAGAAGCCAGATAGACAGGAGTTATTGGAGGTTACTGCTGTTTTTGGAGGGTGTTAATTGTTATTCATGATGCTGGGATTGGGGCCGCTTGTTTTTGAAGTGCTGGATCAGGTAGGGATTTATTGACCATCGCTGCTAGGGGAACAGGCCCACAGAGGGATGTCAGCCAGGATGCAGGAGGACTAAAGCAGGGGGAGTGGAGGCTGGTGGTGGGCAGGTCAAACCTACAACCTCACACACACTGAACCATTGGGTCTCCCTGCATGCCTGCAGCTGTGCACAGAGACCACTATGGAGCAAACAGACACATGAATGGGCATTGGTGTCTGTTTCTTTTCTCCAACCACTTCTTCAGCACTTGACCTGAATACTTGTTTCAAGGAAGGACTCAAGACAAAATCTTCTCCAAGCGTTGTTTGGAAAAAATAGCCACTCAGCTGAGGCACTTTACAAAGATAGAAGTCTAAAATCCTGTTAGAATTCAACAAGTGTTTCAGACTCCCAGTTTGTCTCTGTGTAATTTAGGGATGAAAAATTTGTAATTTTATAACCTCAGTAATCACTCAACTTGAATAGTTGTTGCCTCAGTCTCTTTTTAAGTGAATTAAGTGATTCAAAGGAACTGGGGTGTCCTAATTCTGTCCTTAAAAGATAAAATAGCATTCAATTAGTGTGTTTTAAAAGCACTGTTTGTGTTACTCTCAAACCTCAATCACATAGATTATTCTGTTAAACCAAAGTCCTAAGATATATTAAGCAAATCTAGGGAATCTGAGCCTATTTAGGTCCACAGAAATACCCTGCATAACTGGAACAATGAACGCATACATGTGTGTATGTGCTTGTGCTCACACAGACAGGGGATCAAAATACCTTTGCGTCTGTATGCTGCTAATTGCAGGCATGTGGCCATGTGTCCAATCTATAAGACCGGGTGCTGAAAGAGTGACAAAGCTGTGCTGCCCCCCTCTTTCAAAACACACACACAAGCTTACATGAGTGCACACACACATGAGGACAGAGCCTGTCAGCAGGCCTGTCAGAGCAGAGTAGCTCTGACAGCCACTCATTCACCACCAGAGCTACTGCACAGCGCTAACAGCATTATCTACATATTAGCATTGCTGTCCGATCATTTTTTTCCCGTCAAAGTCTCCCCCCCTTTACCCACTGTAACCTCTACTTACAATCATTCTACCATAGCTGCGAGACAGACAGACAGATGTTTTTTAGGCTTTTCTTGACTTTTTATTAATAGTGCAGAGACAGTGAAAAGACTTGGAAAGAGAGTAGGGGAAGTCAAAATCAAACCCAGCCTGCCTGCACAAGACTAAAGCATCAGTATATGGAGAGGGCAGGGTTGCTATGCCACCATGCCATATCGGTATCCCATGAAGGCAGATAATAGGGTTGATCAGCTGACAACATTTTTACTGCATGTGTGTTTTAGAAATTCTCTGTCTCCTTCGATGCAACCTGTCAGACATTTTCTGGGCGCTTATCTTGTACTAATAACAATAATTCTGCAATTTGTGGTGCAACCCAAATAGATACAGAGTATGCACGGAGAAGTCAGAAGCAATGACCTCTCCCTGTCTATAAAATGACCTACTTCAAAGGGGACAGAGCCAGGAAGACGTGAGCTGAATCTGAAAGGATAGGCGGGTAAATAAATAAAGAGCCCTGCTGGATGATAACATGACAGTGGCCTCAGTGTCTTTTTAACCACTAAGCAAATATACACAGGGACAGGCAATACTTGCTTGCAGGTAAGGCAGGGAAAAGTCCAGATAAGAGAGGTAAAGTCGATGATATCAGGGAGCATATTGCCTTTGCTTGTTGCCAGTATTATCTCTCCTAATCTCTCTGTGATCCTCTCGTCTTAGCAGGGAATTTAGCTCCACTTGAAGGTTTAAAGAAAGTTGTAACATCAAATTGTTTTATATTGAGTATGTCTTAACAGGAGTGGTATTTAGAGCACAATGCACTTTTGTTTAAGGGTCTGCTTTGTTTGTTTTTGCAAGAGAGGACATCCCAGACATGCCAAAATGATGTCAACAGCCTGATCCGTGATGAAAATATCTGTATTATGATGATACAGTATGTTATAAAGGCCGGTGAAATTTTCTTTTAAGTCATTCTTGTTGTTTCCTCCTTGAGTCTTATCCTCTCAGTGTCCCTCTCTCCACACGACCTTGCCTAACCCACCATTGGGTTTTCCTCCAACAGAGGGGCAGCGAGGCAGAATTTATCTGTCTGAGATCAAAAGGGATAGAGGGAAAGACGGAAGCCAATGGGCGCAAGCTGAGGGAAGATTGCATATCCAGGCGTGAACCCCAGGACAGGCGCACAGGTCAACAGACTTCCAGCACTGGTAGCCTTCATACAAGCACACCAGCATCGCAGATATAGATCTGTCCTGGGACCTTATACGAGTAAAAAAACTACTGAATGAAGACAAAATGTGGTCATGTGAAAAAGAACATGAAGTGTCCTTCTCTGCTGCAGCACTGCAGGAACATACAGATTCAGGCTACATTTACAGAAGCAGCTCTGCACCAAAACAAAGAGGCTTACCTGCAGAAAATGGAGATGGTTCATGTGTCTAGTGCAGCGAAAAAAATCACCAAAATACTGTTTTTTAAGCTAATATACACCATATAACTAGAAACATCCAGAAACAATGCACTGCAGTGCTTCCAATCAATTTTCTTGTGACTGAGACACAGCCAAGCACCACCACTGTGGTCAAAAGATTTACTTTGAAACAAACCAAATACTGAACCATAGCTTTCACTACAAGTTAAGACTAAAGAGGTGAACTTTTGTAGTGGTTTGGCTCTTCGCTTCTGCAAAAAAAACAGCAATATTGGGTCCGTACAAAAGACAATTCTTGAAACAGCATGTTCTGTTTTTCAATGTACGAACAATATTGTTTTCTCTGCTGTTTATTATCATTTTAGTCATTGTAAAAATCCATTAGCTAAATCAGTTTTCTTATAATTCAGGGCAGTTTTTAGATACTGAGCTTAGAAGTCTTGCTACTTCAACAGGAAAATAAGCACCAGCTCCCAAAATGACATCTAAGCTCTCATTTAGCTACTACTTCAACTATATATTTCTTGAAAATCTACTAACTTTATAGTACATTTGCAAAGGATGATCAGGTATTTCACTTTTTCCGAGTGTGGTGCAAGATCTATATTCTTAAACTGGAAAGGAAAATGTTCCAAAACAAATAACCCTGTGAGAAAATGGAGTATTATCATGTTAACTCCTGTCACTCCTGTAGTAACGCCTGTTACCTGCTATATATGTTTCTTCAGCTGCTGAGAAATATCGGCCAGCCAACAAAGCAAAGCGAAAGAGGTCCAAGCATCTCTGGCCCTAAAATTTAGTGAAACATGCCAAAAGAAAGCACAAAATCTGTGTTGTGAATGTAATGAGGTAGTATCCGTACAATTTAGGCACTGGATTTCAGAGTAGACCTTTTTGAATACAAAAACAATTCCTTTTCAGTGGCTCTGTGTCCTGTAAATGTGACCTCAGACACATGCTAGCATACGGCTCAGGCTCTTATCTGTACGACACTGGTCTCCGGGGGATCCCACTGAGGTGTAAAGAGTCTGATGGGATCATATGAAGTAGTGCCCCCTCTCCACCAATTACTCCTCAATCTGGCCTCATCCTAATCTTCTTCTGAAAACACCCGGCTTGGAAATGGAGCAGAAAACAGTAGGTTGCCCACTAGGCCAGACAAGCTAATCCCCGACCACTAGAGTGTGTTCCCTCTCTCGCTTTCATAAATACTAATACACTGACGTGCCTCGCGGGTTCGTGTACACATTTGACGACACCTTCTCAAAAAAGGGCTAGATTCTATCAGCAGCTTTGTCCAAAACAGTGTCCCCAGATAAAGTGGTCTGTCCTGAGGCCGCCTTTTAATAGGTCAGACACGAGATCTAACCTTTAAAAGCACCTCATACAATATCAAGAACGTTATGTGCCAAATGAGAAAGCTTTCACGATGTGGCATGCGTGGCTAAGTGTGCCATGACTGGAGAGTTTCGGGTGATTACTTTGCAATCTTTGGAGAATGCCAACAATATTACTAACATTAAACGTAATGGGCTTACAGGAGGTTAACTGAACCTCATCATAGGGGTTTACTGAATTTTAGAAACAGTGCATACAGTAATATTTGAAAAATCAGTGGCAAATCAAATTGAATTTCAGTCAACATCAGCGTGCTCATGCATCAGTCATCGTCAACCCACCCGCAATCTAATGAGAATTAACACCTCAAAAATAGCGTGTGATTTCCATAAGCTAATCAGGATTGAAAATGACTGATGGCTTTAAAGGCAGCACTAAAAATACTGAGCAGCCCAGAGGCCTGTCTTTGATCCCAAAGCTCAAATTAAATTGATTGTAAATGTTTCAGACAGCTTCCTCTGTGTCCTTCAGATTCAAACAATGATTTCATCAGGCTCTCATCACACAGCTCTGCCTCTAGCTATGTGGATGGAACCTCTGTTTCATGATCCTTCCTGTGCCAGGAGGAGTGAAATGTCTCTGTCTCTCTGTGTATAAATAAGTGAAGAGTGAGGGCAGTCTGAGAGGGGAGCAAATAAATGAATAATATAAGAAAGGTAAAGTGAATGTCAGTCAGTGGCAGCATATCTACACAGATGGCTTCCACAAACATGGAGGGTCTTGCCGTTTGAGCCACATCAGCAGAACCCTGGCAAACCAAGCTTTCCACAAGCTGCAGTCCTTCCTTGTGTTGTGCAAAATATCAAGTTTTCTTACATTTATTTGTATGTCTTCAGATGGCAAAAAGCGTAGAATAATGTCAGTAAAATGAATATTGTTTATCTTGATTCGTCTTTTCAAGGATTTTAAGATACTAAAAACAAATGTACCCAGCCTTATCGTTGGGAAAAGGATGGCCGACCGTAAAAATACACTACCAATTGTACAATTATACAATATAAAATAAAAAAGCTACCGTACTATGTGTTCATGTTTCTTGAAATTCCCTAGATAGATACCATCGGTTGGTTGGATGATCATCGCAATTGTGTTTATTGTATCAATACATGGGATTTAACAGTAAAGGTTTTTAATATCAAAATATGGGCTTGGTGCCATTACTTTCTACAAACCTGGACAGTTTGCTGGAGTTTTCAGTTCCTTTTTATGGTTAAAAATGTACATTGGACCACCATGGGTGTCAAGGATCTTTTAGTAGCAATGGTATTATCTATTCATTTAGTTATTAGTTAATTAGTTAGTTATTTATCTATTTGAAATAGAGGATGGTGTACATTAAGCAACAGTAAAATGTATTACGCCGGTTTCATATATTTTATTACCTAAAAAAATAAAAAGGATTTATGTCATGAAATGCAATTCAGCATAAAAAAATCCATCTGGTCCATACTGCCCTACCCTAGTATATCCTGGTTTTGCACAAAAAAACAGGCGCATGCCAAAGCTAAAGCTTACTTCACAAGCAAACATGCAGAGCATTTAAACCCTGGCACTGCCATTCGAACCCCAAAGCAGCTGTTCCCCATCCTGTGGCTGACACTCACATCTGGTGTCAAGGCCCCAAACAGGCCAACAACAAAGGCCGTCCTCTTTGGAGCTGACACACAGAGAGGGATAGGCATCTTTCAGCGTACAGTCATTTCAGCGTAGCCTCGGGGCAGCGCTGACCTCCCATCATTCTCTCAGCTGAGCACCTGTCCTCAATGTATCCAAGGTGCTCCCCCGACACAAAGGTGAAACGGAGTAGCTTTTTTTGTTTATTATGAGAATTAAGAGTGCCTTCTCCCTTCAGATTTCCCACTACCATCACGCCTCCTGCACTAAATTACTCCACGCAGCATCACCCTGGCTCCCATTAGCCCTTTCAATCTGCCTGCCTTCAGCATGACGAGCCCTGGAGCTATAGGGGATGGTAATGATCTGCGTACACTCCACGTTGTGCAGCCCTTCACCCCCTCTTTCTTCCTCCATCACCCCTCTCTCAAATATCTTCTCCTCAGAGATATGCCCCACCTCGGCGCCTCGGTGCTGTATTCAAGATTTGCCTTGGTATCTTTGGTAACCCGTGGCGTGGACTAGATGTGCACCAAATTGAAGTGGGCTTTCTTCATCTGCCACGGTGGCAGAGGGGGGTCTTCAAGAGGCAATCCTCCAGCTCTATCTCAGTCTCTGAGCAGACACCCCCATCCATTAGTGACGGAGAGGGGTGGAGACCCTGTAAATTATAGACGAGTTCTTCACAGCGAACAATGGCGCATCTACTCTGCATTCACCCCCACATCTGCATTCCTCCACAGCCCACAACTCAACCTCTCAGACAATTTTCCTATACATCTGAAGGCGGAGGAAATACAGAGGAAAAGATACATGGGTAAGATTATGTATTCTCTTTGCTCTGAAGGTGGATTAATCAATAGTCTACATGAATATTGATCCAACAGTAGCAGAGAGAATATCTATAAGTGGGCTAGACACTAAAAATAGGACTAAGACGTGGATTCTTTTGTGCAGCCAATTGTGGGTGACAACAACATGCCACAAGGCAGATCAGATCTGTCAGCACAGAGGGTTAGGCTGTCGCCAAACCAGACAATTCTCAAATATTAACCAATTTCACACCATGGGGTCCCACAGACAGAACAAACTGTTTGATTACATTCTGAAATATCTCTATGGCTCACATTGAAGGATTTATCTCAACCACAAGACCACCCACCTGCAATTTGTATATTTGTATTGCCCAGTGGGTATCCCACAAACACAAGCTAAAGTGACCAATCATGACCTCAGAGAAAGACTAAAAATGGAGGATGATCAATGATGCTAGGTGGCTGCTTTGGTCTGCCTTCTGTTTTTCAGAAACAAGGACATAAAAGAATACAAACCTTACGTGAGCTAAAGGTTGATATTGCACAATTCATTGAGCAGAGATGACAGAGAAGGTTCAGCATGTTTGGTTTTAACTTTTAGTGCATGGCACTGAAACAAAGGATTACATTTGTGTTTTAATTCTGTTCTGTACTTAAGGGACAGGTCAGTAATTGAACTATATCAGTGCTGAATATTCACATTGTCTAAAATACTAGCTTTTCCATTTTGATTTTCCTTTATTTTTGCCTCAAGTTAAAACAGGCTTTAAGTTCAGAATAATTAATGTACGGGCTTAAAGTCAGTTACCCCTATTAAAGCCTTTTGTTTAGAGTCACTTCCTGAGCCGTTTGCTTTGTGATAAATATCACAGAAATAGTAATTTAATGTCACATCATTTGTACTGTATTGCTTGATCTAACTTGCATATATATGACCTACAAACACAACTGATTGTCCGATGTGTACTCTCCTTCAGACATGACGTTGTCTCATTTTTATACTGCCTGCCTCCAACCTGGTATCTTCACCCATTCATCCCCAATCAGAGCCATGAGGCCCCAAAATGTACTTGTGTCTGCACCATATCAGGAACTGGGCGGGGTGAGGAGGAAATTATTTGCACTCAAAGAGGCACACACCCAAATCAGACTGATCTGATGCTGTTTAGAAGTGGTTTACAAAGATTTAGAGTTTTCATTTAGATTTAGGAGACTGTGTAAAAGTGGACAAGGGGTATGATGTGTCTCCTTCAAAATCATTAAGTGAGTATGCAGACTAAAGAGCAGGAAGTCTGAATCATCCTTGGCTTCTGCTTGATGTAAAAAGAATGAGCAGGGATGATTAATATTCCTTTCCAAGCATCCTTTTCATTAAACTCACATTAATAAAAGCTCAAGATAAAGACATGAAAAATTCTCTGCCACCCTCATTCTCATCTCCAGAATGAGGCCTTTCTAAATCCTACATCAGCAATTACTCTTCCGACATTATTTTTCATCTTGTGTAACCCTCAGAACCAGTTAAAGTCGGCTGAACGAGGCTCTTTGGCACAGAGGGCGTGTCCAGCAGTGCCTGTTTGGGATGGAGCTCATCCTCTGCAGCCTTAGCCACGCTGCTTTCCTCCCAGACTGTGACCAATAGATTGCCTCTCAAAGAAAAGTGAATTCAGGATGAGGAAAAGTGGGAGCAATTGAAAGGTAAACACAGCATGAAGCCGCCGCGACAGAAGTCTGCGACATACCTCTGCTTTAAATTCACATTCAGCTCTTTCTGCCTCTGAGTCCATATGATTCAATGCGGGGCTGTCATTTTGATCAGCCACCTCCTGTCTGAGCTTTTCACTGGGATAAACTCGGATTTTATTTCTTTACGGAGCATATTCATCCTGATTGTGTATTGTGAACTCTATGACCACCAGGTGAAGACAGGGCGTTGACTGGCTGTTGAAATGACTAAAAATGAGATGCCTTCACTCTCCACAACCCCCCTCTCCTGGCTGAATCCCCCCTAGATGGGCTTGTGTCTAATCCTCAAACACAGTGTACGTGTGTATCCATTAGCACTCTGGCCTGGAGGTATTCCTGATGCCCCAAACCCAGGAGTTACCCCCCTCACTCTCTGCAGGGGGAGATCAGGTTAATATTATATTGGAGACAGAGGCAACATTTCTTATTTATTGAAAGGCAGTCTAGCATGAAAAAGTGTTTGCAGGCAGGCTGGTGGATTACCTGACCCCATCCCCCCTTTATTTTTATCAGATCCCGCAGAACCCAAACAACTTCACGTTCCTTTGCTTTGAGAGGACAAAGGAGATAAACAACAGCTTTCTTAACCCCTCGTCCGCCTCATTGAACACTTTGAAACACTGGTAAATTTGCGACCAAGGAAATCAGTGCAGTAAAAAAGGACTATCTCCATGGGCTGGCACTTTAACTTAACTTTCATGTGTTGTTCAGTTAAAAGATTGGGTGTTAACTGAAATATAAAAACTATCAAATGAGTCATTTATTTAAAAAAGAGTGGTATTTTTTTAAAGCACTGAGTAAAATGTAAATAGGAAGGCACGTCAACAAGAGGGGCGAATACTGGTAAACATATTCTTTTCCACATATTCATATATTTTATCTAAGGAAGCCAGGACCATGAGAAACCAATTAGAGCTGGTACTGTTGAGGTTATAGTGCAGAATAAATACTCTGAAAATAGTAAAAGTGCACCATACATTGGTGGTGGTGTCAAACTGCTCAGCTAACAGCACCCTCTTGTTCCAATACTTCTAAGAGAAAAACAGCACTCGTAATACTGTTGTCATGCAGATGGGATAATGCCTCTGTTATTTCTAACATACTCTGCTGTGTTTTTGCTTTGTAATGCAAAGATTCTGGCAAATCCAGTGTTCCCATGGCAACAACAGGCATGCCCCTTTCTAACTATAAAACCTAAGGGGTCCAATGGCCCTGAAAAAATACAGGAAATATCTTAGGTTGTGTAGATACTGAGCTAAGATAATGTACAAAAGCCACTTTATACGGTGCAGGTTGCTAGTGTTTGGTCAGACTTTTCTTTTGGCTTCAGAACGGCAGCAAATTCAACAAGGTGCCGTAAAATTCAAGATGTTTGGTTTGATTTCAAGCAGTTGTTCTATATAAATGGTTCACTATTAGTTGGTTATCCATCTGCACTGGTGAGCAGTAATACTGGTGAACCTACAAAAGTGGCTTATGAGTGTACATTTAACATGTATTACGTCACTTTCATGAATTTAATTTAGTTTTACCATCAAATACAATATGGTCAATATCTGAATCATTTCAAAAGATCACTTGTCAGCTAGTTCATCTGCACCTGCATTACTCATTAAGTTAACAGCATAAAATATTTCTGCTTCACTGACTTCATGTGCACGTATGAATGAGTCTGGCTGTTGTTCTGGCTGGCTGAAATCATATTTTTTCATAGATTATCTTTATTATGACATATGCAACTCAACCATGGCATTAATCATTCCACTTCTTATTTGTCACAACTTTTCTCTGACTATGATAGAGAGAGATGGCAGTGGCCTTGCTGTCTATACTTTGGCATTTCAGTAAAAAAAAACATTGAATCTTTTTTCATGTCAGTTTCGAGGGTCACAGCGGACAGCCTACGTCACAAGCACAAAGATAAGCACTACTTGGTCTGACAGACCACTCATGAAGGAGGAGAGCTGAATGATGAGGCGAATGAAGGAGGTGAATCTGGAGGGCGATAAGGACATTGTGAGAAATAAAGAAAAAAGGAATCAGTGAGAAAATAAATGAGAGTGAGGAGATGGGAAAAGTAATCATGACCTTGAGTGAAACAAAACTTCATTGAGTGAGTTGGTGTGAACAAGAGGAGGAAGTTTGAATCAGGGTCACTGTTTTTATGATCCCGTGTGAACCATGACAAAGTCCTTGAGAAGAATAAAAACAGACAGAGGTCTGTTCATAGAGAGGATTACACCAATGCAGAAATGAAATGATTTATCTCGAAAGAAAAGCTAGTCAGAGGCAGATTATAATAAACTCCAGGGATGGAGTTTGTTCAAATAAACTATCTTAACTTAAGAGCAAGGGACTTTTGAAGGAACTCTGCATATTTCAACCACAGGAATCAGGGTCTAAGTTAGCATCAGGGATTGACCCCCTGGCAGTGTCCGCTGGGAGGGTAGTACTTCGCCCTGGAACTTAAAGGCATCTTCAGTGATGAACGTCACTGACAAGTCAGGAGTCTGAATCACTGTGTTTCTCCAGTGATGACCTGTAAATGGGCTCCCAACTAACCAGCACTTGGAAAAGTTCATCACCTACAAATGTAATTCAAAGTGAGGGGAGAAAAGATGTTAAATAGCTACCATAGTGTCTTAGCTTTTATGCTTTCATGTTATAAACACTGAAGTGAGTAGAGCTGGGTATTTCCAGCAACTTCACGATACGATACGTACCCCGATTCTAAGGCCATGATACGATACATATCCCGATACACTTAAAATGTGAACATTGACTATGCTTTAAATAAAATTCTTGACAAGTTCAGTTTTTTCTTATAAGAAGAAAAAGAACAAGGATGAGTTTTAAGTGGTTCTACAACTTGAGAGACATAAATTCAGATCCTCAAAGATGGCAAGTTCAAATTTAGAACATATGCTTCATGATGTAGCTTGTCTTCTACTTTGAACTGTGCCACTGTTAACATTACCCAAAGTGTATTTACAACAACTGTCAAAATATTTAGGCCGTATCGATTCTGTAGAATCCGTATCGATACACGTATCTCAAAGGAGTGCAATACGATATTTTGCCGTATCGATATTTTGAGCACAGGCCTAGAAGTGAGACCAACTTGCAATACAAATCAATGTGGGTGACAAAGCTATTGTTTTCTCATGGTTGAAAACTTTTCTCCCTCAATTTGCTATGTTATTAAAGGAAACTGTAAGTATTTTGGCAACAAGTGAGGCACCAGAGTTTACTGGCCAGCCTCTTAGATTGGTTGTAAGGACTAACTGAAAGAACTAGCTATGATTGGAGATCCCATGTGCTGACCCAGTGATGTTTTTATTGTTTCTTCTAGTTAGTCCACAAGTTCAGTTAGAGGACCGGTCTGAGATCTTGCTAAAGGACAGATAGCATCAGCTGGAGCTTGCAGACACAGAGCCTGGGTCAGCTGAAAGTGACAACACTGTGGCAATGAAAGACTCTTTTGTACTGTACTGGTGTATAACTCAGGTTTAGAGTTGTCTTCACTGAGCACTGACTTTTTTAACATGGTACAAGTACCCTGTGTTACTTTCAAACTGCTAGCTGTAAAGGCTTGCTCCTGCATTCTCCCTAATCTTGCCATCACAGCCCTGGAGAATGGGAGCAGCCCAAGTGGTGCCATCAGAAGGACACTCAGAGTAAGTGTGTTATGGTGCTCCTGGACTACTGATGACCCAGGGTGGTTTAAAAAGCACAAATGAGAGACCGAAATGAGCTCAACAGTCGATGGATGATCAAAAAAAGATTAGGAGGAGGGCTCTGCTGGCTCTCATGTTCCAATGTATTATATAAAAGCACTTACTCTGTCCTTTCTACTCATTTTGGAAGCACTGCTGGTTCTCCTCCCCTCCCAGAGAGTCCCCTGATTCAGAGACTTCTGTTTCTGCTCGACATGATTCTTTGCCCGTGCTGTAGATCGTCGCTCGTAGTCTCTTTGTTCAACAGAGCCACTCAGCAGAGAATCAATGCTGAACAAAGAGAGTCTGGAAAGCAATGGCTGCAGGAACACTTTTATATTAAACACCCCCTGCCAATTAAATACTGTTAAGAATTTGCATGTTGAATTTCAATGTGTGGAGCAGGACCGTAGGACACCAAGCGATCAAAGCCAAAGCCTCTAATGCTGACTACCACAGAGCCGCCTGCACACCCCGGCTATATTTCAGCTGTTTGCAAGAATTCAATTTTGATGTTGATAGGAGCAAGGGCATTATCCACTTAGAGTTATTAATTTGGCTGTTCTCAGGAGGAGCTGGGGGGTGATGTTGATGCTTTCACACTGCAGCAGATCCGTGGATATTCACAGGCTCTAATTGATTCGACCAGTGTGGATTTTTAGCTGATAAGATATTGTGTTGCAGAGGGGAGGTATGCATGGGCAGGCAGCTGTGCAGTGTTTGTTTCTAATGGCTGGGGGAGCAGGGACAAGGAGGGGGGGGTGGCCAAACACTTCTCACTCCTGACCCACATATTTACACCCCTTTTGACAGAGCCTCAGGCCCAATGCCATAACAGCAAGTGGAATATATTCCAATTGAAGATGGCAAAACTGGAGCACTATTCCTATTCTGGTGGTAAATTAGATTTGTAAAGAGAAAATTAGAAGGAGAAGGAACAAGTCAGAGGCATAAAAAATGGATGTCATATTGAAATTTTAAAGCATGATAAGAAAACATAATAACCCTGACTAGTCGCCTGCAGAAATGCTTTGTTGAATACAGAGTGTTTTCTTTTTCTGCCTGTGTAGGAAAAACAGAAGCCAAGTCAAGCATCTTAGGGTAAAGATAAAACAAAGGCCTAATGAACCGACTCTGCCACTTCAGTCGGAGCTTCTGTGAACACAAATACGGAGGAGGCCCTCCTTCCAATTAGGCTTTTGTGTGCACTGTGGCGGGATGATTATCATGTATTTTTCATGTGCCCCCTCCGTCTTTACGCTTGGCCTGCAGGTCTTACATACAGCAACACAACATCAGCCTCACTGCAGCACGTGCGCACACTCACACACATGCACACAGATGCACACGTTCACATGCATTCAGCAGCTCAACCACACTTGAAGGCAAAAGATGCAAAACAATCACGGAGTCACAGCCCCAAAAATTACTTTCTTTTGACTAAGGATTGTTAACAAAGACGGCAGAAGTGAACACACACCCTCAACCTGGATAAATAAATAAATTAGGTAAAGTGTATTTTGACAGGGGGATAAGAGCACAAGAGCAAGACACACTCCTGAATATTTCAACAGATAACAAAAAGGAGTTGCAAACGATGCTGGCACAGGCACGCCAGATGTCTGAGGATTTAATGGGGGGTAAATGAAAATCAATCCTTTTCGCTGCTCAAGACGCCCAATCATAACACATTGTTTTAATGGTCCCACTGGATGACATTCACATTATATGTGGAGGAAAGACGACTCGGCTGCTGACTATTATTATACCCAGTGGTTTTAGGGCGAGACAGACAGATAAACGAGGAGCATACTTAGTCCTTAAGACAGATGTGAAGGTTTACTGTGAGCTGCTTATTCTTAATAATGGTTCTGGTGTGTGAAACTGGGGATGAATTATATACTTAGCAGATTCTGTGTGGTTCTATGTTGAAGCTATAATCATGCATTTGAAACAATTACTGTAAAATCAGGATCAAAATATGCACCTTTAAACCTGTAGTATCTTAAACATTGTCTATGGCAAATAAATAATAGTATAATTTTTGGAGATGCACATTTATCACTGAAGGTACAGCAACAACCATTATATACAGTATGACATTTGAACTGATGGTAATGACAGTTTGTAGTCATTAGTGTTTTGCTAGCCATCACTTGGCTGCTAATGCCATAAAAACTTAGGAGACAAGTATGATGGCATGACCAAAAACATATTTTCTCCATCCACCCATACACTATATACACCACTTTTCCCCTTGTGGTCACCGGGGCTGCAACACTTACATTGATATGACATTGATGTACCCAAAGGTCCCCTGTTTACTCCTTTGAAACACATTTATACTGGTCCAATTTGCTGCTACAGGATATCTTTGGAGTTTCTTGTCAATAATCCACTCAGAAATAAAGTTTTGGCATGCCAAGTGTTTCATCTTCAGTATAAATCCTCATAATCCATCCAAGCCCCTCTCAGGACGTGGATGTGGCTCCAGCTTTTAATAGCTGTACTCTAGTCTTAACCGTGGACATGCCCAGACATGTTTCCCTCCACTGAAACTGTCTCTAGAACTAACAAACACCTGGTTGAAGTTGCATCTCATCCGGGGGAGGTGGTTTGTCCTCTAATAACATCATATGGATGTTTATTTTCTAAAACGGATGTTTCGGCACACATTTTCTGAAAGGAATTTTCTCATGGTGTGGGGTTGAAGGTAGGTCATAGCATTACTCTATGTCGCTCTATTGGAAATGTAAAACACGAAACTTCAAACCTTTCTCCTGTGTGAGATCCTCCATTATAAACAGCATTATTCTACCAGTAGCATACATTACAGATTTTACGGTAACTGTGAGAGGAATATAAGAGAATTATACACTCAGCAGAGCCTAGAGAGAAGAAATAATTGTCAAACCCCTCCTCAATTAGTACTTCTCACTCACTTCTTTCAGAGCAGCACATGACTTGAAGTTTGGTCTGCGTTAAAGGTGCAGAACAATACAAAGACGTAAATGTAACACCATACGGAGTGCTGCATGCCATATGTGCCATAAAAAGGCAAACATGCTGAGAATTTCACTCCACCTACCTGATTTCTTTACTCCTTGTGTCTGAATAAAGGAGTCAAAGCACGGCATTTAATGGAAGCCGACACTATGGGGAACTTCATGTCACCAGAGACAACACAGCAAATTAGCTGATAATTAAATTTTTCTCCATTAAGGGAAGAGCATAGTAATAATTCACACAGTAGGACTGCCAGCTCCATTAATGTCTCTATTCTCCTCATGTGGGAGGATGAAGGAGCGAGACGGGGATGTCAACAGATGAAAAAAATCACACAGAAAGACGGGGTGAGATGTAGGAGGTCGCATCCTCATGCAACCTTAATGAATGTATGAGCAGTGTGACACAGAGAGGATTCTGAAAGCTCAGTGTTTTGTTCCTGGAGTGCACAGCACTGCACAGAAAGAGTAAAGTAGTCAGCTGGCTGTGCTATTGATTATCACAGCACCGGCCACTTGTGTCTTTTGGGTACAGGTGAGGGTAATGCTTACAGACTGTGCTCATGCGTCTCTGCGTGCATGTGTGTGTGAGAGTATGTAATCAGCCAGCTGTTGAGGGGGCTTCAGCCTCCAGCTGTTAGCCTGGTGATGACAGCGGTCCATGGCCCCACCTTCATGCTCGCTGATCCGGGTAATTACCTCGTCATTCTGACCCCCCCTCCCCTCTAGACACAACTCACACCACTCTGACCTATGGCTGGCTGTCACAACATCAAGAAGAGAGGACACTGTGTGTAATATAATGGCACTGGTACCAGTCTATTATAAAGATCAGCAATACATGTTAAAGATGTTACACAAAGGCCAAAAATATAGAATGAGCCATTTCTCAGGACAGAATGTAAAGAGATTTCAGTACAGCCACTCTATTGGTGTCAGAATAAAGCAGAAGCTGGTTTTATGGACAAAACTCTCAACTTGATATCACTACTTCAAGATTTGTTTTCAGTCATAAAATACTGCAGGCAAACTATTACACACTATCTGGTTTGTACAAAACAAATTCCTAATTTCTCTACAAGGAGAATTTTTCAAATTTTGAAATAACATTAACCTAAAACACGAGATAGAGAGTTCAACCAAGGAGGTGACTAGACAATAAAGGGCCAGTTCATAACTCACACACCTTTGAAAACTTAGAAGAGGTGCAACAGTACCTTTTCCATTGAGAAATGTTTTCCATACTGTTCTTTGTTCTTCATCTAATCAAATCATGCCACTATAGCAGGCAGCATCTATGTTCATCTCTGCAGAGCAGCTAGTGTTTGTTGTCACTTTTTGCTCTTGTCACACTTGTAGCTTCTGCCTATTTCTCGTCTAGATCCATTGGCAAAGGCTGTTGCACAACGAGCTCACTCATTGCAGCTTGAAGCTTTGCAAGATGGATTTTTGATAGAGTTATTAGATAGTTAGAAATATCCAGGGTTGCTGCACATTTGTGAAAATCCGTTAAAGACTAACAAAGACCTTTTCAAATTCCACAGACTAATGAAAACTATCATTGACTTTTCTGATTTCAGGTGCTTTGGTTGTAATTTCAAACATTCTTTCTAGAACAGACCACAGAAATTCTGACATCCTAAAGCCCTTTCTAGACCCATGCTTCTCCGTCTTGTTTTATCATCAAATGTGAGTGCTTTGAATAGTATATGGATAAACAAACCAAGACAAAGAGTTGTGAAAGCCACAGTAAAGGGTGCAGTTTGATTTCAGACTTAATTATTTCTAAAAAAGCAATAGAAATAGGTTTTAAAAACAAGTTGCTTTGTTGTGCTTGTTTGGCAGGGCTTAATTTGTCATGAACTAGCGCTATTTGTCAACTTTCAAATCTGTAAGTTAGTTTTACAATTTTCAAACTAATCCAAATGACCCCTGTGTTAATTAACATTATATATATATTTTCAAATACAAAAGTGTGTTTTTTAAGGTACCATGTTTATGCCCAACAGCAATGGCATGCAACTTAAGACTATGTACTATTTTCCAAGGAACAACAGATCTGAATATCATTCAATATTTTTTATTAAAAATACTGATTAAATTAAAAAATATATATATATATATTTAAACCTGTCATATTTCTTATATAAATGAACTTAACCTACATAGTTACAGATGTTGTTGTCTTACACTATCTCATTTTAGGATATATGGACAAACCCTTAAAACCCGAATATCACCCAAGCCACAGTAGAGCTCTCCATGTCTGTGTCTGCAATCATCAAACAGGGGTTGACACACAATCAGTCTTGGCAAGTTGGTCCTCAACAACTAATGACAGTGAAGAGAAAGACGGGAGACAGAGAACACATGCTGAGCCAAATACCATCCAATTCCGTTTCTCCTCCACTGCCCCTCTCTAAATCTCTCCTTTGCTCTTCTTTCAGTGAGCAGAAACAAGAAGAAAACCCGGATGATCAGTAATTTCACAGCTGACAGACTTCCCTTTCCCTGATTTGATATCATTTGTAAAAAGAAGGTAAATCTCGCCGCTCTACGTCCCTCCCTAGTGGGATGTAATGCATTCTGTTCATCTCATTTTCTGGAGGACTGGGAGAGCGCAACAGCAGGCCAATCTCTACTGGAGCCAGCCAGGAGGGGTAAAGGGAGAGCAAATGGGGGGGAAGTGGGAGATGAAATTAAGACAATAGCTGTGCATCTGCCCCGCCTGAGCTCAGTGGTGTGTGTGCGTGTACAGTGTGTTCGTTTGAAAATGTAATGGAGAGCAACTGTCTCACTGCAGCCTATGTTATTTTGTTTAAAGCTTTACTGTCAGCAAACACCTGGACATCTGGCCCTGATACTGAATGCCCCATTTCTCACAAACTCCAGTTTCATCCAACGCCATCCAATCTTTTGTTTATACATGTGTGTTTATGTGGTTGTGTTCAGCTGTGTTTATGTGCTTTTGATTAGACATACAGTACAAGGTGATTAGTATGCAGAAGCAACACTCCACATCTGTGTCTCTCCTAGCTTTACCGCTGTGCACTTGACTGGGAAGTCTGGCTGCATCCCAGTTCCCCCAGTGACCCCTCCCTAACCGCTTCCACCCTTGAGGGGCTGCGTCAGCTGGACTGGACTGGGGATCAATGCGGGGAAACAGCCTCATAATGGGCCAGATTAATGATGAAAAATTTGGTGTCATCCGCTGAGCTTCTGGATATTTATCACTGGGGACGGCAGGGTTGCCAATAGGAACCTCTCAGCACCCTCCTGACCTGGGCTGCTGGTGGCAGGACCGGAGTGTAACTGCGGTCGCTACTGTCTCCAGCTGGAGTCCTAATGGAGGTGCTCTCTGGGGCATTTGCCCCGAGGAGGATGGATATTCTTAAATGGGTACTAGAGCTGTTGCTGCTGCTGCTTTTTATAGGCAGGAGGAGCAGCCGCGACGGCCTCTGTTTCTATTTGAGAATGCAGATAGCTTCAACATACTGACTGCACTCAATCCCACATGAAGGAATGATTTGCTTGTCTCAGGTGCTCCCTCCACCCTCTAAGTGCAATGACCATTAAAGAGTAAGTGTTAAAGGTGCTGACAGAACACAATCATTGACCCTGATTTCAATAATGCTGATATATTGTGTAAATGTGAATAAAAACAAAATGTCATGAATTGCAAATCATTTTCAGCAAACTGAGTACAGCCCCAAGATAAGACAATAATGTATAAGCCTATAAACTTTGTAGATTTTATTCAAGACATTGGAAATTTGAGGACTTGATTCAAAAATATTGACACAAAAGAATGTTTACCACTGTATTGTTACCCCTCGCAGTACCTTTAAGTACAAAACATTGCTCCATTATGGATGAAGAATGGTTGAACTTCACTAGAGTGCCCCTTTAATACCAAATCATGCTACTAACACTTACTACCAACTAAGGCTGGGTATTTCCAGCAACCCCACGATACAATACGTATCCCGACACTGAGCACACGATACGATACGTATCCCGATACACATAAATTGTGAACTTTGACTGCGCTTTTAACAGAATTCCCAGCAATTTTCGTTTTTTTTTACAAGGAGAAAAAGAACAAAGATGTGTTTTAGATGGCTCTACAACTTAAGAACATTAATTCAGGTCCCCAAAGATGGTAGACACCGAAGTTTTAAAACTGTGTTTCATGATGTAGCTTGGCTTCTACTCTGAACTGTGCCATTGTTAACAGTACCCAACAAGTATTTACGACAACTGTTCAAACACTGAGGCTGTATTGATTCTGTAGAATCCGTATTGATACACATATCCCCAAGGTGTGCATGACGGTATTTTGTTGTATCGATATTTTGAGCACAGGCCTACTATCAACTAACATGCTTACCTGTTGAATGCTCCTTTTCTTTTCTTAAAATTCCACTTTGTCAACCCTGTCCCAACTGTTTACGAACACTCTTGAGACATCAAATTCAGAGTTTCTTTACATATTTCACAAAAAAAAAATCTCCGTTCTTATGGGACATATCTTGTCTTAGTGCTGCTATCACGTGAATATGTCATTGGGATTTTAAAACAACTACATTGTGTATTTATTCATTTTTTAACCAGCTTTTTTTTGTTTCTCCCCATGGCGATGATCTAATAAGACACTTTATAGGAGAAACGGCCCCCAAGCTAAGGATTTACCAATACCAGTACCATGTCAGAGCTTATATAGACCCTAAATACTCATATTGATAAAACATGGCAGAGATTCTCTTATCGTTTTATGAGATTGATATAAAAAGTACTTTTTATTTTTGAGTACCAAACTGTAAGGACTTGCATTTTATCATCGGACTGAAGAGTGGTATTAGTGAATCCCTAGTCTGAGCACATTTATCAGCAAAGAAAGACAATCCAAAATAATAACTCTAGCCTTGGTTTCCAATTTGAGTGAGGCAGATAATACACATGGACACAATCTTTTAAGCCACAGTAATGGTCTCCTGAGAGAGAGATCTTTCACAAGACCTTGAGGATGGATTGGCCGTAGTCTTCTATTCTCCTGGTGACTGAGAGACAAGGCTATTACAGGCCTGTCAAGGAGGGAGTGATCCTGAGGAAGCTGCATCCACAGGAGTTCAAATGGCTCTCCAATTATGTTTAGACAACTCAAAGTAATGTTGCCTCAACAATAGCTAGGATGGAGCTGCAGCTTGTTGGCCATTGCGTCTCCAAGAGAGAGAGAAACAGAAATCTGATGTGGTCTTCTCTGTTGTCAAAGGGCTTGATTCTGGTTTCTCTGAGCCTGAGAGATAATTTCAGACTGATTTTCTACGGTTAGAATTCACTCCTCCTACCGTCAAACCATAATAACAGCTGGTGATGTGATTGGCTGTAAGCTAAAATAAAGGTTGAGGTCAAAAACCTATTTCCATTGTTGAATAAATTCTAACAGTATTCCTCCATAAAGATGCAACACAGGGTAAATCATGGTGTTTGAACTTTAATACTGGTTTTAGCTTTCCATGATAAAAAAAAACAAGATTGTAAGCATTAAAAGACAGTAGCGCTACATTGACATACTCCTGTTTTAGGTGAATAATGAAGCCAACAGTTTAATTATCCAAGTCATAAATGAAGTTTAAGTGCACTTCACTCTGCATGAAGTATGGAGAGTTCAAAGCTCACTTTGCTGAAGCAGATTCACTGTAACCAGCAGTCTGCATTCTGCCAAATGATACGTACAGAGCTTGAAGATTAAGCGTGGTAAGACTTTTGTTATTTGTTTCAAAGTAGTTCTGTTTCAGAAATAAGCAGCAGGACATCCTTGTATTGAAAGTAACAGGGGATTTTTTAAAGTCATAGGAGCTGAAAACAAGAGGGTTTCACTCCTATGTTGTACATTTCACCTGTGACGCTACAGATGAAGATACTCTCTGGTGATTCAGTGTTCTCTCTTAGTGTGATATTTACTATTGGCTCAAAAACAGGGGTCAACGTGAGTCCTGCCATTACCAGTAAAAAAGCACAATTTGGAGCTCATGTACGATGTCCCATTGCACTATTTGTGTCCTCCGTTCTGTGACCTTCACTCTGGGACTGTCTGCAAGGCTCTGCGTGGACATCACATCAGTGCTCCTTCATGCCTTCTGTTTTTATTTGTTTGATGTTCTCCCAGCCTCCTCAGTGGTTTGTCGGCTTTGACCCTGAGCACTTGGTATCTGTCAGTCCAGAAAATCATGAGCAAATGTCAGCACTCCTTTTCTTCTTCACCGCAAAGGGGAAAAACTCTAAACTCTCCCCATGCTCGAAAAACAAGACCCTACTCATCTGTTAACCACAACAACAGCCTCCCCTGCCTAACCAAGCCAGAATTTTTTATTCCTCGCTCCCACTGCAGAGCTATAAATCCCACGCAATGGTGGCACTAATGGACATAAGGCCTCCATCCTGGAATGTGAGGCATAAGCAGATATCAGGGCCTGAAGCAGGGGTGGGGGGTGGGTGGGCAATTAAGAGTGTGGCGTAGGGAGCAGTGCAGGTGTGTGGACTAGTGATAAGGACAGTGGTGCCGCCATTACTCATCCCCCCACCAACAACAGCAAATAGACTGCCAGCAGATGACGGGTTTGCTCTGGCAGCATCCGAAAGCTTTTCCTCAGCTGGAGAGGAGAGTGTGTGGCGGAACAGAGTGGATAAGGGATAGATAGTGGCGAAAAGCGCATTTCATCACGCGGGGAAAGACAGGGCGAAAAATGGTTGTATGCAATATTGTTGAGGGAAGAGTCATTTAAAAATATGAGGTGATTCTGCAGGCTGGTTTCGCTTGAAGCAATTAAGATTAATTAAGTGTTGCTGGTGGCACTTCAGTTCTGAGATACTGAGTTTTATAATCGCTGAATTGCTGCATTAAAGAGCCAAACAGGAACATAATTTAAAGACGAACGTATTTACACATCTTCAAAATATGAAGGATTATGCCATGAGTCAATAAATCTATCATTTCAAGATAAAACCAATAAAAGAGGTACCACATTTGAAATTTTATGGTAAATGGAAACCAGTCTAAGTGGTAACTAATGACTGGTGGCAACAAAGCAATGTTGAAATAGTTTAGTGGAAGACAAAGTGCACAGCTTTATCATACCCTAGTGCTCAGTCACAAGTGAAAAACTTATCTTCCTAATTTCCTTGTGTTTTTTTCTTTCTCTGTATGTGATTTGTCTTATGAGGGTGTGTGCCAACAGAAGTCAGGCACAGTATGGTGCATGTGTAATGCAGCGATGTATGGCTTGCATTAAAATGCGTTCTCATGTTTTTATACGGGTTGTATTTGGCTCTGCTGTTTTTGTTCATTGAGTCCAATGAGGAGGGTAAACTGTTTACAATACAATGTAGTCCAACAAAAAATCCACAGTCCAAGTGTAAAATATGTAACAATCCATTACTGAGTTGTAATACTCTTGTGGACTACCTGTTTTTAAAAATACCCAAACATATTGTCGCATTTTCATAATGCATAAGATCAGTCAAGAATGAATGATTTAAGTTCTTAATATAACGACAGTCATTCCTCATTATAAATAACTAAAACATGGACTGTTTTATGGTACAATGTGTAAAATAACCATCAGGAAGAGGAAGACACTCAATGTGGTCAGTGTTGGTGAACAACATAAGCTGATCTTAATTAAATTGTGCTTAAAAACTGATAAAAAATTGCCCTGAACTCAGCTCAACTACACTCTGTTTTGCTGCTCAAAACTTTGCTAGCTCCTGGTTTGTGGCATATATTTGTGACAGGGGTGCCTACATCAATAACACAGAAGTGGTTGGGAGGACATACATCATCACATATCTGACAACAGGAGGCCTTAACTTCCATGCCTGTTATCCCCTTCAGCGGTCACCCGTGTTCCCCATCACATCCTGTACGTCATATAAGCTCACTTAAGACTTTCCAAATTTAACAGCAAAAATATACCACATACCAGGTACAAACCCAAATGGAAAATCTACTAAATCCAAGTAAAGCGGAGGTGAGCTGAGTCAGTATCGTATAAATGGAAAGCCCCTTAAAGTGATGTGTGATCTGCATCAGCATCCAGAAACCTAACAGGAGTATCCCTACAAAGCATGCCCAAGTAAAGATACTCAGAAATCAGAATTAAGCCAAGTGAATTTAACACATTATCGGCCACCGCTGGTCTCATTCATGAAAAGCTGCACACTTCCAAAGTAAAAACAAAGGCACTGACATCATACTTAATTCAAAAATTAGACAGAACAATGTCATTCTTGCTCACACTTAGCCCTAATAAATGTTTTAATAAGCAGGCACAATTAGATATACCATCTGTGGTTATGATTTATCTGTTTGATTATAATAATTAAGTATAATGGTATGCCCCTCACCCTCTGAAATAATAAATAATAAGGAATAATCAAAGTGGTCTTTCGGTTTGCCTAGCTCAAGAATGAACACACTCCTATTCCCACCCCCCTCTGTGCATGCACGTTCCTTTAAGAGAGTAAGTTGGTGAATAGCCAAAAGTAGTCACTTCTAATATCCCTCTGCTGATGTGCTGACAGAGTCTACTTTGTCAACTAGACACAGAAGCTCACCCACAGTCACAGGAGTGCATCAGCGTGCCCTGAGGATCTTAGTGGCCCGTTTCTCGCGGTCAGCAGATCCTATATTCTCTCCCCGTGGCCTTGGGGCTAAGGACATCCTGTCTGCCTGTCTGCTAGGGCAGCCGCCGAGCACGACAAGCAGATGCATGCTGTTTCATGTGTAGCAGCATGCATATGGATGTGCAGGTTTAACCACTTGACAAGGGATTGAGACCTGTGAAGAGAGCATCTCTGCAGAGGGACCGAGGGAAAAGGGCATCTCTGGGCTCTGACAAACTCATTGTCATGTGTGACATTTACCATTGTCCGCTGCATATCTGAGTCTCATCATCCTTTCACTCTCCTGCTTAAAGAACCTTGTGGGTGGCAAGATGTCATGCAGGGCAAAGATTTGTACCAACAGCTAAAAATCACGGGGGGCACTGAACGCTGTGAAGGAGCAAAACAGAGAAAAATAGTGCAGCCAAATTTGGTTTTTAAAGAAATAAATCTATGGGCACTTTTTCACTGCGATCTTTTCCTTCTCCCTAATAAGTATCTTGGATGCTGATGTCAGCAGTTCCTTATTCCTAACCGCAAAGCCTTAATATGTAGCCCTCCTCCCTCCCGATAGCCCCCAGCAGTTTTGTAGCAAAAGGGAAGCAAAACAAAAAAAAACTAGGTCTATTTAACCAAGAAGAAAAACAACTTGGCTCAGTAGACAGATTTGAACTGGACTGTACAAACTGAGATTCACAGGAGCCCAGTTATAGTACACAAAGAAAGCAGACGATCTGTGCAGGGGACGAGAGGGGTGCCCTGGCTCGCAGACAGGGAGTGATGCCACCGCACTGTTCATGCCTCCATCACCTGCTTGGCATCCTCTCTGTTTAATTAGCTGCTGGTAATCAAATGGTAGCAGATTAAGACTCCTAAAATACTGTACGCAGATGATAAATTCTCAGGAGACACAAAGGCCTTGCAGAGGCAAACAAAACACTGAAACTGTTTATTATGTTGAGTTGGAGGGAAGACAGAGGGAAGAGGGAGAATGCTTATCTTAAATGTACTGGAAACCAGTCGGAGAAAAACAGTGTGTAAATGTCCTAACCAGTTAAGCAGAGGGCAGTAATTAGACTACACACCCCCTGCACAGACTCACAAAATGGAATCATACATGACTGTATGTTGCAATTACTGTTTTTTAGATACAACACACTGAAGGCATGTTACTGATGTACTGTCTAGTGCATGTTTGAGATATTAGGGATGTGTGTTTAAAGGAAAATTAAACTTTGAAAGTCACTTTCACTAACTCTTAGAAAACTTGAAGATCCAAAGGGACTGATTGGATGTACATACATCTGTTTTTCATGAGTTTCTCTAGTTCAATGTTAGCACAAATTAAGCTGCCAATAACAGGCTTTAACGTTAACAATTACTTCGCCCTAATTTTTATCAAAGAAACCGTCTATTTAACTTGACTGCACTATATTGAAATAGCCACAGAACTCAATGTTAACATAGAATTGTGTTACAAATAGATTGTTTTATGGAGTTGAGAGGAGCAAAATAAATGCCTTCACTCCTGAAATGTTTAATATGACATTATACTTTCATCTTCTGTTACTTAATTGAGGTTAAGAAAGAGGCTTAAACATGCACTACAGCCACTAATAAATGCTGTTATTTATAGTCACAGGAATAAAAATGGGAAAAACATTGTTTAAATTGAAGTAGTCTTCAAATGATATTTTCTTTTCTAATACATTGAAGGCTTTTTTGATATTCTAAATCATTGTCAACACCTATAACCACACAGAAAGCTAAAGGCCGCCCATTAAAATGATCACTCTGAACTGTTCTGTTGTATTGTTGAAGTTTTGTATGAAGCAGCAACATAGTGTGAGGACCAGCGAGAGATTGTGTATATATACCAATCTGAGAAGTCTAGTTCAAGTTAAAGGCCCTTATAGTGCCACTGATACCTGCAGAACTTTGGCAACATCTGCCAAAGCACAATGTTCTTGTAAAAAGAAGTAATAATATCCCACACTGTTGTTTCAAGGCCAAAATGGTGTTTTTCTTTTTCTAAAATACGTGTTTCATTAACCAACAATAGCTCAACAAACTCCAAAATTCAAATCCAAAAGCTACTTTGCAAAAAACACCTTCCCGCATGTGGACAAGCTTGGTGAAGGAAAATAAAATAATTTGCCACATGTGTCAGTTTTAATGGTGGCCAGTCATGACACTACAAATCTTGAGCTGAATCCATCTCGAGCATTAGTCATGCTTGTTTTTGCATCATGTTTTAAAGAACAGTGACTCTTGAGAGGTATCTGTAGGAGCCTGACAGCAGTTTATACCCACGTTTGTCAGCTACATCTGTCCTCTGGTAAATTCTTGTGGGCTGATGTGTACTTCTGGTAGTGATTATCATGAAAAGCTGCTTATGTGGCTGTCAATGACACCACATCTCTATCAAAAGAACAGTTATGCTTTCAATAAAAGAACAATCTTTTCATATTGTTGTAAAACAGAGTCCTGTAATTAGTCAGAAGACTGCACATGCATTAATTGAAGTGTTGAAAAGTTTGTGTATGTCTGTGGCTGTGCAAATTGATTTTATCCCAGCAGTGTCTGATCTTCTTTATCCTGGTCTTTGATTTCGGTAGTGTGCTGGGGTCCCTTGTCTAACCCCCTCACCCGGCACCATAGCTGGAACGTGTGCAACAGGGATTCTCTCTGTATGCTCACCACAATCAACCAGAGTGTGCCTGCACACACAACCAAGTGCTCACAACACGTTGACCTTTTACCAAAGACATGAGGGGTGAAGGGGGGGTAGGGGGGGAGGACAGTGGTCATACGGACGTGGGCTTGAATTTGAGAAAAGAATCAAAGACAGGAAATCAGAAAACTGGAATCCCTTGCAGATAGTGTGGTGTGTTGTCTGCAGATAGAAGCTTTAAATGATTAATGGCATCCCAAGGAAAGAATGTATCTCTACACCTGTACTGGTACAGGCTTAAACAAGTTTGGGAGTGTCGTTATATCTGATATCAGTAAAAGTTTAATAATGTTTAACCATAATCATAAAAACTAAATACATTTCCACAGCACAAGGGTTACAGAATCAAACTCTAGGTAATAGAGTCTATAAGGAAACTATAACTTGCTATGTTGATCTTAACTCTGAGGTATTCATGCCCCAAAACCACAAATTGTTCTGGTCAGTCACCTCTACATAAAAATCTGACAGACAATTTGTGCATTGGCTACGGACACATGAAGACATAAAAATGATATTGTGGCTTGTAGTGGTGGCTGTGGTATGCTAGTCTGGAAGGAGATGTCTTCGCTGTGGTGTTTTTGCTCTGCCTTTGTTTTAGCTAGGAGTCAGTGGGCGAGACAGGCCTTCGTGGCTTTGATGAGTGTAATTATGCTTTAAAGAGTGCCGCAGGAGTAAATTCATTACCCAGCCAGCTAACTCTGGTTGCCTGCTCTCTCTCTCTCTCACTATGTCTCTGTCTCCCATAGCTCGGTGCACACAGACACGGCCTGCAGACACACACACACACACACACACACACACACAGTAAGCTCCCCGCAGACCCGCCACTGCTATAGGGCTACAACTCTGCAACCACAGAACCACAGCCCCCCTTCTCTCATCTCCACTGTCTTCAACCTTTGCGATATTGGATGAATATGTGGAAAGAAAAGCAAGAGCTCACACACACACACAGACACTCAGCACACCCTCCAAAACACCCGTCTAGGTTGCTTTGGGCTGTAATCTTCAATTTTTTACAGGAGGTTTTGTGTAAAAAAAAAACAAAAACAGCAGAACAACAAAAACCCAATTTCCTCCCACACACACAGAGCACATGATAGTGTTCCTCCTCATGTCCACTGCGAAGACAAATCTCAGTGACAAACATTAGCTGCCGCAGTCTAAATAACCAATAAGCCTGGTATTTTAAATTAGGCTGTGTGCTTAAGTCTTCATTGACTGTGCAGCTAGGGTCAATCCAAAAAATTGATGCCATTGATTCTCTAGGCTGAAGTGTCGATCACAATTGGAAAGGTAGATGTGGAATTGAGTAGAGGGTCTCAGCTGATTGGTCGATAGCCGGGGGGAATTGACCATCACAGTCCTGCAATAATGTGAACGTGAACAGCCCTCAGGCCCCACGCTTCACACAATCTAGCATTAATTTTGCAGGTGCGTTAGGTTAAGTCTATAGACAATTGCACATGAATTTATTTAATTTAAACTCATTTCTAAGAGTGGGTTTATGAGACTTGGTGGGTTCTTCAGTGTTCATACAATGGGATAATTCAGTTCTTATGTCTGTGAAACATGTTTGCTCTTGGTGTTCTGCCTAAGTTCTAAGGAATTTTGGGTTTGTATTTATAGCCTTTGCTTTTGTTTACGCCCTTATATGTTGATCAAACCAATTTGTAAACCTTATTATTAGAAGGTTCTTCATCAATAGATTTTTCACTATTACAATTAATCTTTGTAGTTTAGTCTATCTTTAACTGTCAAAACTGAAAGTATGCTTTCATTACTGCTTTTAGTGAAAATGATTTTCTTCTCTTTAAACTTGCTTAATTAGCCGTTTTGGAAATTAAGCCAAATATTTAGAGGTCTAAACAATTCAATTTAACAGAACAACCAGTAATCCTCTGTTCAACACTTCTGTTCATTTTACAATGCTTAGCTTTGCTCATACCAGCTGTGTTTGATGAGGCCTTCCTGGTCTGCACTGTGAACCGTGACAGAGTAGTTTGAGAGTGGCTTGAAGGCTTAAACCAGAAGGTAACAGCCAAACTCCGTTAAAATGTGGGTAGTTTCTTGTATTATCAATACAAAATATGAAAACAGACTCTGCTGAGTAGTATGAAACAACAAGTAAACTGCAGAGGTGAGAGGAGCTGACAGTGCATCTCTACATGTCATCTCTTGTTATTGTTTTGATCGAGAGCCCCAATGTGGTAGAGTTTACAAGCTGTGCATCTAAAAGCCATAATCACAATGACTTGATGATGATGAAGGTTGGATGGGCCACGGTTAGCATCCTTACCTTTGCCAAGGAGGTTTGTCTGTTTGTCTGTCTATGGGCAAGATGACTAAAAAGTTCTTGACAGATTTCCACGAAGTGTCATTGAATGCTGGTAATGGCACACTGAAGAAGTGACACAATTTTGAGGATGTTACGAATCTGGGTGTGGATCTAGGTTTGTTTTACGTATTTGTTATAATTGCAAGTTTTCCACAGCTTAGCCAAAAACTCTCAAGTGTCAGACATGTCTTCATAGTGGTTTGTGCCCTCAGCACCTTTAGTTGTCTTATCTTGTTAACAAAAATCCAAAACACATTTCCATAATTAATTATAAAAGATTCATTTTTTGTGTATTCCTTGGCTTCTCTTTGTCAAGAATTAGGTTAACGACAAACATTTTTCAACATGTTGAAATCGAAGCTGTTGCACTGGGTTTGTGCTTGAGCGTGCTTGTTTGCATTTAAGCCCTGAGCCATGTCTTATCACTCAGACCCCGCCTGAGATGCTGCTACCCCCCTTCCTGTCACTTTTTCCACTCCAGGGAGCCTGCCGATTTAAGACCTCACAGCAGGGGAAATATTGAGTATTACGTCCATCCGTACAAGGCAATAGCTGCCTCCATATTTGTGTGTGTGAGAGAGAGATGGAGAAAAGTGAAGTAAGCATGTTTTTGAACAAATCTTTCATTAACCATGTTCCACGCAGTCTTCCAAATCCTTCACTTTTCCTGTTTCAATTATGAATATGTGTCTGTTAGAAGATGCAGCCATTTTATAAGACCTCGCTTATGGTTGTCAGTCTGTCTGTCTTTGGGAAGAAAAAAAAAATGTCTGTGGCCTCTCATCTCCTCCCCTTTCTCAGCATGTCGGCCTGCGTGTCTGTGAGGATTCATCATGCATCCTTAGGAGTCGATCAAGGGGAAAACACCTCCCCTCTTTCTCCCCCGCTTGCTCTCTCTCCTCCAGCTCCTCTTGCCCTCATCTAACATTAATGGCTGTTGGTTTTTTAATGAGGAAGTGGGTGTCCCTGTGCAGCGTGTCCGTGGAGGGCTTGCAGAAGAGGAGGAGGAGGGGGGGGGGAGAGGTGGAGGGAGAGGGAGATGTACTGGTGCAAAACACATCCCCCCGGCTGCGAAGCTCAAACGCCGGCCTGGCAGGGTGGGACCAAGGGGGGGCACTCTCTCAGTAAATATTGCCATGCCCTCCTTCAGCCTTCAAAGAGCAAAAACAAGCCAACTGCAGCATTCTGCCTCTCATGCTCCCCCCTCTGTGCTGCGAACACGCTGCATGCATTATCATAATAGACATTCCTGCGTAAAATTGCAAACCAAGTCTTCAGTGAATCAAAAAGGCCCAAATTCCCCCCATGGCTTCTTGTATTGTTAAATCTACGGGGCTGTCTTGTTTAATTAGAAGCAGCACAAAATAATACATGAGGAATATGTTTTAGAGAATTAAATCACAAGAAATTAATGGAAAAATGTACTGAAATGTCTGACAGAAAATCAGCACAGTCATTCTGAGTATCTGAGGCACATGGTTTTGTAGGTGTGAATTTTCCTTTTCACTGACGTGTGTGGGTGTTTGAACAGAGCGAGGTCTTTCCCCTTCAGTGACCCCCTCCATTTGCCTATTTGTGGACTCAGCTGAGCGTTCACTGCTACACGTTTCTTAATAACACTTGCATATTTATAGTCTAATAGCAACCCATTCAGCTGTGGACAAATAATGGACATTTTCCCATTTTCTCCACCTACTTTGGGTTGTTAATGAGAATGACAACAACCGCTACGACTGCAGAAGAAAAACAAAAAAGAATAATGTGGATGACAAAAACTAGCAATTGGATAAAACCGTGTGAGACAGAGTGGGAGTTGAAAATAAGCATCAGTGTAATAAGACTTTTTTTAAGCTTTCCTTTTCAGAGACCCTAATAAATAAAAAAATATCTCTCAAGTAAAGTCCTTGGTGTAATAATTCCTGCACAAAAATCCACTCAGATATGGAATTTTGGCCTCCCCATAAACCCTTCTGCTTCATCCCTGCTCAGAACAGGCTTTGCAAGGGTTAATCCTCCTGAGCTGTTTCTTACCACTCCCCTCTCAAAAAGTGCATGTGACATCCACTTTCTGGTGCTCTAATGTTTACTCTGGCTGCACAGACATGCCTTAACACATTTTTCTAGTAGAGTAGAAGGGTCATCTTAGGATAATGCCTGAGTTAAACTGTTTGTTTTACACAAAAAGCTCACTCAGGGAAATGTTCTGGGTTTTTCTGAATATTAAACGTGCTTATGCAAACTGATGGAAATCTTCTTGCTGGGAGCAGCAAGTGTGAACAACCGTGTCAGGTTCTGGGTAGACTTGTGCAGGTCTTTCCCTTTAATTTTAAGGGTTGCGTCCAAAAATAGAGTGGCATAGTGACAAAGCAGATAAGTGCATGTGCCTCACAGCAAGAGCGTGGCTGCGTGGACTTCCCGGCTTGGCCTACTTGGTTTTTTCGGGCACTCCAGCGTCTTCCCATATGGAGAAAGCATACTTATGGGATTAATTGGTGACTTTAAATTGCCCTTAGCTGTCTCTGTGTGTGGCCCTTTGACTGTCTGACAACTAGTCCTGAGTGCACAGTGGCTCTTGCCCATTGTCATCCGGGATAGGTTCCGGCCCTGTGACACTAAAAAGCAGTAAGAATGAAGGATGGAAGATGAATGTGCAAAATGGACTAGTGTCACTGCCCAGTTTTAATTGGTTGGACTTGTGGAGTGTGCATATACTCTTTAATTGACAGATTTAAGAACACAGGTTTTGTTAAGAAGTGAGAGATATCATTACATTAGTGCTTGTTTAAATATTTTGTTAAATAATGCTATTAGCTGTTTTAATATTTAATAATTATATTCACATTATTACCTAAAATGACCCTCAAGCTATTTACAGCTATCCCCAGTGGCAGCCAAGCAAGTAAACCCACTTTGACAGACACTGTTCTACATATATATTTTTTGTTGTAACAAGAAACAGCCATTTACTCACTTGCTGGGTTGTAATTCATCACATTGACAGTAAATAATTGTATATATCAAGCAACTAATAAAACTGTTTCCTGTGTACTGTAGATGAAAAATGCTTCCTAGTTTTTGTACTTCCTTTGAAAGAAAACACGATGAATATAAAAGAAGGGATAAAGACAAATACAGGAGACAGCCATTTAAGTGTTCAGATGAATTAATATGACCAGCTTAAAACTTAGCAATTTTAAGGAAATCCTGCAAAAGGAGAGTTATTTTCTTGATATTATTCAGGCTTTTAGTGGTGTGTTGCATACAGATATAAAAGACACTTGTTTGATGTGTCTGTAGAGCTCTCAGCTGTGCCCCCACTCTGCACTCTGCTAGCTAAAAGAGTGGAGCACATGAGAGTCCAAAATGACATGCAACAAAGACACTTGGATACAGGCAGCCAATTAAATAAAGGAAATGGCCTTCATCATTGTATGATTAATGGAGCACACCATTAGTGCTCCCCCCCAATATCTACCTGTGTGAGCGTGCTACATGTTAGTGTGTGTGGGTCTGTGTAGATGAGACAGAGAAAGGGAGGGGCGTGGGGCGACCAGAGTCCCCAGGGTGTAGTAGCTGGAGGCATTCATCGCTCTCTCTCCTCCCTCTGAGTGATAATTCTGGTGTTATTCAGGCAGGAGTGGGACGGCCAGCGCCGGGTCTGTGATGGAGCACCCTGGCCTTTAGAAATTCATTTCCACCCAGCATTCATCTCATTCCCATTCAAAGGCGGTCTACAGGCTGCACTCACACCCAAACGCACAGAGAGAGTCATTACAGAGCCATGATCCGCACTCAAAGACCCGTCTCTATCCACCAATTATTAAAAAAAGCTCCACCAGATATGAAAAAAAAATCCAGCATCAAGCAAGCACCAGAGACCCTCTCATCCAGAGTGTAAACAGATAAAGTGCACTAGGATGCAGGAGGAAGAGTGATAGAGAAGAGAGGGAGAATTTTCTAGGCTTGATGTTTGTTTCCGATGTACTAGAGCATATGTCCGGATCAAAAGCTGTCAAGACTCTGACAGTTTTTCAGCCATAATGAAAAACTCCAATCTGCTTTTTTGCTGTGCACCACAGAACAGCAGACGGATAGACTAGAGATGAAGAGAGTGCTATAAAACACACGCCCGATCAAATCTGTCACGAGAAGTTGGGTGCCTGCTGACCAAACAGTCACAGTCACAAACTATGATGGTGCACTCCTTTAAGATAGCTCATTAAAGTTTTATTTATACTTAACTTGCAGATCAAAACAGATTTATATGTTTTATATGTTGTTGAATACACAGGCATGCATCCAGGGTGATGTCTCAAACTAATCTTAGCTTTTTTGTGGTCTGACAGACCAACAACTAGGTGTTCTATTTGTTTGTTGTTCGTCCTTGAGGTTGGCCAAGATGGTGCTTTTATGCTTTATTCAAGGCTTTTATGCCCCCATTTGAAAGGCAGGACAATGGACTAAGCCAGCAGAAGTCAGAGAATAGAGATGTGGTGTAAGAGCCATAGAAAATATCAGACCCCTACCACTCACCGGCTTCTGCATATAGGGTGCCCTTACATAGGATACCAAAAATGCTTTGCACAAGGTATGTTCCTTGGAGGACAATTTCTAATCTACAAACATTGTGAATTAAAATTGTGTTTAGCCAACTCATCTAACAACGATGAAGCACTTGAAGATGGGAACTATCTGTCTAACACAGGACCACAGCATCAGCATGTATACAGTGTTGATGCTGCTTTGCAGAATTTTGTGAAGCTAACAATAAGATTTTAGCACCTCTAGCTTTTGGTTCTCCCTGCAACTTTTAACATCTGAATTTCTGGGTTGAAAGTTGTTACTCATTGCTACAGTTATGTGGTTATGGAATATAAGTGAACAACTTTATCTAACTTTTAGAGACCAAAATGTTACCTACAGCTCCGTTAGTCGGTGATTAAGATGCTATTGTTGTTTACATCTGGGTTTGTGCTGTTATTGGTAAATAAAATAAACAGTTTTTTCAACTTGTCTATCTGGTGGCATCTATTATCTATCCTAGACATTTAGATTGCTAATAATGTCCAACGCTAATGTAATTACACTTATGAGTATTGAACTATGAGCATTGTTAAAGGATAACTTCGGTTCCTGCAGCTTTTACATTGTTTCTAGAATGAAGAACAACAATATACTCACCCAGAAGGCTTTCCTGATGCAAACGGTGCTTCGGGAGATATTTAGATCCAAAATCGAGCAGCGGACACCGATATAATGTAGCCTGTAGGGCATAGATCGCCGCTCCTAAAAACTGCATTAATCGTCCAAAAACTCATGTTTTTCACCGATATTCCATCATGATTCGCGCCGAATGGACGGCCATTGTAGCCTGTGTCTCTCCACACAGCGCTGTGTGGCTGAACTAACCTCTAAACAGACAAGTCTGTTTGCATGCACTTCGCGCATGCGCAGTACTCTCTGGAGCGTTGAGATCGCTTCGTCATTTCTATCAGCTCCTTATCTGTATAATCTGGCTCCAAACTGTAAGGACGTCCATCATATTCAAAAGTCCTCCTCCACAACATCTTCATCCCATTGCCACAGTTATGTGATTATGGAATATAAGTGAACAACTTTATCTAACTTTTAGAAACCAAAATATTACCTACAGCTCTGTTACTCGGTGATAAAGATGCTATTGTTGTTTACATCTGGGTTTCTGCTGTCATTGATAAATAAAGTAAAGAAACAGTTTTTTTCAACTTGTCTATCTGGTGCCATCTATGATCTATCCTAGACATTTAGATTGCTAATAATGCCCAACGCTAATGTAATTACACTTATGAGTATTGAACTATGAGCACTGTTAAGCCTTCAAGCAGACACACTGATACTTCAACAAACAGGACTTCTTCCTAACAGTCTGACCTTGAGTGTAGAGATCACTCTAGGATGTCTGGTCTGGAGCGTCACCTTTAACTCTGTCAGATGAGTAGTTCAATACGGGCAGCAGGCCCAACAACAAATGTCCTCTCTATAGTCCCCTGACTGCCCTTCACTGACCATGTCACACCCCCTAGACAAACATACACCCCTAAAACATCTGCTCAGCAAGCCACACTCCATCCCCCCATCCGTACAGAGTGAGCCCCCGACTACTTCCACTTAGCAGCCACACCCCTTCACCATCCACTCCACCACTTAGCAGTCCACCCACACTGAACCCCTCCCCCATTAGACAGAGTCAGACTGAATGGGCCTGGCTTAGATTGGCAGCCCGCCCCACCTATCCGTCTGTGTGCTCACCCCCGAGCCAGCGCATCAGGATAGCCTTCCCTGAGGTGAGGCTTTTGGGAGGTTGTTGTATTGGCTCTGCAACAGTACCACAGAAGTTCCATAGTGCCTCCATTGCATTGGCAGGCGCACTGATGAGTCCCCATTCACTGATGCCTGCCAATGCTGCGGCCCCACTTCTACAATCACTGGGCCCAAAACCACCAGTCAGCGAACTCCGGGAGACATCATTAATATGGGTGTGTTAATAGGTGGAGCTAAACACTAATTGCATGCTGGAAAGGGATTGTGTTTAATATTAGAATCCATTACCCACCGGCTGTTGCAAGTGGAGGCAAATGAATTAAGACAACACATTATTTACTCGTGCACAGGGCAAATAGAGACTGACAGCAGCGAGAAGGTTGACACTCAACATGGCAGCTGTTACTCACATCTGTTGGCTCCCTGATCTGCAGCGCTAAGCGGCCCTTTGATACGAGCTGCTCCCGCAATTAGCTGAATTTTCTCTGTTTCTCTGTCCGGCCAAATAAAGCTGTTGTGGGCAACACAGAGATGCAACCCCACTGCTGAGCCCAAGGTTGTTAGCAGCTTTTCTTTCAGTGGGCTCTTAGCTGTGGCCTTTAAACAAGGTCAGCAATATGGAGAAGATAAACAGAAGGCTGGAGAGTGGCACAATGCAAACAGAAAACCATTTAAAAAAAAAGGTAAATTACTGAAGAACTCAAGATGCTAAACTGATATTTAAGTCTGCATTAAAGTTTTGTACATCCCATCAGTTCTCTACGATCAGGTGTGTCACACTTTAATGCCTATATTTTGCCATCAAATAGTTGGTTGTGGCTACACATCAGGGCAAATGATAAGACATGTATCTTTGTAAACTACACTCCAGATTTTACAGGATATAATATGCCTTAAAAAAGGTTAAAGATGGATCCCTGGTAGAAAGCACTACTTGTTGGTTTAACTGATTCATAATATTTTTCTATCAGATCAGACCTGCAATCCCAGAAAATAATGTCATAACTGTGATGCAGATGCAGATGACAGCATGCGCTACAACCCGGATGTAAACAGACAATCTAAAGCACAGGTGTCAAACTGATCCAGTAAAGGGCCACTGTGGCTGCAGGTTTTCATTCCAACCAAGCAAGAACACACCTGATCCAACAAATCAACCATGTAAAGACAATTCAGTTGATTTAATAATTTGCGTCAGGTGTGTTTTTGCTTGGTTGGAAAGAAAACCTGCAGCCACAGTGGCCCTTTACTGGATCAGTTTGACACCCCTGATCTAAAGTGAGTGTCAAGAGCATTTTGTAAAGATTATTGCAGCTGGGCAGCATGTTGATCTGAAACATGTGTATTAAGTTAGAAAATGACAAATAACTTCTTAGCCACAGAAATGGCAGTAGCTACATTTAGCTACTACATTAACTATAAAGTGTTGCCATCATTAGCTTCTGTAGGCATACAAACTTGATAATGTTTATCCTCTCATACTGTTACATCTTGTTGCCGGATAAAGGAATGCAGTCATGTGTTCTCAAATATGTAGAGGAACTACAATTGAAGCAACAAATCCAAGTCAGAAATGTTGTAGTTCTAAATTGGCTATTTACTTTCACTGGTTTAGCTTACACTTCAAAATATATAAAGACAGTATGTGTTTGTGAAGATAATTTTGATACAATGGAATTTTATTAAAAAATCTGTTTACCACAACCATAGACCAAGCAACTGATGCAGTTCAAATGTACATTTAGCTAGATTTAAATTATTTGCTTAAGAGCATCCCTATACACTACCACTCATAGTGAATGACTTACATTCTTTCAAAAGGTCCTGAAAACTCCAAAACAAAAGAAAATTCAAGGACAAACTAATAAACTATCAGTGACACATTTCCTCTCCTATCTTGCCTTCCTTTCACCAAGTCCCTAATGAGCATGTCGCTGGCAGAATTAATTTTGTATTGTTTAATTGATCCCCAAACAGCCCTCATCCATCATAGGTCTGTTCAATATCTCACTCTTTTAATCTTCGTCTGCCCCTCATCATAATTCTATAGCACAGACCATTACACATTAAAAGAGTGCTCACAGTGTGCTGTGGGCATCTTTAACACCACCTAAACACAAACGCTGACACACCAACACACTCAAAGACTCGCTATACAGTCAAATCAATTCTGTTTCTATTAAATATGCATCCAAACAAGCCCAGAAGAAGATGCTGCAGTGGTACTGACTCCAGCAACGAGAGCTGGTGCACCAGGGATTCAATCTAACATCTGTTTTACATTAATGATTCCTACTGCTGCTCACAAGCTTCTGTAATATTCACAAGGGCTCAGGAAGAGCAGAGTAATTGGGATATGTTTAGTATGTCTTTCTATGTATTGCAAGCAAAAAGCCAACAGCAGGCTGGCTTGCATTTCTTCTCAAGAATCACATCGTAAACAGTCAAGCTGATAAAACAAAATCTGGAATATAAATTTCACTGTTATATGAGCAGCAGTTTTGGGAGCCTCCTGCAGGAAAAGGTGGATTAACTGTCTTACTGTGTGGTGATTTATATTGTTTTGAAGTCCTTGATATGCACTTTCAGTACACCTATGCAGCTCTTTAGTATTATCATCTCTTGCCATGCTTAGGTGGCACTTCTGCCAATTGCAGTATTATTTAAGCTCTAAGCAGCTGTGGCTGTTAACTCTAGACCTAATAGCTTGACAGAGTTAGCCAACACCACTTTGTCTTTGACTGAGCAGTATATTTGTTCATGCATTGTAAATCTTCCAAATAAAAAAAAAATCCTAAAAAGACAGGGAAAACATTTTACTGTGGCTTATAGACCAGATTTTATCCTAATCTCCACTCCTGCCGAAAATAAAACTCAGATGATTTAAACAGCACAATGTATATTTAGTTGCACAGGAGCAATAAAAAACATTTCCTCATTGTGCAGCTAAAATGAGTAATGCTTACTTGGCTGGCTGTGTAATGACAAAGTAATGTTGATTTGGCTGTGCAGGAGAGTAATGACCGCGTCCTTTTTAGAAACAAGAGCGATTGTGAGAGCCTCGTCATGTATCAGCACCCAGTGATGTGCCCATCCCAGGGGCGACCACTGCACCATGTCCCGTCCCTGACACGCCAACATAATGAATGGCTCAGCTAATGAAGGCTTACTAACTGATTATGGAGAAAACAGAGTATTACTCACCCAATGATGGCAGCTTGGAGGGGCGCTCAGACACTTTGTCAATGCTCTGTTTTCCCTGCCTGTCCGGTCCATAGGGCCTGTTATTGACCCTCGGACCTGTGTAGACGTCTGGATGGAGTGTATAACTTTAATAATATTTCATTATCCTCTCAAATGTTTTAGAACACAGGTAATTAGGTGTGTTCTTTCTCATGCATCCATTTACATTAATTCAGCAAATGAATGTGTTGTACATCTTGCTGCAGGCATACACCAAACCGAACCAGGTGTGTCCAACAGAGTCGAGGCTGAATGGGGATTTCGAAGCTTTACACTCTGAGCTGTTGTTCAGCGAAGCAGGCAGAAGCTGCTAAGGTGGGAGGTGTGTGTAGAAGGCCATTGTCTTTGATTAGCTAATTAGTAGACATTATCAAGACTAAACAGAAGTCATTACCAGTGGGCTTTGGTGAGGAGGCCCTCATTTCCCCACGGACCTTCAACCACGGTCTCCTCCAGATTCTGCCAGGTCCGCCACAGCCCGGTCACTTATTAAATCTATAACAACTAATTTTGCTTCTTAAATGAGGCTCTAATTGACTTTCCTGTGAAGAAAGGCAATGTGAATGACCCAACTTGTATTTTCTGAATCACTGATTGAAGCGCTGATTGAATTTGAATCACTGATGTGGGAGAGGGTTTCCAGACAATGGAAGTTGAGCTATGGAGACCGCTGACCCGACTGCTGATGCTGCTCCTTCCTTACTCGCATGCAGTCACTCATTATTAGGCACACATTAATTTATTCATCCGTAATATCAGGCTGGCTATTTCTTGCTTGGTCTCATTTCTTATCTTTGATCGCAGACGTAGACACACTTGTGAGCTGCTTATACTGCAACTGAGGGCTTCAAACAGCTCTACAGATATTAATAGAAATTAAGTATATAAAACCACAATAATTTATAAAGAAAGGAAAAACAAACATTACAATAACATATAGAAAGGTTGATATGTATCAACACAAAAATCAAACTTCCATGTCTGAACCACTCAAAAACATACATCTCTTCAAATTACATTTGTTTTTTGGTCAATATCTGATCTTCAGTCAGTTTTAACCAAAAGACTTAAAGCACTTTATTGGCCTTTTTACTCATGCAACTCTGATACGTTGCAAGTTACGCTACGTTATATATAGCTGTTAAATTTTAGGGTAAGGACTGCGTGAAAAACCATGCTGTTTGGGTGTTGTATCCTGCTGCTGTCCCAATGATGGGATCACCTCCAGGCCCTCACAGCCCCAAAAGGGATGAGCAGTATAGATAATGGATGGATGGACATATTGGGGTCGATAATCACATCACTGTTGTGGTTCAGACGGACTTAAGTCTTTACGGCTTGATGCACTTGTCAGTTGCAGCTGCCGACACAACAGCTTTCAAATCTTCCTGCTGTCATAACTCTTTCTGTTTCCATACATATTACCTAAATAAGGGACAATAATTTTGTTTGTTTGTTTCTTTTCATTTCTGGGGTGGGGGTGGGGGGTGGGGTGGGGGTAAATATATGTATAATGAAGTTATTACATATAATACATAATACATAAAACTTAATTTCAGATTACCTGATCCAGCAAAACCGTCTTATAAAAACATTCTGTATCATCTAGGGGAGATTCTCCACAAACCATGCAGAGCAGGTTTTCATTTTAAAATGTATAAACAGTAAGTGTACCTATCCTGTGTGTATCCACTTTGTGAACCACAGCTGTAACTTGCTGTAAAAAATACTAGTTTCCTACACTCTAGAATCTCAGTGCATGAGACACAGTGCTCACGCTGGCAGTCTGAAAGTTCTGACCAAACGACATCCCTCTTGATTGACTCATTGATGACTCATAATAGCCACACAGCCAAAATGCACCTTGTGTGAAATAGGCTTTTGCAGCTCTTACTTTACATTAATTTTATTATTGCAAAAAGTAAAGTCATCTTTATATGTTTTAAAATCAGCACAAGATATAAAACTACCTGGCCTTTTCCTTTGTCCCTTTTGAAAATACACTGATGCATCTCTTAAAGCCCATTTTCCGGGCTTAGCTTCCAGCACCTCCACTGAAGTGTTCGACATGGCAGATCTAGCACATTGCACACACTGTCATCTTCATCCAAGCTCAGACAAGGAGTGTCCTCAGGCTCACAGTGAGGGGCCAAACCATAATCAAGAAATTATCATAATTCATTCTAATCATAAGTGAGGAAGGGCAAAATAACTGGAATTAAACTCTGGATTACTGCCTTAGACTCGAGGATTTTACAGTAAGTGCTATTTTCTGCCAGCATTTCAAATATACCTTTACCACACTCGCTGCCAATTAAAACATTGAGGCAAAGGGAGCCACTGGTTTACTGGTACCCAGCACACACACACACACACACACATACATGCATACACACACACACACTGATTTATGCCGTTAGTGGGCGATAAGAATGTAAAAGACTGAGGGATGCTCCGAGTGCTTCATGGCCAGGCTCCCATTCCTGGGCATTAGGAGGCTCCACTACAGAGGCAGAGCATGCTGGGAGAAGGAAGGAGGCAAAATAAAGGCCTGGTCGGAGAGGGCCGTTCTGGTCTAATTGAGTCCTTTGGGCTGAGGCTTCACTGATCAGAGACTTGTTACAGGAATCCGGTTTCATGGTTTCCAAACAATGAGATTTCAGAGGAGGGATTTGTAGTCCTTTGGGATTCCCACCTAACCTTTCTGTGATTTTTGTGGTTCACTCTTGGTTGTCTGCCCTTGTGTTCCTCTGTTTTAAAATCCGATTACTATAACAATATGGAGAGGCTGCGGTAAAGCACAGCGAGCGGTGTTCACATCTAAAACATCTCAGTGATGTTGTGCAGTGAATGTGAATATGCTGTTTGATGCCGACAGTGGGGCTTCTTCTGGCAGATTTGGAGTCTGTTTCTACATGACCAGAGCACATCCGGATTCTGTGTTGATAGCCTGCTTTCCAAGCGGACTCACCAGAGCAATCACAGGCTCGATGGATGCTCAAGACAAAAGTCACAGGCTAAAGGATCAGGGTCTTTTATCTGAGGTACCATAAATCCTAAAGCCATTATTCAGACCTGCTGTCCAGTTGATTAAATATTGATGGAGATTGACAGGGCCGTATACACATATGGTGTTGGCGGAGGTTGATTTAAGGCACTTGAGAGCCCTAAAGCAGTGCTTCTCAACTGGTGGGTTGGAAACAAGCAGCAATATCAGTGTTTGAATAATGAAGCAAGCGTGGAGGTGCCAAACACTGTAATCCCTCTGGAGTGCAGAAGAAGCTGGCCACAGATGTACAGGAAATCACAAGAAAACCAAACATAAAAATGACTTTTAATAGGACTCGCTCTGTGAAAATAACCATGTGTACAGCCCAGTTCATGACATAGTTCTAGACAGAATAGTAGATAGCTAATAGTGAATTTAATATTGCCTGGTTTAATTTCACTCATGCATAATTAGCGGGACGACTTGCCTTCAAATCTTGGTGCTGTTTATCAGAAGGCTTTTGCTTCTCTTAACTCCACCTATTTATCAAATATTAGGCTTCCCAGGAGAAAACTGGAGACAGCATCTTCAAAATAATACAGGCTTGAGAGGACTTAAAAAAGTAATCAAACAGCTGACATTTTCAGGCTTAAAAAACAAATGTAATGCATAAAATATTTTTTCCAGCCTGGTTAGGACTGAAAAGTGAATTGCACTGTTTTTAATTAGGGATGTGTACCTAAAAATGCAGAAAACACAATGGTAACCAAAGTAATTCAAGCATTAAATCTTACCACCAATTTCCACGATAACATGTTCATTTTGATATTTTCAAAATTCTGAGTGAAACATGTTTTTCTATAGTAATAGGTTAATTATTGCCATATTTTTAATATCGTATAAATGACGACATTATCACGAGAAAATATGATTCAAAAAACTTGAATGTTTGTCTGCTCTATCAGGCTTTTCATAATGATTGCCTCTGAAACATCTTTATGTTGTTTTGTCTCCATTCAGTCACATGCTTTGTTCCATTTTAGGTCCACACTACACTTCCATTCAGTAAATGTTGGCAGTAAATTTGTGTTGCAATTTCTTATTTAGGAGCTGTTGGGTCATGAGCTTAGACCAACTGAAGGCTGGCAATATTCAAATCTCACCTCATTTAATCTCTGTTGATATTTGTGTGCTATAATAGAGTAAAACGTGAGGCTGGTGATTGCTCGCTCTTTTTGCTCCAGCTTGTTTTCCATGAAGGAGGCCCAAACTGGATTTATAAATATCGAACAAAACATGTTTGATTTTAAGGCCCTGATCTTTACAGGGGCTACAAAACAACCATATTGGCCCAACATGCTTGAGTATTCTTTAGGAAGTAATCAGATTTGATAACTCTCCATTGTGGTGTTGAATCTCGAGTTTTCGCCACTATTTATACCCTAAATGACGAACAATTCAAAAATACTGCATCCTGAATTTGTTGATATTTTGTATCCTTTGTTTAAAACTTGAGGGATAAGAAACTCTACAGCTGTTGTGTAAGAAAAAATGAGAGGAGTTTCATAAGAGGCTCCTAAAAGCACAAACAACAAAGAAAAGTACAGCTTTCAGAACAACAGAACAGTTCAGAAACATTCACAACATCTACAAAGGGATTCCTGCAAGAAAGGCATGTTTTCTTGCGTGGTTATACTCCCTCTCACTCTTTATCTCGCTCGCTGTCTCTCTTTCTCTCTATACAGTCCCGGGGAGACAGAAAACAACAAAGACAAATGACTTTGGCCTTTTAAAAGAAGCATCAAACATCTCCCTCCAGTGGGCTGAGGATCCGCAGAGGTGTCCATGTTTCTGGCTAACCCCCTGCAGTGGCATTAACTAGCGGGAGCTCTGGATGTGCTTCCCGTGGAGCAGGAAAAGGCCAGGACAAACAGAGGTGCTGTGCTGGTTTTAATAGGCACGCGGCCCACTCAAGTGTAGCAGTTCATAAATTAGAGAGGAAAGCAGAGAGAGGAAGATGGGGGGACTGAGCAAATACAAGCAGCAAACTCATGACAGAGAGCTGCCTGCCCTCTGGATCATCACTCACTTCAGCATAATGTGACAGAGAAGATGAGAAAAGAAGGGCAAGAATGAACGTGGAGGGAGAATCCAGTAAAAGTTATTTGAAGAAGCTTCAGTGAAAACAGAAATAGGTCTGCCCACTGTGTGCAAGCACACACAAAGCCCTTCTACAGCAAGGCCACATGGACCATAGCCATGCCTACATATTGCTTAGCTGAATGGCTAAACACAAAGTATTTCCCTATATTTACTTATGTAAACAAAAAACATATGACTGTCACAATATCAAAGGATAAACTAGGATAAAAGTTTAGTTAAAGACAACCATTCTGCTAACCGTGAGATTTTACAGCATCAAGACTAGAAGTCCTAGAAACCCAATCGTTGGGGAGTTTTTCATATCCAATCATGAAAAGAGGTTACTTACTTCTAGGGTGCATTCATATCAGGCACTCTGTACCTTGCTCAAACTTCACCATTAAAGTCCAGCTCAAGTTATGTGAGCTTCTGGGCCTTGTTAAAGTACAATAGACTCCCCTGACACACATGCACAGGCATTGGTTAGTGACTTGAAGGTGATGGGACTGTCCCTGAAGCAGTAACTTCAAACAATGGCAGTGCTGTGATATATTTAATAGAACGTACTCAAAATATGCCACAGACTATGGGAAGTATCATTGTTGTCTCTATGTTGTTCTTCCTTGGGCTGATTGTGGGAGTGTGCATCTTGTAAAGTTCTTTGATCATGACTTAATAAAGTAATCATGCTTAGGCCTAGTTTCAGCATGAATACTGTGGGTACAAGCTAGAGGGGGAGTAGGAAAATCCTGAATCATTAGCAGTACTGATAAAAACAAAGCAGCATTAACTATGATTTTGAGAGTGTATCGATTTATCTTCAAACTCAGCCCAAGAACCACGGCTGGTTGTCTGTTGTCTGAGGAGGGACTGAATGGGGAGGAGGGAAAGGGGGACAGGCAAGGCTCCTCATCCACCTGATGCCACAATGCTGCCTCGCATGGCTTCCTTTTGTGGCCCACAGAGCTGGGCAGAGAAGAAAGGCAGACACAAAGAACAGACAGGACACTCTGCAGGACGCGCTTTGTGCCATCCCCACTCACAGGCGGCGGGACAAAGCCGTCAGCTGCCCAGACACCTCGTTAGCCCGCTCCCCGCAGCTCCCGCATGGCACAAGGTTGACTGCGACCCTCCTGCTGGGACTGGCTCACAGCTCAAGTGGAGCTTCAGCCGCGATGTGGGGACTGTGGAGCATTACAGACCAAAGGACAAATGCGGTGCAATAAAACACACCTGTTCTACAGAGGGTTCAGGGCCCTCCCTTCACAGTGCTTTTCATAGATGTTTGCTTAGGTTGTTAAAGCTGATCTTTTCAGATGCCGTCCACTACCAAAATGCTTCAAGTGCTGAGGAAAGCTGAGGGAAAAGGGTGAGGCTCTCTTTCCTACTTATGCTCTTTTATCTTTTAACTCATTTACCCATTACCCATTAGAGATGCAGGGAAGAGAAGATAAAGGGCTCAGCTAAGTCTGGGTGATGGTTAGCTACTGAAATGAGAAATAAATGAGAAACCACTGTACCTCTCAGACTGTACTTGGAACATAGATATCTGAAAGTGCTGCAATTTTGGTATCTTCTTCAGAATATACATTGGCAAATGAAAAATCGTTTCTGTGGGCCTTAATATCAACCTAACACTTTAAAATTGCAATCACAATTGGATTATTTTAGAGTGATGGTCTAATAAAATCTTAGGCTTGCATGAAATTGGGGAAAATATGATGTACAATATTAGAATGTGATAGAGATATAGAGATACATAGAGTACATTAGCCACAGTGATAGTGATGAGCTCTGACCCTTTTTTCATGAAAGCATCAGGACACAAGCCGTGGCCTGAAAAGTATTTTAACTTGATGAAAAAGCACATAGTGTTTATTGTTGACGAGGGAGAATGAGTTAGAATCAGAACTTTTGTAGAGTTTGTTGCTCCAAAGCTTCTTTAAAAAGTAAGCAGGGATATAGTTATGAAAATAGGCTTCTTAGCTAAATTTAAGTCGGACTATGTATTGACAAGGGGAAGAACTTGAGCAAAAGTGGAATTGAGCTTTTACAGCATTTTTTTAGTCTTTCTTACAACTTGAAGAGTTTTAACACCAGATCACATCAACCCTTTCCACATCCGTTCGAACACACGTTGACTCACTGATGGTTGTGAAGTTCCATGTGAGTTATCTACTAGCATTTCCTAACAAACCCATGCCCTTCAAAATCATTTACATGCTAATTGGGTGTCTTTAGTGTCTTGCCAAGGACACAATGGTATGTGATCACCAGAGTTGAGTGAAAACGCATAACTTTCTGAGTACTTGAAGTGTACTTCCAGACTAAGCCACCAATGGCCAAGTGAGCTCCTGGCAGAGGGCTATACTGTGTTAATATAGCACCAAAGCAAGGAGGCTTGCCGCCAAAAAGTGAAGTACTGTGAAAGTGAACAGTACATTGTGCAATCATCTTGCTGTGTTACCTCTAGTTTATCTGCATCTAAATTCACTGCATGACACAGACTTAATAACCAGCAGGGTGTAACCTAGATCTCAAGCAAGTTCAAGTAAGTGTTGATTTTTAAACATTCTTGCATTAACACAAGATTCAGATGTTTTTAATGAGTTAAATTTTAAAGCTTAAATTGTAATAAAAATTACATTGTTATTTATCGGACATCCTTGCATCTTGTATCATACATTTACAGATGTACTTAAACCTGACAACTCATGAGTAACAAAATAAAACCTGATGTAACCAGAAAAATGACATTATAGAGGTGTGCACTGTCAACTAGTAAGTGGATTTTTTTTTGTCAGTATGGTAACTGCTAAATTGATAAACAAGTAGTAATGAGGTTAATAAAAATTCAGTAAGAAAAGCAAACTCCAGCACCTTAAATTGCTGCATGTATCCAAGCTAATTTGCAAGGGAATGCGTTTTTCACATTATCCAGTGCCATACTTTATTCCACTCACAGTGATTCAAAGGCTGTTTGAGGCTGTTTTGCCCCACCAATAGACTGTTCATGTTGCCATGCACTGGAATATTAAGTAGGGAGAGTGCTTAGCTTGCTTAGACCAAGCCAAATAAATATGCGAGAATTAGTTCCAGCTTCACACGCCTTCAAAATAGGATCCACCAGTCAATGCACCAAAACAACCCATTCACCACACTTCAGCTCATTCAGGCTACAAAGAAGAGCAAAGCAAATTTCACATTGACACAAATAAATAAATTTATGCCGGGAGCTTTGAGAGCAGAGGGAGAGTGCAAAACATCAATGCAAGTGCAAAATAACAGCCCAAATCAGGGATAAACATACAGCAGGTCGCTCAAACACAGACACATACTGTTTTATCACCCAATTATTTGAATCCTCAGTGCTTTCACTTTCTATTAAGTACTATATGACAGGGTATCTATATAAATTGGCCCACCATTAAAATAACACATACATTAAAATGAATGACTTGGGAACTTGCTTCTCTAATTCCATCTGTTTACCTTCATTTTTTCATAGCCTGTAAATTTAAGGTTCCATTATTTCTCAATCAGTACATTAATATACAGTTTTAGTTGACCAACCGTCTTGGTTTGACTTATAGTGGAATTTATGCATTTAATACACAATCTTGAATCAGACAAACTTCTTATTAGATGAGCACACCTCCCTAGGGCTTCTTTAGACTGATCACCTCTTGCATGTGTACTAGGGATGGTTTCTGAAGCCATGTACCTCTTTGGTTTTGGTAGCAACACATTTGACACTCAGCATACCCAATGTTATGCAGACTTTGTGGTTTTTTGGTACCAAACTTTAATTGCCAGAGCCAAAGATACTGAACCCTCTTTTATTGCATAGTGAGTTGTCCAACATTGCCACCCGTTAAAGACATTTCAGGACACAGAAGCAATATCACATGAGCAACAGCAGTTAAACATTACTAAAGCCCTTTTTTTATTTGTTTGTTTCTGAAGTAAAGGCACCCGGACGGTATTAAAAGTACAGATTTAGCATAGCTATCACAAAAAAAGACCTAATAGGGACGTTGCAGTTTAATAAAGCTTCAGTAGAAGACATGATGGTGATTTGTCGCACTTGACTGTGTAGCTTTTGAGCATTTCAACTCTTGTCCCAATTTGGTTAACGAATATACATTTAAAAAAAGCATTAGCAACTAAAATAAGAGCACAACGCATACACTAATAAAAACATTAAAACATAGCATGAAGTTCATTACCATTATAAAATGTCAAAAATACAAAACAATCCAAGTATGGTGCTTTTTTTTTTACAGCACTTTACCTCTGTTGTGATGGAAAACTGAAGAATGGACTATTTTTTATCAGTTGGTCAAGTGTTTCAGAGTTTGAAGTGTTTAATGGAGAATTAACTGATGACCAATCACAAGTTCCTTCAGCAATTATGATGTCCTTTAATCTGTGAGATGACACCTTCAGTGAACTTTAGGATGATGTTGTTCCTCAATTTGCCCTGAAAGTTGAAGCTTTTACTTCAAACTATTGTAAAATCATTGCATTTGTGTTGTATGTATCGGTGCTATTATTGAATTAATGACAGAATACACAGTGCAGTTTGTAAAGTCATGATTTGATACTGGTATTAAAATGATTTATAGGATATTGTACATCCTTAATGTATACAGCAACCAAACAAGCCCCCTCCCCCTGCACTCAATCAAAGCATGAATAGCCGTTGCCCCCATTACAAGTGTTGATGTACCAGAAGGCAGCAATCAGTCAGCCTGCCTGTGGCCACCTCCCATGCACCAGGCTGTACATCCTTCCTATTCAACAGCTGTGGACTCGTATGTTACTGTCCCCCTACCTGTCACTGTCTGTCCACAACGACACCAACCACAGCACACATCAATCAGCCCATCCCCCACTGGTTTTTAATCTGTTCTTGCCCTCACGGACTGACTACGCTTCAAAATTACAGTGAGGAAAGGTCACCCCGTCCAATTAGAACATCATCAGGGATGCACACTAGAGGGTCATTCCCTGAACCCTTGTAGCCCGTCATAAATCCTGCACTCTCAAAGAAGGAACACCCACTCTGGCAGAATCAAAATGGCTGACTAATTTCAAAGCTAGTAAACGACAGGCTGGGGTTCATCTTTAAACCAGAGAAGCCAACCAGTATGAATTGTTCTTTAGGACTAATATGAAGTGCAACGGTATGTAGGGGTACTGATTCCCTAAAGATGGACCATGTTTTCATCAGTCCTTGTATTGACCCTGTGACGACCCCAGGGCCCAGATCAATCAGGACTCCAATCAGGATCAGATCAGGCAGCCCCCTGCATCCATTCCCATCATTCTTAGAGCCTGCTACCAGCAAGATTTAGCTTCAAAATAAGAAGCACATACAGATAAATATTGATAGGCCTGAGAGAGCTGGAGAGGGATTTAGGATCAAACGCTCCAATGGTAAGGACCATGTGGAGACCATTGTCTTAGCTTGGCAGAGAAGAGAAAGCTAATGAGAGATGGGTAGAGGGAGTGACAGAGGAAGAGAGAGGGGTGGGTCAGTGAGCTTTGAGCCTCTTGCGGGTTGATCTGAGCCAATTAGAGACAAGTGACAGCTCTGCTACGTGCTCATGACACAACTAGACCATGGCACAGCTCTGAGCCCCCGCACCCCACAGTTCAAGCATGACTTGGACCCCAACAAGCCTTTCACACCCACCCCATGAAGGATTAAATATTCCTCTCCTGCAGTCCTTCTCACTGCAGCCAAGGACGGGGGATACAAGCCTGACTGAAACACTGTTCTCTCCCCTTCTGTGCTGCTTCCTCCTCCCCGCTCTCCAGATCGAAGTGTTCGGCCAAGCACAGCTCCCTGCTTGCCTCCGTTATGGTCGGCCAACTGTCTTGACATCTGATGTTGTGTGGAGTTGCCGTGACGACCTGGCAAATCCACTGACCTTTGCCCCAGCGGTTCAAATCTTGTGAACCCGAGAAGGGAGCAAGCCAAAAATCTTGGTGGGGGGATATGTGAAGTCAAGAGTTTTAAATGAGAAAGGAGCTGGGTTCAAGTGACCACTGGCAGCTGTCATTGCTGTGTTGCTGTCTTCCTGTGAGGAGATAATGGCGCACAGCCTTCCCAGCTTACAAGAGGGGAGGTGGTGGGCCACCAGGTTGTGGCTTGTCAGGGCTCCAGCACAAGGCTTTGATTAATGAGACAGGGCGTCGCACCACAGGGAGCTCAGCAGCACGTGCCACACTGGTGGTGACAACAAAAAGTCCTGACACTGTGTGGTAAGGGACCCTTCACACCTAAGAAAGAGCAAGTCACTATGTTTACATACACTTAAAGCAATGGGATTATTATGTAAGTCTTTCAAAAACAGGATTTAAAACACAATTTGTTACATTTTTAGAAACTCAGAATGTGATTTATCTAAATAAAGTGCAGATTTTTTGATTCCATGTTATGTTGAATCAAATTCAGCACACAAAGTTTTTAAAGTCAGGAAACACCTCAGTTTTCATAGCAGAACAGGACTTGACATGACAGACAACATCCTTCTATTAGAAATGAAAATATCCAGAAGTTTTGTCACAGATTGTTTCACAGTGAAGCAACACATGCTACATGCGATAATTCTGCCAGGAAGTTTCTGTGTCTTTCTCATGTTTCTGTTTGTAATAGATGATAAGCATTATCTGACTGCAGGCTGCTCTACTGCCTAAACTACTCTCTCTTAGGATACTCCTCATGCAGCTGCTTAACTAGACATTTCACACCTAAGCTGAGACTTACCACCACTTCCAAACTACCTCTACTGTTTACTTTAGCCATGTGGGTTACAACAGTGCATTCACCAAGCACTGAGACTCTTGTCAACCCTTTATCCACTCTCCACGACCAACAAAGGCAAAGCCCCACAATTTTTACATTGACAAATTTCTGACAAGGAAGAAAAGATGTTTTCTGGTTTCTATCTGTGACTTTTTTGCAAGAATCTACTTTTCTAACAGTAGGAATGAGAAGTATCACATTAAGCAGCCTTTTTTGCACTTAAAATGAGAAACATATCCAACAAAACATCACTGTTAGTTGGCATTTTAGTAAAAACAACTTATGTAGTGCAGTTTTTATCAAACACAGTCCTCAATTTGTAACAAACTATAAAAGATGAAGGCTAGCACGTTATTTATTTTATTTTTTATTTTTTGTGTGTGTGTTAGCAGTGCTTTTGTAGCCAATCACTGCTAATACTCAAAAGTCTCTGTGTCCGAGAAGTAGATGGCCACAAAGTTATAGTAAAGCAACAGTTTTGTGCTGAGTTCAAACAATTCCATTAGCATAATGGAAAGCATGCATTGAGAGGGTCAAGCCATTTTAACCATTCCACATACAACCAGTTTAGTTCTTGCTAACTAATCACTGATTTGAACAGGAATAGAGTCCATAGAGGTTGACCAAAAGAAGGTAGCCTACTGTTGCTTCCTGTCAATGAGTGGATTCCCTTTTGATGCAAGTCCACTGGGACAAGGACAGTACTCCACTTAAATGGTGTGATCAAACTATACCTGTGGACTGACTTAACTGTGCATGCTAGTGTACTAGCTGTCATAATTAATAATCCAACAGGCAGACAGATAAAGCACCACTTGCCAGGGCACACCTGATACAAATTGTGAACATCAACATTCATGTAGCACAGCCCTGACACTTCAATTGAATATGTATCCTCTGGTGTATCCACTCATTCACCCTTGACTGAACATCAAGTGTAAGAAATTTGTGGCTGTTGGGGGGGTGGGGGGTGGGGCGGGGGTAAGGATGATGACAGGAAGGAGTGATGTGGGGTTGAGGGACACCCAGCAGGGGTTGGGACAGGACAGCCATCCACACGTCTAACGTCTGCCACTCAAGGAAGTTAATGATGCCACATTCTTGGGCCAACCCACAATCCCCTGCTGCATGTGAGAAAAGAGACAGACAGTGAGAGGGGACTGACGCTGGTGTCGCTGGCACAAGGATTCAGTCAGGAGAGGTGCTCCTACTGACAGAGGTGGGGGAAGGGTTGAAAATTGGAAGTCCAAGAATATTTATGACAATCAGCACACCGGTTGGCACTCTCGAGTGATTTTATGATGAATGATCTATACCCTGGTTTTGTTCCCCTGTTCTAATCAAATTGCTGTCTCCAGCCATCATCAGAACCTCTTATTGAGTCAAATAACTTATTAAGGCATGTGAGAAATTCAGCTAATTTCATTAGTGAGCTGTCACCAGATTGCTTTTTGATTTTTACGAGCAAGACTGGGGGTGGGGTGAGTGTTTTAGATTCTGGGCTGAAAATGTTATCACCAACTGCCAGTTAGGGAACAGCAATGCAAGGGATATGGGGGAAAATGAGGGGAGGATGGGGGTAGAGGAGAGGCAAGATGCTGAGCAGAGATAGTAACATCCTGTCTTGCAGAAATTGTAGACATACTGCACTGGGTTTGGTTTCACAAAATGTCTTACAAAGCAGGAAAGGGCTATTGTATTGTAAATGATGAGATTTAAGTAAAGGAAGAGCACAAAAGTGCATAGATGTCAGAATACTACTCTTGGCTCAATTTGTCATAAAGAAAGTAATTTGTGAATATTGTGGTGATCTTGTCCTGAGGATATCACTGTAGCAACATAACTCTTGTACTACAAGAATGAATAAACGGACAGATGCTCATATCCCTTAGCCGACAATTGAATTATCTGTGCTTTCTTCCTCTGACACGGGAATAACCCTGCCTTCCCGAGCTATTCCTCCTTTCATACATCTCCCAATAACACTAGGTTAACTGTATTAGCAGTGCATGCTAGAGATGCTCTCCAGACTGCCAAATGGACCCGTATGCAGCTCTGTTTCAAGCCGTGGGGTCAGATGATGGTCAATCGATGGTCAGTCAGAGGTCACACACGGAGCTGGCCAAAGGTCACGTTATCTGAACTCAGAGGTATAACTGGCCTATCAACTCTCTGTACCGGTGTGAAAGAAGCTAAATCACACGGACGTGTCCCTTCTGTTGGGAATCTGAGAATGTGATAAGGGGACCAAATTAGCATCAATCTTAAATTTAGCATTTGAAAGGAGATTAGTTATCGAGGGATCATGAGAGTAATTAAGAATGTGTCCGCAATATTTATAAAATTATGGTTCCAATTTCATCATGCTTAGTTCGATTACCACTGAACAACAGTGTGAATGTGAGAAAGGATGACTCATTTCCAAAAACAGGCAATTATACTGATAACACATTAGTTTGATAAACCAACAAATGGCTAATTGCTGATGTATCTCACTTAACATGTTTTGAATAATAGTTTCCCACAACCTCCTGCATAGCAACAGCAGCCAAAACGATATTCATGAAGTGACAGAGTTGTAATTTGTGTGTCTGTTCCACACAAACACCACTGGGACCTTTAAAAAGAGGGACATGGAAAAAGCCAGCATGTAAATTTCATAGCTAATGCCTGGGTATGGCTTATGTTGGCCAATTAAGCTGTTCTTTTCAGCTCCATTACAACGTGGTATCTGGGGGTTCATTTTTCCCTTACTGTGCCATTTAGGCTCCGAATGGGCAAACGTTCACTGTGCGAGTTGGACGACAGAAAGGGGCATTGGAGTCTGTTACAGATTGTGTGTATGTGCCTGAGTGCTGGCACGTGCGCGCCAGCCTGTGATGTGTATGACTTCCAAACATGTATGTGCCGCTGTGCCTGTGTGCCTCTGTGCGTGGAGGCCCTAATTTGTGCATGAAACAGGAGAGCGTTAATGGCTTTTAAAGATCGGTGGAGTCAAATGAGCGCGCTCATCAGTTAGCCACACACCCCCTGGTGATCACTCACTGTCGTTAGATTTCATTTCCTGTGGAATAAGAAGATCGTGGTAGATCCAAGACAAATCCCTGCAATTACAGGCACGCTTGAGATGATGCACTGCCTTCATTTTGCTCTCCCTGGGTGGGGTTCTGTTGTTAAATGCATGCCCGAGTTTAGACTAATACATCAGAAGTAAAGCAATTAGAGTTAGATTCATTTCTTCAAGTTCTGCAAAGGCAAAACCTTCCCTGAAAGCCAGGAGACAGATCAGAATGGTGGTATTATTTGTACTACATGCATCTAAAAATAAATAATATTAAATAAGACAGAAATGAAATATTTAATGCAAGCCATTTTAAATCAAAGGCACATTACCACTAAGTAGATCAGGTCTTATTATGAAGACGGTCCTTATCAAAGAGATAAAACTTGGAAAAAAAAACTGAATAAATGAGTTGTGGCAATTGCAGTCAGTCATCTATGCTAAAGATCTATAATAACCCAACAATGGCTTTTAACTTTTGCAGACTTTTTAATTCAAAATATGATACAACCAGTGGAAATTATCTTGATATACAAATGCCATAGATTTTTAAATCCAGAACTCAATTTGATGCAAATCTTTACCAAAAAAAAAACAGTTCTAATTTCCAGATTAGCGAAAAAAATTGTCATCCCAACACCTGTTTTAAGTATCTAAAGCGAGAGGCAGACTCATTTAAGCAACTTGATAACACTTATCCGAACCACAAATTTTATCCAACAGTTTTTTTTTTCTGTAACGTGTCGCTCTTACAGGTTTAAGACAAAAAATTAAACCTAGGTATGAAAAACTATTGTTATACTTGTGTAACTAAAATACACATTTCCATATGTAAGCCTACATACATTGATTACATTTATTGTAATACAGAGGAAAGATACTCAATGGGTCAATGTCATTTTTTCATTGTTGTTAAGCCCTACAGACAACTGACCTTTAACCTATCAAAACACACATACAATGAGACAGAACAGAGCATAGGAGGCACCTGCATGATGGTTAATAGCTTTGCCCTGGACAGTGTAGAGCATGAGGGCCAGCAGCAAGAGGCATGGAGATAAGGTTCTGCTTAGCATTTCAATAGGGTGTACTGATTTCTATTCAGTTGGCCTTTGGCCAGGCTAGTGCTTAAGTGGTCTGGGCAAGTCTGTCTCGTCTATACTGTGCCAACCAATGTTCAGGCTCATATCTGGCAATGTGAGATGTCTGTCAGTGTCCCAGTCTGTCTGTCTGTCTGTCTGTCTGTCCGTCCGTTTGGCTGAACGAGTGTCTGGCTGGTTAATAATCAGCCTGGCTCGCGGCTAATCATCCTCCCAGCTGCAGAGGCAGGTGGCCACATACCACAGCTCCCAGTCTCATTCACCATGTGATGTCATCTCACTGCACCTGGTAACACTGCATCACACAGACGTGAGGTGGCCAGTTTCTCTGTATGAAATCATGTGTCTCTGCTGGTCCTGATGCTGACAGACTTTGACGTTTATGTCTGAGCGGAGTGGATATGGCGGGTCCTGCTGTGAACTGGTGGATGTCGTGTCCCCTCCTTCACCTCGGCCAGGCCTGGGACAGATCCCAGAGCAGTGTGGCAGGCAGAGGCAGCAGTTAGGACACACTCCATATCAGAATGGGAAGCTATTAACTCTGCAACATGCAAGGTCACCTTCAACTAGGCACAGCACCCTCCCAACTTCTTCTGCTGATACACCGCTGGATGCAGAGGTGCAGTCATGTAAAGGTCAGGTTGTAAATCTGAATGGAACCACAGCTGCGTTAGACACCACACGCTTAAACATTTGATCTTGTCTCCCTTCACTTTTGAAAGTGATCAAAATGCTTTGGGTATCACTTTCAAACAGCAGAGGAGGAAATGAGAGAGAAGGAGGGGGGTTGGAAAAGGAAAGAGAAATAGGGAGAGGGAGACAGCAGAACTGGATGATCAGGTTTCAGTTCTGGTCTGCAGCTGTTCAGAGCTCTGGTGGCTGATGGTGTCCCTTACAGCAAATGTAATCCAAGCCAAACACAATATCTGTCTACGCCATCAAGAGATCACCAAGTCATAACACATCTAGACCCTCCATAACTCTGACAGGGCCCAGGGCCAAGACAGTCCTGGTAACAGTTTAAGGGTCAGCAGCAAGAACGAGAAAACATATTTTTGCTATAGCAATAGACTAGAAAAATAACACACCATGAACTTTCAACTTTGGAGCTCTAGTTTGGAATTCATATTCCCATTTTTTCTTCCCACAAAACTGCCCTTCCTCTTCTTCTGCACAGTTCAGTTAAGAATCAAATGAAGCTGAAACTCTGTGTCTCTTATGTTCCCAAAGGACGTCTTTTAGGAAAGAGCAGTCCCTTATATTTGCACAACGACAAAAACAGCCACAGAAGCTGTTCACCTTAAGCACTTCAGTGTGCTGAACTGTGCAAAACATCCCCCAAACTGAGGTATCCATCAAAGTGCCAATGTGCATTTTGTCACTTTTAACCTAAAACAAATAAGCAAACCTGTGGGTCCACCTGAGTCTTGACCCATTCACAAGATCAATTCAGGATTGTGTACCATACAGAGGCACGAATTCTTGTGAATGAATGTGTGTTTAAGGTTGTGTGAGAACGTAACGAAGGAAATAATGGGCGCTCGAACCAGGAACATCATTGCAGAAATAACACACCATTCCACACACGAGAGGGTGAATCAATTTCAGCGACATTCGATTCAAAGCCATATCAGCTAGTGCCTGAACTTCAGCCCCACCACCCTGTCACCTCCCCCCAGCTCTGTATGATGGATTACCATCTCTGGCAGTCTCAGAGGGTCTCCCAAAGACAGAGAGAGAGAGAGAGAGGGAGAGGAAGGTGGGTGGGGGAGGTCAGTCACTACAGAGACGCATTCATCGAGGGGAGCTTTGGGTTAAGGAATTATGGTTTGACAGAGATCTAGGGTGGATAGGAAAGGGCAAAAGGTTCTTCAGGGGTCAGAGGATCCAATCCCGGCTGGACTCTGCGGCAAGCCACCCTCAGTATACGGCAGTCTATGGGGATTTCACTCAGGGTCACACTTTTCGATTAATATTATTATCACTCACTTGTCCCGTTCGCCCACTTGACAGCAAATAGAGTGGTATCAGACATATTCATCTAAATGCTGGTAAATGTCCCACCTGTGCAACAATTATAATGGACTTAGAGTTGAAATTCCCACGTGTAACATCATCTGACCAGAGCCTGATGAACTGATTCATAGACTGATGGAGCAGACTATAGGAAGATATTCTTAAAAAGTCAGAAAAGGTCTCTTCTAAGAGCTGTTAGCATTTACAACTTAAAAGCAGAGATAGTTTAAAATGAACACAATCCATTTCTGATTTAGACTAACTTAAGCTTTATTAGCTGCACCATAGTCACATAAACAACCATATAGCACACAATTAAGAAAAGGTAGTGAGGCTCAAGCATAAAGCTACTCTTAGCAGCACAACTGCTCTGTTGAATGTCTCAATTCAACCTAAAAGATTTCAGTACTGCACAGAGGACAGTTTAAGTCATCTTTATGTTGTAATAAAAGGCTTTTGAATCCAATTTCTGATCAGTGATTATTTTTTGCTGTGGTTAAGCTAGACCATTGCTCACTAGAGGTTCCTGGATGTCTGTCAGATTTAAAGCTTTTAAGGATCGATACTTAATTTAAACCGACAGAAAATTTGGCAAGCTGAGTGCAGTGAAATTAGAAAGTAAAAGCATATCAGGTTGGACTCTCTGGATGAAATCTGAATAGGGGTTATTGACAACATTTACTTAATTACTCACTCCGGCAGAACAAGTCTACTGGAACTCAAAAGAAGAGCAGATACTCATATGAACTGGAGACTACTGGGCTTCACTGAGCTGTTTCCACTCCTGCGTATTTTTTGGAGTGTGTATTCAACCACTTTCTTCTTATATGCCAGTGGCACTCTATTTTCAAACTAAATCCAGTGTAGTCCAGAGTTTTATGAATCAGCATCCTGAACAGAAAAACAACCTCAGCATAAGTTGCTTTCTGTAACCAAGCTGGTGGCGTTCTCAGTTGTAAACAGTTTTGACTTCTGTCACCTTTCCTTCTCTGAATAATCAGAAGAGGATGGACTTCTGAATTCCACTGTGTCAATAACAAATGGCATAAAAGGTGGTAAAGAGACTTAAGATAAGATATGATAAGATAAAACTTGATTTATCCCTTGGGAGCACTCCTTCAGGGAATTCGATAAAAGATGATAAATTGACTTGATAAAAGAAACTGATAGTATATTAACTTGCTCCGTTGTGAGGAGCAGTGTCCTGGTCTTCAACTGCTAGAGGTTGGACTAGGGATGGGAAATGATATCAATGTCATTGTGTATTCTGCTAATCAATCCAGATCTGAGTGGAAAGATGTCCTACCTACACAGGCCTTCTGAAGCAATAATGTCAGACTTATGACACTCCTGAAATTCAATGCCATGTTACAATACTGAATGCTTCTGCATGTGTTTCCATTTTCGCAAGATTTGGAGCACTTAGCCTCATTTTGGGTACAATCAAGCTACAATTTTGATGAATTCTCTTTCCTGTCTTGTCATTGTTATTTCCTTGTTTGCATCTGATGAAAGCAAGATGATATTCAGGGAAAAAAAGTGAAAGGAATCAAAAAGGGAGTTGTTAAGTATTAAGAAAAATTAGATTGCTTCCTTGGACTAGTTGGTATAGATTTACAACTGGGCTTTTTGATTACCATCCCTAGATTGTTTTCATGGTTTATCATGGAATTTCTTAAGGAAAGCCACAGAGAGCTACTTAAAGTGAACTATCTGCTAATACAGAGAGAAGGATCATTGGAATTCAGTGGGTCATTTTGTTCATGTACTCCTGCAAATGCTTTTATGAGTAACAATGTACAATTATGTAATCTAAACTCAGCACTGTGAAACTGCCCCACACCTCTAAGATGGCAAAGACATGTATCAGTAATATATCTAAAAGATTATCAAGCACACTGCCTTGGATTCATTACATTTCTAAATCAAGAGACAACAAAAAATGTTTAATAACTGTTCTGAAATACAAAGTGATCAATTTCACACATCTGTAAAATTAGTGCTTTTATACAGGCACTGAACAGCCCTAGCTTCAACTTTAAACTAAAAGCTACACAGTTCCTGAATAAATTACAACGATGAGTCAATATATAAAAACCAGAAATCAAAGTGCAATCCACCCATGAAAGCAAGAACCTCTGAGCCTGTCTGTTTTCAAGCTGATCAATAATCAGCCTGCAGACAGACCTCAATAATTTAAAGCTCGGTCTAAATTCAAACTATCTAAAGGGAGTAAAAGAAGCAGTGAGCAGGGGTAAGCGCATTACAAAGGACACTCTTGTCTGAAGATACTTACTTTTCACAACGACCCTGCCAAGCTTGTACAATTTAGGGTCCCGATTTTAATGCAAAGATTTATTTATCAGTCACAGCCGAGCGAGCACCCATAGCATGTTGTATTGGTGATGAGACTCCCTGACGGAAGAGGCAAGACACAGGAAGGCAGCAGAGACAAAGCAATAGCCCTGCATTGTCAGAGTGGAGAGGCCATCAATAACAGTGTCACCATAAAAGAGAGAAAGAGGGAGAGGGAGAGTGAAGGAGCGAGAGTAGGGTGTATAAAAGAAACACAACAAAACCCCTGTGCGACGGGTGCTTCATCTTGCTGGGCACTAATGGGCGTGAGAAGCGGCTTGCTCAGCGTTCTTTGCTTTGACGGCTTACTTCTCTCCTGACGGGCCGTGGCATCCATGACGGAGCGCTACACACTTCTTTAATCCAGTTTATACACTCGAAGGTGACACAATGGTGAAAGTGGAGAGGTGGAGAGTGAGACAAAAAGTGGGAGAAAGATAATGATAAAAGGCTGGAAAGGTTGGTCAAGGGTCAACCCGAACTTGGATCTAATTACGCTGCAACTTCTCACCACGTTTTCCATCTCTGCCCTCAGCTCTGGCGATGCTACTCCATCACCGCTGTCAGCATTAAGCCATAAGGTGCCACGGTCTAGGTGTGCTATATTTCCCATCCCCAGCAAAAACTAAACTTGCTTCCTCCGAGGGTAAGAAGGTAATGCAGTCTGTCTATTTCCCTTCGTGGAGCCGGGGAGGTCAGAGCAGGGACACAGGGCCCGCTGAGGATAGTAAAACTGCAGTCTCAGGACATATCATGTGTGTGTGAATGTGCTAGCTTGTGTGTGTGACGCGGAAAGGTCAGAGTGCTGGTAGTGACTGCGGTGTATTTCGATGATTTATCTCCCTGTGAGAGTTTTCCAAATTTCTGGTCCATTTCTGTAGGCCAGTCTATTTCTACGCACTGCAGAGGGGTGGGCCGGGGCAGAGAACTCCTCATTTACTGCGGCCATCTGTGGCTGATAAATGAGAGAGCAATCTGCATGCTGCTGGATATCGCTGGTGAGAATGGCTGGTGTGTGTACAAGTTAATGTTTTTTGTGTGTGTGGACACTGTGTGAGTAAATCCCAATAGATAACAACAGTGCTTTACAGAGGTCAGCAAACTCTCGCAGAGTAGACACAGAGTTGGCACATTTAATCAGGGATTTGACTCTCGAGCAGTTTATCAGGGGGAGATATTCCCAACACCTTTACTTCCTCTTAAATCTCTCTTATCCCTGGGGGGCAGTCTCACCTTTTGTACATCTGTACCTTTCACTTTCATCTTCTGCCGCTGAATTTAGTCTCTTTCAACTAAAAAAGTAAATTGGCTGTGGATAGTTCTGCAGTGTAAGCAGCCATTTTCATTCTTGAATACTTGTTCTTGGTTGTTTGGTTTAGTTGCTACATTTTCTTCATTAGCATCTGTATCAGCCATAGCTTAGCAATCTGACCTAAACTTCCCGTTACTGATATTTTTTTTACTTTGCACCTGCAGTATTGTCCTCTGCATAACTACACAAGTTGTAAAAAGAACTGTGTGATTTAAAAAGCCCATACTAAGCTTTTGACTGTAACATGCACTTTTTTTTCCATTTAACACCTTCTCAATGTGACAGAGCACTTCTATGCACAAGATAAAGTCAGCAGCATCATGACTCTCCCTTATCCCCCATTTTAAGGCACCTCTTGCTGCTTCAACAGCTTGTTCCCCTCACCCCTGTCCACAAATAGATCTACTAGGTGTGATATTCTGGCAGTGAAAGTCCATTGGCTTTCACTGGCAAGTCAAGTGTATCACTGCAGTGCTGGGCTCGAGACAAACTGAGACAAACCTCAGTCAGAGAGAAAGACAGAGAGGCAGAGAGAGAGAACATGCTTCCCTGATTGCCAGGCTGCAATTTACTATCCGTGTAAATTCTGACATCTGCTCAGAAACAAGAGGAAGGTTCTGTAACATCAGAGAACATGCTGGTCTAACAGGATCTTTTCCTCAAGCATCAGAACCAACTTAATCCAAGATGTGATTCCCACATAATCCATCTGCCCCACCACTTTAGATCAATTTAGAGTTAGTTACAGGTTTGTTTTTGCCATGTGCCTATTGCATGTTATAACCAGAAATGACTGTGCTGCCAAGATTCATTTTGTGAAAGAAGAAATACCTGTTACCAAACTGACACATTTATGGCCCACCACTAATAACAACAATGCATTTTCCGAGTCAATGCATATTTGGTGTGTGTCTCATTTTCCGTCAATATTGTGGAAAAAAGCCTTGGAGGGTTTTGGCTGTTCCAAGTCGCCTGTACTGTGCCAGATTATTAAGAAATATCCCATGCTGTGCAACACACAGTTTCTTGAAACAAACTTTCCTGCTTTACAAAACGCATCAGAACAGATCCATTATGGCTCAGCCTTGTCTTGTTTTACACACTCGATCACATGAAAAAGCTTTAGCAAACACAACACCCATGCACCCTGAATACAAATGAAACTGAGCTAATTTTCTGACTCTGTTTTAATTCCTAAATGTGGCGTGCATTTTTAATTTGCCGTAATGTTGCATCATTGCTGCTTCCTTCATTACCCTTCATTATTTCTCAAGGACTTCGGCACAAATTAAACCTCAGCCTACCAGGGTTTATACAAGCGCGAGGGCAGGTGTTTGCATGCACATGTTCTCTTGCGTGCAAGGGTGTGAGTATCTGTTGTTTGCCTGCACCATCCTTCCATTTTCTCATCACTGAAACGGAATAATGAGTCCAGATGAGCTTGTGAAAGCCTGGGCAGTGCAGCTCAGCCTGACTCCCCACCTGGCCTGCTCCTCCTGGCCTGTCCCTTTATTAGCTTCCCTTCATGCTGGACACAACAGGAACAGCTTGGTGCCCTCCTCCACTCTTCTCCACTCACACTTCTCCCAACCCTATTTTCCCGCTAATTACCTTGTTGTACGAGCACCAAATGCTACCTAACGATTCACTTAATTGCAGAAGTGGTACATTAGATGATATCAAAGGACCTTTTGAAAAAGTCATCCAATCCCGTTCCAAGCGGCATTTAGAACCAACCCAAGACATCTGTTTCATTTCTGTGTCATTTGCATTTTTAAAGGTTACAAAGTGAACGTGGCAGCGAAGAATGCAGATGTACACCTCAAGATCTAGTTGCATCTTGTTTCCCCTGAGAAAACAACACATATTGAGTACACCCATACACGTCAAAGGGCCAGCTTTACACTCGACACTCAATTAAAAGTGCAACTGCTTTATCTGGAGCACCACATACCTGTACGATTTATCCACCTGAAGTGATGGAGCTCATTAACATTTTCTTTGGGCTCCTGTTGCCCCAGGTGTGCCTTGTCACACTTACATATACACAGATATCCGCAGAACTAGCAATTTATTCAGCGATGGTGGCTGCAGCTAGCATTTTGACACTGGCTTCACAATGATTTATGGACCTGCTCATTGACCCAGTTTATTCTGAGAAGAGAAAAGGGGGCACATCCCCTCATATACACTGCATATCTGTCCCATAGACCTGCCCCACAGTCAATAGAGGAGGAATAAAACACCAAAGCAGATGTCTCAGAAACAATTCTGGCTATGTGTTCCACAACTTTTCCATCAAATAAGGCAGGGCCGGGCAATATGGAGCAGAAATCATATACTGGAACCATATAATAACTGGTTGTCAGAATCTCAGAGCAAAAAACTGTCATGATAGTGCATATCTAAAAATTTAGATACCTGTTTGACACCAAAACAACTACGCATAAGTCAGAAACATCCACTTTGGAATATCCTGTCTTTCCAAATTACAAATACTCCATTAATTTTATGATCATGGTATCAAAAATGCAAAAACTCAGCAGCCTTAAACCATAATATAATCAGAACAGAATGAAAGCACCGTGGAATTTGCAAATATACATCGAAACATTTGAAAATGTTGTTGGAACTGGTAAGAATTTAGGGTGCTTTAACTAATGTCAGTCAAAATGTCCCACAACTATAGATACAACAAGCAAAATAGCTGCAACCCAGATATGTGTGCCTCCACAAGGTCTTTCTGTGGTTCATTCATTCATGTTCTATACTGCTTATCTCTTTGAATGAATGAAATGAATGAATGCCCCTTTGTGGGATTCATTTATTGTAATTTGTGTTTCAAAATATTTAAATTTATCAGACTGGAAATATCCCTACCTCACTGCCTGGCATCTATGATATAACCATGTATCTCAATTGCAAACACACCTTTATTTATTATCTTAAAAGTTGATGTATTTCCCAGTCCTAATCTTAAGAACTGGACCTTGAACTACAGCTAAAATGAAACCTCTCCAAAATGCAGCGAAGTGCTCCATCTCCACACTCTGCACACGCTCTGCAGACTTAAATAACATGAGGCACTTCATGCTCTTGCCCATCCATTTGTGAACAATGTGTGTTCAACCTCCAACACTCAAAGGAGACACGTTTGAGAGACTAAGCAGAGGAACAGCGCAAGTCCCCCCAATCTGGCCCACATTAATAATGCAGAGGCACCTCTGGGCGGCCTCTTCCCCCTCTTCCTCTCTGCTCCACCTTTTCCAATGACAGACAGACAGAGCGCTGAGTGCTGCCCAGCTTGATGTCCAGCACACAGCAGAGCCACTCCGCTACGTGGACACTGAGTTCAATCTGTTTCAGAGCTGCAATTCAATTATCTCACCAGGGTCCTGCTCAACCACTCGTGAACAGAAGGGGAGCAAAGGTGTGTTCAATACGAGGGGAGGGGGAGAGGGAAGCGGGGGGCTAAGACGTATCATACACGCAAACCCAGTTCAACATGGATATAGATTTAAATGCTGCTTTTTCTTGTGCGATTAGCTTTGGCTCTACAATCACCAGACGGATGTCAGGACCTGATAAGGCTAATCACTGCAGTAAGCCAATGTGGTGGGATTAAACACCACACATCCCCCTCTGATCCCCAAGCCCCCCCTAAAGACCTGGCTGAGAGGGAAAGCCAAGACAGCCCAAGGCCTGACACAAGCCGGGCATGAAGAGATCACCAAAATGTTCCATTCTTCACTTTAGGATGTATGAACGTTATAACAGGAAAAACAAAAATATATAACGGTATGCTTTTGGGGTGTGTGAGGTGAGGCTGAGTGATGTTGATTGCCAATTAATAGGGACATACGACAAATGTAGGGAAATACTGTATATTCAAAATTCATACGTTTGGAAATTTGAGCAACCAAAAATAAAACAATCATAGTCCTGATTATTTTAGCCATTCACTCCATTTTCATTGGCCTGAATGACAACAACCAGTTTTAAGTATAATATTGAATTCCACATTGATACATTATTTTACTTTGCTGCATAGATAATTACTTATGTCAGATTATTTTGTCTTTCATTGTTCACTTTTATCTTTTGGAAACAGCCAAACATTAGTGAGAAAGATAAAGTAGATTCTTTTTTCATGACTATTTGTCAAAACACATACAACAATAGAGCTTTGGTTTTGTGTACCACTGTATTTTTTAATGCCAGGGATGTTGCTTAACTTTGAGTGAGAATGGATTTTTTGAATATGTTGCAAGTAATCAGGCTTTGTGCTCATTGGGATTTTTCTACAGTGGTACATGACAATTTAATCTTCTTAATAATTTAAAAGCCAGACACATACTCTTGTATATTTAACACAGATGAAGCTGCAGTGGTGCTACATTAAACAACACTGCACTGATTCAGTCCCTTTTGTTGCCTGAGGCCACACGCATGATTGGTTCAGACAACAGTCCTCTAGATCTGCTTGGGGACTTTGCTCTTGATATCCCTTAGATTACTTGTCATTAAAGTTTCAACAAGTCATTAAATCCTTAATGTAAAACTCCACAGACAGAATATTTCTTTCTCCTCGTCCTCTTGGTTTCTCTGCAGTGCCTAATGAAATAATATATCCTTAAATATCCTAAACTCCAATGTACCATCACCTTTATTTAAGCTTGTGTCCTTGTTGAACTGCACTTGACTCACGGGAAGAACTACTTCCTACAGCCACACTTCACCCAGTCAGGCCAACGCTGCTGTCATTTTCAAACTCTGGTTTGGTCAGGTTAGGTCAGCAGAGGCAAAACTGTTTGAGGTAGGGTTGTTTGGGTAGCAGAGGTACTCTAGGCTGAAGCTTTTTTTATATTTGTACCAAAGTGATGGTCCTCATCAGGTGCACTGGGGCAGAACACAGGTAGAAGAAGAAATACAACTATAGAGGCTCATAAAATGCCAAAATGCTGCATGCTTGTTTATACCTCCAGCTCAATACGAAGTGACCCGTGAATAAAATCAAGGCAAGGCAAGATAATATTTTTATTTCTTCACTGCAAGGAATTTGTACGTTTGTTTGGCCAGGGCAGTGTGTTGCCTAAAGATGATGTTGCGCTTCTTTGACAAAAATTCGCCCTACAGTTAGATGCAGCTTGGTGCAAGATCCAGTTCAGTATCCTTGTTTACAGAAAGTGTGGCCCAAGGCTTTGCCTGAACCGCTCTCTCTTTCAAACAGTATCACCATTAATACTATGTCCTTTCTTCTCCACCTTTCCGGCTCTACCTGATCCCCTCGTCTCCTGCCCTCCTGACCTCTCATCTCTCACCTTTAAGCCAGTCAAGCAGTCAGTGACTTCTCCTCACCCCGTCCTCTCCCTGACCTATATTACATGCTCGACAGTACTGAAAATAAAGGCTAAGTAACAGTATGAGAAGGAGGAAAATAAAATAATCTGGAGACTTCATCAATTTTTCATGAATTTTCATTTGGACCGGGAGAGCCCTCTTACAGCAATCGATAGATCAAGCTGCTGTCACGCAGTTAGCACCTGGGGGCAGCTGGAAGGCCCTCGGGAAGGCAGGGGACCGGATCAGAGGCGGAGACCAACCCCCTCTGCTCAAACATGCAAAGTCCATTTCCCAGGATTACAGGCCAACATCCTACAACCACTGGTCAGAGCGGAAACCTCAGATGTGCAGCGGCAGGACACTTTTAAGTAGAGGTGAGATTAAGACACTTTTCAAACACCTTAAGACACACCTGTGGGCTTTTACAGGACATTACAGCTGTGATAAAAATGCAGTAACAAAAAAAATGGGCTTAAAAAACTAGTAGATCATTCCTTAAAACATTAAAACAGAAATTATGCCATAAATGTTTCCTGGTATCACAGTTTTTAGCAATATGGTGTAACTTTTACTGTTTTTTTAATCAAGATCCTTTAATAATTCGTTGTGTATAGCCTGGTGATACACATACACCAAATTTTAGCTAAAAAGAAGCCAGTTAGCCTGTTTTAGTATTGTTTAAAACAGTTGGCAGGAGCTAACACACAGACTAGTGAGAAGATAGTGGAGAAATAAGAGTGTGACTAAACCAGCAGAAAAGTTCAATAGGTGCAATTTTCCCTACAAATGTTTTTTTTAAGTCATACAGAAGTGGAATTGCACAAGAAGACAAATGCAACTCCAGGCAGTTTCAAGTTTATTTTCCTAAATCCAAGCACCTCTCCAACATCTGTAACACAACATTATAACTCATTTATTTTTAAGGACATGAGCCCTGTTTCCTTTGTTTTCAAAACTCTTCATGGAGTGCACACTGCAAATGTATTTATTTAGTTCACATAAAAGATTTTACGTTTCTTCTCTTTCCTTCATGTGCTAATCACCAAGATCAAGAGCGGGCTCAAATATACCACTTCAGACAGCTATTATTCAAAACCTCATGAACACAGTCCTTGTTTAAACCACGGTGCTCTGTCATTAGGAGTACCACCCATTAAAACGACATCAGGACTCTAGAGAGACTTTCTGCTCCACCTCCATGGCCAGTTGAGGAGCATGGGAGCGACTCCACAGGAGGCTCAGCGAGAGCCTGCTGGGGGGGAGAAACTCATCTTCAAAGGTAATTTGATCCGCAGCTCAGGTTCTGCCTGTCAGTGCTCACAGCATAGTCCAGGCAGCTCGTGTCAGATGTCCATCAAGACTTTGATCTGAGACTGGAGAACAACCCCCACCCTCCTAGCACCTAGAGCCACTATCCCATCAGAGTTGAAAGGTCTGCAAATAACCTGTAAATGTTATTTCGTTTAAATCTTGACCTGAATTAACTCATTCAGACCTCAGGAAAGTGACTATGCTCTGGACTACAGCTCATGTGGATCCTAATGAATACACAAAGAAAAAATTTCATACTACACATCAGTCCTCCAAGCACTGTGAAACAGTCCTTAGACCTGAACAGAGTGAGACCCACAGAAAATCATTACCATCTGCAAATATAGGAGGACTGAAAGCAACAAGGAATCAGCTCTACATAGAGTAAGATGAAGGTACATTTTGATGCTTTAACTAAATTGGCATTTATTGTAATTTATTTTATTGTTTTGTAGTCACTAAAACAGGATTTTGTTCCGATTGTGCATTGTAAAGTGAACCAGACAGAAGTCTAGTCTGAGTCCAAGTCTAATAATAGTCCTTTAATTAACAATAAATGATCACTAAACCTCACAGACAACTATCATCTAAATGAAAAAAAGGTTGTGTTCTTCATGCTTATCTTTTTACTTGCTGGTGTAAAGTGTAAAGCCAGTCTTTCCATTTATAGCTATTAAATCTGAATCAACTAAGTGAACACAAGAACCCAGCGAAAAAAAGAATCTTCAGGTAAGAGAGGAAGGAGAGGATGACTCACATGCTACTTCCAAAGATGCATTACGGCTCACAGCTTCTCCAAGGTAGTTCCGGGCCACGCACACGTATGCTCCCTCATCCGGTTTGCTCCGTCGTCCATGAACGATGCGCAGGAAGAAGAGCGAGCCGCTGGGCAGCAGCATCCGATGAGAACGCGAGTCATCTTTGTCCGTTTCCACCCGCTCCCCGTCCTTGTACCACTCCACCGTTGGGGTCGGCCGGCCCTCTGCTTTACAGTTGAGGGTGGCAGGTTCCCCTTTGGAGACGATCAGGTCAGAGGGGTGCTCCACAATCCGGGGTGGGGAGTCCTCCTGGCGCAGACGGGATCCTGTAACACAAGATACATTTGGTTGAATTAAACAGGAAAAGCATGAAGGTTTCAGACATGGCTGCAGCTCAATTCTTTGACATAGAAACAAAGTATCAAGAACTTCTGAGGTTAGATAATCCAGGAAACAGTGGGAAAATTGCAATAAAGTGAAGTTACAAAGTCTAAACCTGAAATGCTGTTTGATGCATGATCAAGATTTTCTGTTGTGTGTTGGAAACAATGCAAGAGGTTATAATTTGAATAACTAGCTCCATTCAAGGCTACCTCCCTAATAATAACCATAAAAACTGAACAAAAGCTAAAACCTGTTAAAATATAATGTTAAAGCTGCACACATTGAGATTTTAACATTACTTTGGTCCTTAAAACACAATGGATGAAAATAGAACCCATGTTCCCTAAAGTAAAATACGAAAAAAATGCATTTTAATTATTTTTTCAGTTTAAAAATTCAACATAGGCCATAAAATCTAATATAAAACTTTGCTTTTAAGACTTGCTAATATTCATTTAAAAGGCCTTAATTTTTTTGCTTATTCAATTTACCATTTTAAAAATTTTTCAGACATGGACAGCCAAAAAACCCCCCGATTGTTTCGAGTCTAAGACTTTCCCACAAGCATCTAAACAAGTTCATATTTTATTAGCAAATGGACAGTTTCCCTGATTTGCAGCAATATATAAAAGCACACAGATGAAACCTGTAAAATAGATGGCTAAACCTGTCATAGTCAAAAGCTTGTTTTGGGTAAGATGCATGCATCAAAAACATACACAGTATAGGATCCTTTAATCGCTGTTTCAAACTGGTCAAAGAAAAGCCATCTGCTCTGCTTAACCCTATCTGCAAGGGCTTGTTGGTAATTGGGCCCATGGGTGAGCTGTGAATAGAGGCCCACAGTGAGCCTATAACAGAACTATACCCACCCAAATTATACATTTGGCTTTCAGAGGGATGCAGACCAGTAAAACTGCTGAGTCCACTGCTGTGGAAGTGTAAATGTGATGTGAATATGAATGGCGGGGTCCAGACTAGTGTCAAATGCTAATCCCCCAGTGGCTGAAAACCTCGGCCCACTTCTTTTTGTTGGGGGTGTGTGGTGGCGGAGCACTGGGAGTCTGGCAGGATAGATAATGCTCTATGAGTCAAAGTGCTCTGTATTGCTGTGGCGGGGTCTTCACCACTGAGATAAGATGGTGTGGGCCACACACACTCACACACATTTACACCTCAGAGGCCCTGGGAACCATGCACCGATCAAAGAGTTTGATCCAGCATCAAACACTCTCAAACACAGCGAGGGGAGAGGGGTATGATCCAAACTTTTCAACAGATTTGTCTTTATCCTCTTTCTTTTGAACCAAATTCAATACTCCATCAATAACTCTGATGCAGCCAAATTTTAACCAGCCTGTTTGGTTTAAGAGTAACCAAACCCCAGTGTTTTAGCTGTGCTGCTTCTACCCTAGAACTTCAGAAAATACATTAAAAACATCACAGATGGGGCTAAAAGGAGGGATGAGACATCCACCTACTCCTTTATGTCCTCTCCATTAACCACAACGTCACAAAATGTCTGCTGCCTTTTGTCTGTTATTGTCCATAAAATCAAAACCATACAGAAAAGACTCACAAGGACCACTGCAGTGACAGTAGATGAAATAAGTCTGTATTTTACAGAAATGTTCAGGACATGCAAGGTTTATTGCGATCTTTAGCAACTACAGTACAGCACCCATAATACAGGAGGGTCGGGTGTCTGCCATTGGTGGAGCCGACAGTTACCTGCAGTGTATACTGTGAAATGTTTCGATGGAGAACTGGTGGCACATGTACCCAAGAAAACAGAGGATTTTATTTAATTTGAATTATTTTAAGGAATAACATGTCAACATACAGTACTCAAGTTTAAGGTTTGAACCTCAGAAATCAATGTTCAAATCTGCTCTTAGTTGAGGAAATTTGATTTAATTTCAAAATATCAGCTCTGAGACCACACTATGTTGCAGCAGGTGTGCAGAGACAGAAGCATGAACCTCTGGTTTTCTCCCAAAGACCAAAAACATGCTTGTCAGGTTAACTCTAAATTGTCAGTAAGTCAGCCTTGTAATTGGCTGGTGGTCAGTCCAGGGTGTACCCCACCTCTCATCCAATGACAGTTAAGATGGGCTCCAGCTCGCCCATGGCCCACAGAAGTAATAAAGACAGATAAGGAACAGATCAGAGGAAGCATCAGTCCCTTTGTCTATACAGTGTTGAAATATTGGCACAGATATGTTGTATTGATAAAATCTATCTGCATGTATGATATCAGTAAAATCCATAATGGTTCGTCACTGGTTCTGAGTCTGGAGAGGACAAAAACATAGATTTACCACAATTTGGGGCGATAAAACGTCACTATCTAAGACAATGGAGTGCACAGCAGATAGCCTGGTTGGAGAAGAAGCCAGATGTGACAGTTGAGTACTCCGGATCTGATGGTTGGCACCACAAGCACGCCACATTTGCCTACTAAGATAAGCAATAATAACATTTAAACTGTAAAAGAAAAAGCCCTGTTGTTGGTTCCTCTTTAAACAGAGTGCCCATGTCTTTGTCTAAAGATCAGTGGTTGCAGGTGTGTGTGACTGAGCCATGTTGACGCCTGAGCCCCTCCCCGAGGCAGTGGACTTGGATAATAGCATGACGCCTGTTACACAGAAGAGCAGTGTACCACAGAGGTCTTTGTGCTATAGTCAAAGCTAATTCTAACATGGCATGGAGGCTAAACAGTGGAGGTTCCAGCTCTTTGTTTGCCTCGATTTGCACATGTTCCACTACTCCCTCATTCTTGAGTCTCCCAAGGGAAACCAGGACAGTCTGCACTCCCTATTTTATTCTGCCCAGTAGTCTGCAGAAGGACAGATGCAGTACGAAACCCACTGATCAGCACAAAATACACTTCAAAGACTCTGAGTGTAGAGTCGAACACTCACACATGCACACACACACGGTCTGAGTGAGTGTGTACTAGTGCACTATTTGTCTTTAGAGGGATCAGGCATCAGACGGTGGGATATTGACCCTTGAACAGGAGGTAGTCTGTTCTCCCTTCTTCCTAATTTGGGCTAATTCCCTCCATTTCCATGTCATTGATTAGTGATCAGGTCTGGTGTCTTCCTCTAAGTGGGGGTTTGTTGTATAGGGGGTCTTGCTATCCTGCTCCTGGAGTGTCAACTCATTTTATTGGTAAAAGGAGAAAAACTACAAATGCACTTTAAACATCAGGAGAAAACTAGAACTGTAACTGTTGGTTATATTCAACTACAAGATGTACAATTACTGTAAAATTAAAGGAGGGACTGGGGAACTGTGTGTACTAATGTGATTCGTAGAATTCTTATTTCCTCGATAATGCAGGTGCATTTTTTATAATAAACTTCTGATTTCACAGCTTGTGAAATCAGAAGTTGGTCAAACTCGTGCAAAAACTAAACGGAACAGATAAAGATATGAGAAACAGTGATCATTTGCTATTATTAGTGATGCAATAAAACCAGGAAAAGGTCTGAAAATGATGATGAAAAATCACTCTCACATGAATCCTGCATTACTCAGTGTTTTGATCAGGTAGAGCTGTTCATACTGTTTGATCAAGACAAAAGATTGTTTAAATTAAAGTTTATTTTCAAAAAGAACAAGCATTATTCTTGTTCAAGCTGGTATTTCAGGATTTCCATTGTATATCAGCAAAAATCTGAAAAACAGTTGCATGGCTAGATTTGCCATATCTTAAATACGCCATCAGGTTGCGTCATCTTGCAACCCTAAAAGCTGAAAAGCTTGTTTTTGGTCTGAAAAGAGCTAATAAATCAGTACCAGTTTGGGATAATGCGATAGCAGCTACAGTATGTGCATGATTTAACTGTAAGAAGTAGTTTCAAGTCTTAAACAATGGTAGCTTGGACAAACAAATAGCATTGATGATGCTAAAGTGCAATCTTCTTAGAGCTTGACAACATTTAATCATCAAAAAGGAGCAGTTTTTGGCAGGACTCTGTTTTACTCATTGGTTTGGTTACAATTTTCAGCCTCACCAACATACTTAGTCATCTTAGTGGTCTTTAATGAATGTGGCAGACAAAAAATCTATCCAATCCTCTCCTGTTTTGCTTTTTGGTTCCATCCATACACTGTCTTTGGGTTGTTACAGATGTAGGTACATGTGAAACAGACCATCTCTTCTAACATTTTGAGTTCATGCTCAATTAGAGAGGAAATTTTGGGGAAGTTTTAAGGAAATGTCTTATTGTGTTCTTGAGACATCATGTTCTCCTTAAAGAACTGAATATGAGACACAATAACCTTAACCATCGACCTATGATGTTTAACATGTAGCAAAGGATCCTCTAATTCAGCATGAATCTGTTCCATACTTAGAGTAAAAAAAAGACACTCAAGGCATTCTTGAGAACTTTTTTCAAAAGTATGGCCTCAGAAGGACATGAGGATGGATGCTTGAATAGTCTGAATAAACATAATGACTCTGCCTCCTGGTTATTTCTGGTGCACAGGCAGAAAAATAATGATGATCTTTCCCTTGTAGGGCAAAAATTGCTCAGTTTCTATAGGCACCAGAGTACGGAGTCTCTCCAGCTCAGGGGCAGAGGGGCAACTTTGTATCCTGGCTGTAAGTGACTAAATAAATGAAGCAGCAATTAACACCCTGACATTGATAAATTGGGGGCAAGATAAAGGAAGGACACAGAGGCCCCCGTCTCTCCCTCAGATGAAGTGTCAACTGCACATTTATTCTTATCTTATTGGAGCATCTGCTTCCCTCATGATCCACAGACCCCGCAGTGGCTTTTGCAATGAGGCCAGTGCGCATGCACAGCGCTAAAGTGCTGCGACTCCCTTCGATTTATACCACTCTAATTTCTTTAAATCCAATTTGTATTCCAATCTACTGCCTTCTAATCACTTAAACCTTGAGTCTCCATCTGCTCTCCTCTTTCCGGTGGAAATGAACACAGCAGATGCCTCTACAATTGTCCTTTCACTGCCAGAAAAAGCTGAGCCGGGACCACAGAGGGCCGGACGTGACTGGTCAGTGTCCTTCCTGAGTGGTAGGAGTCAGGTGTAGAGGTAAAAAGGTTAAAAGCCCATCCATATGCTGTGGAATTTGTTTAGAAACAAAATAATAATAATATAAATAAGAGATAAACATTTAAATGTGCCTATTGTTGAGAAACTTTCACTATTAAATGGGGCTGTTGTGCTTGTAGTCGGCCAATAACAGTATCTGAATACTCAAATGTCATGAATCGTGCTGTGGCACAGTTCACCACGAGTGGCAGTAATGCTTACTGCTCTTAGCAAACCACTAACAAAAAGTAAAGATTTTCATGCTGACACATCAAAACACACAACAGAGAGTTATACAACAAGATGACAAGCTGGATTAACAAGACCAATATTCATACATACATCAGCTTGTGTTGAAACTTCAGCTTAGGAAACTCATTTCTGACATTTATATTAACATTAAACTGCATCACCCAGAGGTTATAATCAAAGAGACAAGGCAAAACAGTAACGTTTCCTGTAGATGTTAAAGAAGACAGAGATGTTACTGCAGCTTATATTTTCAAGCCCAGGTTCAAAAGTAGATGTTCCCAACCTAAAAAGTGTTAAATATACCCATGTTAATAGTCAAAGCCCATTGATTTCTACAGGGAGCTCCAAATGTGTTCTAGTGTTTCAGCTTGGTTTGAAATGAAGTCTCTTTTTCTTCAGTTTAATGTGATCGTCAAATCATCTTTACAATTCTGATAACTATCTAAACTGTCAGATAAAACACTGAGGGTACTTAAAAGTAAAATACAATAGCTAACATATAGTGCAGACACAGGACTCATTAGCCATTCATATATATCAAATATTGTACATAAAATGTTCTGATCCTGACAGGTCAACATATTCAGTCATTTGATGCCATGCAAAACGAGTCCTGTTTTGTTCCAGAAAATTGTCAAATGCAAATTTTGATTCCCCCCCCAAAAAAATGCAAAGTAGCCCCTGCACATTGGTCACTGGTACGTTTTATTAAACCAAAAAGAAAAGTGGTTTCTTACACGCCACACTAACTGACACCAGCTGAATATGCAGATATTAAAGCTTCCTAAGAAAGCAGAAGCAGGGCGTGACACAGTTCAGAGTACAAATCATCACTTGCAGTTCTGGAAGTGGAACAAACTGTAATGTGTGCTGTTGTAATAAGGACAAATTTAACATTTGTAGGATTTGGTCACATAGCACTTATTGAAGTGCTTTTCCTGATAAGACCATTTTATACTGACACCCAAAAACCCACACATTAACTTAACCATGACCTCTGTGACCTATTAAGCTCCCTCGCTTGTAGTGATGTCTCTTTATTTAGCTACCCTCTTCTGGCTCTTAAGTCTTCAGGTTGTGTTCAAGAACATAAAATCCAAGGCTTATGTATATCTCCACCGCCCAGCCAAGAGACAAAGCCCCCTAAAAGAAGAGAAAGTCAATTTTCAGCTTCCTATTGGGCCCCCTTATTCAGTCTCTTTACGGTAAATGGGCTTTCTGTTGCCCTTTTAATGCGATCATTGGTGCTGTGCAATCAAGTGCTCTCTGAGCTGAGGCGAGTGCACTTCACCGGGTCTCAGGGCACACGCTCCAATCAAAATGCTGTGTTTTCCCCTGTCTGCAATAACACCACCATTACTTTTCACCACTGCTGTGCAGTCATCCTCTCCGAGAGGAAAGCAGGAACCAGAGAACAAACAAACAACCAAACAGACAGACAGTGGATGGAAGCGGAGAGGGATTACTGAACCAGAAGATGATTCTCTCCTGCCTTTTCCTTCACTCCACTTATGTCAGCTTCACTGAAATCGCATGCAATTTGACAATGTTGCTTTCCAAGAAGAGTGGAATTTCAAAGCATGTTTTGTCTCTTTACACTCGGCATTTTCCATCAGAGGGTTAAGATATCGCACATTTATAGTTGGCATAAGAAAGCAGACAAAAGAGGGGGAAACAGCTCACAAAACGCCACCACATTGTTGTTCAAATCCAGAATGAAAACACTACTTAAGCCGCTACAACAACAGCTGATCTTTCTCTCATGTTTCTCCTGACCACACACATGGAAGCAGTCTTTTCTATTATCTTCGTCACATATTTATTCATGTGTGCAACAGAAGGTCAGGCCTTTGATGATCTTTTTGTAATTATTTTTATTAGCTCCCAGGAGAAATCCGAGCCCACCAACCAAATCAATACCCACACCAGCCTCAGCCAGAGCATAAAAGGAAGGGCTCCCCAAAGAGATATTAGTTATTCTGCCAGCAGACATGTTGCGCTGATCACAGGTAACCAACGGCAACCCTCGGACCAAGGAGAAAAGTTCCAGTCGCAGAGGCTCCACAAAACATCAAACGTGAATAAACCAAGGTCCCGGCCAAGATGTGATGAAAGTGTGATGTTGAGACTGAGATGGTGGAGGCAGCAAGACTGAGTGAGATGATTTATGTATAATTCAGGGTTAATTGGGTGGTGGTTACCACCTTATTTTGGACCAGCACATGGTCAGACTCTGACATGTTACCTTTGTCTGTTAATCTTTAATGGGCATTATTGGACTATGGGGTGGTGCAGCAATGAGCTCTAAAACACACAATTTAGACAGTATTCAAGCATTTCCAACCATCTAGTCCCAGAGTTCATGTGATTTTAGAATTATTGTGTGAAATGTGAAAAAAGATCCACATTTGTGTTTGTTACAGCCAGGTCTTGACTTCAACTCCTTTCACTCATTGACAACTAATATAGTGATATTCCAAAGTTGCCACTATTACAGAGAAATTATGTTTCTCAGAGATTTAGTTCAGTGTTTGTACTGAAATATTTAAAAATACTGATGCCAGATCTGAGAATGGAGCAAGAGCAAATGGTGTCTAATTCATAATCTCTGGAGCTACAAGCCAGACAAAGCTAGACTTACACATGTGATGTTCTTAACTAAAGAACTTACATTATTTGGTCTTACTTTGGTTTGTTTTTTCACTTAACTAATCTTGTACATAAACTAAAAAGTGCTGCTTAGCTAAGTGAAAAATCCAACCCACCAAATTAGCCAGAGGGAATCTTTGTGGTACTAGCCACTTCTGCAATCCTCCTTCATTTGGCAGCTTGGTCGATGTTTATGTCAAGCTTTGGTTACAACCGTCTCTGCCCACATGTTTACCCACAACAGTCCATTGGAGTAGTTACATTCTCCTTTACTGCCATCAAACTGACATTCAGGTTCAGCCAATTTTCACCCAGTTGATGTGTTGTGGTTATCCCTGTTCTCTTAGTTCCCAGTTCAGGATATTTGCATATTTGGTGTGTATCAGTGTGCTTCCAAGGAACAGACAGAAATAAGGACAACATGAATGCAGAGGGCTCTGTCTGCATGTGTATCAAATTTAGAGCATAAAAGAGCCTCAAGTGGTATCAATGCTTTTTTAATAAACTTATAAAATCACTATCCACTTCTTTTCTCAAAAATATGTTAGAATTATCACAACGACCTGCACTTAAGTGAGTTTTAAGACTGCATGTAATCTTGTATCGTATTTACTTTTAAGCTGAACACTTGCATAATCTTTTTTTGCAAGAACACACGTATTTACATGCTTATGTTAAATGCAACAGTGTTTGGTTAAGCCATTACTTATCACATATACAAAAACTGTAATAGGGCACCAACAATCTGTCACTTTGAGTCAGGAAAAATCCTAAAATAGCCCCAAAAAACTGATTCTCAAATAAATTTTAGAAGAATGAATTATGCATTGGAACCATGGTGTCCATTCTGAAACATATTCTCCCTCTTCCTCCCACTCCATCTCCCTCTCTGTATATCTGAGCCTCTCCCTCCAAATATCTCCCCGTCTCCTTCACTTGCTCCCTGTCCTATTACATCCTGCCCTCGCTGTGAGGGTGACAGAGTCATATCCGTCTTGTCATCAGAAGGGAAATCTGAGCGAGCAGCGGGGGGAAACTGGGGGTGGCGATGGAATGATGTTACTGGCCGTCCTCGCCTCTGCACCGGCCCGCCGTGACACTTGCAAGTAGCCCGCTCTGCACCCAAGATTCATCTTCTTTACGGGGGGCTGTCAGTGGCGTCACAGCACATGAGCAGCAGCGCGAACCCCCTCAATACCAGACGTGAAGCTCATCTCAAAAAGGTGTCACTTAAAACAACCTGCTGTGTCCACTGGAGTCCATCGAAGACATGGAAATATACTTGAATTAGGGCTGGGGTGGATGTTTAGTTTTAAAAAAATGCAGATGTTTTTGTTTTCGATAAAGACAAAGGGGAAGATAAACTGTTTTTATTTATACAGTTTCATATCCCATAAAACTGCTTATGGTAAGAACAGCTTTCAGTAGAATGCTCAGGCTAAAATGGGATTTAAAAAATGTATTTTCAATATTTCACTGAAAGATTATTTTTATAATGAGCAATAAACAAATGGTCTTGATACCAGAGGTGTTCATTGGCATTAACTGAACATCATATCAGATGATACTGTCCATTTTACAACCATCAGCCATTTGCAAATTAATGTGGGTTGAAAAGACATGATCAAGGTTTTTATCTGTCATGTCTTATCAATTAAACTGTGACAAGCTGTTGATTTAGAGATGGTTCTTATTACAGGACAGTGAAACTACCTGTTGTACAAACTGAGATCTCTTTTCTTGATCAGACAGGAGGGGAATTATTGAGGTTGTAGGGAAATTACACCAACAAACATCTGCATCAGTAGCTGTACTGGCTAAAATGATTTTAAATATTGAACAACATGAACAGAGAGACGGATGACTTAATCACCCAGCTCTGGAGTAATTTATTGGTTTTGATAATCAAAAAATTCAGACAAGCTCTGTTCACTGCCTAATTTGCACAAATACATTAACAGCAAGTGGACTACAGGTCAGTAATGGCAAAGAGGATCCCTTTGCCTGTCACTATTGTCACCCACATTTCCAAATGATGCCAAAAAACAGCATATGTGCAATTTAGGAAGTGCTCTCTCTCCTTGGGAAAGACTGACAGATGGTCATGAAGTTTCTGGTTTTCTGAGATCAAAATCAACGGCAAAATGATGATTTAATCATTGTGGAGCACATGGCATTTGAGAGTAAAGAACAGTTTGACAACATCAACAAACAGAAATGTTGTCAATGTTTGATGTGAAAATAGTGCTCAGTAGTTTGGATGCATTTTTGGGTTACAACAGCGAAGGCAGGAAGCATTATGTTTTAAGTTTGTCTGTCTTAATAACTTAAAAAAAGTTCTAAAAAGGTAGTCCTTATACTTTGAGCACATTAATCCTGCCATTTCTTTTCACCTTATCCTTCGAGATCACAAGGGGGCAAGTGCCAATCACAGCCAAACACAGAGCTGATATAAAGAGATAGACAACCATTTACACACTCACTGACACTTCAGGGAAATTTGGAGGCAACAGTTAAACAAACAGGCTAACAAGATGCAAGAGCATGCAAACCCCACAAGTCCTGACCAACCAGAGGGTCCAACCATTACCCTTCATGCTGTTGGTATCAAATACCTGCTCCATCACAAAACCAAGAACAAACAAATTCAATTAAAGATGTCGAAAGCCACAGTCACACAGCATCATGTTTACCCAAGCAAAGCAATATTGTGAATGCAATATCATAAGACTAGTTTGAATGATTTTTCTCCATCTTTGTACAGCTGTCAATCATGACAGAGGAATAAACTAATAACTTTTGAAGGGCATGGGTCAAAGGACAATATTATGGGAGACTTAAAGTGAATGCAATATCTCCAGAGTGTTTGGAGGGATTTTCTTTAAAGTCTTCACAAATGTCCATGCTGTTATGAAATTTCACAGATTAGATTTTAGGGTCTGGGTCATAGGTCTCATCATTGTGAATGAATTTGGTGAAGGTCTCTACAGGCACAAAACGGCCATACAGTGAATACAGAATATAATGAAAATGAAAATAGTACCTAAAATTGTTTGTCAAGAACATCTGCTTTAGTTGTCATCATATAACATAGGCATCTGTATTGTTTCATTTTTACCTCAGCAAAGAACATTAAGTTGTCGCCAGGGTCCGTCTGTTTGTCTGTTAATGAGATTACTAAGAAAAAAAAAAAACTACTGAATAGATCTACATGAAAATTGACCAGAGGTGTGGTTTGGTCCAAGGAAAAAGCCATTACATTTTGGTGCTGATACAGGTATTGGTTAGGATTCAAAAATATTCACAAAACCTTTAAAAAATCCTATAGGTTAACATTGGGTGGAATATTAAAAAATATATATATATCTGCCATTTCTCAACGGATTTGATTCCAATTTTACAGGACAATATGGGGTCCATGTCTCTATCATTATGGTAAATTTCACCTGGATCCAATCCAGATTGATGTCACAAAACATTAAACCTCATAAAGGGAAATCACACTGACCACATTTAGTAATTCATATAAAATCCAAACATTTGGTGATGCTCCCAAAATGTGTTGTGCTTATACAGGATGATATCCTCCATGTTTGTTCTGAGTTTGGTCCAGATCCTGGCACTGCTCTGCATCTGGTGATCCAGAATTGTATCTTTGTTTGGATCTTTGTTGTTGAAAAGCCACTGCTGAAAGTCAGCTGCTTGGCAGAGGTCTCCAAGTGCTTTTCTACTTTAAACTGTTATCACATTAATGTTTATATTTATTATTTTTTCTGGTATTAAGAGTTCTATGCAAAAGAGCCCCGTCAACAGAAATGGACTCAAGCTTGCTAAGGATGTAAACAAGGCTCTTCTCCACCTCCTTGCTCTGCATACTGCCCCCCCCCCCCCCACCCCCTCTCCTCCTAAGATCCATACTCTGGAAGCAAACACGGGGTAATTCTAGGAGCTGCTCTGAACATCTCGCTGCATCCATGCTTGCCTCCTACAAATATCAGATAGAATTCCACTCTGAGTGTATTTCAGGCAGTGGTGTAGTGGGGTTGTATTGACTTTGCATCTGTGTATTTGCCCTCTCTCCCCCATGCAGTCAGAATATATAAATAGATTACTGTGGGAAACGGAATATCTGATTTTGCTGCAAAAGGCTGATTCACACAGCTTGAATTTCTAGCAGTTACCACCTTGTTTTTCCCTTCTCACCCTTTATTCTGGTATCAGTGGCCATAAACAGAAAATGGGTGATGTTATCTGTTTTGTTTCAGGCAGATGTTCTGTCTCAGAAGAGTTGGGATTGTCAAACTGACACAAGAGACGAGAAGAAGTGAAATCAAAGCTTTAGGACTCTTCAGTGTAAACTCTGGGATGTTGATAAGGATGTTGATGCTCTCTCTATGCAGTCTGATTTGTGTGTGGAGTACAGCACCAGCTCTGAGCTACTGTCAGCCCACTGGTAGGGACACTAAACTGTGAGATGCAGATTAAATGATTTCCAATGCCAGGGCCACTCAAGCATGTAGCCCGCTGCGTAACCCCACCTCCTCTAACCCTAGCCTTTTTGTCTCTAGATCCCTCTGAGCAGTGTGTGCTCATCCATTTTCTTCTTCGTTCTTTGCCTGGCAAAAGCATTGAAATTACAGATAAACAAAGATGTACGTAGAAATAAGCCTGTAAACCTAACAAATCTATAAGTTTGTATTTGATTTGTATTGGCAGATGTATTTAGTCAACCGACAGCTGACACACATTTCCAGGTGACTTGATTCTAGTCCATACAGTGACTGTACATGGAAGCTCCAGTAAGAGGTTTAGTAAACAAGCAGGACGGCCACTGCAGAAGCCAATTCATGCTCAAAGGCTGCAATTTGAAGGAAGAAAACCTCTACACCTGTTGTCTGTGGCTTGCAGGAAAAGAAAACGGTTGAGTCAGGGGGGAAAAAAACAGCTGTTCATGTCTGCAAAGCAGCTCAACCAGATGATTTTTGCACATTTTCGGGAACTTCATAGGTACAAGCAGTATTTATTTTGGGTGCATCAGACTGCAACCAAACTTACACCTCTTTAAAGGGATTTTTACACATCCACACCTATTTTTTATAGAAAATTTATGGGCTCTGTTTCTAAAAAATCCTGTTTTGTTTGGAGGTTTATCCTGTCAGCTAGGGAGAAGGTGAAGAGGGAAAATTTTACACAAGTCCAGGTGATAAATCAAGTTGGAGGAGTGAAGTGAGTGCATTTCCATGTCTTATTTCAGGTCCTACATTTTCTTTTTTGTAAAAAGCATTAGCTACTTAACTTAAGCTTATGTCCATTCAGCTTTCTCTTGTCACTTTAATGTCTGTTAATGTGATAAAGAATTAGATTAGCAAGCAGCTGCACTTCTGTCCGTGTTTTTAAGATACATATCTTTAATGGAGTGTGAACAAAATCCACGCCTATAGACTCTTGAGTGAGTGAGCTTCTCCAAACAAATCCGACTGAGGGAAGTGCAATGAAATCAGTGGTTTCAATTGATTCTCCCTCAAGCATTGTAATCTCTTTACCTGCATTGCTGAGCTGCCCTGGCAGATTGAATAGGGAAAAACAAATAAGTGTTTTATTGCTTTAGAAATGAAGGCAAAGGGGAGGGAAGGTGAAGGAGAAGGCCTTCGGGTGTCCATGATACACTGTGTTGAGAGATGAGTGGATAATTGGAGGTGTGCTCTGGGTGCTGACCTGTACTGAACACTCTACAGTGTCCCTGCATGTCAATGAGGTCGGCCAGCACCTCCAGCCACTCCATCCTCTCCACCCGGCTGTAACCCAGCATGTAACCACGAGGAACAACCCCACATCATTCACACCAGTTCAAGTGATGGAGTCAGAGAGCTGAGCTAGGTAATGAAATGGCCCTTATAGTGGACTGTTTGTGTTTTTAAGGTAGAGCTTATGAAGTCAAGATGAGATTTATTAAATTTATATTCCAGGGGACACCTCATCTGGTCTGGCTTAGGGCCGACAGGGTCAAGGGTGCCAGCTGTAAGTGGATGAAGGACTTGTTCAATTTGCTCAGGCCTATAAATCCATGCTAACACAAAAAAACAATAGGTGTTGATGGTTATTAATGGTGCTCACAAACACATTCGCTCACACACACACTTCATTTTATAATTCTACCTCTGGCTGTGTGTTACCGAGCATCAATATGACAAATGCCCGTGAGCAGCTCTCCAGAAAAAAATCATCACGATCCTGGAAGTGAAACTGGAGAGTTCAAACGTTCAAGGATGCGATTAAGGCTTTCTTCCTCTCCGCTGCAGTGGCTGTGACACTTGGCTCGTGCCGTGTTCCACAGTGAGACTTCAACCGCATTCTGTAGCCATTCTCACCAGGAGCCATTATATTCAGTAAATCAACTCACGGCTGCCCACGGTGGATCGGTTTACAAAGCAGTGTGGTGCCAGGATGTTTTGAAGCAGAGACACGACAGGAAAGGATTCCCACAGCTTCGACATATAGTGCTCATCATGTTACTCACCAAATATGAAGTGCATCGACAAAATGCTGGGCAGTTTGTCAAGTTCCTATTAAAAGCACAATTTTCAAATCTTAAAAACAAAATGTACAAGATTAAATGACTATTGAGTCACATGCCTAATGTGTGCTTGTTACAGGTTTTGTCTTGTGTGTTAAATCAATCGTACATCCTTACTTAAATGCATGGTGTGTGCTCTACTTCCTGCTGAAAAGCTCTCAGTCTGATTTAAGGAAGGAGCAGAAAGAGTCAAACTGCGTGCTTTGGAACAGAAAGAAAGTAACACTTGAGAAAATGACAGAAGTTAGCTTTTGGCTGACAAAGAAATGTAAGATTCACCTCAGTAACATATAATCTGTCTGGTTTTTGGAGTTTACTTAGCAGAATTTGGTGTTAGCATTAAAATAAGGACATTAAAAACTTTAAGATACAAAGCATTGTAGCTCCCAGTCCTCAAAAAGAGCAATGTCAGGGACTTTGGATCCCAGCTAGGTGCATAATCAAAAAGTAGGAGACCTCTTTACTATTGCTTTTATGTGTGAACTTAGATTTAAGGACTTTACCCATTATCCTCAATCTAACACAAATATTAATCAAATCTACAAATCTCTCTCAAATTGAACATACTTTAAGTAAAGGATCTAAAATAATGGGTGAATAAATACATATTCAACTAAAAATGCTCTTTGTTTTTTGAAATTAACTTCAGGATCTCCCTTCTTGGGGAGCCACTGTTTGAGACCAACAATATTTACACTCCAAGTTGACTGGATGGATATTTCCCTCGTCCTGATTAATATTCAACTAAAAATAAATACACTAAACTAAGTTATTTGACAAAGATTAACTGCAGGATGACACACTGTATCTATTCAGTGTTAATAAATTAGTTTAATTATGCAGTCTGTATCTTATGTTGCCACAGAGGTTGATTAAATGTACTAGTAGTTTATAGAACAGCATGAGTATATATTGAAACAGCGATTTTCATACCAAGAAGGGCAATGTTAATAATAATTAGTACACATAATTCATGTGTTTTTTTTCATAAAATATGTTAAATTAGACCTTTGACTCCTCCATAATAATCTTTTTTTCATGGGCAGGTATCGCACTGTAACACTGTTACTCAAATGGGGCACCTTTGAACACTTATGATTTCTGCCTTATGGAGCAGCCCTTAATAGTAATGAAATCCTGTTGAAATGTCTAATTAATAAAATGCTGTTAAATCAACTGCTTGGCTTGTCAACTGAACAGCCATAAAACATAAATTAGCACATCACACAGTAACCTAGCTTATCACACCATGTAATAGCATATATTAACACATAGACACACTGATTACAAAACAAGGTTACTCACATAGATGTTGTCAGGGAACATGATCGCTTAACACCAGCTTATATAACAAGGCATGGTAATATTAATTAGTGTGTTTGTATTTCATCGAAAGCTTCTACATATTAATGCCCACCAGTATTTAATAAAATTCCCTTTCCCTACTGAAATAAAAAGAGCCATGCCAAAAAGAGATCAAACCCCTCAAAGGGCCTCCAGGCTTCAATCATTTTCACCAGAAAGGTGATTCTGGGCTAAAGTCTATTTATTTCTATAGGGTTAGATTTCCCGGTCAGCAACAGGGAAGTGAGGGCATGGAGCTGTCATGGCTGGGTGATCCACAGACCAGGCCTGAGATGGAGAAGGTGGAACGAGACACTTATTCACCGGCTCCAGCGTTCTGAGCGGCATTAGAGCTGCGCCAGACTGCTGCTGCGTGTGACGGATGTGTGCTCGGGTGTCATGCTCGGGCTGTCCGTCTTCACACGTTTCACACTGAGAGACGGCTCATGCATTTTTATCAGCAGGCCTGACCTCATCTTGGAGGCATCAGCTCAGGTACGACTGTCAGACAAACTCATGACAATGGAGGACAAAGAGGTGTGGAACTGACTGAAAACAAATAGAAAACAAGATGGAGTATGGCGATGGCAGCATGAAAGGGGTTGATGTATTGATTCAGTTGTGGACAAATCAAAACCATCAATAGATTTCAGATTAATATTACATCTTGTAGTTATATTACATGACCGGTATTTGTGTTGAATGTCTCTAAAAGCTTTAAAAGTTTATATCAGATTCCTGTGAGATGATATTATGTGTTATAATATCATAAGTAGTAGTAGCATAGTATAGTATCACGTTACAGTGAAATTGGCCTTTGATACTGCTATACATCTTTTACCATAAACTCAACAAAATCCACTTGAAGTTGCATAAGCCAGACTTATCATTTGGAAAAACAGAATACTGATGCCAAACAATTCAATGATATTGCATCATGATGAAACATGACGTTTAAATTCTCAATCCTAACATAAAATAGCTGCTCTGATGCATCAAAAAGCTTTTGAGCTAAATCTATACATGTTGGCTTGTACCCGTGAGTGCACACAGATACACAGTTTCACAAACTTTCAGTCTTTCAACCTGACATCCTTCATTTTTTCCTGAAGTTTGCATTTCGACAGCCGACCAGAGGGCAGACTGAGGGCAACCGTGTAATCAGAAACTAGTCTCTTCCCCAGAGTTCACATAGACGCTTCAGAGCAGAATGCAACTTGAAACTCTGACAAGGCAAATGTGCTGCCTCAAACAGAAAGTTAGAGACATCACAGAGTGAGGCTGAACTCAATCCTGACTTCTTGTCTGCATTTTGAAATCCTTTTTAGATATGTTGCACAGGTAAGATTTACTATCACATCCATTCTGTAATGCACTGTAAGTTGATAACACTGCCAACAAGTCTTCTGGATCATTAACAGGAATGTGTGCCAAATTCAATTTTGTTTGTTTGTCTATTGATTTTTTTTTAAGGAAATGAGCCACAGGGCATATTTGGACCAAAACCACCCTCTTTATGGTCCACACCCACTATTACCTGGGCATGTGAGAATATGCACTTGGCTACCAGCTCCTCTAACAGCTCCAAAAGAGGAAAACATGTCTTAACTGTACGTCTGCATGAACTGAATTTGGCAGAGAATGTGGAGTTTCTTGTAGTCTGTATGGCTCTTTAGTGCACCAGGTTTTGCCATGTGAACTTGTGGGTCCTGCTGACTATCAGTGGAGTGATAAACACAATTAAAAAGTTATACTGCCAGCCCCAGCACATGCCAGCAGAGAAGTGGCAGCTTTCAGTAAGCAATAAAGGCCTTTTTACAGTTTGCTTCTGTTTTGTGTCCAAACATGAAGATTAGCCTTTAGCCTCTCATTTCTGCTGCACTCAGTAGGATTTCCATCCTGTCAACAGGCAGATTCAGTTATAGGCAGAGTCAACTTAATCTTGCAGTGCAGCTGGATTTGCCTAAATCAATGTCTCTAACCAGGCAGATTGTTTTTGCAAAGCTTCAAGCTGAAACCACTGATCTCAGTCTGCAGAGATACAAAATAAAATCAGTGTCCTTTGAGAATAAGTAGCTGGGAACTCTAAGTGAAGGTTGGAGCCTGACAACAGCGTGGAGCGACTGTAAGCTGTTTGTGAAGAGATTATCATGGATGCCAACCACTATGGTGGCAGTTTCATCACAACTTAACTTGTTTTTGTTGAATAAAGAGCAATAACAAAACTGAGTCGATTCCTGGTGGATAAGATATTGTTGCCTAACAGGTTTTAGCAAGAATTTGATGTAAAATCTGGATCACATTATGCACTACTCCTTCGTAGTGTCACCTGACAAGCATGTAATAAATGAAATTGACAGAACAATCATCTAAACACCTTCTGGATGTGATTTTGAAAGGTTCTGCCCTTCCCAAACGCTTTCTATGGGCTGAATAGCATCCTGTGTATCTATGAACTATCATATATTTCAGATTGGGATCAACAGGGCACTCTGAAATCTTAAGAAAACTGTATTTGTGATTGCAAAGCCACTAATGGAAGGCTGATGTAGGCTGTTTTTTTCCCATTGAGCATATCTTATTAGTTTAAATATCTGAGCCCAGCACGAGACATTTCATTAAATACGATGTACTGAAAAAAAAAGTATGTGAGGAAAGAACAAATGCATCATCCTTATCCCTGTGGCAACCAGTGAAAAAGTCTGGACAAGCCTGTTTAAGACAAAAAAGGAGCTCAACTTGGTCCTCTTCACAAGATTTTTCAGTAAACGCTCCAACTTTGTGATCACAGAGACAAGATACTGTTAAGAAGCTACAGCCACCAGTCAGGTCCATATCCAACATGTCTCCCAGCACGAGGAGTTAAGTGGCTGCTTGTAATACACAACAAATTAAAACATATTTTTGTATTCCAGTAGATGCTGCCATATAAGACACACCGATGACTCAGAAACAGCCTGTTCTGAGATGAAAAAGTGTTCTGGTTTGGCTTATATGCATGATTCTAGTGTAGCTGAGATGAGATAAATGTCCGATCTTCAGTTTTGCTCTACCTTGGGGCCCTGCAGGGTAAGCACAGGTGTGTATTTTGTACATGCAGGTGTGGGAGACAGGTGAAGGCCCAGACTGCTTACTTTAAATCATCGTCAGCACGCTCAGTTCATCATAACACTCCTCCCCCATCCAGCTCTTTGCACACACATCCCCTTTATTCAGCCATCACAGGTGTACAACAACTCCCTCTGTGTTTGAATTCCACCCTCATGGACCACGCCAGTAACGCATGGGTGTATGTGTGCGTGTGCATATGAGCACGTGTGAGAGAGAAAGATAGTCGGAGGCGAGTCTAGGGAAGTTTGAATGGACGAATCACACAAAGAAAGATTCTTATCCTTTACTGCCGCCTGCTTGTTGGGAATAAACTTCTATCTCTCCGGGCTTTAATCTCACATCCTCTTTTCATTTCTCCTGGCAAAAGCATCAAAGAATCGGACCTATTTCTGCTCTGTAAATGTCAGGGGTATGCTTGGCTGATGCTTAATAAAGCGGAGGTAAATCAGTGGAAAGTGGTATTAGCTCCCCTGCTTTCTGCTGGTGTTACAGCAAAAATCAGCCATGTGGATCATCTGACGCTGACATTTTCTCTCCCACTTGCATGATGAAAATGTGAAGGCATTAATTTGAGGCCTGGATATGAAAGTGCTGTGAATGCTTTTAATTTTGAAAGATCACATGGAGGTATTTCGGACTTAAAGAAAGTATGCAGAGCCCAAAGTCTATTCTGTTTCACCTTTGATGCGAGAAGCGACGTGTGCTGAAAGGTGATCCACGGGGTAGCTGGTCTTAGCTGTTAAAACATCATAAGAGCTGACAGGCCGCCATCACCGGCCATGTAACACTTTTTACACGCACACCGATTTTCATTGGACAAAAGCTCACCTCCTTCTTCATTCCCAATTCATTCACTTCCTCTTATGATCACCACCCAGTTGCTCCTTGCTCATTTTTGATGATAATCAGATAACAAACAGTACTGCACTTGAAGCCGAGGCGAGCAGCTTCCTTGACAGTGATGAGACCGTGGGAGACAGTAAAGAGGAGCCTCCTGAAGATCTCACATGAAGGTTCGTCATTACAGCAGCCCCCATTCCAGCAAATGAACCGCAATTACAATAGCGCTGCCTAAACGCTGCCAACTCAGGCAGAACAATCACATTTGGGGCGAGACATTGCGATGGCTCTTACTCAATGACCTCAGCCTCCCTCATCATTCACCTACACTATTTTAATCTGGGCTTACTTTCCATTATAGGGCAGTACTTTAAAGCACTCCCATCTAATCACAACTATCAACAGAACAGTGAGTCTCTGGGGTAGTTTGGTGGCACAGCCTCATCTTAACTATCTCCCTTTAAAAGACACTATGGTTAAACAACTTAATTTTTATATTTTATTGCACTCGTTTTGGTGCCCCCCTTCCCTTCAGGGCTGCACAATGAGGACCAAAATGTACACCTCACTAAATGATGACTAAGAGGTGGCAGTGGATTTACACGAGGGATGTACCTTAGATCAGGCAAAAAGCATCTTAATCGCAACAAACCAACTTGTCTTAAATATAACACTACTAAGAGAATTTGAACTCTTTACTAATACCAAGATCCCAAAGTCAACAAATGAACATAGTTTAAAACTTGGTTTGCAGGAAAGAGGCCAGTGCTGATGTACGTAGTGATAGCACTGCTAGCCTTTGGTTCTCTTGCTGACTTGGTTGATTGGCTTCTGCACAGCTTATAACTTGACAGCAAATGTCCAATCTGCTCACCAGGCTGTTAATGCCCCCTGTTCCTGTAAGACACAGCATGCTGTCTCTCTGTTCTGTGACACTCAATGTCCTTTGTCCACATTTTGGCCTGAAGGCATTTTAGCTGCAATAAAGTACCCACTGATCACCATCACAGTGGCCACTAGTGGCAGGCAGCTGTATTGAAATTTAGACAAAGGTGTTGTCAGGGAAAACAGATGAAATACTAAAAATATAGGTAGAAGTCACTTCGTCAAACCAGACTGAACATGCATTTAGCAGGTGCTCTTAACGATGTTCAAATACTTTAAACTGACTGCACCTTTTATTGCCAGATATCAAAACTCAGACTCTCAGTAAATGCTGTTTGGTTTGGTGTGCTACACATTTCCCAAGGGGAGCTTGAAAGTTGCTGAATTTTTTTTTTTTTTTTTTTTTTTAATGTATATTTTTGGGCATTTTGTGCCTTTATTGATAGGAGAGAGACAGTGGATAGGCTTGTGAAGGGGGGTGAGAGAGCAGGGGAAGACACTCTGCAAACTGGTCACAGGCAGGATTCGAACCTGGACCAGCAGAAGCATGTACATAGGGTGCTAACCACTACGCCAAACCAGCACCCCGAAAGTTGCTGAATTAGGTAACCTATCTATCTTTTTCTGGCCCATTGTCTAAATTGTACAACACCACTGGCAAAAAATCCTGATTACCTGGTTATCAAAATGGGTGTATACATAAATATTCCTACTACAGAAACAAGCAAGCATTATTAATGTCAACAATATAGTCTGACACTTCATCTCATTTAATAATATATATTAAAAAAGTAATATTGCCAAGCTTTTCTCCCCTTGACTTAAACTCCTTTACTCCACTGGGTTTCATTTTCCCTTTCCTCAGCGTTACTGTAACCACAACCCTGCTGGAAAACAGAAAGCCGTATACTGTCTGCGCCACCAAACACCTCAAGTAGTCGTCTCCACAGCCTCTCAGACAGATTTAAGTCAGAGTACATTTCAACACCTCTCAGTGTGTCTCTGAGGATGGATGTGATGTCACCAGCTCCTACATCAGACACGAGCATGCAGGAGACCCCAGAATAGCACAAGGTCAGGAGTGCATGTCCACTATGCAAACTATGTTCTAATCCTGCTTCAAAAGCATCATGGCGCAGTATAAAGAGATAACCAAGCAGCTGCTGGATGGTGTATTCCTGGAAAAGTCTTCCAGTGCAGTCTAATCATTTAAAGATGTGAGGTAACTCTGAATTCATGTGGGGGATCTCATCAAGGCCGCAAACACCCTCCTCTCTTTGAACCCAAGCAGCAACACCAAGCACACACACTCAGCCTTTTCTCTCTCTGAATCTCACCTTTTTCTCCCCTCTCCTACACACAAGCAGTATTAATCACAGAACACTAAACAGTGACTGACGCCATTCACAAGGCTTGGCTTTGTTGGCTGCACTGCCCAGAGAATACAACTCCAGACCTTTTTGTCTGCCTAAGTGGACTCTTAGAAGAAGCTCCTCCCTCTCCAAGGACCCTCAGATTACCTCTGAAAAGAGCTGGGTGATGGGTGAGTTTTGCTGGGATGGAGGAGGGTGGGTGACAGGCAAATGATTGGGAAGATCCACTGCTCCCCGGGAGAGGTACACCCTCTCCCTGTGGACTGCTCGCAATGCCATCCGCCACTGCTTAGCAACCAGTGGGTTTGGCTGAGCGGAGTGAAAAGACGCCAGAAAAAAGGTAGAAGAAAGAAGAAAATATTCAAATCCCAGCAGAATGGGGGCTTGATTTGCTAACATCAAACTGCTGCAGAGGCTAAAACTTGCAGCTGTGAGGAACAAAAGCAAGAGCTGACAGGTGAGAGCAAAGAAAAATGGAGGCTTGCAGGCTCTTGCATTCATTTGACAACAAAACCCTGGCTTTACATACTGCTGTGCAAACAATACAAAGCAAACATGTGCGTGAATCATCACTTACAACACAGTGCTGATATAATGTCCCAGAGGGGGACTGGTCAGGTGTGTTACTTTCACAATCTACAATTATGATTCTCATTTTACCTATTCAAGTCTGTGAATAGCAAGGTGTGTCCAATTCAACGCAACAGTACTCTAAATCTAATCATGCTTGCGCAATTGAACGGTGCTCATCTTAACCCCTCCCATCATTCCTCTAGTCACTGCTTGAACCAATCCCCATCACGCTTTCTGTCACCAAAGCCCTCCTATTTGGTTGATTGATGCACGTCATCACATTAACTTTACAGTTGAAGCTGTCTGAATTCCTCCATTAAGCCAGTTCTCCTGTTGGCTTGCAAATCCTATGAAGCCTTGTAAAAACTACTAGAAAAAAAGTGCTGACTTAGCACTCAGTAGCAGCAGATTGGCAGAGGGCGGCCAAAGCAGAAATTAAACAGTACCCATCTCATTTGCATTACTATTAAAGTTTAATCAAACAAATGGGTATAGTAATAAATTGGGGCAATGCCCAAGCTGGGATTTAAGCTGCTTTGCTGTACTGTGCACAAACGCAATGATGAAATCCTGGAGCAAAAATGACCACAGTCAACTGAGAGGCAGGGCATTCACTACATCAGACACCTGCAGCACAGTCAGCCTCCACAGGTCTGACACATGTCTCTCCCTCACACTCTGTTTTAATCACTATGCTCACAATTCTCAACCTAATAATATACCTTGGATTAATGATTCTCAACTAGTGGGTTGGGACCTGAAAGTGGGTCACAGAGCTGTTTCACTGGGTCACTCAAGTGTGCCAGGAAAAAATGAATTATGAAAATATATCTAAGAAGAAACATCATCCATGAAATTCATTTCACATCATTATACTATAAGAATAAATACATTTTTTATCTTGACTTATTGTATCTTTTTATCTTGGGGTACTAATGTTGTTTTTCATGATAATGTATACATTTCTTAAGGTATCTAAATCAACAAAATTTCATACAGGGGGGAAGTTTCAATAAAATGTGCATGCATATCCACCCAGGGCTTCCGTAATAATGTGCTTCCTATGTTTGTTTTGTCCTTTTTTCTGTTTTTAACGCAGCCTTTGTTCCTTACAAGCTGCAAAATTGCAACATTTTACAAAAAAAAAGATTTAATATTTTTTTTTTAAAGAAATTGGATCATATTTTCTCAAAGGAAGGTGGTGGTGGGTCCAGATGCCTGACCAGTTGAGAATCACTGCTTTAGACAGAGACTGAACCTGTGGCCACTGCACAGATCCTCCGAATCATTCACTTTAAACCAAATCTCACTGAGAAATCAAAAATAGCAAGCCCGTTTTAATCCAAGCCTTTTAATCTTGATACAAGCAATAATAATAAAATTAAATATAATAGTAATAATCTGTTGCACTGAGAAAAAGAGGCTAAATGAAGCCTTAAACCTAACTCAATGAATGAGAAGATAATACTCGTTTGCCCATTGCTTCTAGCTTTATGAATGAGAAATAAGATCTGGTGAGAAATATGCTGGTGTTACTTCAAATGAGTCCACATCCTAACTTGGTAAATGGTGCTTAAAAGCTTCCATGATAACAACTTTTTAAGTTTAGGGGTAACCTTTCTTCAATGTTTAGAGCTTAGTGGGTAAATGACTTGTTTTCCTCCAGGAACTAAGTGTCCAAAAAGATCAACGCTGTTACTGTTAAACTGATTAAAAGGGAGAATTTGGTCACAAAAGGCTTTGGTGAGATCCTATTAAAACATAGTGAGAACATGTTTTATCCCGCAAGAAGAAGTTTAATAGTTTCTTCAACTTACCATCAACTTGAAAATACAGTAATCCACCAACGAGGATGAACGCTAGCGGACCCATACTAGCATATTAAACATCCACGGCGTGCGCGCAAATCCTCGATTTCACAGCAGAAATAATACGTCCCGAAATGAGAAAACGGGTCTACTCCGCTATTCTTTGGGAGTTACAGAGAGGTCCTACTGACTGACAAAAGCCAGTTTTAATGTCCAAAAGCTGAAAGGATCCATGACACACAGTAGGTCACCCGGAGCAGCTCGGGGTGCTCATAACATCCACCAAACTCTCGCTCCTAACCCCAAGAGTTCATGCGTAATTTCTGCCGCTTCTCCAAAGAATGACCCACGACGCGGTCTGTAGCCAACAGAGCTTGGCACGGACGGAATTAAAGTCCACACGGGCTTGCTCCTCCACACTTCTCCTTGGCTCCGTCTCTCCTTGGGACGCGTCTCCGGCTCCTCTCCAGTCTTCAGCGGTGTCTCCACACTTCAGCGCATGGCTCGGTTTGATTCACTGAACGTCAAAAACTCTCAAAAATTTCCCCCCGAAAAAGTTGTTCCATTACAGCGGGACCCAGCTCCCAAAAGACCCATGTGCCTTTCCTGGGCTGAAGCGCTGGAAGGGTAACGTTACAGTCATAGTACAAGTCAGTTGGACATCCTCCTTCCCTCTCGCTCCCTCTCTCTGTTTCGATGTGTGTGCTGGTTGGTTTGAGCAGCGCTGCCGCTAGGAGCGCACCACCTCTGCGCACCACCAGCACACCAAAGCCTGACACCCTGCACTCCAGCACGGCTGGGTGGAGGAGAGCAGGACGGAAGGGGAGAGAGCTGAAGGAAGAACAGTGGAGCTTGAAACCAGGGGTTTTAGCCCAACATATGGCAATATATAAAGGCTTTCTAATACCACAGCAACTGAAGAAAAATCTGATGGCAAACACCACATTGTTTATGTAATTATAATGGTTAAGTGTGCAAAAAAAAAAAGAAACAAAAAAGGATGTAGGACTAATCACAGACTTTAATACGGACTGAAATCACCGGAAAAAAATAACATTAAAGCAGAAATATAGACCATTTTTATGTGTTTGCTTGTCCAAAAGGACAGACAAAATGTACTTTGATACAGTCTTGGGCTTATGGAGGGCTAGATTAAAACAAAAAAGTGCCGAGCTGGTATTCACCTCATAAAGTACATAATGTGGCAAACCATAAAACTAATGTGAAAAAATGATCAAGAGGTTCAGGACAGGGTCAGAGCTTTCTACCAAAGAAGTAAATCAGAGAGAAAAAGTGGCCAGTTTGGAGAAGAACATCTTCAAATGTTTAGAAAAAGAGAGCTCCTACTTGTTGGTTAAGCTGTCTTAGCTAAATCAACAACAGGAAGCAGTAGACGCATGCAATTTAATGGCCAGCAGGCTTACAAGCTGGCAGCCAGCGCTTATGGAAACCCCCATGTGATAACAAATGATGATCCTCAATGAAGATGATAGTAAAAAAAAATATGCTAAATTTAGTATACAACAAAATAAAAGACCAGTCAATCATTTAATACCAGACAACACAAAGTCAACAAAGCACCAGAGAAAATAAAGCTGGAAATCTGACGTGTATCTAGTGAAGTAATTTAAAAGTAATGTTTATATATCTATGTCCGCACACACGACAGGGAAATATAAGAATGCATAACGTTGGATTTTTGCAGATATCTGAACACTGATAATTCCAAACTCATTATTATTGATACTAACATACCAACATTGTTGTCAACAGCACAAAGTCTCCACTTTTCAAACACTCTTCTTCCTTGTGACAGTCTATTTGTGTAAGAAACAGATGTGAAGCAAGAAAAATCTGGAGTTTATTTTTAATATATGACACTTCTGATCTGCAAAAGTGGGGTTTCAGTGATGATTAGGCAAACCACAACAATATTTTTGGATATTCTGCTGCCAATATATGAGATATATGTCAATAATAATAATCGATGTGTCAGGCAATTATCAGCTGATAGTGATATTGTTCCAATAGCACTGCCCATCCCTAGAGAAAATATGTGTCAAACAGTTCAAATAAATATGAGTGCTTGCCATTTTACCAAATCCAACAGTAACAACACTATTTAAAGCAAAGTTGAGGGTACCTTTGCAATAATAGATTAAGAAAAAAAAAAGAAACAGCAATTATCAATTTAGACTTGTTCCACACTGTAAGGAGGGAGCAAAAAATTAAAAAATACAACTCTAATCTAGCGCACATGCCAATAACCCGATGAAACACCGAATCAGTATTAGTAACCTCCATGTCTGTAAGCTTTCTATTTACAAGGACAGTGAAAAAGTGCACTGCAACACATTTCATGAAACTGTGGTTAATAAAAGGGTTAATGATCCCTTAGACTATCTTTATCATCACATTATTAAGCAGAAAATCATGTAAAACGATGAGGAAAAGGGGAACTAGAAAGCCTTTCCTGAGAGTATACAATACAGTCTAGGGCATAAGTATCAAATTAAAGTATAGAAAGTGATAAATACAACAGTAATGCAGAAGAAATGACAAGAATCTGATGGAACACCTAATCAAGAATCTCCATGTCTGCATGCTTTCTATTCAAGGGGGCATAGAAAATGTGAATTGCAACACATAAAGTGAAAAACGGGACAAAAAGGAGTGAATGCTATCAGAGATTATCCATTTTACCAAATTATTTTTGACAACATGGTGTGGAACTTTGTCAAAGTTTCTAAAGAGGTGCAGAAAACAAACAATTTGAGTGACATTGAATAATCAAATCAATAGAAAACAAATATAAATGAATAAAATCTAACAAGACTCTGATGAACTGCCTAATCAATAACCTTCATGTTACAATCAAAAACTATTTAAGGTAGTACAGAGAAAAAATGTGCAGTACTATGAGAACAGCAAATGGACCAAACGGACGTGCTCTGACACAAGATAAACTTCAATAAAGAGTAAAATTATCAGCAAAAAAACACATAAGAGCAGAATATATGGCAACAATCTGATGAAACACCTAATCAATAACCTCCATGTCTGCATGTTTGCATATTCAGCCAGAGAGAGAAAAGGTGCTGAATGGTAAATGAATGTTAATGTATTGAGATATTGAAGCAGAATTGTAAATATGATCTCTGTCAGAAATCAATGACTGATTGAGCGCTCCCCAGCACCAAGATGAGCACAGAGGAGGCCCCTCTGCATACCAATAACTCACACTCACTCACATATACATGCATGAATCAGGGCAAAGTGTGGGCCCACACACACACACACACACACACAGACTCATGATCACTACATTTTTTTTATTATGGAAACATATTGGCGATGTGATTGGACACAGCAGTCCGGGGCAAGGATATGCTGAGGTGCAGCAGAGATAGAGGGTGGGGGGTTGTGGATGTGGTCAGCGCCGCTTCCCTTCTGCCCGGCAACCTCCTTTATGTCCTCACAGGTTTATTAGGGAGTGAGCAGTGAGATGTGAGCTCCCCCTACTGGTGACTGATAAAGTAACTGCCTTATCACCATGCAGGCTCTTTGGATAATCCTACTGTGGAATAAGGAGGCTGCAAATATCAGAAAATTTGTTTTTTTCTCTGCGTGGTATGAAATACTTATACAAATCCATGCATTTCTGTGTAGACTTCAGCTGAAGATGAATCAAGATGAATTAAAGATAAGACTGGATCACTTAACTGATAGGGAAATCAAGCTTTATTACTGGTGTGTGCTGTAGCTTTATAAGGCACATTTTTATTACACCAGTTCAAGTGAGTATGTTTGAGCATTTAAGGGAACACTGTTAATTCTAAAAATGCCCATATTTTTATTTAAGGGCTTTAATTGAGTGGGCAGGAATGTGGACAATCTAGGTATGAGATACTTCAGAAAAACACACAAGAATATTGCCACAAGGTTGGACTCGGTTCGACGCCATCCACCCTGTAGACCATAGCCACCACCCATCCAGTTGCGTCCCACAAACATCAAGCCTGCATGAAAACAACAACTCAATCCTGAAAAGGAGGGGATGTGCAGTATTGTATTTTAGTAGCATTATACATGCTAAATACCTAAGGTATGTTAGGTATGTATAACTAAATGCAGTTTTAGAAATATTTAGTTAAATGAACTTTGATAACCAGTTTATTAGACTGAAAAATGTTTGATTAGCTTTAACCTCAAGTTACCTCAAATTAAATTCTCTTCATCTCATCTATTATTACCTCTTAGCTCAAAATATCAATGGGGCTAACACAACTCAATGGTCTACACCGTGCTGCGTATGCATGTATTATTCACAGTAACAGTAAAATGGAGCCTGAGCCCTTTTGAAAGCTAAAACAGCACTACAACAACCTGCTGACAAATGTTAGTGTTCCCACAGGATGTTTGCCGGTTGAGGTGGTGACTCAAGATTTTGTGTTTCCATCTGAAAGCGGTTACACAGCTGAAACTTGATGTCAATGAGACCATGCATCACAAAGATGAACAGAATTGTTTTGGTTATCGAACTGTTTCATGAGTCAACAGCTGCACTAACAAAACAACGGCCAAAGTTTGTTGAAGCAGAAAGATCCACAGAGAACAAGAGGAGTCACTGTTAGGGACTGTTAGATTCTGTGTTGTGTGTAATCATTTTTTTCCAGACATAATGTTAAAGTAGATGGTTGTCTTGCTGAAGTAACTACTTGAACAGCATAATTCTGAAGGAAACACCAGTGAACAAAAGTGTAGCCCCACTTTGTGATAAAAATGACTTCTCCTAATCAAACACAAGATCTGCATGAACTTTTCAAGAGACTATTCTAAAGATGTGCCTGAATGAGACAAAACAGGAAAAAAGAAAAAAGCTAATTTCCATTTGAAAATAATGAAAGTGGTTGTTGATCAGACCAACAGAACTACATAATATACATCCTTGGTAACTCCCTTTGTTGTACTTGCTCCACAAACTTCTTGCTCCATCCATGCATTCTGTTGACATGTAAAGTAAATACAACATACTTTACTTCTAAAGCCAATAGTCCATAAAAAAAGATATTCAGACAACCAATGCATCACCACACTGGTGTATGATTAGGAATGAAACTCATTTTTAGCACAGCTTAGAGAGCTGAATTTTTACCTGAAGTTAGGTTCATATATTTCTCATCAATGACTCTTAAGTTTTTTCACAATCATTAATGTTCTAAAACTTTCAAGTTTACATGGATCCAGCTTCATACTCTCTCTTCCTGAGACGTTCAGTGTGTGTTGGTTGTGGTCATTGGCCAGTTCTGGACTGTTCTGTACCAGGTTTTGGCATCACTTGCTTTGCACTGCGCTTGCCCTCCTTAGCCAATGGGCTCAAACTGCTGACAAAGCAATTGTAGGTAGTACACTTACAGGTTTCCTTTTTTTTTCTTTGGGGGGCATCTCTTGGTGCAAATATGAAACATTTTATTTTGTACATGAAAGTAATATATTGAAGAGAAGTAAAATACACCAAAGGACATAAACACATATGGCATACAAGCACAAAATGGGCTCTTTAAAATAAATTATATCTTGCTTGCTCCACCCTTTTCTTGACGATGTCTGTCCTGGTCATTGTCTCTTCACCTGTCATTAAGTCAAATTGTACTGAGATGGTCAATGGGCCTCTTTGTAGCACTATGCTATACATGCCCCGAGCTACAGGTGTGATTGACTATAAAACTATTACTTTAACATGGAATAGTTACATGTTGTCTCTTTCAAAGTATCTTTAAAGATTGTAAGAATGAGTGTTCAGGCCAGGCCTAATTTACAGAATATAAACACCATTTATGAATGAATCACTCAAATCAAAGTTGATCCATGAAAGAAAAGAAGGTGTGACTCAGAAATAAAGATGAGAAACCACTATCCATCAAGGTTTCTGACTTTGTTTTCACCTCAGCAGACATAAAACTCGCACTAGCACAACCTTTAAGTCTCAGATTTCCCATTTTATGACTTACATCAAAGTCAGCCATAGAACAAAGCCATCAAAACTCTCGGTATGAGCCCTGGAGGTGTCTGTGAAAACCCTACACTCCCAATAAAAAATAGAGAGACTAACTCTCTGACAGGATGGCTTTGGCAAAGGGAACCACATCTATTGCTTTTAATAATAGCTTTGACTGCTCCAGAGTTTTTTCCCTTCCGTTTGTTTGTCAAGTTGCATGTCGGAGCGTGCCCCATAAAGGCCTTACTGGGAGCCACGGCATGTTGTAAGTTCACTTTCTCGCTCCTATTGCAGGCAGCGCTGTCAGCTGGCCAGACACAGTGATTTGTCTTCATATTTTAATATGTTTGTGGGCTGCATGCAAATGCTGTCGTCTCAGTTCATAGTGTCCCAGATTCTACCAGATACACACACGGACACAAAAGGCGGAGGCAAACAGAAATTTATTGTGTCATCAGTGTTGCTGACGGTTCAAGGCGAATAAACGAGGGGAAAGAGGGGGAACAGAGAGGAGGTAATTTACAAAGAAAAAAAGCCCACTTCAAGCATAAACAATGGAGAGCATGGCTTCATTGATGAAAAAGTAACTGGAGCGTAATTCTCCAGCAAGCCCTGCCTTTTATTCCCCTCTTTCAATCACTGCATCTGCGGAGAAGGCGGCGTTATTCCCCGGTTTCTAAATATCAGCTGAACGTGGATTTATTCTAATTAAACTGGAGGCTGTGTTTACTCAGGGCAAGACATGATACATAAAATATGAGACGGTGGGGCTGAGCTATGGACTGATAACTCACGGAGGCTTTAACTCATGCCTGAGTGTCATTTGACTGCTAAAAGAACCCCACTGATCTTTCACTAGGGCGACATTCATGATATTGCAGACAAATGGGGATTTCTCAGCTGATTAGTTTTTCATTTTAAGAGACGAGAGCCTGCAGATCAGGTGTAACCACAAACAAATGGATGTGACATCACCGAGAGGAGAGCAATGGCTTCATCACCACAGATGAACCGAGGATATTAAAACATCTCTGATGCTTGGAAACACTGTCTGAGTTTACCAGCAGACAAAGAAGACGATCATTTGTTTTGAGCTAAACTAATCATGCCACACTTGCTGTCAAGTTTTTCTGCAATTATGTGTTTTAAATTGAATGAAAACTAATAATCAATCAGATAATTCCCCGTTATTGGCCAGAGGACATATGCTCATTGATGGATCCTGGGTGGAGACACTCATTAGGAGTGTTGTTCTGTGTGACCCACATCAATCCTCGTCCACTTCTAAAGAGACGAGTCTTCAGTCAGTCAGGCTGACTCACATATTGACTGATGAATTCTTTCCTTTGTAAGATTTTGGGGGTTTATGTCTTACTTCAGAAAAAAAGGCGAATAGAGTTGAAACTTCAGAGAGAAAAAGAGTGGGGAGTGGCAAAAGGCTGAATTTGAGCCTTCAAGGACATACTCACTGAAGTCCTGAGAGCCTGAAATCACTGATTTTAGAGAGGTCACTTTAACAGTTTTGGGTTCTATCTACTCTTTGCCATCTTACATGTTTCCTCTGAATGATAAAGTACTCTGAAACAAAAAGGTTGGCAGCACTGGGACTTTCCCTTTCCCCCTTTTGAACAGCACCAGTGACCGCCTGAAATGGTTGATTTACCTGAAACCCCCAAATCGTCCTACCTGTATTATGTCAGCAATTCAAGCTCACTGGCTCAGAGTGACAGGACTAGTGCAGAGCAACGACTGTAAAAAAAAAAAAAAATGCAGATCTGCTAAAAATGGCCCTGAATGGCAAAGACCAATTACCACTGAGAAAACTGGTCGACCAATTAGAACTGGCTGTGCAAATGATGGAAAGGGAGTCTTATAGTGGCAGCGGCTCCACGGTGTCAAAGGCAGTGTGAGAAAAGAAGTGGATCAGTTGAAAACTATGTACATTTCAAAATATTAGTAATTCGGATCATATACCAACTGTCGTGAAAGTCAAGTATTTTAGTCCGAATTAGGCAAAATATGATTATTTAAGGTCCCACTACCTGCAAAATCAATTGTCTTTGCTCAACACTATTTACCAAATCCTGAAATCACGCAGGGCCGTGCTATGCCTAAGTTATTTTATTTAAAAGTATTTATTTATTAGGCAACTTTGGCTTTCATGAGGGCCACATTATTGTCACTGTCTTTATCAGGGGGCCAAATCTTTACAAATAAAAGGACAATGAAACATAACAAAATGACTACACTCTAACAAAAATAATAAATATCTAACTTTTCTCATGATCTATATTTTCAAGCTCAGAATCATTAGTGACTTATTCATTTTAATGTCCTTTTCTAATGCAATTGGCTTTATATTGTTGGTCTTCATTAATATTACTTATTTTACCAGTAAGTCGCACTTAAAATAAAAAAATATATATATACATTTTTAGATTAAACATAGCCAAGTTGTGCTCGAACAAATTTTAGTTACTGGTGGTTATTTGACCTCATTTGACACTTTTAAAATATTGATAATGATTCATAAAAGACATTTACAGGAACAATAATTATATCTACTCATTACAAGTAAAAAAAATAAATAAAATAAAACCAGAGACTATTGAGGGAATGTGATACATTTTGCCTGTGATGTTATGGCAAATCAGAGTAAAACACTTGATGCAGGGGATTTTTTCTATATTAAACTGACTGGTGGGTCACACTGAGTTAGCTGGAGGGCCCCATGTGGTCCACAGTCCGGCAGTTGTTCACCCCTGCTGTATAATATTATAGATGTTACATATCTAACCCTTTAAGCAATTTGAAATGTTCTATGCTTTAGTAAATTTGCTTTGTTTTGCCTTTGTACATAAAATTCATACAAATCTGCGAAGCACAATAAGAAAAAAAATATCTAAGAAGCTTCATTTTCATTCATTCATTTATTTTTCGTACATTAATAAGAAGGTTTCATCGAACTGCTCGGTTTTAAAGAGAGAAAAGAGAACACAAAGCCCTACATTGTTGTTTTTCTGCTTATCAGTGCACAGCTGAAGATCAATAGGGGGTCTACAAGTGGGGAGTGTGAAATCCACAAGACACCATAGAGTGTGTAGAGCAGCAGGAGCACACTCTGGGGGTTTGGATGCACATTCCTGCAGAGACATTTGCTGTATCTTAATTGCATGGAACTAGGGTGCAATTCAAATGCAAACGATGAATCAAAGGCAGACAGTGACAAAATGTGTCGTTTCTGAAATGCTGAATCTGCCTGCATGTATGAGTCTGTGGGGAGGAGGAGGAAAGTGTTTTTAATTGTGAGTTGGGTCAGAGGTTCGGGTAGCAGCATCACTCATGATCAGCTCAGAGTGGTATTTGGGGAGCTCTTAGCTGGAGATCTTTCATGGCTGAGTATCCCCTTACTGGGTTTGGGTCTCAGCGTGGGGATGATTAGGAGCTGGAGGTGGGGTGGGCAGAGGGAGGGTGATGCGTGGAGGGGTGATTAATGTAGATGTCAGTGGCGGCCCTCCCTCTTGCGCTCCCTCCCCAGCATCCGTAATGACACCTGGGGAAGGCAGAATGGGTTCTACCTGCAGGCCCAGGCTCCCTCAGCAGGGCATGATTCTTCCCCATGATCCCCCTCTGTCAGCAGTCCTGTCACTGGGCTCGGATCAGGCCCCTTATTAATGGGCCTCTATGTCAAACATAGATATTAAGCTGTGCTCTGCTCCGCACTATCCTCGGCAATAACACCCACATAGGCACACACACTGACACGATCATTTCTGTACAATACAGTGACGGACAAAAACACACCCACACACGGCAGAGTGCAGCACACCCCTAACTCATAAACACATTACTGCATGCGCTTTAACATTCACTGAAATATCACTCTCTTATTTAGCAAGTTTAAAGGTTAGAGCACAGCAGCGCCCACAGCTCCATAAGACATCTCTGTTTGTGTATTTTGTCCCTGCTTTTCAGGACACAACACAGTGTGCTGAAAGAGAAGACAAACCTCTCACGATGATGGATTGTCTTGTGATGCAAAGCCCATGTAACAGCAAGAAAAAAGGCTATGTGGGCTCATGGCAGAGCTGGAAAAACACAGACCAAAAGTCTTATCCTGATATATGCTGGCTGAACAGTGGTACATAATGGATATCCCTTTTCGTTTTTTGGGAAAAAACAAAATCAAAATGTCTTAATAACAAAATCATAAACTTTTTTATGACTCTGGTAAATATCACAGTGGAAGCCTACACAGTCAAAAAATGAGGACAATATAAAAGTGCCAAAAGCTGCAATCCCTCTACCAGAGGTGTGGAGTCAGACTCAAGCCACAACTTTGATGACTTTGGACTCGACTTGACAATATCATCAAAGACATGCGACTTGGCTTGGACTTTGACATCAGTGACTCGGGACTTGACCCTGAGTTAGTCTGATGACTTGAAAATACTTTAAATTTTAAGTAAGACTGTTGAATAAAATGTGCTCCCATTCAAAGTATTCGACTAAATGACTGATTTTTGTCATTTCCAGCAAGACAATATTTTTTTCCCCACAGGATCTGCCCCATTGATTGCATCTATTAACGTCCAATCAGGGTTTAGAAGAGTAAACAAAGAGGGTGTGGATTACACAGTTATTTCCCTGAGTGCAAGACTGCAGGAGTGCGGGAACAACCCAGAGATCTGGAACCATGCTACCGAGGATAATTCCATCTGCATTCACAAACTACGAGGTCAAAAACAAAAAACGAACTGCCGTTTGTCAAACCTGCAGCATGAGAATATCAGACGGAGAGGCGACTATGTTGAATCTTGTTCGGCACCTGAAGCTGCACAAAGAAAGGTAAGTTGGTCTGGTAGCTGTTGTGAAATCCTTTTGGGTAACTTTAGCTTAGCATCTGTTATATGCAACAACGGTATATGTTAGCTCGTAAACTCGCCGCAGATAAAAAGTGAGACTGAGGTGAGCTGAAAATAATTGTTAAGTTAAGGCCCAGGGTGACTCAGTGTCCTGTTTTCCCATATGTTCTGTTTTCGTGTCCTGCCCTGACTGTCCAGGTTGTTTTTTATAAAGTGACGAAACTGTCCTGGTTTTTATTGGAGGGGTTTAATTTGGTCAACGGTGCTTATGACTTAGAAGGACTAGAAAATGTTAAGCCTATGACTTCAGACTTGACTTGACTTGTCTTGTCTTTACTTGAGACTCGACTTGGACTTGCACGTCTTTACTTGAGACTTGGGTTTAAAGACTTGAGACTTACTTGAGACTTGCAAAACAGTGACTTTCTCCCAACTCTGCCCCCTACTGTCCACTTGAGGCAGACTGCAGAAGCACCATAAGTCACATGAACACACCATACTAAACAGCTGATTTTAAGAGCAGAAATATCGTTGTTTAAAAGCTCATTTAAAAAAAAGAAATACATAAATAGTTTGGTTGGAATGCTTCACATCCCCACACTGCATGGTATGTTTCTTTCTCAGTTTTAATCTATGTAGGACTCAACTTTATGCATAATTAAGAGTGGGGTCCAACATGCAAAAAGTCAAATGAAGGGAGCTGTGCTGTCTCATGCTACGTGGATATATTTTCTTCTAACTTTTGTATTTCTTGATATAATAATTAATCCTATATGTACTAAATCTCCTTAACTACATGCTTTAAACCTGTATGTGACCTTATTTAAAGTATCATTTTTTTATCTGAGGATAAGACTGGACAACTGTTTTTAGTCATTCAGTACTAAGCTCTGCAAAGGCAAGACAAGTCAGCAGAATCATACAACATCTGTTATTGCCAAATAAATTCCAGCTAGACACTGTCCTGCACTTTATCTCACGCAGAATCGCACTGATCCATCTCCAAAACACATATTTCCCTTCTTACCACTTACTTTACTGAGCGAAGTCTCCGTACAGAATTAAGGTTGGCTGAACACTAACAGACTCAAAATGTTTTGGCGCAGCCTCAGCAGCCGAGACTGCTTAGGCTATTCAGGGCTTGTGGCTTTAATATGATACATGCTGCAGGGGGACATTTATAAGAACTCCAGTTTTTGGAGCCATAATATGGCAGATCTGGGTTTATTCAGGGCTGTAAACCCTTTAATGGAAGTCAGTGGGACACATGTTGAAGTCTGTACTCTGTGATACTCCCTCAGTGTGGGCTTAGGGAGGAGGTCTGGCAGACAGAGGAAGTATGGAGGACACGACACCTGAGCTTCATGTGGAGAGAGGCTTCTATCAGCAGGACGTAAAGTCTGTATGTAATTCATCGCCCCATCTCTCTCTGCAAGCACTGAAAGGCACAGGAAGTGAGATAGGGGTGCCATATCGAATGTTGCAAAACTGGGGATTACTGTGCAGGAATTCTCGCTTTTCACTCTGTGCTCAGCTATTTTTGTTCCTGCTTGTCTCTTTCACTTTTATGTGGAGCAAAGCACTGATTTAACTAGCCTTAAGTGTGTGCATATGTTTGTGAAATTAAGTCCCTTTGAGGATATATTAGAAATTAAAGAACAAATTTGTGTGTACATATGTTTACCAATTTTCTAGAGATGAAACTTGACATTTCTTTGCTTGCAATATCCAGAGGAAAGCTTCAAAGCTCTCTTAAAACTTATCAAAGCTTGACTTTCCTGCATCAAATATTTATGGTTGCAAAAAAGGAGTCAGAGTTCAAGTTAGGAAAAACATGTCCTTTGACATTTTTTAACATCTTGACATGTTTTTGATCAGGTTTGATAGATAGTGACTTGAAACACAAACAAGCAAAAGACTCATGTCTTGAACCAAGTGGTGCTAATCTCAAATATGAGCGCATGGAAACACGACTACAGCTTGAGAGGTTGGGTTTACCACCTGTGAAATAACCAAATCTTTATCCACTGACTTTCTGACTGGTCCAATAGAACCACCAGTGCTGAGCTACCCAGGTTAGACAATATTTGACCTTTTCTTAGTCTTTTCAAAGTGAAGGGATGAAATTTCAACCTTAATTTTGTCAGTGCACCATGACTTTAAGGTGTTTTTTTTTTTTTCAATGTATGTTTTGTGGGCATTTTGTGCCTTCATCGGCAGGAGAGACAGTGGACAGGCCCGCGAAAGGGTGGAGAGAGAGCAGGGGAAGACACCCCGCAAACCGGCCACAGGCGGGACCCGAACCCGGACCGGCAGAAGCAAGCACATGGGGTGCCTGGCTGCCAACCACTCAGCCAAACCAGCACCCCAACTTTAAGGTGTGTTTTAAAGAACTTTGCTTTATGCAGGTTGTGTCAAGTCTGCCTATGTGTGTATCTGTCGCTACATATCTGTAAGTATGTTTGTGTATTAATGTATAGTCAGTGTGACAACTTTGATAGAACAAGTCTTTTTTAATGAAATTATTAAAGTTGGGGTAGGCGACTTGATTTCGATACACTTTTTGTAATACTGGTTAAAATGGTCTTTATGACCCGATGGCAATCAACTCATAATGTGTTCTTAAAACAGAGCGAAAAATATCCGCTATCTACAACAGGAGTAAAACAGGGAAAACCCCAACCAATAATCATACCGGGACACCTGTTTTTAAACCAATCAAATCCCGTCGCCATTCTGCCCGCCTACTGCGCGTGCATTTTCCCAGCATGCACAGACTCGGTGCGTGTAGTCGAGCTCATTCGTATCAGAGTCCGCCAGAGAATGCTTACCTTTCAAGTTTTGTCTTTGAAAATAAGGGAAGCTCGCCGTGAGCCGTCCCACAACCCCAACCAAGCTCCAGTATCCCTCACATTTTAAGACAGATTTACAAGAAATCTAAAATAAACTTTGTTTTTCTAAGTTTGTTCTGCTGCTCTAATCTCGCAATAGCTGCCACCCAGGTTACTGCAGGTGGACGTTCTCGCGAGGCTTTTTCTTCTTCTTTGGTTTTATGGCGGTTGGCATCCATCATTTTGGAGCATTACCGCCCCCTTCAGGCTAGAGACAGAGCTCAGTTTGGAGAGGCAGAGGAATGTTTTTATTATTATATCGTCAATCGGGGGATTTACAGGAGAATACTGATACAGGAGGACGGCGGAAAAGAGGATAAAATACGGAAAATACGGTAGTTTCATGGCCAAAACGGGAGATTTGACAGCTATGTGGAGAATGTCAGAGGAACTACCTATACCTCGATCAACATCGGCTGTGAGTACTAACTAACTTTTTGTTAGTTTGTTTGGTGTTTTCTTACCGCTGACTGAGACATGACTTGGTGTAGTGTAAAACAATTCATGCTAGTTTTCCAAAATCGCCAACCCCAGCTTAAAAAATGTTTTATAGAAAGATGAATTTAGACTAAAAACGATGTTATAAAGTTTAGGAAGGTAAAGTATTGGTTACTAATTGATGGAGAGAGGGTATGAAAATAAGTTTAGACTTCTTCTCACTGCTTTTCAGATATGTAACATTTACCCAAGTGCTATTTTTCTAATTTTCTCCATCTGTACTTTTATTTTGCCTTTTGTTTTATGTTTGAAATAAACATACCATTCATTTATTCATACTTTTCAGTACAGTTCAATTAAAAAACCTTAATTTGTCTCAAAGGGGTAACTGAAATTCTGTCAATATTTGTTGTTCTAGGAATATTCAGAGGAAATTGCAGATAGATTTTAGTGATGTTAAAAGCTGATGTTAGAAGACATTACTGAGGCCACTCATCCATGGGCTGTTGGTGGTGCAGTCTGATAGTGCACTCTGTCTGTAGTCAGAAAGTTGCAGGTTTGAGCTCGCCTCTGGCTGTCACATAGTGATGTGTCTTTGGGCAGGACGCATAACTTCAAGTCGCTTCCACTACTGCAGCAGGGAGGTGTAAATGGGTATGAAAGAGTGTGTATGTGTTAGGTAACACTGATGGATGACTGACACAGAAAGTCTAAACCATCAGTGAGTAAATGATGGTAAATATGTGGCCTGTGGTGTAAAGCTGTTCTGAGTCGTAAAGAGGCTAGAAAAGCACCATATGAGCTCAGGATCATTTAGCATTTACCATCTGCCAGTCTTTCAATGATAGCAGAGAATCATGAAGATTTTGATTTTCTTTATTCACCCTACTGTTGTTTGTGTTTATACATTTACATAGGTAAAATTTAATAAACAATAATAAATGTATTAAATGTGAATAAAAAGTAGTCAAACACAATATATCTTAAATTGTTTGAAATCGGGGAGGACAGCAACAGCAGATTTGTCTAACCCAACAACAGGAACTAAGGAGGGCTGGGCTTGCTAAGGATCACTTCCTGTAAAGGGCGGGGCTTGACAAAGAGTCATTATAACAATAATAATAATCAATGTGAATGTGAATTAATTCTACTAGTGTTTATGATTTTTTTTTAAATGAGAAAGAGCCTTGCAACAACAAATTTTATTTAACAGAGTCGCAGCAAGTTAAGGAAGCAGGGTTAAAAAGTATCAATAGAAAGACGGTCTGTCCTTGCTCAGATCTTCAGTCATAACTTGAGAAAATCAGATCCGAGAGTGTTAATGTCATGAGTGAGATAGAGAACAAACAGAAACATGACGATGATGCAAGACTTAAATAATAAACTGCAACAAAATGCATGTCAGATTTAACTCGGTAAAAAGGGTGGAATGTTTATTTTTTCACCCAGATTTAATAAAAAAGTATGAAGTCATACCAAAAGATGATGTACAACATGAACTATGTGATGAAGTCAGTCATAGGGTATCCTAAGATAATCCAGGAGGATGATCTCTCTCCTCCCTCCATTTTATCTCCTTTATGTCAGACTCAGTCTTCCTCCTCTCTCATTAGATATTCCAGCCGCTCTTCTTCAACCACATTCCTGTCACTTGTGGAATTTCCCCGTCTAGGTGAAAAACAGCCCACTCCCGGGTCCTCAGAGCTGAAGCTAATTAGCTGGCCTACTTTTTTTTTTTTTTTTTTTTCCCTTCCTTACCCTGAACATGGCCGCTTTATCTGGAGCTGTAGAAACTCATCACAACTGTCATCCCCCACCTGGGGCAGACCTTGATAAGAGGGTGCGTGTGCTTCTCATGACAGGACGGGGTAAACAGTTTGAGCCGGTAAGCGATGGGCAGCAGACGCTAATGAGTGAGGGGAGTGAATACTTGAGCTGTGACAAGTCAGACGGGAGGGTTGAGAGAGAGGGAGGACGAGGGCTCCTCGAGTATCTCTTCAGCCTTCTTATCAGTTAGGGCATTGTCCTTCATCCTCAGACTTACAGCTACAGACATCATTATCAAGGCTCTGAGCAGGCTCTGTTTCCTCTGCTCTTAAAATCCCTTCATCCTGACCTCTCTGACCAGACTTTACAGGCCCATGTTTATATTTAGCATAGGAAACCCAATGTCTCAGATGTGTTTCCAACAGCTTCTCCTGCAAAGAGAGGCGGAAGCTGAGGATGTGACAGCAACAGGAAGTGACTGCATGTTTGAAAACAATGGCGGCTTCTAAAGCGGTCTCAATATCCGCGTTGTTTTTTAAATCAGAAATGGACTCAATGTATTCTTTGAAAGAGGAGCAAAGAACGTCACTTGAAGTTTTTCTTACAAGCAATGATAGTTTTGCTCTTCTCCTGTCTGGGAGAGATCGCAGAAATCCTCCATGGACATGGCAGGTTAGTCTATGGTCACCACGGTTACTCAGTAATTCTTGGTGAAATCTGCTCTCCTCACAAGTTGAAAAAACTTAGTGGTGATTGTCTTTGACACATCACATATCAGTGTTAAATTATTCATCTGTGTGGTATTATTTAGTGTAAGACAATAGTCCAAGCAGTGTTGCTTGATATGATTGGTCTGTGATGAATGGATGGACCAATGAAATATTTCTGAGGCGGATATGTGGAACTGTTGGTGTGGCATGTCAGGTTAAAGGTGAGTTGCTTTTTTCTAACCCTCGCAGGAAATAACTAAAATGGCACAGTTGGTCTTGTAAATGTGCAAATAACCAAAACAAATGGACAATAGTTACGTTAAACATTATTTTGAAGAGAATCTGGGTACCCCAAAGACTTGGCCTGAGTATCCTTCATCAGGGCTCAAAAATGTATAAGTGACTAGACCAGCAGAAGTGCACATATCTATGTTTGAGATGCTGACTGAAATCCTCTTTAAGTTCAATGTCTTTTATTGAGCGAGTGAATCAAACATACATTCAACAAATATAATTTGGGCTCAGTTTTTGAAGTTCTTACAATGTGTATGCAATCTTAATGTTATATGAAACCTAGTAATAAAGAAGACATAAAGATAGCATTTCAAAAAGGCAATTGAGAATAAAGTGCAATAACATACAGTGTAAGAACAGAAAGATAAAATACAGATAATACATAAAATAACATACTATAACATAACATAACATAACATAATAAGATAAAGTAACATAAACAGAGGAATAAAACCCACCCACCCAACCCCTGAAGACTCTCACTCTTCAGCCATCAGAGTTGTTATATAGTGTATGCTAGGATAACTGTAATAATTGGCTAGTAGCTGCAAGATACCGTATAAGGGGTTTCCAGGTTTTATCAAATTGCTGAAGTTTGTCTTTCAAGACATACCTTATTCTTTCCAAATGGAGATTGTTAGTTAGATCATTTAACCACATTTTGGAGGTAGGAACCGTAGTGTTTTTCCACAAAGTAAGAATTAATTTCTTTGCTGTCAAAAAGCAATAAGAGAGGAAGTATCGCTGTGATACCATGAGCTCTCTAGAAATCAGAGATGTTCCAAGCATAATGAGCATGGGTTCTGGTTTAATTGAGGTATTCATGATTTCAGACATAATTTTGCATATATCATTCCAGAAAGACTTAATCTTTGGACATGAAACAAAACTGTGGAGAAGGGTAGCTACAGGAGATTGGCATCTATCGCACTTAGGCAACACCTCCGGGAATATTCTATGCAGTTTTTCTTTGGAGTAGTGGAGCCTGTGTATTATTTTAAATTGGATAAGACAGTGTCTTGCGTTATTTGAACAAGTATGTATATTCTCAAGGCTAGTCTTCCACAAGTCTTCTAGAAGTGCACATATCTATGTTTGATATGCAGACTGAAATCCTCTTTAAACCTGTAAGCATTCCCACATGAGGTGACATACGCCCTCCATTTAACCTGGACCACCCTGTAGATTCATATCCCAAGAAACAAATTACTAAATTAAATTGATCTGTCCCACATTTAAACATTTGATATGTAGTTTTGAACAATTAAAGCAAAAAGATGAAGGCATATGCGTTGGTGAACTTCAGTTTCCACAAAAAGTCTCCAAGTTATTAGAAGGGATGCATGGTGCTACATTTTTTCAGACATTCAAAATGTCTGGAATGTGATATTTCAATACTCATTATTGCTGGTACAAATATTGTTTATTTGATCAAAAGCATGCAGTCTGTTGATATAAGGGAATTGAGGCCAATTTTCTTTCTTTCTTTCTTTTTTTTTTTTTTTTTACATAGTTACAGATATTTAACTTTTTAAGCTATAATCCTGTCTGATCCCATTGGAAGAAAACTGCATCCCTCAGGCCATTTCCTGTATGGTCTAAAAGTGTCTGTTCTGGGCATTCAGATAACAAGTCATGCTTCCTCATGATTTGTCTAAGTATTTTTAAAGAATACTGAAAACAGCAAGATACCTTACACTACAAACAGGGGTGGTCTAGGTTATGTCCTTTCCAATGTCTTTTTAAAAATGGTCAATGTTTCCTTTTTTCTTTACTCTGACAAATCAAAGTGATTTTACCCCACAGATCACGCCTACCCACTCAGGCTCACATTTGATGGTTTTATGTTCTTGCTCTTTCATACACAATTACCCTCCACTGATAAAGGTGTGGGAGCAACTTGAGGTTAGTGTCTTTCCCAATGACACATCAACATGTGTCAGGCAGGCAGGGCTGGAACCCTCCACCTTCAGCTTTATGATGGAGCAAACTACAAGACTAAGCCACTGACACTCCAGATGTGAAAAACTCCAAAGCTTGGTGAGCAATATGACTAAACATAATGAAAAATAATCTAGAAATGACCTAAATTATTATTTGCAAGTGAGTTGAGATTGAAGGTTGTGTCTGGACACACATGGTTAATGCTTGTGTAACACACATTGTCAGCATGCATCTGTATTCATATTATTTGTATGTAGATTCAGCTATTGTCACTATGCCTTTAGGAGTGTTTGTGGCTTAATCTGATATTTTCTCTATCATTAATCAGAAGGTTGAGGGTTTGAGCCTAGCTATGGTAGGACATCCTCCATATAGTATCTACAGGTAGGCTTTCTGTTGTGCCCACGAGGACATCAGCATTTGCCAAACAACACCAGAGCACCAATGTCCCTTAGAAAACTACCAAGCAAGGAATATAATGCATTTAGCACACAGTGGAAATGCTGACATAAAAAGCCATATTAAACCTGACAAACCTGGTTAGATACAAGCTGAAGGAGGCAAGGCAAACACCAGTGATAATGAAGTTGATAGGATAAAAATATATTTATTTATTTACATCAATGCTGCCTTTGTGTTTTCTATTCACCATTTTTGAATAAAGTTTTCATTGTCATTTGTCTACATGATTTTTCATCTGCTAGGGCACTATGAAAGCTTTTGGTAGAAGTGTTGATATGAAATCTAATATCTGCATGAGCACATACTGTATGTGTGGTTGGAAATTAAAGCCAGTCTTTGGAGGTTTAAAATACCATATATGGTCACTCTTTCCTTACATTTCATGATTTAAGAGGACAGTTTAATGCATGTTTTTCATGCACATTGATTATTTCGGTCAGAGAATACCTGCATGAAAGGTTAGTGTGATAGCCTGGAAGGATTTACAGATCAGTCATGAGTGTTATAATGATAGGTAGCACTTCCCTCCATGCCAACACTTACATTAGCACATATGTGCGCACATTTTCACTGTTTACATCTGATATCAGATGTGTTGACATGTTTACATGAATTTCCCATTAATTTTTTCTCCCATTCCTGTGTGTTGTCTTTTGATGCCAACAGTGTGAGTGTGAAAGCCTCTGTCCTAACAGTTTGTCTTTGCTTTATCAGATCTCCCTTTTAAATACCTGAAATACATCCCTGTATTAGCTGCTGCATTTCATTTTCTTTGTTAAAAGAAGCCCAGCGGGTGTGAGCATGAGCTAAGAGTTTAATTAAATCTCTTTCTGAGGAGGTGGCATGTGATCAATAAACAGTATTTAAGGATTGCAAGACTACCCAATTGCTGGAACTCATGCAATTTATTTTCTTTGTGTGTTAGCAGGTAGAAAAATGTGCGATTGAAATAACAATATATTGCCAGCCTTACAGAGATAGTGTCTCTCAATTAAAGGCTGTGTTTACAGTATAATATTGTGCAGTTTGACATGTTGTATTTATCTCCCAATAGCCTTCTGTAGGTCTTCCTAAATAATTATATATATATATATATACTTACACAGTCAAAAAAGTGATTCTGAATTTATTCATCTGTACACTTGTTTTTAAGAATCAACAATCTTGGTGACAATACAAGATCTTGTGTTCTATTCTATTAGAATTGCCTTACACATAATAACACATGCATGTACACATGTTTAATTTACTCTTGGAACCATCGCGTCAGACTGTAAACACTGACTAACATAAAGCACCGACTGCATTTGAAGCCCTATAACAGGGACTCTGTATAAACATTTTCAAGTAAAACTTTGCTGTAATCTTCTAAAGAGCCGTTTCATTTCTGCACACGGACGAGATTACACTCAAAATGTGCACCCCATTACACTCTCATCTCTGCACTCACTTTTGGAAGACAGCCCAGAATTAAAACTGCTCCTCTCATCGCTTCTCTCGTCCCTACTTAAACATTTTCCATCGCCCTGTTTCCTCCATACTCTGTAAACTGTCTGTAATCATTACTACAAAAACATTATCCTCTTGCATCCTTGGAATTACACACTTAACTTTTCATCGTCAGTCAGGCGTGAGGAAGGGGTGAAGATTATTCTCTGTATTTGGATTGTTTACCAAATTATTGAGACCAGATTAAATATGTGTTCCCTGATTTAGTCAAAAGCTAATGTTAATGGCCCCCCTCTAATTTGGTTATCACAGCACCATACAAAAAGAAATGGCATCAGTATCTGTTTTTGTTATAACAGCAACAGTAATAGAAGTACCTGGCTCTGTGGCTGAGCATGCTCATACAAACCTCATCAGTTGAACACATTACTTTCTGTCTTGTATACAAATGGTGGCCAAGATTGCAAGTCAAATCCAGGCTGTAACACAGTGACCTGCAGTTAGCCCAGGATGAAGCAGTAAACTATAATTTAAGTCCTTCTTCTTTGACTCTACTGCCTGGATGTAATCAAGCACAGAGATGGAAAGCATCCTGAAGTAAGTACGGTTTAGTTGCATTAAAAAAAAAAAAAAAGAATTAAAATGTTTGTAGTCTTAGTTAAACTCATTTGGAGCAATGTGTGTGCACAGAAATTTGAGTTAGGAGTCAAAAGGTTGCCAGGTCAAGCCCTCAGTGAAGTAGTAGAAAGATGTTCTACTACCCTAGTACTGTTGATGGTCCTTTGCACAGGACGCTAGACCCTCAAGTTGTTGGAGAGCCCTTGTTTTGGGGCAGCAAAGCATCACCCCACAAGTGCATGAGTACACCTCAGTCTGAGTCTGGCAACGCCCGAGTAAAGAATGAAATCCCATCATATGATACAGAAAAATTGTCTTAAAGCAGTCTTGACTCAAAGAAAGACCTTGATGAGATGCCAAACTGACTTGAGAGCATCTATGCCTTAAAATTGACAACTGCTACTTTGATTTTCCTCTGGTGGAAGCTTCAGTAAACAGTGTATATATGGTGTTTTTATTACTTTTAAATAAAGTAAATGCCAAAAACAAAATACTTCCACAGTTAAATATCAGTCTTTATTGATGTTTTTACAAACTTTGTCTGCAAATTTGTTTTTCGAGCTCACCTTAAAGTAAATTTTAACATTATCATAATCTAATCACATTATAAAAACAATCCTTCATGTCACTATTTCAAAGCATCACACCCATCCTTTGTGATAACATGATAAATCTGGGTTAAAGAGGTCCAGTCTGAAGCATTTGATCACATTTTGCTCTAATTCATCAATACCCTTTTTTGATTCGACATGACCACTGCACCGAATAAAACCCATCGACTCTAAAAGTGAGGGGCACTGCACTTAAACAGACGACCCCGCCCCTAAACGCTGAGTGCTATCGACACAATCAATCGAAGGCTGCACACATCAGAGGTTCAAACTTAATTGTCCCCCAAAATGGAAAGTGATTTAGAGCCTTAGGTCAAACTCAGTCCCAAATGGCACATTAGGACACCCTTTCCCCGTGCTTGATGAGAGACACGATGACCCTACTGGGGCAGGGGGGTGGGGGTGGGTGGGAGATCCAGACATGGGGGCCCTCGGGCAGCCCCAGCAGCCATAAATGCTTCAATGTCACCAATCTGAGCTGAGTGATGGTCTGACACAGACGAAGCTGGACACAACCACGCTGGCCTGTAATTATTTCTGGGCGTCATCACACAAAGGAACAGAAACACAGTAAATACCATCAAGCATCAGGTGATGATGGGCTAGCAAACCAGGACTCTTTGACCCTGTTTATATTTTGTTTCTCCGTCCTTTCTGGGTTATCAGACATCAAACATGCATTTACATTTTGTATGACAATTAATTTCCAGGGGTGACCTGCAACTGGAACTCGCTTTTATTTTCAAGCACCCCAGACGCTTCCCTGAATTGTTTATCACTGTCTCGTTTAAAGCATGTTTATGACACAATGAGGATGACATGATGTTGAAAGATTCATCAGTAGCCTCTTTGCCCTGCATGTTACTTGCTGCAAAACCACTTGTAATATTAACGAATCAAGTCAAATTAGATACAAACTGTGACCAGGCTGGTACATCAGCCTGATTCATATAGCCTGTTGAGACTAGCAGGTCCTCACTGGCATTTTTGGAGTGACAATGTGTTAAAGAGCTCACAGCATCAAGCCACTGCAGTGGAAGATATTCTAAACCACCTCTGTATGCAGGCTCTGCTGTCAGAAATCAAACTGCCATCAGAGCAAATTAAATTGCATTAATTAACACCAAGCATTAAAAATTACCTTTACATATCCAATGACACAATACCATAACTTGTGATTTTAATTTTATACAACATACCAAATAATAAACCATGGTAACAAAAGATGACGTACTAGAGGGTTATTCTAAAGCCAGCCTGCACCTTTAAAAGTCAGTGATCACTAACCAAAGTCAGGTACAGGCCTGTACTGTTGGTAGTTATTAAACACAATACAAGTAAATTAATTTGTTACCAAGATAAAATATCCTTTTGGGGTCAGAGGGGGTTGGTGCCTATTCCAGCAATCTTATATTCACACCCTTGAGTAATTTAAACTATGCTTTTACCCAGCAGTCCAGTTCAGTTTAGCTTGGTACAGTACAAAACACATTTCCACTGTCCCATGATCCATGCTGTCCCATATATCGAGCCGACCCCAAAGGGTGGAGCTAAAAACGCTGTCATCTGTGGATCTGTTCCAAGACTTATCACTTCAGCTAAAACTAGGGATGAACAATATTATCGGTTTGATGTCAGCATCGGCCATCAGGCCTTTTGACATTTTTGCAGATATATACAGTCAATACATCGGCCACACCTGTAAGCCATATATCGTCTGGAATATTGGCAAATTACACAAATGGTCAATATTTGATGCATTCTCTCATCACTGCATGGTATTTTTAAGAGACAAGACTGTTTTTGTTAATTACAGAACTTGTGCTCTTGACCAGAAATATTGGTATTGATATCAGTATCAGTGATAATAAATAAAGAAATAATGACAATGAAAAAAATATGACATAGATACCTATCGTGCATTCCTAAAACATTTTTAAAAAATGACCAAGCCATGCTTAAATCACCGGTGGACTGAGTAAGAGACTTGTACACTGCTTTTCTTAAAAAAAAAAACGTCAGTACACAACAACGCTCCATGGAGAACTGCAGCGCTGGAAGTCATGTTGATCTTTACGGTCTCGCTCTACTCAACAATACTGCAGCCTTGATGCCATACAGCAGTGAGTCCTCCTCTTCCATCCCAGCTCCAGAGATCAGGGCATACTGCTCTAATCCTTAACAAACAGTACTGAACCAAACCTGACCAACATTACTTTGGCTCTCAAGATAAAGCCTCAGAATATTCAAGCATACATGGGTAAGACTCCACGCAAAGAGGTCCCATCCATCAAGGGATTTGAACCAGCAAACTGCAGGTCAGGACTTCCTGAAAAAGTACAAGGGACTAGGGGACACTGACATCTCTGTGCCCCTGTCCTCTCCATCCCTTGTTCTCTCTATCTGCTTTCAACAGGCTCGGCTGTAACTGTATGAGATTTTTTTTTTTTTTTACATAATCTTTATTTGCCACAGAGAATAGCAATTTCATTTACTGATAAAACAGTAATCACACAAATGAGCAGTGCAGTATTCCATTACGAACCACAGCTTTTGCATGAGCAGCTTTCTCAGACATAGCCATGAAAGAATGGAACAAGCTCCCAACTGAACTGAAGACCAACACAAACTATGAAGTCTTCTCCAGAGAAACAAAAAACTGGATAATTAGAAACAAAGCCTGTAAGCATTGACTAGTCTGTTAACATAAATTTGTCTTCTAATTACATTCCTTTACATTTGACTGTGAGTGAGTGTATTCTTCTGTTTTAAATCTGCATCTTTGCACTATAACTTGACTGCATGCACTTTTAATTAAATAAAATTTGTTTTTCTATGCTTTTATGCACTTTCGGTTCTGTAAATGCACTTCATATATATATATACCTTAATTTATCTTTTGCCTGCCACATGGACTGCAGATGGAAATTAGCTCGAAAGCTGGTACAGAGCATCTCTACTCTGATGAGTTTAATGTTTAATAGTACTTTGTACATGGACCCTGACAAAAAAAGAGTTTAAACACAAATTCAAGACTTAGAAAGAAAGGGAGACAGAACATTTTAAACAAATTGATAAATGACTAAATAAATAAATACAGTTTATAGATTTGATATATCCAATCAGTTCACAGAGCTTCTCTTCTCCCCCTAGAAAAAAATTATGCGAATTAAAAAAAACATAAGAAAGGTTTATAAGTTTTAATGGCATGTCTGAGGAAACCAGTAAAATGTATTCACCAGTTTTGGAATAAAAATCTATCCATGGTGGGTGAGGTTCCTGTGGCATGAGACACAGACACTGCACACAGAAGAAGCACGACTTCTGCATCAAGTATCATAAAATCTGGAATGCATCCTGCTGTTTGGTTTCAATGTTCAACTACTTTTCTGAGCCATTGAGGTGTCATCTCTGCAAACAATCAGAAAATAGAGCCCTATTTCACTGTAACTATCTCTCCACTTGTGAAAGCACTGCATGAAAATAAGCCTGTTTATCTGTTTTGTCTTTCATAACTTCAGCACTTTTGTTACTTTAGAGCATAAAAGAACAGATGATGTGTAGTTTAAAGCCTGTGGAATCAAATATTATTCACACAATTTGAATAAATCTAATGTCTGATTCCCCATGTCTGATGATGGGTATCATGGGGCTCCTGTTAAAGCACTTCACTCTGGGACAGTTCTGTTTCTTAAAATAATAGAGATGTGGATGTATCATGATGGAAGGCCATGGCCCCGTTGCATCCCTCAGACTCCCCTCAAACCTCTGGACTAGCAATAAAACAATGGCAGCAACTAAGTGGATTCCACAGGGTGTAAGTGGATTTCACAGCGAGCAACTTTCCACAGCTCCACCTAACCTGTGACCTCTTTCTGTGTTTGCTAACTGTCTCCCACAAATAATACTGACCCCCCCATCGGCTGAATGAATTACACAGACAGTATGGATCGTCATAGTCTCTTCAGGCCCTAATGAAACAGGGCTTGTGCCCCTGACATTTCCATCCCCCAGGGTACGAGTCTCACACGGCCACAGCCTCGTACCCCGGCCTTGCCACTTCACACTCTAATTGCTGCCTCATAAGCAAGCTCGCTGCAGCAAATCCAGTTAACGACAGTGGCACATTGATCGGTGGCAGGCAAGCAGGCAGGCAGCACCCGTGTCCCTAGGTGTGGGAGGAGGGGCGCCGTGGCTTTTACAACCTGAGGGATGGCTTGCACCCAATAAAGAGCAGGTCCCTGTGACAAAATAAAAACCAAAAGAGGGTCAGAGTGATACAATTACTGCTGGGTAGCTCTGACCCTAACTGTAGGTGAACAATAGACTGCGGGATGATGGTGGGACTGGGGAGGCGGAGAAGAGGGAGCCCTCATTATAGAGGTAGGCCAGAAGACCTGTTCAATTTGCTCCATTAATGAGCGCTGAAGAAGCACTTTCATGCTGTCCCAACAGAGCCATTACAGGCCGAGTCTGAGCGTTGAAGAAGTCAGATTTCGCAGCGTGCCACAAATACTGCCAGCAGCTCTGGGACATTAAGCCAAACAGAGCTGAAAGCTATGAATACACAGAGGCTGTTCAAACAGCCGCCTGTAAATCCAAAATGTCATCAATACATAAATGCTGCAGCAGTACTTAAAATGCTTTACAGTGACATGGCATGTTACGTGTAATTTCCCTTTATTTATCGTGTTTTATTGTATTTTAAATACTGTTAACAACTCTAAACATGTTATACAACATAAGCTGACTGGTGCTGCAGAACTTTGGATGTTTTATGGAGCTAGCAAAAGCCCTAATTGGAAAATGAAACAAAGCATATTAGTCAAACTACTCATTTACATACTCAAATGGCACCAAGAAAAGCAGCACTGCATTTTCCTCTAATTTATTTGTGCAGCAGAGCACAGAAAAGGTGATAGAATGAGGCCAAACAATGAGAGGCTTAGCGAGGCTGCTTAAATCTAGCATCCATCAAAGATGTTATTCCTCACTGATACTGTGCATCGTACATTTATTGAAGATGAGAAACATCAAAGTTGTAAGCAATCATCAAAGCGCATTTTAGCACATTTCATAATCTGTTCTAATGCAGTACTAAATTACTGTTTTCCTCTGCCTTTGTTGTCTAATCTGGCTTACTTTCAGCTCACACCAACGTGCCGGCTCTCCCTCTAAGAATAGCTCATTCTGCAGTTTTAAGCTGATACAACAGACTCTCTCTTTTATTCCAGGCACATTATAAATTCAGCTTCAAACATTTGTTCTACTTACTACAGTTTGAAAATCCACATTTCACTAGCAATGAGTATATGCAGATTTCCACCAGCTGTTAAATACTGAGCTGGTTTCTTGCATCATATTGTAAAAAAGAGCCTCAGTATAGACAGAGTAGTGTTTTAATGTTTAACTCCTCATAATTCTGCCCTATCAACCTAGTGATGCTTCTGGGAGAATTACTCATAAAGGTTTCTGGATTAACCCCCTGTGTCAGCCAGGGCCTTTCTGTGCATATGTGGGTTTCCTCAAGGTACTCCAGATTTGTCCCACAGACCAAAAACTTGCTCTTTTGGTTTGTTGGTGACTCCAAACCACCTTTAGGTATGGGCGTGAATGGTTGTCTGTCTCTCTGTGTTGCCCTGTGATCAGCTAGCGACCAGCTAAGGGTGCAGCCTGCCTCTTGCCCAATGTCAGCTGGTTAGGCTCAAGCCTCTGCGACCCTGAAAGGAATCAGAGGTATAGATAATGGATGGTCAAATGTAAATTTACATTACTCTCCCTCTGGCTGTATATCCAAAAGTTAAGAAGTATTTAACCAAACAACCAAAACTGAACACTTTTTAGCATCACACCACCTGCGGGTAAATTCTGTAAATGAAGAGAGTATGCAGGGAATGGAACATGTGAGCACCGCTATGGTCTCTGTTGGTTCTCCTTGAAGGATAGCATTCCAAGTCCATGCTGAAAGTGGATACTCATTTCTTCAGTCAGGTGGAAGCCTGATATGCCAGAAAACCTGTTTCACAAAACGGTGGGAAATATTTCACATCCATTTTGGCAACAGCTCATAGACTGTATGGGAGGGTCAGAGCTTTTAAGAAATACTTGGCGCACATTGCAATGTAACCTCCTTGCCTTTTTGTTAATGTTGTCTGTCTTTCTTGTCTTCTTCATGTGTTGAAGACATACTTGTTCACCTTGGCCCTTGGTGGAGTATAGCCACTTTTATTTGGAACTTTTATTGGTTTTACTGAGCAGTATGCATATTTAAACTGTACTGTCCCTGTTCTTATTGATTTTATTTGTTTTTATTAATTTCATTGTTTTTTATTGTTTTTATCATGTCTGCCTTTTCTACTGTAAAGCACTTTGGTAGGCCACTGGCTGTTTAAATGTGCTATATAAATAAAGCTGACATTGGCATTGCCATGTGTTATCTGTTTTTACATCCAGGTTGTAGAGCAGAATGACACAGTGGTAACTATAGGTTGTGATGAAGTTCGGACAGCAGGGGCAGCAGCCATGGACTAAGTCATATCAATTGTTATTAGTGTCACCAAATGTTGATTATGGTGGGCTATTTCTGGTTTAAAGACAAGTCACCTGCAGTTATTTATACTGTATGAGGAGAGAAAAATCAGTCACCTGTAATACTTTGTTGTATTGTTTTTCTTTTGAAAGAGAGAGAATAGGATATGATTTGTTTGGAATACTTTCTGTTTCTAAAAAATAAACCAGGATCGGTGGCACAAACTGAATTCTGGTGTTGTTTCTGGGCATTTCTTCACAACAGTGCCTCCCCCTCTCCCCAGTGCTGACCCACGCCTTGTGTTATCTGTAAAGATGTAAACCATTGACATGAAGCAGCTATATACTGTTTTTCATGTATTAAATTTGTTTTTACACTTTTTAATGTCATTGTAAAAACGCAGCATTGACACAGCTGTCATCTTCGCACAAACTTCTGAGGCTTCATTCTCTCCGTCTGTGGCTTCTATCTTGTGTCCTGCTCATCCGTATACAAACATGTAGATAATCTAAGTAACGTTGCCCACTGGTTTCAACTGACTCAGATCAGACATGCAGCATGAGTAAGCAATCAAGAGGCAGCCTTTGGGACTGAAAAATGAAGACAGGTGATTGTATGTGGAAGGTTTACAGCCTGAAAAATAACATTTACAGTTTGGTTCAACAAACAGAGGTGGTCTAAATATGTTTTTGCATTAATGTGGCAGGTACATATTTTGGGTTAACCACATCTCTGAGTAAGTATTCTTAGCTCTTAGTTGACAGTCCTTCTCTCTCCATTGTTTTACTGTTTGTTTTTTAAGATTTCTAGTTATGGATATGGACCTGAATGACAAGGCTGTAAGTCATATCAGCCTTCTGTCCAGCCTAAGCTCAACTTCTCCGTCTGCATGTAGACTGACTCATAAATGGGTTAAGAAGGTGTTGGCTACATCTACAGATTAGTTTCTGAAGCATTCCAACAGCTCCCTTCATAACCTTACTGCTGATGTCAAATGGCTTTGACTTATTCTGTCAGCAATCAGCTGTATCAGTAATTTGTTCTATAAAGCACAGGGTGCCCTGCAGGTAAGTATGATTTCTCAAGTCCACACAGAGACTATGTTCCACAGAGCAGGATTGGAACTGGCCTGAGCCTCTTTTGGGCATGTCATTGCCTTTCTGTTACCCACCACCCTGTTATCTGATCTATCCTGTGTCCGCCTTCTATTAAGTGAAGCCATAAAAGCACAGGAAACAATCTTAAAAAATCTGAAATGAATAGATTATTTGCTCTACCTGTTCTACAACAAATTTAGTCAATATTGCACCAACAAGTATCTTTATAACTACTCAGTTCATATATTTTTGTTCAAGTTTCTACATGCAATGTGACATTTTACAAATGTTTTTCTTATAAAACAAACAAAAACAGAGTCAATCATCATTTCATATGACAACCCATTGAAATACAACCTCAACCATACAAGCTCTAAAAATATAGGAATGCATGACAGTGATAGGAGACTAACTCTCTTTAAATACTGTGCTTTTCATTTGTTTACAAGGCTTGAATAAAACTCTTCCAGCAATCTCTGCTGCATATGCTGCAGTGCTATCTGTTCATGCACATATTAAACAATGCATATATTCCTACACAGTCAAGGCCAACGCCTGGCACTTTCATGCATATCTTCTTTGTCTTGATCCACAGTTGACACACCCACACACACTTAAAAAGACTGAAAAATGTTACAATACACAACCATGAATTATGAATGCATTTCCAGCAGGCGTGAATTGTATTTCTTCATTCAGAATTGAGGTCAGACTAAACACATAACATCAGGAAGCAGACAGAAGGGAGTGAATTTCATCTGCGCTGATGCTGTGACTCATACAAGCTTCTTCCAAAAATGTTTTAAAAAGGAACAAGCTGTTTGAAGCTTGATGGCCAGCCATGTTTTTGGGTGTTGCCACTGCTGCCGTGGTTGGTGTCGCAGCCTTGTAGGGGGAAAAAAAGAGAAAAAAAACAGTGTGTGGGCATGCAGCCTTGGGTCAACAACATTATTTGGATTTTACTACACTGGTGGTACTGTGCAATGCTGCTGTTGGCCTTGAGACTTTACTGTGAGCCATTAAGGTCTAACACATAAAACGGAAAAGGTCATTTCTGCTCTAAAAGCGTGAGGCTGTTACTTTTACAACAGAAAGAGACGCGAAGATAGGAGCGGGAGAAAAAAAGGTAACAGAGACGATCTATGTTTGCTCAGTTTGAAGCAAAAGGATGAACAAGTTGTTAGAAAAGAAGCATCAAAATAAAAAAAAATCCTGCGAAGTTGTTCCTGTGATATTGTGAATCAATATATTGTTCTGCTTTTTTCCTCTTAGAAGTATTTGTTGGTATTTATTGTGGCTGCAGAGCTTTTAGTTTGTTTTGTGTGCCTTATTGTTTGCCAGAAAATCCTATACAGTCACTGGTAACCCACAATTACATCTGATCGTGATTGTTCTCCCACTATCTTCAGATCAGAAAGAGGATATAGGAGAAAACAAGGGAGGATGTGTGGGTCAAAAGGGATTGCAACAATTTAAACGTGCTGAGCCATTTGAGCAGAGCTTAATGATTTCTGTGAGACAGTGTCATCCAAACACCTCGCAGAAAAAAAGGACCTGTTTTAATAAGGCCCCTTGTTCTGAAACTACCTATTGATTTTCACTGTGGCGGGTTGTGGGGCAGTGACCCACTCTGCTTCCTGGCTCCAACAAAAGCTAAATTGAGCCATTTAGAAGCTGGGTCTGTCTTTAGAGACTCCGGCTCAGCGCCGACTCCCAGGCCAATTTATTTCCATCAGGTGGAACTTTTGTCGGGAGCTGCAGATTTTCACAGCAATGGGACTGAAGATCCGGGCACCTTATGTTCAACATGCCCCCAAGATCCTTCCATTTATTACTGTTGGACTATGACCTACTACAATAGGCAACAGTTTTCTATTTCCTTTTTTACAAACAAGTGTTTTGTCCAGCACAAAGTTGGAGAAACACTCTGCTGTGCCACCACCTTGTCTCACAAATACATGTCTAATCCATCAGTGCTCCACAACTGGAATATTTTACCACCTTGGTTTTAAAACAATATGAGTACAAAACAGCCATTTGCACCGAGTGACACTACAATGTATCATACCTATCAGAGGGAGTTGGGGTTCAGATTATTAGGATAGGTTTATAACTGGCAGCACAGTAGATTAAAAAGATGCTCCAACTAGCAGGCTAATTCATGTATGCCCTCAATAGTAAATGGCAAAAGGAGCTTGTGTAGCACTTATCTGGTCAACTGACCACAAAGATTGGCCTTTGCACTTCAGGTCACACTCACCCATTCACACCAGCTTCAAGTACTGATGGTGAAGGGAGCCAATCCAGCCGATCACAGGGCAATACAGAGAGACAGACAACCATTTATGCTCACACTTATAACTGCAGGCAATCTAGAGTCACCAGTTGACCTAATGAGCATGTTTTTGGTCTGTGGGAGGAACCTGGAGTACCTGGAGAGAACCCACACATGCACGGAAAGAACATGCAAACTTCACACAGAAAGATCCTGTCCGATCCTGGGATTGAACAGATAACCTTCTTGCTGTGAGGCATGCGTACTACCTGCTGCGCCACCATGCCTCCCCAAATTCAAACGAGTTCAGACAAATTCAAATTAACATACTACTGATGTTAAAGGATAAGTTCGGTTTCTATAGCCTTCACGTTGTTAAAACTGCATTAATCGTCCAAAAACTCATTGGTTTCACCAATATTTCATCATGGTCTGCTCGCGCTACTCCTCCAAGACAGTCCGGTCTCACTCCACACATGTTTTTGTGACTGTGCTGACCTCTGAACTGAAAACTTTGTTTACGGCTGCTGCACATGCACAGTTTGGCTCATTCTTTCAGGGGCGACCGCCGGCTACTCAACAACTTTCTTCTTCCAGTTTTGTGCAAAATGAATGAATATCTATCGGATGAAGATGTTGTGGACAAGAACTTTGAATATGATGGGTGTCCTTACAGTTTTGAACCAGAGTTTACAGATGAGGAGCTCATCGAAAGGAGGACGGGGAGGCAAAGAGAAGAACGGCAGGCCAGAGAGCAGTCTTCAGTTCAGAGGTCAGAACAGTCACAAAAACATGTCTGGAGCGACACCGGACTGTCGTGGAGGAGTAGCGCGAACGGACCATGATGAAATATTGGTGAAACTAATGAGTTTTTGGACAATTAATGCAGTTTTAGGAGAGGCGCTATACATGCCCCGTGTGCTATCATTATACGGATGTCCGCCGCTCGATTTTGGATCTAAATATCTCCCGAAGCACTGTTTGGATCAGGAAAGCCTTCTGGGTGAGTATATTGTTCTACTTCATTCTATAAACAATGTGAAAGCTGTAGAAACCAAACTTATCCTTTAAGTGGTAACATGTGTCTTGTACAATGGACACATCAACACTCAAAAAACACAAAATCCAGTCCCAATACTTCTGACTGAAAAACAACCGTCTCTACCTGTGAACCTCAGCCAGTCAAAAGAGATCACTTGTCCCTCTATACTTCAGTAATCCTCTTATGGTGACATGGGAAGTTAAGCTGTCTATGGGTTAGTATGTCACATGTTGAAAGCTAACACTTTATTAATGTTTTGAAGAGAAGTGTTACATGGGGGAGTACAATTGATGCAAACGTTGGATATGCCATATGTTAGCTGTGTCTATGAGTCGCTGAGCAAGAGTTTGCAGCTCAGCAGCATGACTGTGAACCATCTGTTTTCTTAAGCTACCCTTGACTTCGTGCTCATATTCCCTTCCTGAGTTAGGGTCATTACTTGAGGTCTGACAGATAAGTACAGAAGTAGAGATGAAGCCAATCAGTTAAAGCAATATCAGTTGTTCCACCTCTCTTGAATTTGGCTGTTCATACATTTATTTTTTAAAATTTAAAATCTAGATCACAGGCAGCCACCATAACTGTTGTTTTGGTCAAAGATGCAAAACATGTTAAAGTTTGATATTGATATGGTGTGCATCAGATAAATCTCAAGCTAACTGAATATATCTGTAAATATTTACCAAAAATATATATATTTACCAAATTCCCTCTGGGTTTGTTGGTTTTAGCTCTGTGTTCACTCCAGACAGGGCTACCCTCTCTAATATTTGACCCAGCCACCACAAAGAAAAGACTTCATGGGTCTAACAAAACTTCAAAACAACAAAACTCAAGTCACCTTTAACGATCAAATGGGGGAGAGGTCATGTGGTGAGGGTCAGTAAGAGAATGGCCAAAGACAATGTCTGTTTTAGTTTGAGAAACTGGTGAGGCATCTACTCAAAAAAATAAATAATGATTTTAATGCAGCTCTCACTACAATACAACTGTTGCATCTACAGTACATACAGTCGGGTTTGGTGGAAAAGTTCAGTATAGATTTGATGTTGTCAAGACTGCAACCAATTGCATGTCAATTGTTTCATCATTAAAGGTCCTTAGAACAAATTTAAATTAAAACAGATCCATGCTTAACCAGCGTATGCCACTAAAAGTATTTAAATGTGTTAATTTGATATAGAATTATCAGCATAGTCCAATCAGGAGCTTCAACAAACGGCTTTTACTCCTATATAAGCATACAACTTTGATTCTAACAGTTTTAATTGTACTTAATACTCCCTGTCTTTTTATTTATTTATTTTTTTGTGACTTTGTTTGTTTCTTACCCTCCATGTGTTTTCATGTATAAATACTGACTTAACATGACACAAAAATTTCCTTTAGCATTAATACAGATTACAGGTAAATTTACAATGATATCAAGTTGCACCTGGAATCACATCTAGAGAGGGAAACTGGTTGCAATTTGTATTCCTCCTGTCCTTAAAAATGCACATGGTAAATTGACTGATGCCTAGCCATCAATTAGTTCATTGCACTTTTACAGAGCTGACAGAGCTGTCAGACTGATATGGGAAACTGTGTCTTGCCCAAGTTTCTTCATAGGTGCAACAGCAAAAAGGTTATGGGGAGTTTGAATTGTTCTCCCTGTGCAGTGAGTTTTTTTCTGAGCACTCTAGTTTCCTCCCAAGATTAAAATCATGCCCATAAGGGTGACAGGTGGCTCTAATAAAATGACCATAGGTATGAATGGTTGTGTATCTCTTTATGTCAGCCCTGTTACTGGCTGGTAACCAGTCCAGGGTGTACCCTGCTTCTTGCCCCATGGCTGCTGGGATAGGCTTTAGTCCCCTGCAACCACAAAATAGATGAAGCGTTTGGATAGTGAATGGATGAATGTCTTGCTCAGGGACATGCAACAACAATAAGGATGGAAATTTGGATCTGCCAGTTAAAAGATGGTGAATTTTTCACTGCACCACCATTGCCCAACCTGATGTGGACTATATGTCAGTTATGATCTATATTATTGGCACCTTTTCTCCTTCTTTACTTGATCTAATAATGATGAATATACAGTGTTCCCTTTGAAGAAACCTAAATCTCAGCCCTCACTATAATAACTATAAACCACTGCTGCGGCAACAGTAAAGTTCATGGGCATCTGTTAAATTAAGCAGCCAGCTGTAGCACTGATACTTCAATTCTAAGTGTTAATGAAGTCAAGAAGCGTGTAAAGTGCATGGGCAGCTAGAGCTACTGATTCAACCAGAACAAACAATTTGCTTAGTACAAGTGTCCCAGGGAGGTCAGCACATTTAAAGAGTTATCATATAATGGATGAATCATGTTCAGCTGTTTCTGTTGCTACATTCTGTAACTCCAAAGTGTTAAGTGAACTGAGGGAGAAATGCAGCAGCACACTATTAAAATCCTGGTCAGGGATCACGTACAAGCACACAGCATACTTTCCATCCGGGTGAACTTGTGCTGAATGAGCTAAAAAGATGAAAGGAAGCGGAGGAGGCTTCATATAAATGATCTGATCCGCAGATCAAAGTGAAGAACAAAACCCAAATATTTTTCCCTCCTTTGAGAAGGCCCAAGTAGACGGTGTAATTCAGGTTAAGAGAATGTGAATACTGTAGCTTATGTCAGTGGAGTTACAGCCTACACGAGCATATCAGAGAAAGCCATGAAAAGGTGCTCAAAGGCAAAATGAGAAAAACTGATATGAAAGTAGGAGAGGGGAAAAAAACATCCAAGGTCACCCTCGCTCTTTTTCCCCACGGCTGCAAAACATTTCAGCGTACAGTGCTGCAGCACATTCATAGCTCAAACCAATTTTACCAGAGGAATCAATATGGCTGAAATATTGGGCTTTTATGAGCTGCTACATTCAGCTGGGGGCTGTGTGAGCGGGGTAATGTGTTCAGCTAGATTAGATTTAAACAGCCTGGACACCGAGAAAAGGTGAGACAAACTTACAAGAGAGGGACAAAGACGAGAACAAAGGCTATGATTATTACAATTATCATTAATATTTATATTGATTGTTGCATCAGCTCAGTCCTGGAGCTCATTCTCATTACATTTAATGGTGGCATGGTGTACATTAAGTGACAAGCTATGTAATATCAGCATGTGATTGTGAATACTAGCAGTAAATTCTATGACTTTCAGCAGCCATATCTTTGTGTTACAGTTGTGCTGTTTGCAGCCTATAAACAAACCATAATTGATTGTTATTCATATTTCATGCTGTTAATTAAAATAAGCACAAGGATCTTTTGCTGTTAATAATTTATTTAGACTTGTTTCATTTGTGTTAGCACATTGCTGCGAGGCCAGGGCTTAATGATTCATGGAGACTGCTTTATTTTTTTAAATGCTGCCATTTGCCTCATTTCAGACAAGCATCAATAAAAACACACAAGCCCGTTGTGTTCAACAAAACCAAACATTTATTTACAGCAGGTTTACTGTTTGGAAAAGGATTAGCTGAAGTCTTGCTAAAAAGTCTCATATTTAGTAATTACTCAGTAGCTAAGATATGATCTGTCTAAAGTTACTCTTCACTGTTAAGGAGGTCATTCTTTACCTGACTTGGGTTTGATTTGATGACTGCTATGTGTTCACAATTGCTCTTAGTTTCATATACTAACTACCCATGAAATACTTCTGGCCTCAGCTTGTCTTAGAAGCTTTGTTGAAGGTCCGAGTCCTTTAAGCCCCCCCTCCCCACATCAGCCTGTTTGCGTTGAATTGTTGTCCTGTCTGTGGTAACTGGTCAGTTAAATGTGGCTCACTGCCATGTTTTCAACAACTCTGCATTCTTTGCTCGGTGCTAGGCTCGCAAATACAGAATAGAATTGAAAATGTGTAATGAATGTTTGAATTCTTCTTTTTAGTGTTGCACCACATTTTCTTACTGTCAGCTGTAATGTGTAGTCTCTCTGCCTGTCACACAGAGTTTTATTGCCCTGTGATCTCCTAATATGGCACAGTGACAGACTGGGTATGTTTCTTTGTTTTTTTGTTTTTGTTTTTGTGAGCATGATAACACAAAAACTACTGGACAGATTTTGGTAATGTCCCAACCTAAAAATGATTGGTAACTGTCTAACTAATAATGATATCAACATGATTCAGAGTGCTAGGTGTAGGTTTTCAGAATCAAGGAATCATATTACGATGATAAGGTTCTCACAGTGCTATTGCTTTTAGGCGTAACAGCAATATATGAGCTACCTTGTGCTCTATAAGTGCTATCTAGTTTGTCATGGCATGCTCTGTTTTGGGTTACTCTGCTTCAATTTAAAAAGTGTTTATATCTGTGTGTTTCCTTTTCCACTAGCACGCCTTGGCCCTACTCTACTCGGCCCTGCTTGATTTGCAGAGTGTTTCCACTAGCCTGGTACCTCCTAAAACAAGCTAGTTTTAGTACCTACTCCACTCTGGTTCCAAGCGAGCTGAGTCGATACTAAAAGATGACATCACCGACTGCCGGCTACTGATTGGTCAGAAAATGTCGTCATTGATTAGTCATGAGCACAATGACCTAGTATGCTAGCGGTAGCTACCATTAGCTTACACTCATACGTCTTCTTTGCAGCTCAATTGCTCTCGTCCTTGGCTTCATTCTGTTGTATAGCTTCCAAAACTCTCCTGTTCTTCTCAAGAGGTATTTCTTCTTGCCACTTGCAGGCTTCTTCTGCTTTCCTTTTTTACTCGGTTTGTGACAAAAAGCCACAGATTGTTGTGTCGCACTCAAAATGACGTCACCAGAGTGCAGCTCAGCTGTTTACAGCGACACTGCACCCTGTTGGGCAGGCGACCAGGGCTAATGGAAAAGCAGCACAAGGTTAGTAGAGTAGAGCCAGGTAGAGTCGAGTAGAGTAGAGTAGGGCTAATGGAAAAGGGACAATATACTAAGCATATTTAGGTTGACCATACTGAAGTTGGCAAACTGTTTGTGCAATGACCTTGCTAACTGAGCCTTATAAATAAGTATTTCAGTAAGAAGACAAATTGCAAATTCCTGACAATTGTCCAATTGTGACAAATAAGTTGGCACTGACTGAATTTTCTAAACATTGCCGACAGATTTAGACAATTGAAACAGTGCTTTGTCTCTTTTAGCTGAATGGGTAAGAGCCACATTTTGCCTGGGGCCCCAAAATTTGTATGGCCACCCTTGATTTTTCTGTAAGATCTGAAAAGTGTTGTTCATGATCATCAGAGGCCTCACACATCTAATGAGTAATTGCAACCTTAATTGTATTTCCAGTTTCCTCTGGGCCCTCGTGTCTGTACAATTTGGTGCAGGTGGTTTCTGTGGTTTCTGACAGCAGCTTCTCTGAGACCTCGTAAAGTCTCAGAGGTGTGGAAAAGAACATCGTGTTAGCCACGCTGCCACAGAGCCACTGCTCACCCAGTGCCTGAAAGAAAAGAGCAGCCGAGAAAGCCATTACAGCGCCATCATGCCAGGGAGTAAAAAAAGGGTGGGCCGCTGGGGCCCCCTGGCAGTGTTACAGTCATTAATGCCCTCAATTTGCCTTAATGGCTTTCTCAATCCCAGCCCTCAGTTCCATTCGTCCCCACGCCAGACTGTATTTCGTCTCCTCTCACTGCCTGTAATTAATCCATTCATCTCGAAAAGATCCGATCAATGTCGTCTGGAATGAGAGCTGCCACGCCATGGGAGTAAACAGGGAAAACATGGAGAGTGAGGTTTGGGCTGTTTGAGACTCTGTGTCTTGACTGAAAATGAAATTATAGATGAAACAACTGCAAATACTGTTGAGCTGTAACTGCATATTGTGATAAGTTTGCTGTGTTACATCAATAAAGTGTGACAGTGAAATAAATGTTGTTTACAGATGATATAAAACCCTTTAGCACTTCAAAACATGTCTGAACTCCCAAGGGGGAGCTATTACAAAACTCAATAGGATCATACAGTGAGCATTTCTACTGAAGATGATTTTCAATTCCAGTCCCATCACACTACTCTTCTGAGCTAAATGTCATGCACAGTGTATATAAAAAAAATCCATTTCCAATTTATGTATTTTAGAGAGGAGATGATGTGCAGTGGGAGTATTTCATATCAAACCAGACCCAGTTCCCATTACATCTATGGGGGTGAGCAGAACGCTAGTGAGAAGTACATGTCTAGGCCGTAATTGCTTCATTTTGGGTGAAAAATGTGTATGGATGTGTTTTTATTTGTGTATTCTCATGTTTCAGAATTGCTTGCTGGCAATCAGGCACCACAGGGCCCTCCCTCTGACCCCAACACTAAATCCCCCTCCTCGGCCTGGCCTGGGATCAATAAGTAATTTTTTGGAGCTGATTAGTTTGCAGCAGGAAGGTGGTCACTGTCTGATCTGTCCTAAGGATATAATCAAGCACTAAAAAGTGGCATTGCTATGACCGCAGTGTGAGCAGAGTGGTAGTAGTAGTGTGATGTGATACATGCTATGAACCGTGAGCAGAGTGCTCTGTGGCCAACACACTGGACAGGGGGGTCTTTACTTCAGGAAACGAGGGGGAAGTAATGCTTGAAAAACAGTCATTAATGAGGGAGCTGCTTCAGCATGTTTATGCTATGGTTTGTAAAGAAAAGGTCAGAAAGAAAGAAAAATATGGCGAAAATAATGGTTGATTGATAATGGCTGTCATTTCCCTTTTTCATCTCTAAAAGAGTAAACATACTGGAAGCATATTGGCAGCAGGGAGTATCAGCTCCAGCCTGCAACACCATGGCTTAAAAACCATGCACGTCTGTGCTGTTTGTTGCGTTTCCCTGCTTCTTTTGAAAATGTCCCTAGAATTGTATGCTCCATTGCCTGTATATTTTCCTATTCCTTGGTTCTGACTGTCAAAGAATACTGGAGAGTGTGCAAAGTCATGCACTGAACACTGAATAGAGAAATTCATTAATTACCTTCACCAAGGAGGTTATGTTTTTGCCGGTGTATGTTTGTTTGTTTGTTAGCAAGATTATTGAAAAGCTGCTGGACAGACTTTGCTGAAATTTTCAGGAGATGTTGGTAATGGCCCATTTTAAAAATGATTAGACTTTAGTGTGATCCACATAATATTAGCAGTGATCATTGTTGCTCAATAACTGTCCAATTAATAATGATATCAACATGATTCAGAGTGTTAGGTGTGGGTTTTCAGTATCAAAGAATCACATTATGGTGGTAACTTTATCACACATCTATTGCTTATAGATGTAACAGCAATATGTGAGCTACCTTGGAAGAGGTTTGTGCTCTGAATGTTCCTAGTTATCATTAGTTAAGTTAGAAACTGTATGAGGTTGTTCTGGCTACACAGGTAATTGATTAATTAACATTATTTTATTATAGCTTATGGTCTTTTAGGTGCATATAGGTAGAATTAAAATATGCATACAGCATGAGAACAGCTTCTCTGTGAAATGAGAAAACGTTGCAGAGGATGAGACACCATGTGTTTCTTATAAATACATATACTGTATGTCTGAAAGTGAAGTTGTATCAGAAATCAGGTTTTATTGTAAAACAAGATCCAATTAATAATCTGGATTATGTTTCAGAAACACTTGTTCAAATCCATGAGCCATTGAAATGAGTGTTCAAGTGTTGCAGTAATGATAATTTCAGTTAAAACCTTAATGACACAATAGACAGGTATTATATATAAATTACAGAATGTTCCAGAGGAAGCTTACGGTATACTTAAATACAGTGTTTAATTTCTTGTCTCTACATTTTTGACCTATTGAAAAAAAGAAATGGTAAATCAATGTTTTGTGAAAAGTACAAGATGTGGCTATTTTCATTTCCCTGAATAAAATAGCAACGACACCAGAGCAGCATGCAGATTAAATAGGTGAACCTGCTAATGTCTTGGCTCTAGGACTGTGAATTCATGTGAGATTTGGTGTTCATGCCAGCAGTCCATGTGAGAATCAACATAGTCCGCAGCCATGACCCAGCTGACACGCATCCAGTGCAAATAATGCATACCATTTTATGTGTCACAGTGTTAATCCAAGCCTAGTCTAGCAACACTGCTGGTGTGATCCTGTACAATCATTCAGTACTGTCACTATGTTACCTGCTGTCTTTGTGACTGTGAGTGAGTTCATGTGTTTACAGAACAGGTATGTCAAGGACTGTCAGTCATTGCTACAACAGAAGCGCTGCAAGAGAAAAGAAGTAAACAACAAAATCCAAAAGACTGTAGACCCATCCCTAAAGACTGGCAAGTCTTCAAATAAAACTTGAAGTAAGCACGTGAGAATGTAAAGACAATGAGAGGACCGAGGTTTGCTGAAACTAAACTAGATATACTCTAAGTAAACAAATGGTCCGCCAAGGAGAAAAAAGATTTGGTATTGAAGATTGTACATTAGCTTCACTTATAATATCCTGCTCATCATGGTTTGGATAGATGCTGCTAATTCCAGCTAAGGGTGTCAAAATTGAAGATACACGTAAAATTCTGAGATGCCAGTATTGTAAAAGAGTGCCATAGGGTAGCCCAAGAGGTATTTACAATCTTACACTTTTGGATGAGTTGTCAGATAACATGCATATTTGTGGCAGACATTTGACAATGAGCAGCAATGACACACTTAGATTAAAATTAGGCTGGATTTGTGTTGTTCAATCCAGCCATAAATTCAGATTAATAAGCCCACATCGTACTGTAACTCAGAATGAAAATTTCCTCTCAGTTTTCATATATAGAGTACTCCTGATCCACCTCTATTTTCTCTCTGACTGAGATGCTCTGTCAGAGCTCCTGTTCATTGAAAGGAACACTCCGACTATTTGGACCCACGCCCTTTCCCTATCATTGACAGAGTGAGACAAGCTCAAAAATACCTTTTTTGTGTCTCTGCGTCCAGTGGCTGGCTCCCAGCTGTTAGCTCCGTACGTAGCTTAGCTAAGTCAATAGGAGTCAGAGCCGGACTGACAAAAGTGGACAAAATACTCCTTGCAGTGGTCCAGTGGAGGGCGAAGCAGGTAAAGGTGAAGTAAAACATTTTTAATGGTTTTATGCATTTTAAAATTCTTTTCAACTGCAGAACGCTGAGGCGAAACTAGAGTCGGAAGACGTGTATTATCAAAACGTTATGTAATAGATTTACCTTAAACAACTGCTAACAACGCTTTTTTTTCTAACCCAACTGCTGAACTTTTTGACGACCTGAGAGCGACTGACTAAAGTGCAAAATCGGAAGTAGCCCTTACGAGCCTGGCTACTCCTTAAGTGGACAGGAGGGATGGCTTATTAGCACCTAAAGTAAATCAGGATGGTTATAAAAACATTTTAAAATGGCTTTTTTTTAACTAAAAAAATAACGCTTATGGCCACAGACCCCATGCGCAGTACTAATAAGCGCTTTTGGCTTACACACACCTAATACGCATGCGCAGTACTCAGTTGATGATACTTCCGTCTCCAAAATCGCATAAATAAGTTACCTAAACCGCTCCTAACACACTAGCACCTAATGTTTTATAAATTCTGTGTTTATCAAAATAACGTTTTTTTGATTTACTTTAAAAGAACACTGGCCGTTTTTGATTTTATAACCATTGTTTTTATTTCACCTTTGCACACTTTGTCACTGACCACTATTTACTTCCAGCGGACTGAACTGCTGCTGACAAAATAATGGTCAAAAGGCAGGTATAGGGAGGGGGCAAGCTGTTTCATGCAGCTACCGGCTCTGTACAGGAAAAGAGGAAGAAGGCCTTGATTTTGAAGAATCAATAAAGGGAATTAAAAACTCAAGAAGGCAAAATATAATCTGTTTAAGAATGGGATTGAGTCATTCATTCAGGGTTTAACAGCCTAAAGATTTAGGCTTCTACAGTTCAGTTGTGATGTTCATTAAAGGGAAATCATGAGCCCTAACAGGGAAGAAGAAAATGAATTAACATTGCTGATCCAAGATTAACCTATCTTTGCTTATAGCTAGATTTAAAGTTCCTATTGCCAACATGTTTCAATGGACTGCTATATCACTGTTTAAAATGTTATGCTAAATTGAATCCCAATTTGATAGTAAGAATATGATGGTATGTAATGAGATTACAGTACAATGAAGACAGCAGTACACTAAAGTAGGACAGATTTTTTCATGCAGATACAATCATGCACACTTGATGCAATGGTAACCCAATTTGAACAAACAAATTTATCGGTGCAGCCTTGAGACTAACAGCATGGAAGCAGAAAAAAGTAGGGTAGAATATGCATTTGCATTTATATTTTGACACACTTTGTGTAGACTCAAGATTCTAAATAAGACAGAAAAAATGATTCAAAATCTTCTGGTTTGTATTTGGCTTCACATTTTTTTAACGTTAGCCACAGAAAAATGGGTGAAATACTCTCACTGCCAGAATTTTCCAACCGAGACCTCTTATATTTCTATATAGTGGCAGTGTAAAACTGATAAATAAAATAATTGGCCAGAGAACAGTTGTAGTCACTCTCAACAAATTTGCCAAGAAAATAGCACCATCAGGCTGCAGTGGGATGTGATTTCGATCCAAACAGAATATTTGTATAAAACAGTAGCAATTTATTCAGAGAAACAAAGATGATCTCACCAAATAAACAGAACAATTTTCCCTCACTCAGTGACCAAGCAGAGAAGATAATAGAAACTCGAGGTTATTATTTTAGCTGCAGGATATTTACAGTGTGTTTCCACTGAGAATCAGAATGTAAGACCGAGCTTGCCTCAAGATGGATATTTTTCATTTAGATAAGAAAATCTTTCCTTGGACATGTTCAGTCTTACAAACTACTTTACATTCAAGTTGTTACGTTGGCACCACTTCTAATGCTGTTTTTTTTATTGATGTGTACTTGTTGCGTCCGCACTCTCTCTGACTAACAGCAGGTTGTCTTTCATGTGCTACATTACACAGGCTCTGAGGAACTGTGTCAACACCAGAGGCTTTCAGACTCTTATGGACCTTACTACACTGCTCAATAGCTTTCTGTTCACTCATGTCTTAAGGTATTCAGTAAAAGACTCAAGCTATTTGTCATAGTATAGAGACCATGAAATCCAAAGACATATTTTTATGTATTTACTGAGGACTTTTTTTCTCGATCAATTCCTTTAGCTTAAACCCAGCAGCTATACAAAACAGTAACATCAAGCCACCCAAGAGGCAGACAAGACAGCAAAGGAGGAAATGAAGTCATCATGGAAGGCCAGAGAAGATGGTCTAAAACAGTTTTCCCTAAGCTTGTTGTACAAACTGCAGTATAGTCGTTTAATATATTGTGCATATAACTGAACATGATGATTTTATCTAAACCCAATAAACATTTAAGAGGACTTATGGTGACTTTTAGAAACACAGTTGGCTTAAAGTCATTAACTGACAGTCATATATTAAACAACTACACCTGAGTGCAAAGAAAAATGCTGTAGGTACATATGGTGCTGATGTCGTGCATTTCATCCACTGACCATCAGTCTGAACTGTTTTGATGTTTCCATTGATTATTGAAAAGGATTTTATTTATTCATACCAGAGGTCCAGTTACAAAGAGTACAAAAAGTATCGCAAAGAGTCAAATGCATTTACAACTAGAAAAGCACTCGGAGAGCGCAGACCTCTGCCAGCGCCACAGTCCTCACCCATATTGTGATTTTCACCATAAATATTAGTCCTACCTTTATTTCATCGAAAATATTTAGATTCCTTGACCATGAAAACATACCATTAGCAACTGGATTCATAATGATATCTATTTTAGTTCAGTAGTTATTCACAAAAATCACATTTTTCGTCATGGCGGCCAGACGCTGATCCGGATCAACGCCAAAATCAGTTCTTCCTTTTCCCGTGCTGAACATTTCCTGAAAATTTCATCCAAATCCATCCATTACTTTTTGAGTTATTTTGTTCACAGATGGACAGACTGACAAACAAACTCTCCCGAAAACATAACCCCCTTGGCGGAGGTAACTACATCCAACACTCAGGTTGAAGAGTGCACAAGCAACGGGATTAACAGCAACTTTATCTCAGCTCTTACTTTTTTCGTTCATCACAGCATTAACAGAGAGCCTGAGTGTAAGGTCATGTCAAGCTACATAGACGGATAATGCTAGGGTCCAGTTATCCTTTTAAATAAAATTCCATTCACTCTTGGTTATCTAAAATAAGGCTGATGAAATAAATGAATCAATGATCTACAGCCTAACACACCTATCAGGCCAAAGGTCGGGAGCCTCTGGTCCATTGTGTAGCAACTTTTACACAAACAGCATAATGTGCAATGTTTTTGGCTGTGTGATTTCAGGAACATCTGGAAACACCAACATCATGTTTAAAAAATTGCTAACGCAGACCAGAATTAAATATAAGAAGTGTCACAATTTCAGTGTTGTTGGTACAGAAATCCTTTTCCTACAGAAAACAAGAAAGAACTTGACACAGAACATTATAGAGAACTGAATCAAGAAACAAAATCAACAAAAGCAATATCAACAAAATCTTATCAATCCCCACCCCTTGTATCAACTACTACCATTCATCCACATTGACACAGCAGGTGGAGTGATTCAAAGTCCAACCCTTTGACTAGAGCTTGCTTCAGCCACAGCTAACTCTGCCTCCACCCCAGTAAAGACTAACTCTCTATCTAACCCTGGCTATGAATGGGAGTAAAAAAACAATTCCAGTGAAGAATCAAGGGCTTCACATACCTGTCAGAGGCAGTCAGCAAAAACAAAAAAGAAGTAAAAAATATTATCATGGCTGACAGGAAACAGATGTTCAAAATGCAGCTTAATCAACAGAAAACAATGTTAACTGCACATATAGCGACTGTCTTTGTGATTTTAAGCAAGAGCAGAAACACCAGCAACACGCTGGGTGGGTAGACTTTACCCAAACACAAATCTTCAGGAACCAATGAGGAAATAGAAAAAGTATGTAACCATTACGCAAAATTGATAATGGCATCAGCATCAATAAAATGTAATCAATTTGTAACTAGGGCTGGACGATACCACCTAATCTCAATATCACGATTAAATGAAGGTCTTATGATTCTTGAAAGATTATTTTATGGTATGCTGGAACAAATTAGTGGTGATACCAATGTTCTCGACACAGACTTCCTGCAGTATTTACACTTAACTTCTTTATGTTTGATGTCCTCTGCACAGAATACAAAATGTGCCCAATATTTTTACTTGGCTACTAGATCCTCTGATAGATTGGCGCTTGTCTCCTCCATGTTGGTGGCGTGTCCTTTGCTCTTGACGAAAGTAAACGTAGACTATATGGAGGGGGTGCGGTCACGTGACTTAAACAGGGAAAATAATCAAAATAATCTCCATGAGTAAAATTATATCGATTATAGGGTCTATATGTTGATTTTGATTATTTTTCGATTAATTGCTCAGCCCTATTTGTAACCCATTATTATGAAAGTGTTTCTTAACCAAAATACATAAAAATGAATCAATAAATAAATGAAAGATAAGTTATTTCTAAGAAGATTTGGCTACGAGAAACATGCTTTGCTTAAATGGGGTCTTGTCATAAATGATGAGTCACAAGAGAGGAATAGATTATTTCTTTTTCCTATCTAGGTACACTCTATAGAAAGGAATTTCATATGTCCAAGCATCAATTCCAAAAGAGCTGCAACCCACACAAACATTCCTTTAACGGCCTCTGAATCTCCTCTAATGGGTGCCGTGAACTCTGAGAGCCATGATCTCTCAGTGACATTTCTCTTCTCTGAAAAGCAACACAGTGAGAGTTAAAGAAACCAGACATACAGCGTATTCCAGAGGATTAAAACACATATTTTCAGAAGGTTTTAAGTTCAGCACTCAAAATCCATCCCTGAGTCAAAGCATTAAACTTATGGCCCCTGTGGCTGAGGTTGTTATGCATTTTTCCTCTGCTGTGTCGCCACAACATTAAGCTTTTCTCCCCAGAGTGTCATGATGGTGCTCATAAATTGGGTGTGGGTTTTGCAGAAAGGTGGCCCAGGCTGTCCTTGTGCTTCTCATATTTCAACTAAAATGCAGGTACATATCATATAATTTACAACCTGGCCGTTAAAATGACATCAAGGTAAAGCTCCATGTTTAGGAACATGGTGTAAGTCAACCTATAAGGCTAGAATTTCACTTTTCTCTGGTATTCCTCTTGACACTCACCAAATGGATCATTCCTCCAACAGAGCTGCTGGTTTAACCACGGGAAGAAAAATGAAGAACAGCAACAGACACTCTGGAAATCAATCAGCTGTGTAGCATGTGGAAGTAAAAATATGGATGGTTTGTAGTTTTACAATGCTCTTACCCTGCCATGGCTGCAAATTAACTACAATATTTGATGCTTGCCTCAAATTCTTTCACAGAAGAGGAGAGGAGGGAGTGTGGAACAGTTAAACAAAGTGATTTAAAGTAGTTAGTAAAATGTGCCCTCTACTGGATTCTGACAGTAGTGTTTAAGAATGATGCAGCACTGAGGACTGCATTTTTTGATACAGATTGAATGAGACTTCTCTTTATTTTTTGGATAAAAAGCCAGCATAATGCCCACCCTAACACTGGATCAGCTCTTGTAGATGGAGATTTCGTGGATTTGTTTACCATGCAGAACATGTGCCATGGGAAAAGGTAACCATACCAGAGAAAAATGAACACAACAGGGAAAACAATAGACACAGGAAGTCCCCTGGTTACACTGCTATTGTCCTTTGAATGAAGACAAATGATAAGCCAGACATTTTTGACAACACAATCCCATTAATCCACCCTGAATACAAAGACACGGCTCTTTTCCAGGTAAGAGGAAGGATTTAAATCTTTGTTTGCTTATGATAAGAATCAAGGGACTCATACTATATCAGTTTGAATCAATTAATCAAACTAAATCAACACAAGGGAATACATGGCATGTTAAAGTAACAGTTTAAAGAGTCCTTCAAAAAGTTAGGGGAGGAAAATGTATGCTTTCTCATGTTTCTAAATGAGACACTGGATGTGGCCAACAAGAAAGATAATATTACGAAACAGCTTTTTTTTACTCCAGTAACTCCTGATGTATTACAACAAATAATATAATAAGGAAAACTTCAATTTGGGGGCTTCCATAGTCTTGTGGTTATTTCTTAGTGTGTACCAAGTAAAGGATGTTATCCTTGGAGCAGTCAACCTGCATTAAATGCATAAACGTAAAATGTAAATCTTGGAAAAGGAAGGAAAAGCCCCATTAACCTAAACAGTTTGACAGAAAATGCATTCAAAACAATCTGGTCTCTGTCTCACCTTTTTTCAAACATCATCTCATTAATTCTTTTCTTCGTTTGTCCCACTTTTATCCTGTCACACTCCATTCACTTTACCCATGCCATAGCACCACTGAGCAGGGCCATAAGGTAGCAGCATCATGGACCAAATGTGAAGGTAAACTTGTGAACAGAACTTTTTATTCCAGTTAAAATATGGATATCTGTCATGATTAATGCAAATACAAGTCCCAGGCTCATGAAACATGGGAGTATTTAGGAGAATTACACTTGTGTTTTTGTTTTAACTTTGCCACATTGAAGATTTGTCACCAAGTCCTGCGGTTTATGAAACCCTCGATGACAGTAAAAAAAGAGACCCACAGTGCTCTGACTAATGTGGTACATTATGTTGAAGAATGAGCTGAATCTTTTTTTTCAAAACATGACTCACTGCAGCTGCAGTCATCAAAATCCCCTCCATAATGCCTCTAACTTCATTTAAGGCTGTAGTTACACATATTTTCCTGCAGCATTGATTTCAGATTGGTCATCTTCACAAACAGAAGTCATATTAGGTTGTAAATTGCAAGAGCCAAGTCAATACTTCAACAACTTTAAGGGATTTTTCAGACAGGACATATACTGTATATTTTCTTTCTATCCTATTTATAAGACAACAGCCTGTCTCTCTGGACTATTTTAGACAGATAACAATGTTCGCCTTTAGCCACAATAAATTGGGTTGAGTTTTCTTCCAAATGTTTTGCAAGGCTTAACCCCAAATTTTAGTCACTTTTGAAGGCAAATCTGAATTCCTGATTTCTTCCCTATGGTTCTTATAAGGGATTAGATGTCAGCAGGTTATAATAAAATCATATTAATTACTATATTTGTATAGAATTTTTAAAAACAAAGGCTTAAAAGTGCTTAAACCAACAGATGGGGAAGTACAGAAGATGAAGTACAAGAGCTTAAAGACAATTTAATAACCAACAAAGCAACCATTTAAGTCCCCCCTTGCCACTCCAAGCAAAAAAAAAGGCCAAACCGTAGGTGGCACTAGTTATGGACAGAAAGGGGGAAAATATTAGGGAATATGAGGGTTCAATGCTACTTAGATTCCATTATTGTTTGACATGGAGAACGTCAAACAGTAATTTTTCTTCACCTTCTGCAAGCACTTTTGGAAAACCTCTATCAAAATAGCAAAAAGATATATTTTTTTATGTCTTTTGCATATAATTGTTCATTAATAATCAAGACATATTATCAGTGTTGAAGTGTTTTGTCCCACCTTTGAGAGTAGGTAAGTTGTCTTTATGAATTTAAGTGTTAAAAAAACAAAATTGGGATAAAAAATTCACCAAAATGCATCAAAATAGACTCTGCCAAAACAAAAGTTAACCAACTGGGTAACCCAGCAACAACTGCCTCGCTTTTTTACTCTGACTGGATGGTAAGTGGACCAGTCAGAAAGCCAAAAATGGTCAATTGTCGAATTAAAATTCAACAGCAAAAGCTCTTCATTTTTTATACTTAAATATACAGTACACAGAGAAAATTTACATGTATTTTTTATTTTAAAAAATCCGTAAGTAACAACATAATAATACAAAAGTAATTGACAAGGCTGTAAATATCAACAGTATATTTGTTTGAATTTTAAGGATAAGACATTCGTCAAATCCAGGTCCAGACTTCGATAAGTTGAGAGGAGTTTTTCTTTATTGGGGGAATTATATGAATTATATTCAGTGACTTTTGGAGATGGGCTGTACACAAGTGGCTACTTATTTCCATTCCATCTTTATAAACAAAACCAAATACGGACTTGCAATCTTCTCAAATTTTGCAAAATTACATGATTTTTGTATGTATGATTTTTTTCTTAGTGTCTTTGCCTACTTAAACAAAGAAAAAACTAAATCTAAGAACTGAGTTTGCCTTTGAACTAGTCAAAATCCACAAAAGTACTAGCTGTAGCATCCTGTTGTGTAAATGTTCCCTTCACTCGGAACTTTAAGCAAAAGCTACAAGCCGTATAAACAAATTAAAAGGCAGTATTTTAACAAAGATTTGTGAACAAGGTGCATTTGTTGTCCAGCGGAGCTCAGAGGTGTGCTGGAACGGCATTACAGTAGCATAACCACCTGCCTGTTTGACCATCCTGGCTCTCAAAGAGATCTCATCTGGGGCTTAATCTATTCCATGTCAGGAGATCAGCCCCCAGGAGACTCACACTACAAGATGTTTTATGCAGTGAAATCACAGGACCACCACAGCACACACAGACACCCGGGAGAAACCATAAATCCATGTTACCTGCATTCAAGACACAACAATGGAATGGATGTGACTTGAGTTTTGAGAGGCAGGAAAGCTTTTCCAACTTGTCCATCATGAATAATTGTAATCCAGAGTGTACATCAGTGGGTGTTGGTTAGAGAGGATGCACCTTTTCCTGCTAACACAGCCACAACAGTAAGTAAGAGAGTTGGGGGGTAGATGGTCTTTCTTTGAAATGAGATGGTCTGAAGAGCACCAATGCAGGTTTGGTTTTACAAGCAGGATCCAAATCAAAGCAATTAGACCATAATGTGCTCCATAAACCCTGAAAGAGAGGGGCCGCTGAAGGGGAAAATGGCAGAAACACATTTACATGCTTGTAGCTTTAAAGGGATCTCGAGTAGTATTAAAGAGAAAATGAAATTACCATCCCATAGCTTAGACACTACACCTTAAATTCTATGCTGTAGATAGCATCCACACACCCCCTGTGGTTTCCCCGATAGAAACCACAGGGGGTTTAAATGTGACCAAACGGATTTCAAACAATCCAGATTGCCATTTAGAGAGGTTAATTGGTTGGTCCAGTGCCAAACAGATCCAACATAGCTGAATCTGAGCCACGATACTTCAACTGATTTGCAGGAAAACACGATAATACTGGTGCTTAGCAATCAAGCACTGGAAAATGGCCACAATCCTGATCAAAAGTCCTCGTTTGAACTGGAAAGAAACAAAAGAGGCAAGGTCACCACTGCATATTCCAACCACATCAGAGATTGGGTATTGACAACAGAGCTACACTGCAGAACTGTTGAGGCTGAGAGCTGTTTAAACAAACTCTGATTGATGATCAAAAAGAGGCAGTTTCCTTTCTGTGACTCCACCTCATCCACTGACAGAATGGGGTCCCAAACAAGAAAGACTTGATGTCAACGAGAGGGCAAAAACAGGCCCAGAAAATGTATCACTGTATCTGTTGTTACTGACCATCAAAATACTGAACAGACCATTTGAAGGGTCCCTACACACTATTTAAAATCAAGTTTAAGACTTTAAACAGATCAAAACAGAAAAATTAAAAGCTATTTCTACATGATGTAGAAAATATTGTTTATTTCCCCATGAACTCGCAAATACATAAATCAGGTCATATAAAACTGACAGTTATATTTAAAATGTTAAAACAAATTTATGTTGTCAGTTTGATATGTTATTAGGTTAGAGCATTGTTGAAGCAAGTTGAATGTCATTCTGGATTTGACATCCAAGTCAACAAACTATTAGTTACTGTCGTTGCCAAAATTTAAGACCTCACACAGGTAAACATTAGACTTTTTTAGATTTTGATGGCATATGATGTCTCCTGTTTAATATAAGACTTTATAAGGATCTGTGGAAACCCTTAGCAAACAGAATGTAAAAGCTTTAGCATGGTGCCACAGGACATGACTTCTTATTATTAAGAGGTTGTTTGCTAAATTAATTTTGGAGGAATAGAAGTCAGACAGTTAGGTTTTATGATATCATAAAATGAGCTCCTGAGAGTGTAAATAACAGTATCATCTGCATAAAGCAGAATCTCAAAATCAGCACAAATTTGAGGGAGGTCTTAAATGAAATGCAAAATGGACCAGAGGAGGAGCCTAGTTGTACCACTTTTTAGCATTAATTGTAATGATGGTTATAATGACCAGGCAAGGGAGCACAGGGAACTTAACTGAGGTTTTTAGATGTGTCAGTACATGGTTTAAAATTAGACTTATGGTAAGACTTGAATCTTTTGTCAACTTATTTTCCGCTAAAAACGTTATTCCCTGTCTTTATAAACAAAAGAGTTGTACACTGTTGGAAATTTATGTGATCATTTTGATAAGACCTGGGTTAAAAGCCTGGTGATAGTAATTTCTATGTAGTTTGCAAATGACTGACATAATATAATTAACAGTGTCAAAGAGCAAGTTGGGACATTTTAGTGTACAGGAATATGAATCAATGAATTTGATTCAAAGCTGAAATGCTATGCATTCATAAAAATAGCACTCTCTGACATGTATGCCTCTATTATTTATTAGATTTATTGAATTGTTAATTGTATTTTTTGAGAATCCTACAATTTTTATTCTTTCACTTTCACTTTGTTGAACATTTTAAGTCGTTTATTTGGGGGGGGGGTCACATGTTAAGTGTGAAACTTGGGAACATTAATAATTTCTAAAGGAGGCGCATAATACTGGATGTCTGTAATGCTAATATTGCTGTTTTGGTGTCCATCAGGTATTGATGCTGTTCCATTTGTTCTTGAACCAGATCAAATTTACAACTCTGATGTGTGATTATATTTACAGGAAGAAAGCATAATATGCCTCACTTTCCATGCTCTTGTCCATGTTTCAACAGCTGTTGGCAGCCCTGCTTAAAAACTCAGACTTCTATAAGGTTTTAAAATACCAAAACTGCCTTGATCAAGTGTATAAAAGCACTTATGTATTCTCAGTTGAGCAGGAAGGACACCAGAGCGCACAAGTCGCAGAGTTTTGCTTCCTCTATGAATTGAACTCTGCGACTCAAGCAGGATGTCCTCAACCTTCTCTGCCTCTCCTAAGTTTCTACAGTAGGAACATACATAACAAAACTCCTTCACAGAGGTATTACATTTCCCCTAACCTCATAGCTCGCCCACACAATAAGAACCAAAACAGATAGGGGCCACGTCTCCTCTGTGCCCCCATTCTGGACTGGACCTTATCTGCAGGGAAACACATTTCAGCACGGGCTTGTCCTTATGCAGGAGGCTGGCCTGCTGACGGTGGGCTCTGAGGGCTTAACCTGAGCTTAACGCACCTCCTCTACCCTCCTCACAAGTACTCCCCATCTCTCCCAGCCCCCATTCAGCTCTAGGTCCAGTCTCCGTGCTGGTCCCTACACAACGCAAGACACTAGCTCTGCACAAAGGGGTATTTACAGAGCCTGTCAAGTTATTAAACTTTAATCCCACTAAGAAGAGCATATTCTGACAATGAATTATAGATGACACAGGTTAGAGTCTCCTATATGACCTCCATTCCACCAAACCCACCATGGCAGGTTTAATAAACTGTATTATCAACTCAGTGAGGATGCTGCTGCTCCTAGATGGGGTTTCATATATTACTTATAGAAAGAGTATGGAAGAACCATGAGGGGGAAATCTAATCCTGATAAGAATTACAGCTGTGGGGGTCAGAGTCTGACTAAATCTGTGTGCTCAGGATAGCAGGAGGGTGTATTGAGCCGGAATCTACTGCCCAGATTCTAGAGCAATTATGAAACGGGTGGCGTTAATTCAGTCACAGGAGCCCCGTCAGTGACCCCGCTGCATTTCATTTGTTTAGTCTTCAGGGAGCCAAACAGAATTGCCACTTTCCCATCTGTCAAAAATTGGCAAAAGGCGCTAAATGAGTTTTAAAATTCAGCAGAGACCAATTGTCCTTCGTTGAAGTTATTTTATCAGTGGCCCCCTGAGATGAGCTATGCAGGCTGTCCTCCTGACAATATCATACAGACTGTGTGATATACACACTGTGATTTGCAGCAGTATCTTTTTTTGAAAGGTTACATTTGAAGGAACATTTGTTGTGGGGATCTGTTGGTCTGTTTATGCAGCACCAGGCAGTGTTTCAAAGCACTAAAGTCTCCTGACATAAAACTTACTTATCCAGTAGTACTGCATATTCATACTTCTGGCTAAACAGCATATATATTAGGGATGGGATGAAATATCATTTAGCAAAATATTGCGATACAGAACGTGACGAAATGCATCGAGTTTAAAAAAAAATGGATCGCAAAATAAAGACGCCACGTCTGGTAACAGCACATGTGACCAAAAGTAACGACAACAAACATTAGCACCAACTACCTTGCCTCCAAAAGGTCGAACGATGGAGTCGAATGAGGTCGAAATTGAGGACGCTCCGCATGGATACAAGTCATCTGTCTGGCAGTATTTTGGCTTTCTCATTAAAAAGGAGAAAGACGACAATAGTGTAACTGACAAGACTGTGTGTAAACTTTGCTATGTTGTCATTCTGTACACCGCCTCCAACACAACAAACATGAACCACCACCTTCAGCGTCACCATAAAAATGTGAAGATGACCCCGGCAAAAACGAGCCTAACACTCGTTAGCATACACCCTCTCTAACCTCTCTAGGGTTAGAGAGAGTGTTATTGTTTGTGTTGCTTGTGTTTGGCCTGTTAGGCCGTGTGTTTTCCTGTGTGCAACTCAAACAAACAAAAAAAAGTTGTAATTAGACAGTCATATTTTTTCTTTTATACTTTTTTGATATTGTATCATAACATATCGTATTATGACCAGGGCATATCGAGGTGCAGCGTATTGTTAGTTTAAGTGTATCATCCCATCCCTAATATATATCAGATTGAACACTGAAATACGAACAAGTATGATCTGAATAATAAAACTGTAGTCTCTTCACACCGCTGATCCACATACTACTGGTCCAAACTACACTGAAATAGCAACACCAAGTTCACTTAACCCAAAGACTATAATTTAAAAACAATGTCCATACGCATGTTTTCATTTGTAAAGAGTCATTGGTACCTGCATACCATTTAACACTATCAGAACTTTTCATATTCTGTTGAATGTTATCTGAAGCTGTACAGCTTCAAATGTAACATATAATACAATGATATTATCAAATATATAATTATAATGTGCATCTTTGGACTGTGTGCAAATACCCACATGGAAAAAAATTCCCTCCCTTTGCTGCTTGCTTCACCTTGCAGATAATGTGTGCTCAGAAGGTGTGTAAACAAATTTTACCCCAACGATGCCACAGCCCACAGTAATGGTAAAAATCTTATTTTTAATGAAAAAAAAGAAAAAAAAAACAGTCTGGTCCCTCGACATTTATGTTGTTTTTGTAGGCAGTTCCCTAGCAACCATTGTTTTAAAAACACATTGGGCACTTAAAATTCTTAACTGGGTCGGGGTGCTGGTTTGGCGGAGTGGTTAGCAACCAGGCACCCCATATACTTGCTTCTGCCGGTCCAGGTTCGAATCCCGCCTGTGACCAGTTTGCCGAGTGTCTTCCCCTACTCTCTCACCCCCTTTCACAAGCCTATCCACTGACTTTCTCCTATCAATAAAGGCACAAAATGCCCAAAAAATACATTTAAAAAAAAAAAAAAAAAACTGGGTCAATATGAGATGCATTTTATGTTGCTCAACAAATTTTGTATGCATGTGTTTACCACAGACCTTATTTCAGACATTCATCTAAAAAGCTAAGCTGAGTTGGGCCTTAGGAATCAGAGGAGCTAAAAAAATGGGAACTAATTTATGTTTTTGGACTCATTTCTGCTCCACTGTATTGTTCTGGATAAAAGAGATGTTTATTTAATGTCAAAAACATACACATGTACAGCTGATAGAGGGAAAAACATGAAACCCTAAAAAATCTTCTCCAGAGAGGTATAAATTTCACTCCAATTAAGTTTTCTTCAACATATTTAATAGTGTTCCATAATTTTAGAGTCTGAGTTCAGTGAGCTTAACAGCTGCTGCTTTTTATGATTCACACTTGTCTTGAATAATTAACACACAAAATGTTCTCTCAGTCTAAATTTTAGGCTGGTAAATAAGCCCCTGTCAAACCCAACAGTCAGTGCCTGGACAGTTTGAAGCTGTCACAAAGGGGTCAGTGTGTCAGCAGTGTGACCTGGAGCCGGGGTGACTTCCTGTATCTCGTGTCTCTCCCGTGCAGTCAAGACCAGGGGCCTCTCATTACAGACTGGAATCCTGCTTTTAAATTGCAGGGCATGGATGTTGACTCCCTGAATCTGGAGTAATGGGATCCAGGGTCGTCATTATCAAGTACACAGGAGGACCTACATCATAGACGTTTTTACGGCCCTCAAACAGCTGCTTTTAACCTCTCAAAAACCACATTCCACTCCCATCCTCTTTCCAAGAACCTCCCTTCCCCACAGCGCTAATCCCGGTCAGTTTAGGAGCCTTGTATTTATGGAGTAAACATCTTACAGCCGGAGAAAAAGGTGGTGTCCACCTGAGGAGCCAAGTGTTTTTGCAGAGGAAAACCACTAATAGCATTTCACACCCTGACAATTCCACCGGCTGAATTTTGGGATGTAAACATAAAAGAAAAAGGATGTTTGGGTTGCATATAAGCATAAAAACAAGATGGGATACATGCAGGACTCTTCAGGGTGCTGTGAGTTCAACAAAAAATAAACAATAATTTCGAGGCGCATATGGCACATAGCCTAAGAGCCTTTGGAGACGCAGCAGTAGCTGTCATCTTTGGACATGACTATCAGCATGGTAGAGACACAACAATGTGGAAGCAAACACAGTAATTACCCAGTCAAAGAATAGGACTGTGTTTGTGGGTAAATGGCAGGTGGTTATGATAAGTGCTGAGGCTATTGTGCCAGCAGGCCTTGCCGAGCCCAGTTAAAGGTGGGAGGCATGCAGGAAGAAGATTACTCCTGCAACTCTGTCTCATGGGCTCCCTCTGTGTGCAGACCTTGTGTAAGAAAGGGGAAAAAAAGCCTTGATAGCTGCCATTATCTTTGCAATACTGAATCCAGAGGCAAAAACACACCTTGAGCTGTCTCTCCACTGCCACAGAAAAAGAGTGGAGACTCTGCTGCTGTAATTGCATTAGCAAAAATGCATGTCTGACATTAAAAAAGTCTCAGTCCTCTCATCACAGTGGTAGAGTTTCACAGGGGTTATAATTGTACAATTTCCATTTAAATGAGGTTCACTGAACACTGTTGGGGGCTCCTGTTGCTTGTGCTTGACAGTGTAGTGCATATTAACAAAGGCTGGGGAAAAGGTAGCCTTTAAATTAGTGGTTCTCAGTCGGTGGTTTGGGATCGAACAGTGGGTCACAAAGCTGAGGGGTTAGTGGGCTGTGCATTTTACCAACAAAACATGTGTGACCCTCTGGTTTACTGGAGCCTTGAGCAGATGTACTGTAAGTGGTAAAACGTTAGAATTTACTGTAATTACCATGATAACAGATACATTTTAGTTGACTCAACAAGTTCTTGTCTTACTTACTGTGTTGGCAATAAAAGATTGAACCAGAAAAAACATGTATGCAACCTTTTAAACATCACAAACCGCACTCCTTTTTTGGTATACGATAACTGTTTCATACTTGGGTGTTAGAAAAGTCCTGTTCAGCCGGTTGTATCTGTGACCATGAACATCACGGCAATTAGAATGTTAAGAATGAGTTTACCAAACATTGCTTCAACTCTTGAGATGGTGTAAAAGACATAATATGGAACACACAAACTCAGAGACAGGAATGCTATGGGTGTTTGTTTCTAGCCTCATTCATGCTGCTGTTTCAAGCCAAAATATTGTGATGTTTTACCTCCACTGTCATTTCTCCCTCTCCAGAGGTTGTATCAGAGGGGAAATAGAGGCGAGACGGAGGCACATGGACTCAGCAGGAGGCAAGAACGTTGCGAGTTCGTGACTCAGCCTTTGTGTCGATATGGGGACAGGTGCCATGTTGCATGCATCAAAACCATCTTGCAGCATAAATGACACAGACGAAAATACATATACAAATACTAATGAAATACAAACGCCTTAATGATAAAATATGACAGAGCCTCAATATGATGTTTTTGTGTAAACGCTTTGTGAATAGGGCTTCTGCCCTTGTGTTTATGGGAAGCATGCATCGCGTCACTTACACCTGAGCCATATTGAACCATGGATGGACAAAGATGTTAAATCCACACAGAATTAGTGTGATGGTCCTGAGGTTTATTGATGACAGAGTTACAGCTCTGCTGTTGTGACACTTAGAGACAAGGGCTTGGTGTGATTCTGTGTAAAACAAGCCACGGTGCTGAATAATGATATAACAACAAGCTACCATGGCATTATTCTCCAAAAAGAGGAAAATAGACGCGTAAATGGATATGTGGACTTTAAAGCTTAATATATAAGCCACATGTTGCTGAAATCTTCTCAATGTTTTCTGAAGCAGCCCTTGAAATATCCCAAAACAAACATGATGAAGCCCCTCTAAGTCATTTAAATTTAAGGTAGTTTTGAGGGTTTTTTTAAGTTTTATATGCCTTTAAATGTGTTTATCATGTCTCCACAGCATGAAAGACTTCTTTTATGAACATGATAAAAAGTCTGCAGCATCAAGGCTTCTCCCTCTCCCCATATCTACAGCACCAGTAGCTGCTAGAAATGGCTCCTCTCTAAATAATCCTCCCAGTGAGATGTCCTATCATCATTATGTTGTCAGGTTGAGGTTACTAGCTCGCAACAGCAAGCTCACTACAGAGCAGAGATGGCAGAATGAAGGCAGAGTTTTTGACACTATGGTGCAAAGTAGGATTGAACCGATGGGAAAGAGACCCTGAGATCTAACAGACCATCTTAGCCAGACAACACCAGCAGGGGTAGTGTTGTCCGTCTGAGATAGACATCAGATAAAAGGTTTTTTAACATTAGCGACTGTGAACAAGCAGTAGCAATCAGCAAAGAGTCTATATATGAACCTGAAATGTATGTTTTGCCCTGTTTTTCATACCTTATTTGAATATAGCTTAGCATTTTTAGGAGCATAGGCTGCACCTTCTCATTTACAGGATGTGATGACTAGACAAGCAGAGAGTCACAGCTTTGCAACACCTCAGTAAGGTAAAAATAATATTCACTGTAATACTGTGACAATATAATGGACAGTTACTTATACTAAAATCACCTTACAGAGCTTTTAGGAGAGTTTGGATCTAATTCTTTCTTATTATCACGTCCCTGTTTGCTTCCAGGCTCTGTTCTAAAGGAAAGGTAGTAGCAGAGCCATTGCAGGGTTGTGAACAGCCCCCCTTAGTACATGTGTGGGCGGTGTGGCTGCTACAATTGGCTGTGATCTAAACCCTGAGGGGCCAAACCGGAGCACGATCCTTGGGTCAGCCGAGCTCCTCCGCTCTCTGGTCTCTACTCTGTGCTGTGTGCTTCTTTCATCCAGCTCGCTCAACTAGTCATTACAGGGGTTCCTTTCCCCCTTAGGTGGAGGTACCCTTCATGTGGCCCTGTGCTGTGTACATGTATAGTGTCATGGCCACTGCTGAGGCAAACTGGGAAGTGAGTGCAGAGTAGATTAGGTGGGTTTGACTCTGGCAGCAGTAAAAAGTGGAGTGACAGATTGTGGGGGCGATGGAGACGGTGAGACTTCTAAGCCTTAGACAGGAGGAAGCTCATTCTGCAAAGTCCAAATTGAAAACTTCAAAGGGGAAACATATTTTAATTTTATGTGATAATAGAGGGGTGACGGATTGTTTATAGAAAAAATGTTGAGTGTATCTATGCATGTGCAATAATTTCAGGTTTGATGCTGTTTTATTTGAACTCTTAAATTGTGCTGAGGATGAACTGTCTCAGGCTACGCTTTTACATTTTATGGTCAATCAATCATGAAAATAGTGAGATGAATACAAATGCATTCACACGCTGACAAACTGGTGGGCTTTTTCTTCCACTGCATGGCTGCTTCAGGGTATATATACGCAAGAACAACAACTATCTCCATCTGAACACACAGAAGCACTTCCACAGCACAGATTTATAACAGATCTTTGCTATACACAGTGTAATTGATGCTTTAAATTTAAAAAGTCACAAAGGAATTTACAGGGTCAGACTGCTAACACAATAAAGGAGCTTTGTGGATTCATGAAGCTGTCACTATGTTACAAATCTAATGACTATTAAACTTGAAAACGAGGGCTCCCATTTTGCTGCTTTCAGCAGAACCGTCTGATGGAGAGATTGGAGTAGTGATAGAGAAAGGAGCGGTGAGGCCCAGCAGCCATTTTGTTAAATTAGAAAGAAATATCATAGAGACATTATCCCGGATATTTATCTCATCAATCATCAATCATGGCGTATGTGTAACCTATGGGAGATGTGGGAAATGTCCGTCCTCCGTCAATAATCTTTTATCAGAAGGCAATAACGCTGTGTTAGCACAGCTCCCCCGATGCTGCCCTCTGCTCTGATATTAAAAACCTGTGGGGGTTTCATCAGAGCTAAGGGTCCAACGAGCAAGTGAGCATACACCATGGACCCCCAGCGCATTGCTTAGCCACATTACCCAGCGTCCACCAGCACAAATTTCATTATTAACTCATTACTAGACCGAGCTCAGCCATGGGAGAGCAGCACTGAATCATAAAGCGCTCATTTAGCACCACATCCAGCTGCAGATTATCCTCCATATTGGCCTGAACTGCACAGTAAAAATGACTCTTTGTTTCAATCTGGTTCTCTAACACCTGGCCTGTTTACTTCCCAGCTTATGAAACAGAATATGCAAATGGTCCCATTTGACATGTAAAGTCAAAAACTCTTGACCACTGTGTGTGTTTTGCATTATTTAAGAGGTGATTATGTGTATGTGCGTTTGATCAAAATATCAAAACATCATTACAGAGGTTATTTGGGCTACCTATTGGCGAGGATCTGGGGATGTGATATATATCATGATACAGTATATACTGTATTGAAACAATACGCAGGAAAAAAAATCACCTTTTCTTACCAGGAAGTCATTTTTAAGAAAAAAATGGTCTTCAAAGCCCAAAATATCATAATCATGAAAAACACAGTTTCCAGTGAGTGTTATCTTTCAAAAACATTGCCTCAGCGACAAAGTCAAACTTAATTAGCTCTCTCAGTAACAGAAGTTATACAGATAAATTTAACTGAGAGAAAGAAAATCAAAAGGCTGAAAAACTGCTTGAAAACAGCAGCAAGAAGCAGAAAGATATCAAAAACAAATGTCCTGAGTTCTTTAAATCATTATCTAATAAAAAAATCAATACTGCCTTTTAAAATGTTGTCGTACTGATATTTTCTTGCACTATTAATAATAATCAAAATATTAGAACAGAAGGAAGACCGACAGATGTCAGAAGTCAGTCAAACTCACAGTGAAGATGTTGTTTCACACAGACTGATGTGCCTTTTTGGTGACATGTGAAACAATCATGACATTTAAAAAGGTGTGTCTCTTGTATCAATATTATTCAGATGTTGTGCACTTACCTAGTTGAAGGAAGGTTCACCACAGGAGCCATTTGGAAGCAAGAAAGAAGGAGAAAGCATAACATTAATATCACTGAAAGGTTGCAGCACTATAGAAACAAAGGCAGTTCACACAAATGCATATATATATATATATATATATATATATATATATATATATATATATATATATATATATATATATATATATATATATATATATATATATATATATATATATATATATATATATATATATATATATATATATATATATATATATATATATATATATATATATATATATATATATATATATATATATATATATATATATATATATATATATACACATATATATATATATATATATATATATATATATATATAGATATATAGATATAGATAGATAGATAGATAGATAGATAGATAGATAGATAGATAGATAGATAGATAGATAGATAGATAGATAGATAGATATAATTTGTTATATTATTTTAAGAGAGAGAGAGAGACAGAAAGAGAGCATCCCATAGATCTCTCCAAGTCCAGTGGGAAATGAGTTTTATGGTACGTATAAGAAATATTACCTCTAGTAAACACATGCTTAAGAAATTTCAGCATTATTTCTATGACATAAATAAATCTGTTATCGCCCCCCAAAATGATTTTTTAAGTGTTTTAAGTAAATATAAAGAGTATGTGCTATCAAGTTGTAAAATAGGACCACAGAGTTTATGTGGCACATAATATTACCATCCTTATCTTCAAATAATGGCATTGCAGGGTACCAATAGCACAAAGTGGCTTATATCCAGGCACCGTATGTATGGAGGCTTTCGCCTTGTGCTGGCTTGGGACTGAGTTAGGAGTTTTATTCCAGCCTTCTGGAAGGTGGTGTCATGACCTGTTTTCCTAACATTATTCCAGCAATAAGTAAAAAAAAAACACAAAAAAAACAATCAGCTATTTTTCTCAAGGGAACCAGTACAAGGAAAACTTCTGAGTCGGCCTACAAAAGTACTTCATCCTTGCACCACTCTGCAAACACGTACTTAAACATGGCAAAATGGCCTCAATTGCAAGAATAACAGTCAGGTTTTGATATGAACAGTGGACACTTGCCCTTTCTGTGGTGTAATTCCACAACAGCACTGGAACATCTTTAGTTATTACAACTAAAAGCATTCATACTGATCTTGCAATGGCATCATACTGCTGTGGATTCACTGAGTTTACTGGTGCTGGGGAAGCTACAGAAAGCATTGTACCACACTTAAAACAGTCAAAAATGAAGACACACAAACAGTGACATGCTCTGGTGGCTCTGTAATAACCCTTTCTCACCTTTGTTAACGTCTTCAAATGATAATAATAATAATAATAATGATAATAATAATAATGATAATAATAATAATAATAATAATAATAGTAGCACATTTTATTTAAAAGTACCTTTCAAAACACTCAAGGACGCTGCACAGGATAAAAACAACAAAGCCAGCACAAAGGAGGGATCACTACCTTGTCCAACAGCTATTTGGTGACAGTCATAGTAAAAACAGACACACAGGGGCATAAATAACACCTCAAAAATAGAGCTGCATGACACAAGATTTGATATTTTTGAACTCAGTGTTATTACTGATTTGGGATACCAGTATTTTGTCAAGAATGCAAAGCCTGGAATTTAATTAAATCGACTTGTTTCATTAATGGTGATAGTTCATTTGTGTAAGGAGCAGAGCAAGAAAATATAACATTTAATTCTTCATTTAATACTCTATTGATTGATAATTGTGGACATACATAGAGATAAAGAGGTAAACCATGATGCACTCATTTTTCCAATATAGCAGTCACTAGGGTATTAAATATGACCAATATTTACAGTCTGAGTATATCAAAAAACTTTGATATCTGTGTTTACTGATACTGAGACATTTTCAGGCAATTATCTGCCATTAAACAAATACTGTTCTGATTTTTTGCATCCCTCCTTCAAATGGCATTGTGAAACGGGAAGCTAAAAAAAATCAGATTATATATAAAACCGTTACAAAGCTTTAGTATTTGAAGAAGGGACTCCGCATGCTGATTCTACTTTTCTTTTGTTCGGGGGTAGTGGCAGTAATTTTGTTATCCTGTGATGGCACAGCTAACCCCACAGCAATGAGATTGTTGAGGCAAGTTAGAATAAACTGCACTATATATGAACTCACAATCAAAACATGCAAAAATATAAATCTTGATATTGCCAGCCTTGGCAAAAAAATAACTCCAGCATCGCCTAAACCATTTTTAATGTCAGTATAAATACAGAAAAAGGAAAATACTGATAGTAAAAATGTGGTAATTGCAATGAGTGGTCCAGTTGATTGATACAAAAAATGAACAAGACCCCTATTGTCACCCTTAGCACTTGACAAATCAGCAAAGAATGAAGAAACAATCCTCTTTTATGTTAGTGGCCATTTCCTATTTCCATTTTTATGGCCGGAAAAGATCTGTTTAAGAGCTACTGTCTCCTCTAATGAGATGTCTCTTGATTTAGGGTCGGGACGCTTGGAGGCTACAGTGTTTCACGCAAGCCGCCCTTACGGTCAATAGAAATCAATACAGCCGATGCTATTATTAATACAGTCCAGGGCAGTTAGATGTGAATGAGACAGATGACATTAGGCCAGATTGATCTAGAGGGACATAGATTTCATGAAGCACTCAATGCCTTCATTATATTCCACACAAAGGAGAGTCTGGGGGAGCTCAAAAGAGTGCACGCTGCAGTTCTCTGCCTCCCGGTGTGTTAACATGAGGGGAAATTACACTGCTAAATCTAAATGCTGTTTTAAAACTCATTGTTGTAACACAGAAAGATTCTTTGTTGTTATTCTTGTCCTCATGACCTCCACAGTATTAATGTTTGTGAATACAAAACCACAGTATTTATTGTATTTTATTTGTCTTGCACTACTTTGCAGGTAAAACATGCACACACAAAACTTAATTATAAAGCATATTTCTATAAGGGCAAACAGACATGAATAATGAATGTATTCACGGCAGGATATACTTCACTGAAACAATGCAGTCAATATTGCACATCTTTCACATATCTAATGAAGGAGGACGTGTTGTGTAAGAGGCATGTGAGTCTCAGGTGTCAGTCCCAAATGAATATTCACCCCGCAGAAGAAGGGTGCTCCCTGTGGGCCCACCGCGGCCCTAAATAACACAGCATTAATGCTGGTAAACAGAAACACAGCTCTGTGTGTGCTATAAGAGGTTCTGTTTGAATAACCTCCACCACCTCTGCTTGAAACATGATCAGCTAATAAAGGCTTATTGTCCCCAAATCCCCACAGTTTCATTAACAAGAATATCTCATATAAGTCTGTATTTACTTTCACTGCCCCCCTCCCTTTTAGGGATTGAATTGCTTTATTAGCTTTTATGTTTTTTCATTTATATACATCCTGAGGAGTGAGGAATAAGGCTGCCCCTGTTATCATGTTACTGCAGAGTTAATATGTACAGCACTGTTTGATATTACCACTGAAGATTATAAAAGGACTAAAATGGCACCCTCGAACAGACAGTATGTTATTGTACACAAACAAACAAATAAACTGTTATTGGCAAAATGAATGTGATAGATGGGTCCAGAATAATCTGAAGTTTGTGGAACTATAATCTATTCCTCTGCAAATTTCCCCAGCTATGCATAACTTCTTTCTTGAGCTCTGGTGCAAAGTCCAGACTAAAGCCTACACTGAAACTAGGTATAATCTACTTTAATTTGTATCCTAGTTCAGTTGCAACACAGAGACGTTGGGTTTGTTGCAGTGTTCCATATTTTCCATATTTTCCATTATAACTCAACAAGATGTCCCTGGATTTCGACGCATTTTTGAAGGAATGTTGGTCAAGGCACGAGAGAGGAGTGATTAGACTTTGGTGGTGATCCAAATTCTGATGTGGGTCCAGGAATTTTTCAAGTTCTTGTAAACATTACGAGACAGGACAAGTTTGCTATGTTTTGGTGCAAAAAGAACAGAACAAAAATGTTAATATTTCTCTTTGTCAAAAACAGTTGCTATAGTGTATTGGGGTAAAGTTGATACAGACAAGAGCTAAGGAAAATACTTTTTCCTTGAGATGGCTGAAGACTAAAGGAAAGCTCAAAGTCAAAAAGACATGTCCAGAAGATGTTGTGTAGGTCAATCTTTGTAGGTCAAAGTATTTACGATCTACTGGGCTCTAAAACTTAAAAAGGCTTTTGAGTACACAAGATACAAAATACAAGCCAGTTGTGTTGTTGGAAAAAGCTGTACGGTTCTGATGTTTTCCTCTTATAGCAAAGAGCAGCTCTTGCACAGTCGTAAAGAAATGAAACCTCGGTGTGCTGTGCCCTTTTATTATCTTTATTTTCAGTGATGTCAGCTTGGTAACCCATGAGAGAGGTGAAAAGCCCCGGGAGGTGTCTGGCCAGTGAAGGGTATAAACTGAGTGAGTCAGAGTGTGTCCTGAAATGTGACAGCAGCTGGTGTGTGAGCCAAGCAGAGACTGCTTCCCTGCCATGGCCGGGCAAACAAGACAGCAAGGCTGCCAGGTCTGTGTGTGTGCACAGGTAGAGTAGAAACACAAGGCCACACACGTACACACACACGCACACAGCTCCATGGACAAATCTGTGCACTCAGGGTACACACACAAACAAAAATGTCTCCAAAACAGCTGCTTCCATGCTTACATATCTGCAGTCTCACACACATACATAAACAAATGCACCAAAAGTCTAGGCTTTTTTAAATGTTCGCATTTCTGAAAAAAAATCTGCAAGCCCCTGGCATTTTCCCTCTGCTAATCCAGCGTTTAGTGTAAGCAGCAAATCCTGAGACGCTAAAGCACTAATAATGCTCAATGATCCCATTTCTGCTGAGTCTACTTCCCTCAACCCTGTCTGGAGAAAGCTTAAATGTAGAGCCACAACAGCCGCTCAGCTCTGAACTTTGAAAATTATAGGTTTGATGAAGCTACATGCTCTTAATAGACCTCAGTTATAATTACAATGTAAATGTACATTCTGCAAGAGAAGAAGGAGTCGTTCAAATGATTACTGGGGGCATATCAAAGACCACAAATTATGCAAATACAAAATAAGTGTTCATGGCCTGTTAACCTCCTCCCTAACCTTGCAGAGCAGCTGGATTAGCCAGATTCCATGTCAGTCTTCAGGCAGATCCATCACACAAAGCTTCAGGCTGAAACAAATCTGCGAGAAAATGACCAAGGCTTTACTGTATCCATTCAAGGATAAAAAAAGGCCGATTAAGTTGTGCTAAAAGTGAGAAGCGACCTTTAGCCCCTGACTTGTTATATGATAAACAAAACATGCACATTTTTCCTTGAAAAATTCTGTCCTTTCCAATCAGTTGTAATGGGATGTATCCCACAGATATGTGAAAACGCCCCAGTCACACATTCCCGTTTCTCACGGCGATTGTGCACGATTGTCATAATCCTGATGAAACGTGCTTTGGTCGTGGTGCATGCGCTTCTTGGTCTGGATCAGCCTTGTATAGCCGTGGATGAACGGCGGGGAACATGGAAGGGTCCCGACAGTTTTGAACAGTTCAAAACTGTCATGGAGAATTGCTGCTCTCAGTATAGCGGGGTGGGAGCCTAATGCAGTTCCAATGCGAACAGTATTAGCATGGCATGTACGGAGCTCAGTCGGGCTGATCGTGGCTCAATCCTGAAAGCTTTTTGAGGACGACTGACAAGGATGTATCCGTTTGTGCCCCGACTGTGTCCCGTTCAAGGCGGCGCAAGTGACGGGGCTTACGTGACGCGAACTGAGCTCGAGCGGGGCTGACGTCGTGTCAGCGGGATGAAAATTCAAGGAGTCCTCGTCATATCGCTGTATTAACCTAGCTGGAGCGGGACGAACGCCCCCAAGCGCTGTAGAAGCTCTGCTGACTGTGTATTTATGGGATGTGTCCAGGGGTGTGACAGTCATCTCATCCCGTATCATAGCGATCACACCAGCCTCGTCAATCGTGTACAGTCGTGCACAATTGCCATGAGAAGCGGGAATGTGTCACTTAGGCATTACTTTGCAAAAGAAAACCTGTGTCTCCCTCTGTCACTTCAGTTTCATCAAATGTGTTCTGATGATGATGTGTTCTAAAGCTATCATTAGAGGATATCCCTCCTCTCAAAGATGGGAGACACTTTCCAAGCCTGATGTTTGTTTGGCCCACAGATGGCGTAAGTACATATAACAAGTCTCAGCATGCCTGTGCAGTCTCAGTAAACATTAGAGCACAGCACTTGAAGGTTGATTCTTCATCTACTTCTTACAAGGCTAATGGTCAGACACATCTCAGGAGGATTTACAACAAATATGCCTGTTCTGAGCTAAACTGAAACAGAGGATGTCATGGGTAACAAAAAATCCAGAATTTAACTGAATTTACATTTTAAAATCATATTCTGAGGATCTCTAGGACCAACATACACTTGGTGAAAAAGGCCACAATATGGGCCCATACATATATTTAACGACTATGTGTTTGGTACTACTTTCAATCAAACACATGTATCGTTTGTTTTTACAAAATTCTGATTATCTTTTGTTTAAAATGTGGGCATATTAAAATGTCTGCACATATATTACACTGTGTTAAGTGCAAGAAGCTCTGTCCAGGAAAGGAAGCAAAAGACTGGCTTTGAGAACCAAATCAAACTATTCCACAGCATCAATATCATTTATTTTTATGGATTACAAGGTAAGATGCAGGAAGTGCCACATTGTGTGAAGTTTGTGGCTGGGTAATTTGAAGAAAGCACAGATTTGGTGACACAGCACACATAGAAGTTCAGATGATGATGCTGAAACATGAAATATGTGTATGCCTACTTTTATCCACACAAAAAGCTCACAAGCATTAATATGAGAATAGATTGCAATTGGGATTAATACACAGATTTAATAACAATAATGGTTCAAATTAAATCCCAATGATTACCCACTCTAAAGGGGCTTGGATATGGGACAATGTGGTTTCAAGTCCACATCACAGTCAAATAAAGTCTGGAAGAATGCTTGATAGCTAAAGAGATGACCCTTCACCTCCTGGATTTCTGAGATAATTTACCAAACCTCCACTCGTCCAAAAGCAGCTCCGTACCCTGACGTTGGTCCATGCTTATAAGATCTTGTTGGCACATTTCTATGCATAACCTCGGCCCATATGTGTGTGTCATGTCTAATAACAAAGTGTAAACACACTCTCCCCTCTTGGGATTAATTAAGAATGACTTCTTTGTCCTCCTGTCTTATTTGTACTGTTTCTGATTATCAACATTTTGATAGTTTAATATGCAACAAGACACACACTAAAGAATAGATGTATATGTTTGTGTGTGTGTGTTTAAGTTTTAACTTAGGTTCTTTATTGCATCTAAAAAAATATCTAGAATGAAAAGAATGAAAAAGAGCAGAACAAGACTTGATAATCATAATTAAATCTTAATTAGATCACCAGATTTACCAGGTAGACATGATGTTAAGAACAAGGAAAGTGATGTGAATCTTCTCTTAACTTTAACTAAAAGGGCAAAACATTTTCATCTTTAAAGAACAATCAGGATTAACTGTGTCTAATTCAAAGGTCGTCATTAATTCTGCTCCAGTGAAAATGGCAATATAATAGTTATGTTCAAACGTGCTGAACTTACCTGGATCTAACAGGAGCATGATTTGATGAGATGTTATAATGTCAGAAATGTTCTAATTTAACTAACAGTGGGGCTGTGATTAAATATCACAGGCCTCTCTTTGAAAGATTAAAACAGAAATGTGTGAGAGTATTTTAGTGGGATTTTTTTTTATTTCTTGTTTTAATCACTCCTGTCCGACTACATGTGGAGCAGTGCTAATAATCTTTTTTAATTAACATGTTGGCTTGGAAGAGCAAAGGGCGCCATTACTCCCCTCCCCCTGCTCTGGCTTAAGCTGCTCTGCCTCACACACGAACCTCTGCAACACCTGCACTTAATCAAATAATGAAGCTCTTAGTTTAAACTATAGGGATGCTCAAATTAATTTTTTTTCACAAAGATGATTGATTTCATTACATATTGGCTCCACTGTCAACATCATAATAATCTGTTTTTGACTAAGCGGCAGATTTAGCAGTTGATCAGCCTACTTAGCTTTTTTTATGTACTGATAGAGAATGTTTCAGAGTGAAAATGAAGAGGGATCGGGGTGCTGTGTATGTGAAAACTGGTAGGTGTTTCGTACATAAGGGACAGTGAAAACTCTCCCCAGCAGTCATCGAAATCCAATATACAACCAACAACATGAGCCCGAGTTAAGGCAAAATATGATCACTCTGACTTGCCATACGATCTATCATGTTCGATGCCCTTTTAACAAGCTCATTACAAACTGAAGTTGTCTGTTGCTTATTTATGACTCTGACCAGTCTATTAAAGCACATGGTGAAACATGCATCTTAATTACAGCAAGTACAGATCTCACCAACACATATTAAACACAACCTGATGCTACTGGAAATTTGCTTCCGTTTACTTTAGCTTATTGCTAGCAGCACAGTCACGGTTAAAAATGCGCAAGGAACCCATTGAGTTGCTTGAAAGGCTCTTCAGTTTGAGAAAATAAGCAAAAGTGGGTGATGCTATTTTTACTGTCTGCAGTTCTTTGCAAAGCAGGGTAGGAGCTTTATTTTTAAGATAGTGAGTAAATGTGTGAGCCAGCATGGCAAAAGCTGATGGCACTGAAACAGAGAAAGTTCCACATAGCATTGGACTTTAATTAACATAAATTAAGGGAAATTCTTAATGGATCCCAAGCCCAGTGCAGACTGTATATGTTTGCATGAATGCAGACTTGTTGACAATATGGTGCCGAGCAGTGCTAAACTGACCAATTACAACGGAGTTAACCTGTAAACCAATCAGAGTAGACTGAGCCCACAAGAGGAAAGGGGTGTTACAGTAGAAGGAGTTCCACCAAAAGTGTCTTAGGATACTCTCGCTTTCATATTCAGTGGCATGGGTTCCATCTGGAGGTGAAATTGTGACAATGTTTTATTTTTCACTTGGTTTGGTTTTCTATCTCAATGCACTCCGCTAGCTGGGGCTGTAGCTGTGGCCTTTGTTCCTGCCATCTGTTCTATTATTGCACTATCACCCAGAAATACACAACTGGAAGAGCTCTGCAGGGTTTTGAGAGATAAAATAAAGACAGTTGTATTTAGGCTGCTCAGTTGAAAAAGACGTATTTACTGAAATGATTCCTAACTATATTCTGCAGGGAGCGCCAGCAATGCCAGTGTTAGTCACTGTCTGTTTGATATATTAGGTAAATGCTATGTTAGCTTGCAAACAGCTGTGTTTGGCCAAATTCAAACCACAAATCTCTGCCTTCTTGTTAACTTGCCTCATTTAGTCCTAGGCTAGTTTGTATGCTTTCACACCCACCACAAACCAAACCAAGACCCTTATTTTCAAGTGGAAGGGATTTTGGTTCATTGGTCTTCAGCAGCAGCTGTCACACAAGCCCTAAGCCTCCAAACTTTCCAACAAAGTAAACTAGAGCTTGTTTGGTCCAGACCCAGCATGTTAGGTGTGACAGAAACCTGAAACTAAGTAAACAGCACTACCTGTGATTGTCTGTGCGAAAAGTTGATGTTTAAGCATCATTGATTGCAAACATACAATGGCAGTCACTAAAAAATGAATTTATAACCTGTTTTGGGGTAAAATATTAGCTATTAAAATCCCATTGCAGCTGATGCAACCTCTATTACCTCAAAGCTAAAAGTATTTTATCATGACTGCTCATTATTTAGGAGGATGACTGTTTGTAGTCGCAACAGACAAGTTCACTGAGTTTACTTTGACCAAAAAGTTAAAGATGCTGCATTTTAGTTGTAATTGATTCAAGATGATTTAGTGCTTAAAACCTATTGGCTGTCATTTACAATAACCCTTCGAACAATGCTACACCACACCAACAGTGCTGGTCTCAGCCACAGACACCAGAAGATTGACCACAGATGATTACTCTTGGGATTGATGAATTAGACCATTATATCTACATAAGGATCATAAATTTCAAATGAAAAATCTGTTTGGTATCTGTGGTTAATACATTTGTTTTAAGAGCACGGTGAATTATCCAGCTTCAAAATTGGTTCTTTTTTTGATTTTTATATTGACATTAGTCTACTAGATGTTTTATGCCCTGATTTTACAGCAGGAGAGTGGTGCCTGGGTTATCATAAAAACAAGCAGAGGTTCAAATGCAGCACACACAGTCGTGTTCAGGCATACAGCAAAGGTAAACCATAATTACTGGTTTGTAGTAAACACTCCCCCTCCCCCTCGGTTTCCAATGCTCGGAGACCTTCTGTCACCATGACTGGTTTTAAGGCTTCTTTTTTCTTCAGCCCCGAGACAGCGCTGTTGCTCCGCATTTCAATCTCCTCCCCGGCTCCCTCTATAGATGGGAGCAGAGAGCAGCTGGTGAAAAGAGATAAAGTCATGTTCTGAGTGCTGCACCCTTCCAGTCTAGCTTGCACCGCTCACCCTGCTGCTGTGAGGACAATGATAGAAGCAGAAAGTAGATTAAAAAAAGCAGACGCTCTCGCTCCCATTACTGCCCACATGAACACCTTGAACCAGCGAGGTTCTCCACCTCTGTGATTCCTGCGGTCGAATCATGTACACACTATCTGATTTCACTCAGGCATCGTGTGGTGTTTTGGTATGAGCGCCTGCAGAACTATGTATTGATCATCTTGTTCTTCCCTCTAAAACACTGATGTAGTCCATGATGATATAATATAAGCTCTACTCAGAGGCGAACACCACCCATCCCCCCATGTCTTAATGAAATTAGCTTTTGCCTCACTAGAAACATCGCCGGTGGCAAAGAACAGTGACAAAGAAGATCATCTTCAAAGGTTACTCCCCACTTCTTTGTTCTTATTGCCTTTTTTCCACAATCCATGCAAGTTCATCTCTGTCCTCAGGCCATGATCAAAACATTTCAGCATGGCTTAAATTACATCAATAAAACATTATCATATAATTCCAGCACACAAAGTGAAAATTGAGAATGGTATGATTTCTCAATAATCACTCTGCTGTTTTTAATATTTCAAGATTAGAAGCCATAAGAGATTTGTCACACTGTCTAATGCAGTGTTATTACCTGGATAGATGTCTGAGCTCATGGATTAGTTATGATGTTAGCTTTCAAATCTGCCAGGATGCAAAATAAAAGAAGTGGAAGAGGCAGGTGGAATCAAGAAGCTGCATCACGCAGAATATTTCAGGTTTGGAATTGGAAGTAAAAATGTAGAAACCAGTTATGATCTTATTTAACTTCTAATCCATTTGATCAGATGACTACGGAGCCCCAGACATGACATGGTAAAAAAAAATATATATATATATCTTGTGCGCACGAAATACTAATTTGTTCCCACGAGATATTAATTAGTTCCCACGAAATAATAATTCGTTCCCACAAGATATTAATTTGGTCCCTCAAAATACTAATTCGTTCCTGCGAATTATTCATCATTCCTGAACAATTGAATACTACGGTAGGGTACGGAGTTAGAGGCGCTGAACTATTCAACACGATGGACAGGGAAACACTGATTGAGTTTTGCTTTAGGCTGGGGATGAGTTATAAAGACTTTCTGAAAAGCCTGGCAGTGCATGGATTTATTATTAGCGAGAGACAAGACATCCCATAGGCTACTGCAGTACAGCAAATCCTCCGGGGATCTGTACTACCCTACATTACTCTAGCTGTCCAGGAGTGATGAACAATTCGCGGGTATGAATTCGTATTTCAAGGGGACGAATTCATATTTCCAGGGAACATATTAATATTTCGAGGGAATTAATTAATATTCCTTGGTAACGAAATAGTATCTTGTGGGAGCGCATTAGTATTTCGTGCGCACGTTATATCTATATCGTGGCCACAATTTATTTATTTTTCCTCCATGTCATGTCTGGGGCTCCGTAGATGACAGAGCTCGTCTTGGGTGACAGTTTTACCAACTGCGTGCCTCAAAAGACCATTTGACCATTTGTGCTGGCTTAAATGTCAATGTCATACAAGGAAACATTGGTGTTTGATTACATATCATTATACATCTCTGCCCGGACTTTTGAGCCATGTATTTTTTTTTTTAAATCCTAGTCAATAAAATTTCGCTAACCCCATGTCCTTGCTTTGAAACAAGACCAGTTTATCATATTTAGGAACATTTACTGCCTTTAGGGTTGGTATTACAGTGTGGTAAATGTTTTTTCCAATAGCCTCAAACATAAGCATTTTGTATTGCATCGAAACCACAAAATACTCTGAAGAAAGGAACAGATATAGTATAAAACAAACAAGAGACTTTATTAAACTTGACAAGCTCCGGGTCTCAGCTGCAGTTTGTCTTTGACATTGGCAACAGACAATTGAATCAGCAAATTAACCAAGAAACTGATCAATAAAAATCAAATGAATCCCTGAGAAAAAAAAGTCGAAGTGATAAGCATGTGTGACAGACGAGAGTGATGAACTCGAATTTGAAAATGAAGAAAAAAATGAATAAATTGTATGGTGCAACTTCATGAAGTATCTTTCTGCATAAACTTTCGTGATCAATCAAAGCTGCTTCTATTCATTTGACTAACAAGACTTTTCAAAGGCACTTAATTTGCACACTAGAGAATTAAATAAATCCAGCATCCACTAAAAAATGCTTATCTTCACTAGACACTCATTTAAATTGCATGATTTGTGCCTAAAATCTAACTGGCACTTTCATAACTCGCAGCATTTGGCTCCAGACATGTGCTTATTTCCCACTATGACTGAAGTGGTGTTGGATCATCACCAATAATTATAGAAAGGCAGTTTCCCAAACAGCACCACCTGTGATGTGCTGTTTATGACCACAGTTGCTGTTGATGTGTGAAAAGTTTTGTCAGAGTCCTTTTTCCCCCCTTGAAGTCACAATATTTTTTTTTTCTGACTGAGATAATTGTGGCAATCTGGTGCAGCATTGACATTCACAACAACCGTGACCAGCAGGGTGAGGAACACAAGCTGTCAGACAATCACACAGATTGGAAGCAAACATCCTCCGCCAAATTACTCAAATGACTATTTGGAGATACAGCCTTAATGAACAAAAATACAACTCTCTTAAAAAAGTGTCACTCAGAAGTTGATTATCTGAACAAAAAAACATTGGATCCGTTTCTGTTTTAGGTGCAAAAAAAAGGACACATTTCTGCTGATAAAGCGGCTGACATACTCTACCGATGTAATTTGGATCCAAGACAATCACAGGAGACGGCTGGCTGGTGGAACCACAGGACTTATACCACACCTTTCTGCTGACTCATGAACACTTTTAGATGACCGATCAAACAGAAAACATCTCCCGGATCAGTTCAGTCCTGATGTTGCATTGGCACAAAGTACACAGTCGTGTTTATTAAGAATTAAGTGCTTTTTTTCATTTTTAATGCTGCTTTCCATCTCTCCATCCACAAAGGATAATAAAAAAAGAAGAAAAAATGAATAGGGGACTCTCTAGTCAACAGACCCGTCAAGGATGAAATAGACTACTCATTTATTTTATTTATGATCAAATAAACAATGAAAATGAACACTTGAAACGGAGCCGTGATTATGACAATCAGAAATGTAACTGTGTGGTATAGCCAAAGGAACCAGGGTTTGTGACAGCTGCTAAACGGAGCTCTGAATGTTTTGGCTTCAGTTCTAGACACCAGGTTCTCTGTCCATCTTAATATGGTTTGAGCCCAGCTCCAGCTGTCACATTGCGATGTGTCCTTGGGCAAGACACCTAACCCCAAGTTGCTCCCATTGCTGCATCAGTGGTTTGTCAGTGGGTATGAAAGGGTGTGAATGTGTTTGGTGATACCATCAGTGATGTTTGTGTTTGGAGCCATCAGTGAGTGAATGTGAGAGCGAATGAGTAGGTGTGACCTGTGGTGTAAAGCTGCACTGAGTAGTCAAAAGATAATGTAAAATTAAGAGTACACTAGGTATCAATGCAGTTGGCCAGCTAAACCACTTTTTGTGTGTCAATAAATATGATGAATTCATCAACACAGACCCAAAACACTGATCAAATGTTCTATCTAGTTTGTAATAAAGCCTCCTGCTATCAGTGGCTTTGGGTTAATGGCTTCTGCCTTGTGGCAAAAATATCCTCAAACCCGTTAGTACACAAAGACATTGAATAACGGCTATGGATCAAACAGATAGCATAAGCATTGATAGGACCAGACAGTAATTTATATCATTGATATTTTGTAGGCAGACTGTTTTATTTTATACTCAGTATTCACATTCATTTCAGAAACTTAGATGTCAAACTGTGAGGAAAAGGGAAGGTTAGCATTACTGTCATTGCTAACAGCATCAGCCAAACTCCACCCTTCAAGCCAGTGTGTCCAGTTTTTCATTATGTTTTCTTAGTGCTTGGGTTACTTATAGCTGTTCAATTGACTCTTAGTAGGCACTATCTTTCTTTTCTATATTTCTAAGTAGGCACATAACATTTACTGGTCAGTCTTTTGACTAGGGGTGCAAAAAGCTTAATGTTTTTTTCTATCTTTACCATAAACAGAGGATATGGTTGGCCAGGTTAAAGTCCAGCCTTTGGCATATCTCAGGATGTCACTGCTCAATCTCTCCTGGGTTTCAGGCTCTACCCACTGTCGGATAAGAATAAGAGCATGAAAGCCCCCAGTAAACTTTTACAAAATAGGTATATCCCATGCAGACGTTGAAGGGTACCTCCTGTGGTTGTATTTGTTTCTGAAGTTTAGAAACTTGGCAGCAGAAGAGAGTACATAATCAAACATCTGGTGGTGGAGGGGCCATGTTGGACCCAGTGGACTCTAAATGACCCAGTGGGAGATGCTCTCCCAAACACAGCCTGCTGTTTATTAGACACATCCAATCACTATGGCAATCAGCTCGTATATTTGAATCCTGAGGTGTTATTGGAGCGATCAATCTTTTCCACAGGTTTATGTGGTCACCTGCCGGCCAGTTGGCAGCTGTCCTGTACCGGGGTCTGGCGCTGTGATGAACAGGGAGGGGTCTTCTGGGGGCAGCTCCTCTAAAGCCATGACTGCAGGTTAATGAAGCAGATGTTGGTAAACAGTCAGATCAGGGGTGAGATGAAGCTGCTCTTTAAAATAAAGAAATAGAATCCAAACCACAGCTTGTATGAGCTCTCATAAATCTGAAGTCAGAAATGAGCACATGTGGTGAAAGTGCCGACATGTGGCAAATGATCTATTTATCTTTAATAGCTTTTGCTGTTGTACTGCCAGAATGAAATGTTTCCATGGCAACAAATTAAGCATTTGGGGTAACATTTCAGCTCCCCAATCAATCAAATATGCAAATATATTTCTGCAGAGCAGTCTTTCGAGGGAACGTTGGGTAGGTTATTTAGCTACTCTGGTTTTGGAAAATTAGTATCTACTCCAAAGCCTGCTAGTCAGGGAGAGCAGGGACCATGATTAATCATGTTTTTATACAAATAAAAGACACATTTTTAAAACAAATTACCACTATTTGCATGTTTCACGATTTTTTTGCACAACTTTTCTCAAAGTAACAGAGATTAATTACTCTGTATCCATAAGGCTCATGGGGTAGGTTGCAGGGCAGTTTGTTATACTTGCCAGAAAAGGTTCATTTTCTAATGGCCTACAGCGAGTTCTAAATGTAAAAACATAAGTACATCCTGCCTTAAACGTGAACTTTGTGCTTTACTGATGAATGAAGACTGGTGGGCTACAGCATTAATTATAACGAATTATTGTCATTTAACACAGGCTTCCCACATCTGTTCAATCTAAAGATCTGATCTACAAAGCATGCAGTCATGTCAATCTTTAAGCACTAACACTTCTATAAGGTTTGTCAGCTTTGTGCAGTTTGTTCTTTGCTTTGCTCTGTATCTGAACATAGAGACCAGCTGTAAGCATCACAACTCAGCATTCTCATCCCGACTAGTGGCAGACAGGGCAAACCAGGCTATCCTAAGATCTTACTAACCAATCCTACAACCCTTAATTTTAAACATTTAGGGCAAGAAATATTACGAGGGCCCAGCCATTCTTGTATTTTCACTCCGTGGCTCCTGGTGAAAAAATGTAAACATCATTGTCCCAGATGCAATGAAGACAATAAAGTTTCTGGCCATCTGCAACCCCTCAACATTAAAACTTTATCCTCTTCCTATGTTGCTTACTTTCAAAAGTTGTACGCTAAAGCAGAAAGTTTGAAAAATATCCCTCAATAACATCACTGAAGGATATGCCAACTCCCCCAGATGACACCCCTGAAGCGAGAGGTCTATTCACCCTTCAGGTAGCTCCATGGGATGGAACATGTCTAGGCATGTCTGTGTAGCCGCAGTAAACATTAGAGTGCAGCACTGGAACACTGAGGCTCAAGTCCCTCAAGTCTTTTGCTGAAAGGGTTTTTCAGCATAAGATTTCAAATATGTGTTCTGGGATGTCAGGGACTTGTGTAAGCTTGTTACAAGTTACAAAAACATGGGACATTGAAGATGCGTTAGGTTAAGTGACTTGCACAGACATATCTATACTGAAAAAGAAGTGAATTTTTTTTTTTTTTTCAAATCTGTAACCTACATCCTACTTGTGCCATAGTCATATGACAGAAAGAAAAAGTCTTACAACCTTGTAAAAAAAACATTAAGGGTTAATGGTACTTTTAAGCCACCTGTTTGTTTGTGTCTTGCTCCTCCACGTGACTTTTAAGATATAATACATAAACATGCAAATAGAAAGATAAGATTACACAATATGTTCTTGCACACTCTCAGAGACACACTTACAATGTTTACATAAGAGCTTTAATTTCTATTTAATACTGAATAAAACTCAAATCCTCTTAAAAAGACTAAAAATGACCTTGTAAACACGTAATTCCAAATGAAAATGTTAATTCTGTATAAAACTTAATACTGAATAAGTGGTTTATTTTTATTTTAAATACAAATCAATTAATTCCTCTATCATGTAAACATTCATTACACTTTAAATTAATTTTGATCTTTCTGCGGATGTTCATTTCCCTGTCATGAAGCACCGGGCTCTGAAGGGGACAGGATGGCCACTTGGAGTAAGCGTTGGACTCCGAGACAATTTTATTTAATTACAACCTCAGAAGATTTGAAAATAATGAAAAGACTGGATCGGCGTAAGCATAAAAACGCAGACGATTAAAGTTGTAACATCCAAGTTGGATGATGCTTCCCTGTCAAAGGTCATTTTTAGTGAATTGGAGTTCAGTGTCTGTTTTGGAGAGTTCTGAAAGACGGAAATACATCACTACATCTCATCCGTCCCCTGTCCAATCAGAACCACCTAAAACCCCCAGACCTTTAGCGGCATTGAATACGGGCGAATAAATGTATTTTCCATGTAAACCTCAATTTGGCAGAACTATTCATTGTAACAAAAAGGACAGTACTTTAATAATTCATCATTTTTTATACTTAATTACGAATTAAAAAACATCATATAACCGTGGCCACTGTGACAATGTGTATGTATGCATATACTGAGCAGGACCTCAGGGAGCTTGTAGGTTAATTGAATGAAGCTCAAACAAATGGCAGTTCACTGGTTGAAATGGTATGAATGTAAATAAATTTTAAAAATTGCAAACAGAAGCCTCACCTAAATCCCAGATGCTATCAAGGTGCTTCCAACTACAGATCAAAAATTAGACCAGTCCAACTCTAATGTCTTTGACAGTGTCAATATCAAGATGCATGTGACAGACAATGCACTGTTTTTTTGCACTGTGAAAATTCATCTCATGAAGATATTAAAATGTATGTTTAGCATTAATTTATGATCAGTTTGTCAATCACCAATGACACAAATACACTTGTAGTGGCAGTGTTCGCTCTTTGTCCCTTGCGGATGACACAGTCTCTGTTTCTTTCACTAACCAGCTGTTTGTGTTAATTGCTTCTCCACTTGCTTGTGTCAATCTAACATGGCACCCTCCTAAACTGCTTATGAATTGATGACAATAATGGAAATCAGCAGAGACAATGGAGTGAGATTATTCCCTGAAAAGGCCAATTTTCCTCTCCACAACAGGAGCATACAGCGGGATCAGAAAGGACTGTGTCTCTTAAAATAGACAGAGGCTTTTCATTATATGCTAAACAAACGCAACAGCTGTACAATTAATCCTAAATGGGGAATATAGCTCGCACTTAGACCATCTGGCAGGGTGAGGGGATGTTAAAATAAAGAGTGAATTGTCCTGACTGAAACTGATGTGTGTAAAGTGAGTGAGGATATTGCTTCTGTCTGTCAGCGCTGCTTTTTGGAGAAGATGGAGATATTGTGCAGGAACTTGGACGTTTACTCAAGGTTGCTTTCACTGTGGCCTTTGTTGGACAAGATAACAACAGGGTCTCCTGTCTGGTCCGCCTGCACTGCACCCTGTCTCTGCAACTGTTGTGTGAAAAAGCCTGGAGTCACACATTCACTACACATGGATCACAAATAAAAATGGAAGCACCTCAGTCTACTGCCAACTGGAGAAGCAGAGCAAAGCAGTGGGAGAAACACAGCAGTACATTTAGCAAGGCGTATTTCAGATGAAGCAGAATAGCAGCAACTTGAGATTATAATATTAAAATAAATCTTACTACTGTGTCAGATGAAATTGTTACATTGACTAGAGCCTTGTACAACTTGATAAGAGACACTATCTCCAAGAAGGACTACAAGCTGGAGATGCTGGTAATGCTAACCTTAACCACATTTAGCTAATGTATTTAATGGTTATATACGATTTTCTAGTGTTTACAACTAGTTAAGGTGATTTTCACTTTAAAATGGTTCATTTATTTATTCATTTGGAAAAAACTTGTTAAGGTAGCTGCTTAACTTTGGAAGACTCTGGGGGATACTGCTGTATTAGCCCGCTTATATTTGCTGCTAAATCTGAAATGCTCCGAATTAATCTCACAATGCCTTACCATTTGACCTATTTTTCACTTTGAGTTCCTGTTATTTTAAAATTACCTTAATTTTATTGAACATTCACACCACCATGACCCAAAAAGTGTCCAACAAAGTGATCCTGTTTTCACTTAACTGAGCCAAACAAGTAAGGTTTAAAGGCAACTAAGGGCAGTTCCTCACGTAAAACATTTTGTCCAGGCCAAATCAACTCCGATTAGCTCTTTTGTAAAGTTTGGTTTATTTAGGGTGGTGTGAAAGCTCACACAAACTTTGGTGAGGACCTAAGAACCAAACTCTGGTTCACCTAAAAACAGAGGGTCTTGGTTTGCTTTAATGCAGACCAGAGATTGGTTAGTGGTGAGAGTGAAAGACATCCAAAGCAATAAAGGACCAAACAAGGCATCCAAACCAAGGCATGAATACGGCTGAGTATCACAACAGTAAGAAAGCTAATGTCGCAATCACTGACGACATGAATGATTTTATTACTCGGGCCGGTTGTGTATTTCTGGGTCAGATGGCAGAAATACATTTAAAAAAAAGCAGATAAAGCCCCAATAAGTGGTGTGTGACTTTGTTATGCATCATTTTTACAGGCTTTGATCTGTCTAAAAAGTGTAATGTGAAAGAAAGCCAAACCATGAAAAACAGTTTTGAAAAGGTTGCAACTTCACCCCTTAACCAAAGCCAGTTTGCTGAAATTCAGATGAGAAAGCCACCTAAGACTCCTGTTTTGTTCGTTTGGTATCAAACAGGAACCAGATTTGGAAGTAGTGAGAGTGAAAGACATCCAAAGCAATAAAGGACCAAACAAGGCATCCAAACCAAGGCATGAATACGGCTGAGTATCACAACAGTAAGAAAGCTAATGTCGCAATCACTGACGACATGAATGATTTTATTACTCGGGCCGGTTGTGTATTTCTGGGTCAGATGGCAGAAATACATTTAAAAAAAAGCAGATAAAGCCCCAATAAGTGGTGTGTGACTTTGTTATGCATCATTTTTACAGGCTTTGATCTGTCTAAAAAGTGTAATGTGAAAGAAAGCCAAACCATGAAAAACAGTTTTGAAAAGGTTGCAACTTCACCCCTTAACCAAAGCCAGTTTGCTGAAATTCAGATGAGAAAGCCACCTAAGACTCCTGTTTTGTTCGTTTGGTATCAAACAGATGTTCAAAGCACATTTCTATGTGGAGCTTTACATGTCCTCCTTGCCTTGGTTTGGGGTATTCAAGTTTCTCCACATCGACAAAAAACATGCTGGTCAAATTAACATTGCAGACTCTAAATTTCCCGGAGGTGTGAGATTGTCTAAATGATTGTCTGTCTCTATATGCTCACCCTGTGATTCACTGACACCAAGTCCTGGGTATATCCTAATTCTCCTCCAATGTCCCCAGTGTGACTTAGACCCTCAAGGAATGATGAATGGATTCATGAATTTTTTGTTTTGCCAAGGAACTAAAAAAGTTTTGGTCAATATTCCTCACCCTAATATGACTGCATTTATTCAAAGATTAAGTAATCTTTCAACAGCTTGTATTAGCTTTCAGCATTTGCCTTCTAAATCCACGTGTCAGTCTGAACAGACAACAGAAGAATCTTGAGCTGAAGTTACCTAACAGGCAGGCTTGTACGTCTACTTCATAGGAGATGAATATTTCATAGGATGTACTTTCCTTGCACAATGTTTCACCCTGTTCTGCTCTCCTCCCTGCCAGGCAGACACAAAGAAGTAGAAGATTGGGTTTGGCCCATCAAGGACATAATGGTGCTGGTGGAGGAATATTAGATCTCAGCTACAGCTGGGGTACAACGAGCATGTGGCTCCTCCGCAGGGACTAACTCCTAGCACCTAATGCAATCAGCCCCACAAATCACACACACTGTTGTGTGTGTGTATGGTTATAGACGCACACATGCAACACAGGGCACAGAGACTTCTCAGCATGTCTTGCCGTAAGTCAAATCATCATCACTCAAATGTGATTTGGGTCCAGAGTGTTCTGACTGCAATTTCCTTTATTAAAGCAGTCAGATACACATCAGGCCCTGCTCAATGCTTCTGGGTCGCACAGCATCCACCAGCTGAAGGGCAATCTGAGGGGGTGCTGCTGGAGCTGGTGGGGGTGAAAGGCAGGAGATGTGTGATTGGCAATCTGTTTAATGGCAGCTTTAATGGTGACAAACATAGCTCTGGAAGGCCACAAGTGCACACGATTCGTTCTTTCTGTTGGTCAAAAGGAAAATAAATGCGTGAATGCATCTGTCAGTTTTGGATTGGCGATGCAGTTATGCTTGATCCAACACCAAGAGTTAAACTGTCTTACACTGATAGCTGGCAGCACCCTCACTTCAGTGTTTGAATTATTAATGCTGCTGGTGAGAGTGCTCAAATGAATCAGTAAATACTCCAGTCTCTGCTCATCAGAAACCTAAAGACAGAAGTTGAGAAAAGCACATTTTCTTCATACATACTTTCAATGTGGATATGGAAACTACATCACCAACTGATCATCTTCAGAAACTGTAAATATCCTCCTCAAAATGAATAGATTTCTAAAGTAAACAAAACAAAATTATCCCTTCATTTTATAATCATACAAAGCACACAACCTCCTGTAAAAGTGACAGCATTTCACATGCCTCCAATCCCATGCGTCAGAATGCCCATCTGTTGTTGTAAATTATGAATGAGTCATTAAATTTTTATCTACGTTAAATGTCTTGCATTTCTTAATTATGAGACATTGGGGCGTCTTGTCTCCAGAAATGAGATTTTCTAATTTACAAACTAAAATGCGCAAAATCCCCCTCCATGTCTTTGTCAGGCTATTTGGGTCTGTATATGGAAGTGCAAGAATTCAGATCAACTGCAGCTCCTGCTCCTTCTGCACATAAATGCTGCCACCTGGTGATATATCATGGACAGACCATGTGTGAGCAGTAAAGCTGCTCTGTAAATCTGTAGAGGCGTCAGACAAAGATCTGATCCAAGCTTAATGCCATTATCATCACATGCAACATTTCCATTTTTAATTGGTAGGATGGCCAGCTGCATACGGATAAAAAGGTCATAGCAATAAAGACAACTGTGGGATTAAATACACGAGAGCAGGCACATACAAACACACACACACTCACATGTGACATTCACTTCTGCTTGCACATCAATCAAAATGGCTGCTTTGGGAGGTAGGGTTAATGGTTTTATTTGTCATGCCAACCAAGGACGTGAGCATGCGTGCCCGGACGTGATGTCTATATTAGCAGACATGACAGCAGCCAACTCACCAGTCTGTCCTCCATGTGGAGTGATGCCAACCAGTTAAACCCTCGGGGTTGTTTAACCAACACACAGGCAGTCTAAACAGTAACTGAGGCAATACAGGGGCTTAGACTGAAACCTAAACGAGTAACCCATTATGAATGAATAATATTTAAAGAGCTGCATTTGTTATTCCAACCAGAAAGAAAAGAACAGATCAATCCATTAATTGTAGGGATGAAAAGGGAGCCTGACATATTAAATGACAAAGCGTGCCAATTACATAAGAAAGGAAAGTCATCTGTATTTCAAGCACAGTTTTATTGGAGGTGTGTGTGGGTGGGTGGGGAAGGGGGGCTGTATTTAGGGAGAAGTAGATGAAACAGGAAATCAGGACGAGGGCAGGGTATAACATAACAGCAAAGTAGCAACAGGTCAACCTGGGCCACTTCCTTCTGTGACCAGTTGCACACAAGCACACACGGCTACGCAACCATCTGCACCCCCACAACACATGTTCATATAGAAAACTGCTTGTAAAAGCTCGTGACACTCTCCCTTAAAAGTCAATCAACCTTCTGTCAAGTCCACCCTCCCACCCCTCTGTTGCAGGAAGTGACCTTTCATCAAGCCCCAAACCCTCCTCAGTAGCTATTACTAGGTTATGCACTGTTGTTACTGCTCTCTCTCCCATTAAAGACGGTTAAAAACAAACAAAAAAATGTACTAACTTTGAACCATAATTATTTATTTAGAAAAATAGTATTTCCAAAAGAATAAAATAAAAAAATATCTATACTATAGGCTGTAGAAGGACATATCAAATCCTCATGAATTACTTGTACATTACCTTGGTGATTTGATCTAGCACTGACCACCTCAACCTAATGATTTATTATTTCTGCTAAGCTTTCCGAGAACACCAAATACTGTAGGAATTCTCCTTCCTATGTGTATTTTCAATGTTAAAGTTACAAGCTTATGATAGCACTTTCACAACACTAAAATGCACTAAAACAGACTCTGCCAACACAAAGTTGTCTGATTAGAGTAACTAAGCTGGATGTGTGGAAACCAGCTCAGATGTAGGGAGTCCAAAGCTAGGCATGTGTTTGTGTTGTTACTGAGCATTCTGCAATTTCCTGGAAAGCTATATACTAAAGAGTAAAGATGAATAAACGATGAATTACTCAGAGGAAACGTAGGTTTGTGCTGTGATCTTGCAGCTTTTCTATAACAATTTGCAATTCAATCGTCTTCATATGTTAAGCTTGTATTAGTGCTTGTCTTATTGTACATGTTAGACAGCAGGTCTGTGCTCAAGAAGACACATACACACATATATTAAAAAAAAAGATTCTGACAGAAACATCCAACCAGGACTATG